>CM074576.1:27164609-27772109 GCA_037305975.1 Chrysolophus pictus
CTTCCTTCCTTCCTTCCTTCCTTCCTTCCTTCCTTCCTTCCTTCCTTCCTTCCTTCCTTCCTTCCTTCCTTCCTTCCTTCCTTCCTTCCTTCCTTCCTTCCTTCCTTCCTTCCTTTCTTTTTTAATATGCTCTTGGAGATCCTAAGCCAGTGTCTCCTAAATTGGGAAGGCAGAAGATAAGCAGTGAGGCAGCAGGAGATGGCAAGCACTCCAGGGCTCCCAGTGCTTCGTGCCCAGCTACAGGCACAAAACACATACATAGGCTTCTTGGATCTGTAACAACAGCTGCTTTCCTGTCTTCCCCACCCTGCTACTGTGGAAACCCTCCTACGATGGCCACAAGCAGGACTGGGATTTAGGCAGTGCTCTTTCTTCCTGCTCTGCTTGCCCATTGCAGGCAGAGCATCCCTCTTGAAGCAGGTGGGGAAGTACACAACATATAGGCAGCAGGTGAGGAAGCTATTGGGGAACAAAATAGGGAAAGAAGTTGTAAAAGATGGAAGATTGTAATAGATGGGAAAAAGCAGAGCAGAAAAACATGCTTAGAGTCTCTGGTCAGTAAGAAACTTAGGGCATGGTTTTGTATTACTACATCTGTCATGGAAACAACCGGAGAACAGGGATTTTCCATGTTGCATGCGAATTCTGATATTAAAAAGAAAGTTGCTCTGAGCTAGAGAGAGAAGACTAGCACAGGTTATATTACAAAAGGAAATGAATAAAAAAGATCTGGAGCTGATTTTCTCCAGAACAGTTTATCAGTCTATTCCCTGCGGTTTGGACTGCAGGGCCAGAGGTGCCCAGCAGACCTATGGCAGCAGCCAGTGTGCCAGGAAACCCATCTCATTCCTGACAGAAACCTGCCTGCAAATCCAGGGACACCCATAGGTCTCCTTGAGACTCTTTTTCAGGAAAATACTCATTCACCCATTCCAAATGCATAATCAGAAAATGTATTGAAGCGTTATTCCCATTCTCACCTGCTATTTGTGTTCTCCTTTGATTATCTATTTGATTTTAAATTGTTTGTGATGAACTTTAATGTACCACAGATAACCTTTCAATAAGCATGCTACTAAAGATAAACTACTAATATGTTCCTCTTAAGAAGCAATAATAGGGTTAAGTGTTTGCATGGCTCATTTATTAGAAAAATGTGTGCAAGTAACTCAAGGAGTTTTCAGTAAGTTACTCTTTATGAGCTAGATTCAATCAAGATTTCTTCTGGCTTCCAGGCTGCAAATAATTGTCCAAGGCAGCTCAGTGTCGAAGCCTCAGTGCCTGCACTGGCCAACGCTGCTTCTCATGGCAGCAGAGCCTCATTCCAACTCTGCAGGCCTGCCCAGCCAGCACAGCCAACCGCAACAGATAGTCCCAGACAGGAGTTGCACACCAGGTGGGAGAGCCACCAAGGTGACACAGAATCTCAGGACTCAAGGCTCCATGGAGGCATCTTCAACACCATGATACCACAAAGACCAACCTCTCGTGGAGGGCCTTATCTTGGTCAATTCAAACATCAGGGATCACCAACAGCGGGTTGAAAGGCCCCAGCTCCTCTGAACATCAAATTTGCCTTCTCTGCAGGTGTTATGGCCTGATGATCTGTCTTACTGTGTGTGCCTCTGGATCTTCCACATGAGGAAGAGTCCTGCTCTGTCTATCTGATCATTACTTAACTACAAGCACCAGAGACTTCTCTCTGCTCTCACCCTGCAACAAATTTTTCTTCTTTTTAAACAAGATTTTTTGGGGGCCAGGAATAATAGTTTTTTTTTTAATTGATTGATTGATTTGTTTCTTTACTTTACAGCCTGGATGTATTATCTCAAACTGAAACATTCTCAAATTGGTGTTTAGAAGATGTTTTCAGTTAGAGACTGACTCTTCATATTTATTTCTTTTATTAGGATTAAGCAGGCCAAAACCGAGATGTTCTATTTTGGATTAAATAAACCATTTCAGGTTGACTACCCTCTTTCATGTACTTGAAGTATGAAAGAGAAATAGGCTTTGTTGAAGCAAAGATAAATGTATAAAACACTTTCTAGTCCATTTTTCACACTGCTACATTCAAAACTTCTCCTACTTGAATTAACTCTTCCCACTTCTCCTTCATGTGGGCTATCCTATTCTGAGCATTCAAAGAGAAGATATAAAAACATTTTAAAGTAAGTAAGAGCTACCTGCCATCTGTAAAACAAAACACAGAAACGCAGGAGTGAATCTCTTTTTAATCTGAAACAGAAATTGTAAGCTCTGAAATTTTAGCATGTGGCCTCACCCTTACAACTGCCTGCATTGGCTCTGCTTTTGATAAACTGAGCCACAAACACAGAGCTAAAGCCTTTGGCAAACAGTATACCTATGAATCAAAAACAGCGCAAAGGAACAGGGAGTGTATTAGTGTGGCTTTACTGAAGTCAGAGATGACACAGCTGGATCAGCAGAAGCTGAGACCTGGAGTTCTGAGGCCTCTGAACTTCAGGGAAAATATTTAGTGTCCAATCTTCAAAAGCCTTGCTTATTTTAGAATGATTTAGTCTATGCATTTTTGCATAGGTAACTATTAAGATGTTGCTTTCATTGGATAACAGATTTTTAGCTCCTCAGCATATGTTTTACATGCAGGATGGGGATGAGTGGGGATAAATTAAATTAAAATGCAGTTTGATTTCTTTTGAAGATATCAGAGAAATTACTGCAGAGACACCTCTCCTCTCCTCTCCTCTCCTCTCCTCTCCTCTCCTCTCCTCTCCTCTCCTCTCCTCTCCTCTCCTCTCCTCTCCTCTCCTCTCCTCTCCTCTCCTCTCCTCTCCTCTCCTCTCCTCTCCTCTCCTCTCCTCTCTTCTCCTCCTTTCCCCCCTTTCCCTCCCCTTTCCTTTCCCTTTCCTTCCCCTTTCCCTTTCCCTTCATTACTCTTCCTTTTTCATCTTTTCCCCCATTTATTGGAAAAGCATTCCAACAGAGAGCCTGTATGAATGTCCTTTTCTTAGGCACCAGCACTGTATTCTAACAGACTATGTACTTCACAAACAGTTGCCCTCCACAGCCTCCAGATATCTCTGAGTTCTTTTCCTTTCCTAAGGCTGTCGCTTTTATCAAACAGGCTTGTTCCAGACCATGCCCTTTGGCAAGCAGCTGTTTTTGAGCCATCTCACTTGCCCATTCACAGAGAACCCAACCCATATACTCTGCACATCACAGCTTAAAGACTGGAGATCTTTTGGCTTTTTCAGAGAAGGAATAGAGGCCTGATGGCTGTCCTCCCTTTCCTTTTCTCCTACAGGACAAATCTGCCATGGCTCTGCCCACTGGTTAATGGGGCCTTCTTGGCACAGGGCTCCATGCTGTTGGGACCACTTTGCCCTTTCCCAGAAATTCCAGTCCCACCACAGCTCCTCATCCTTCTCTGGCTGCAGTGGTGCTCAGAATGGTGTGGCAGAGCCAAAAGCTAACTCAGCAGCATTTTCCACTGTATGAAGCCATGATGGGCTTGCATCACAAACACTTTGTACAGTCCTGGCTGTTCTTCCACCCCCACATCTTTAAAAAGGTATTGTGGAAGTTGGAGGAGACTCAGAGAAAAACAACAAGAAGGGTCAAAGGTGCAGAGTGGTTTGCACACAAGGAACAGCTGAATGTCCTAGAAAACTTCATCTTGGAAAAACAAAAGACCTAGGAGAGGAGTAAAGGGTATGATTCAGTCAAAAATCAAGTAATTATAGTAGCATGGAGCAGAAATGCTCATCCACTCCCTCTTGAAGAGGCAGGATTCAGAGGCACAGCATGGAGCTTGCAGTTGGTGTTTGGATCAGAACCAGGAAAAAAGATATTTTTGTAGAAAAACTACATTTTGCACTTTAATTTTGCACTTAAACTGTGGGTGCTAAATGTACACGGGCTCAGGAGGAAACTGAACAAGTTCATGGAATAAAAATGCATTGTAGGTGGCTCAGTGTACAACAGCCACTTCTAGCACAGGAGCTGCAAATGTTTGAATGCTGAAAGACTGTCTGGGGAAGCAGCATGCACACTTGCACCCTCTACCCTAGAAGAGCTAGGCTAGTCAGAGCTTTAATCTGAGCCAGCATAATGCTTCCTATATTTCCTATCCGTCATTACTCCTGTAAAATCACAGCCTTCCTTTTTACTCAGGGCTTCCAGTTTATTGCCTTGATATGACATGGGTACACTGAGGCACCAAAGTCTTTCCTCCCTTTTCCAGGGAATGGTACAGCAGCCCATTAACCAGCCCACTCTGCTAGGGATCAAGCCATTAGGAAATGAATGGTTGCAGGGCAGGAGAATCATAGAATCACAAAGGTTGGAAAAGACCTACGAGATCATCCAGTCCAACCATCCACCCATCACCAATAGTTCTCACTAAACCATGTTCCTCAACACAACATCTAAACATTCCTTGAACACCTCCAGTACTGGTGACTCCACCACCCCCCTGAGCAGCCCGTTGCAGTGCCTGACCACTCTTTCAGAGAAGTAGTATTTCCTAACATCCAACTTGAATCTCCCCTGGTGCAACTTGAGGCCATTCCCTCTAGTCCTATAACTAGTTACATGAGAGAAGAGGCCGACACCCAGCTCACTACGACCTCCCTCTAGGTAGTTTCAGAGAGTGATAAGGTCTCCCCTGAGCCTCCACTTCTCCAGAAGGAAGAACAAACCAGCTCTGTCCCAGGAAGACAGATGTTTTTTTCCCTGCAGTAGTCCAGGTCCCCTCACTGACAGGAGGAAAGTATCATCAAGGTGGCAGGTTGAGGATGGCCCCAGAGAAGAGAGATTTCTCCATCAGTGCCTCTAAAGACCAAACAACAGATGTAGCTGAAAACATTCTCAAAACATGTGACATTTTTTACCTTGATTGCTAAAGGCAGCTGGGGGTAGGTGAGTTGGGGTCGGCTCTGAATGTATCATCTGAGCCCTTAATAACATCAGGCAAACATATCCTTGCTGGACCATCGCTGGTCTGCTGGTCTCCTCCAAGCTCTGTGTCTCTTAAGCACCACTCAACCACAGGCAGAGCTGGGAAATCGTGGTTTAGCTGGGGAAAAACAGTGGCATAAGCTGAATTGATGCATTTCCTTTCCAGTCAACCGAAACCATTAACATTTTTATTTTAATTTTGGAAACAAAATCCTATTTCTCGTGTTCCAGTTCAGTAAGAAATCTTGTTTTGAAAATGTCCATGGCACAAGTATGTTTTTTTCCAAAAAAATTCTCCTCCACTTTTACTTTACTTTTTACAGCTTCTGTTCCCCCAAAGTGCCATTACTAATTCCTCCCCTCAAAAGAGGAAAAAAGACACTCAGCTGTTCTCATTAGGGAGTCTCAGTCAATCTCTTCAACCAGTGCCATAGTGGATTTTATAACACAAATATTCATGTCCATAGTTAAATACCTTGGCAATGGGGATAGATTTGGACTAAGACTGTTGGTGTCTGCATCATTGAGACCAAAGGCGGCAGATGCACAACTAGTACAGCGGTCGGTGAAGTCTTCATTTCTAGGTGCAAATACTCCTGAAGAGCTATGGGTGTTTTCAACCAGGTGTCCAAAGAACCCTATCCTAAACCCCACGACTCCTCTGCCCCTTTTTCCTGTGCACTTTTTGGCTCTGTTGCACTCCTTTGAGTCTCAAAGTCTCTGGTGTCTATCCTTACATATTCAGGGCTATGTACTGGTTTCTCCAAATTATCTTCTACGATCTATATCATTCAAATTAAATACATTTAAGTAAGGATGTTCAAAGGCTCTGTTGCTCTACTGAACAAGAGTCACTCAGAAATCTCAAGAAACTGTGGCAAAAGTTGAGTATTTGAAACAAACCTGCTCAGTAGTTTGCCGAAGTGTCACACCCAGGGTGAGAGAGATGTGGTATCTTCGCGCTGTACGACGTGCAACTGTGGGATTCTAGGATAGGACGTAGCCTCCTGAAGCCATAGCTATAGGAGTCCCATGGGTCCCATGAAAATCCTATTTCTCATTCCCATGGAAAGAGCCCATTGCAACCACTGTAGCGGAAATCCTGCCTATAGTCATAACACTTTCGTCCTCCCCAGGGATACAGTTTCAATATTTACTGTTTTCACAAAACTGAAGTGCTTTTCATCACAGACATTTTGTTCATTATTTCTGCTGGTCTTGTTAATCTCCCCCTCCTCTTTCCCAGATAAACCACAGTCAATGGATACGCTCAGTAACAAGCAGCATGCCAAGCAATATCTTGCATACTTCAGAGGGCTAATGTCCTACCAGATTTATCTGGACATTTAAATGCCATTTTGAAAAATTTATCTCAATGGTCTACTGAATGCAAATTTGTAATAATTTATTTGGAAAGGGGAAAAGGAACTGAAAAGTGAGAATTATTACCCAGTTTTTTTGGGTTTGTCTGATAGCTTAATATTTTGATTTTGAATCCTCATAACAGGACAGTCCTCAGGTGCAGCCCTAGGTGTCATCAAAGCATTTTTCACCTAAACATTGCTCTTTCTTTCCTGGTTCCATGAATAACCATCTCGCCCTTGTCAGAAAATGCTGAATCTACCTCCCACCCTACCTCCTGTTTGCACTAACCCAACAAAGGAGCAATGCCTTTTCCCATTCATGGGCAGTACAGTGTCTAGTCCTCATGGAGCCTTCACTGTTCCTACCTGGAGTGCCTGGACTCCACAGAAACTTCATTTTCTCCCTCTTTGTTTATTTTTTAAAGCCAAGCCTTTGACCTTCTGGGTTACTAATAGTTTTCCAACCTTCAAACAGGCATAAGGAGTGTGGTATGTGCCTGCCGCAGCCCCAGACCACAATTGAGAGCTCTGAATACCCTCTTATTAGCCCCCAAAATATGTTAAAACCAGGGTCAAGTGCTAAGCCCTCACTGTTGTGGCTATATATATATGTATTTATTTTTACTGGTATACTTATTTTCCTGCTAATTACTTCTCAGGGCAGATAGGATGGCATGGCAGAAGTCAGATGTGGGAATTGGGTGGATCACCTACATCTTTCCCTTAAAGCAAGCATAACTAAGGCATAGAACATCTTTTCACCTTGAAACCTGGGATTTATTAGGAAATCCTGTCATGGATAGGATGGGGAAATCCACAGCCGGAAAGCAGAGTTGCTGGAGGATTGTCCCAGAACACAAGCCACGATTTAAAACATGCGTTTCTTACAAGCACCTCCCTTTCTTCCAATTAATCTCTTTGCAGGTTTATTTACATTTCAAATCACCAGAACCTCAGTGAAAGAAATGCTGAAAAATGTCAGTGTAGCAAAATCTGATTTTAAATCTCCATTACCAAAGTTACATTAAAAACTATTGCAAGTCCATACACAGCAATGTCAACCTGCTTGCTGTCATCTGCTCCTGCTCCACCACGCCAGCATCTCCCAGTGCTGAGGGTGCATCGCATCTCTGGCGATTGCTTTCAGCCACAGTCAGCTTGCTTTTTGGGTGCTTCTTTGCATTTTCTGCAAAGAAAATCTCTGTAAGTGCCATTTGGCTATGCTGACTCTTGGCATTTTAGTACAGCCTTCACAAGCTTTGATTTCTTGCACTTTTTCATAGGACGGTTATTTGGTTACTCATGCAGGGGAATCATCTCTGGCATGATGAAAATTGAATTGTCTCAGAAATACAATCTGATGAGAATATTTGATGTAGAGATGACTATATCGTCTCTCCATCAGAAAGAAGAATAAGGAATTGAACCTTTCTAAATGGGACTTGGCTTTGCAGTGTTGCAGCATGAACTGATGTCAATGTTTGCTGTCCCCTTGGAAGGCAGCCAGCTCTCCCTGCCACGTGCAAGACAGCCAAAGCTTCCAACCAAGCCTGGCTGCATCTTGCTACCTGTGATGTGCCATCGGTCTTCAAGACAAGACAAAATCAGGAGGTTTTGCGTTTTTTTAATTGTAGATGTTCAACCATCAGTTGCATCTCCCATAAATCATGCTGATAATTGTGGCCAGGCTGTGTATCTGCAGTCCCCACTGTTTTCATGCAGGGACGATGCACCCCCAACTGCAGACCAGAGCAGTCACTGTGGATCAGGGTCTGATCTCATGGTCCTGCTGTGAATCTAGCATCATTCAGTCACTCCCGGCAGGTAGTCTGGACTCATACCAGTGTCACTCTGCCTCTCTGTCTGTTTTAAGAAGAATGTTTAGGAAGAGATGCCAAAAATATCTTTTCTCCAGAACAGGCACTGCCTAAGAACCTGTACTCAGTTATCAGAAACCTCCCGCCATCTGGTATTTCAGATATTACCATTGTCTCTGCAAAATTCACAGTGTCCTGTAGCAATGGGTGCTCCAGGGGGCACAATGGGACCAGGCTCAACTATGAGAAACTGCCTGCAGAATGTTTTGGAATTATTTGAGACTGCGTGCAGAATGCTGGCATAGTTGGAGACAAAGACAGAGCCCACACAGCCTCTACTTGTCCAATTTCATACACGAAACTCTCCTTTTTATCTATACCAATGTTGCACAGAGGTGTATTGCCCTGCCTGCAATGGAGGACTCATGGCTTTATCTAACCGTGGAGAAAAATGATACTTCCCTAGAACTGTAGAATCACAAAATCATAGAACCATAATGATTGGAAAAGACCACTAAGAGCACGTATTTCGACCATCAACCCCTCCCCATCATGCCCACTGACTACATCCCTCACTGACTACATCCACACTGTTCTTGAACATCTCCAGGGATGGTGACTCCACCCCCTCCCTGGGCAGCCTGTGCCAATGCATCATCACTCCTTCTAAGAAGAAAATTTTCATAATATCCAAGCTGAACCTTCCCTGGTTCCTCAGTGCATCAGAAGAGTGGATGGGTTATAAGTAACAAGACTTGATCATGTTTTACATTGGTTTCTGAGCTAGAATTCAAACTACAACAGCTGAAAGGTGGTAGAGGCTCAGACATGCCATTATAGCAGCCTGTGGGCATCAGCTTTGTCCACCATGTCCTTGCAAATCACAGTGAACCATTCCCAGCTCCTGAGCTCCTGAGCTCCAGAGAGCAGCAGCAGGCATCCTAACATGCTCGTTGCTTGAAGGTTGACAGAGTGAGAATGGATAGGAGTTAGAGGAAGGAAGATAAAAGCTATGTATGCCTAGATGTACTGTCTAGAGAGCTAATTAGTCCTGGTTCTGATAAACATACTTTTGGGGAGGGAAAAAGAAAAAACAATCAGCCAAATTAATTTGCCATTTCTCTGGAGACTTTCAATGCATTGAAGAAAAAAACATTATCATGCAGTTCTGACACAGACACAACTCTGTACATGCTTTACAAGCCACCACTGTTACAGGCTGCTTGTGAAGGAATCCAAAAGTGTCTCCGATTCATAAGTGTCTCTTTATGAAGCCCAAGTACCCAAAAAAATTGTGGTCCTGCATCTCCCAGGTACTTTCTGTCATGGGATACCTGAATCCATCATCATTTGGAATTAACCTGTGCAGTTTGTTCTAGTTAGGGCCCTAATTAGTGCTGCTATGGCAGTGGGAGCCCTGGGGAAACATGGTGCCTCCCAGGGTGCAGTCCCAGGCTGAGCAGCCAATGCAAGCAAGCTGAGAGCTGGGATGGCAGCAACAGCACCCATGATGATGGGCAATAATGCAGCAATACCAAGGAGTAGCCCTTACAACAACAGCTGCTATGGATTGGAAGTTCCTCAGTAGTGAAATGCCATAGAAGACAGAAATCTGAGTGCCCTGCAGGAGTCCCTGGATAAAGATGCTTCAAGGACACCAAAAAGCCTTGTGCCATTGGGGCATATCAAAGGAGACATGAAGGTTTATAGTATAAAGTGCCCTAAAAGATCTTGTGCCATGCCACAAGAGCAGCCCTTGAGAGTAACCTTACAAAGCAGAGTTGAGTAGCTGCGAATAAGTCAGGCAGATCGACAAAAACCCATAGCCAAGATGTGCAAACCATCAAATGAAACAAGAAACGAACATTTCAGATAAAGCAAAAGAGAATAAATACTGTAAATATCAAAAGAGAGGGGATTACAGACCCGAGGACAACAAAAACGCAACAAAATGAAGTGCAAACAGCAACAGTTGAAGAAGCCAGATAGAGTGTCTAAATCTAAGCCTTTCATAACACAGCACCATAAAAGGTCTTAAAGCAGGACCGGTCAAAATTTTCCATCAAAACTTCTCTACTAAATGGTAAAATTAGTACTTTTATATGATTACTCTGGCTAATTTTTTTTAACCCACAACAGCTGCTTTCCATGAAAATTTTCAACATTTTGTGGAAACACCAAAAAAACCCCAACCCTCTGTTTATGGCAACTGACTATTTTCAGACAAAAAAAAAGAAGTGAATATTTTTGATGAGCGTTAAAGAATGGCCTGTAGGTTTGAGACGTGACTAATCCCTTTGTTGCCAAACACTGAATATTTTTTGGTTTTCCGATAAAAAGTCCAAACTTTCCTCTGGGGTGGGGGGGTTGGGAACAACTTTCCAAACCAGCAGTATTTTAAATGTCAGAAGGAAAAATTCAAACTCACTTCCTGCCTTAAGGTATGGCCAGTGCTGAGGCCTTTGTAAAGAAGAAGTACTGGGGGTCAGTCAACGAGCAAAACCAATCAGACAAACAGCCTAAGTCTGGATAGGCTGCAAACAGAAATGGAAAGAAGTAGGAAAACCAACAAAAAGAAAATCATTGAAGTTATTAGGCTGAGAGACACAGCGAGAGAATTGGAGAACAGATTGGTGGTTTTGTTGTGGAAAGAGTCAAATAGTCTGGTTTTGGATAGCTGAGAAGCAGTTTGCAACTGAGCATCTGAACACTTGGAGACCAAGTAGTCACAGTCTTCTATATTTGGGCAGTTGACTACTTTTGCTGCCTCAGTAGCCTTGGTTGCTCTATAATGAATGAGAAATTAGTGGTACATTTTTTAATCTGCCTGTGCCAGTGCAGATACTGTCAGGCCAGAAATATTTCTTCAGCCTACCGAGGTATCATTCAGTAAAATAAATACACTATTGAAAGAAGTTAAATCAAAATCTAAAATCCCAACATTTATTGCAGGAATATTATATGGTGCCGTATATTAAAAATGGTTATTTAAGGAAACTGTTCTGTTGGATGGGAGCCAACCCTTGTGTTCTTAGTAATAAAATATTTCATCTCATTTCACCTCTAACTTTTGATCTTGCAGTAGGTATCACCAGAAGATGGCAGGGTAAGCCAAGGCAGCTGTAAATGTCATCATGCATTAGTGAAGGACCTGGAGTTAATTTAAACATATTTATTTGTGATTCTCTTGCTTTTCTAGCACCTAGCAGCTTACTTTACATATGCAATAGTAGCCTGGGGTAGACTTTTCTCATGAAATTTCAGGATTAAATATGGGGCTGCAAATGTCTCCCAGCAGCCTCAACTGAAGTGATAATAGAAACCAAGTAGCCAAAACTTCTGGAGGAGGTAAAAAATACTCTCTGTGGGTCCCCTACTTCCTCTGACAACTTAAGGGCCATGCAGAGACTTAACACACAACAAATCTCTCATGATGGTTCAACCTTCTGCTAAAGCTGGGGAGGAGGCTCTTGGAACAGATGAGCTATTATCAGAGCTACAGCAGAGCAGAAAAGGTGGGAGGAAAAGGGATCTTGAAAAGACAAAACTGGTGTAGCTCCATCTGACCATGGTAGACAGGAATAAGGCAAAAAGGATAGGGTTTTTGCCTTTGCTGTTGAGGCAAAAAGCAAGTTACACAAGGGAGTCAGAAGAATTAATCAAAGGTTGAAGTTACAGAGAAAAAAAAAAGAAGATTGATAGAAAGAATGATGGATAAGAAAAGGAAAGATAGAGTCAGAAGCAAAAACACTATGAAATTCTACCAGCACCGCTTATGAGATTTCCTAAGAGTTGTGGTGTAAACTACTTTATGCATTTGTCTGAGTTTCTGTTTTGTTTGTCATCTTCCTCATGCAGGTGATGATTCCATCGGAGAGCGATTAATGTAAGTTGTCTGAAGCTATGTTACACTGAACGCTGGCTGGGCTGGCTCTGTTTATGCTTAGGCCCCACTGGAAATGCTTTACCTTCTCCTTTTCTTATTCTGTCTTTTCTGGAGCACTTCTCCCTCTTTTTCTTCTGCTTTGAAACTTTCCTCATTTGGAAATGAGGCAAATGAGGCAAAACCCACTGATCTGCATTCAGTGCAGACTTGGACATGACAACAGGACATCCATCACTGTACGTCTTCTGCTGGCTGATATTACCTGAGGACGACTGGAGAGGAGCTCAGACTCTTTCCCAGTGTTACCAGTGAGAGCAGACAATATGTCCCACCAAAAAACTAACAAACATAAATAAATATATTTATAAAACAAACAAAACCAACTCAAAAAGTAGCTCAGGCCTGCTCAGAATCACTTACAATGAAAGAGTTAAAGAATTTACCTGCCTGGTGGGAAAATTACACAATGGGAACTCAGGAAGGAGGTAACATGGCAACAATGGCATCCTTAGAGATTACTCAGCTCAGCAGGTGGACATCAAATATTTGGCATCAAAGAAAGAATATTCATCTCAAATAGAGATGCATGGGCATTGTGTTGCTTCATGTGGGATGTACCAAAAGCAGGCTTCTTCCAGTGCCTATGAAGGGTTTGATCTTTGTCACTGACAGTGACTTCTTGGCAGTAGAAGTCCATTATGCAGTATGGCTCTATCTGAATTGGGTAGAAATAGTGGATAAATACAAAATGCATAACAAAAGACAAAGAAAGGACATGGAAGGAAGGGAGGAGAGGTAAAGGGAGAGGGAGAGGAGAGGTAAAGGAGAAGGGAAGAGAAGAAAAAAAAAAAGAGGGGAGGGGAGGGGAGGGGAGGGGAGGGGAGGGGAGGGGAGGGGAGGGGAGGGGAGGGGAGGGGAGGGGAGGGGAGAGGAGAGGAGAGGAGAGGAGAGGAGAGGAGAGGAGAGGAGAGGAGAGGAGAGGAGAGGAGAGGAGAGGAGAGGAGAGGAGAGGAGAGGAGAGGAGAGGAGAGGAGAGGAGAGGAGAGGAGAGGAGAGGAGAGGAGAGGAGAGGAGAGGAGAGGAGAGGAGAGGAGAGGAGAGGAGAGGAGAGGAGAGGAACTCTAAAAAGAATATTTTCAATTGGAGGAAAGCACCAGCCTTCCTACCACAGACATTGTAAGAGTAACAACAAATGACTCATAGGAGAAGAAGAGCAAGGTTTATGGAGCAAAACAGACAAAAGGATGCTTAATAAAAGAAAGATCTAGAGATCTAGTCTTCAGTCTTCCTCCTTCAAAGTCCTTTCCAAATGGAGACGTGGGTGGCAGTGAAAGGATGTGGTTTCTGTGAGATGGAACTTCCAGGTAAGGGTGGAGTGAGTTTTACTAAGTTGCTCTAAGATCTCATTTAGGGCATGGTAATGCAGCATGCCCATATTGTCTCTTCAGGCTCAAAGAAATATAATTTACCTCTACTGCCTGTAAAAAGCAAAAAAAGAAGTCATAGCGGACAATGCCAGCAGATGCAGGTTAACAGAAAGTAGACAAGAAAGAAGAAGGAGAAAGCATGGGACACACACTTGGCTCAGTTCAAGGTTAATGGCAAAGCTATGTAATTCGTGAATTTCTTCTGGGACCAATACCACTTGATTTACCTTAGTGAAGCACTTCTCATTTCAGCATAGTTACTCGTGGTTCACATAAAGCATTATGGCCTTTTCATTATGACTGTGTACAGGTTTCAATCTCTTCAGTGAAATCTATGTTGGGATGGGGTGCTGGCTGAAGGTTAGCTTTGACCTCACAAAATAAGAATTTCTCATTTTTAGTCCCAGTGTAGGGTGAGGAAAACATTTGGTGCCTTCCGTTGGTTTCCTCCATAAAGAAAACTAGCAGACATTAATATAAGCTGTGAAATACAAAATGTTGAGCTTTGGGTTAATTAATTCTCTTTCACTAGCTTTAATTTTTAGGCACTTTTTCTTAAAGAGAAGGAGAAATTTAAAAGCCTACTTCTGAACTCATTAAGGTCAGTGTAAATAAGGAGTAACTACTCATGCTAATGGAAATACACTAGTGTATAAATTAGCAAAAACAGATCTAGTTTCACTTAAACTGGTTTTTGATGTACTACATCAAGTTCCACTCTTTCCACAGTTACATGGTAAGAGGTGTTGTTGTGCTTTGCACACTCGCACAATAAGTAAGACTATTAAATAAACAGGGATACAACAAAAATATGAAGTTTCAGAATATTCAGGAAATCATCATTTCCTGGAGCTGAATAAACATTTTAGAAAAAACTCACCCAGCAGGAAATGGAGCTATCTGAAGTTGCCAGTAGGTTCAGAGGATGTGGAAAGGGGTTTGTTCAGAGGCGTTAAATAAACAGAGTAAAATGCCTTGGGAAATAGTTCCCTTTATTTGCTTTCTTGGCTAACAATGTTCATTTTACATTCAGCCTTCAGCACAAGAGACACAAACAGGCCCCATGCAAGATTACTAAGCTGAGTGTAAGTTGATACACAGTCTTCCTGATTCTGCAGGCATCCTGAAATGATAGCTAAGGGAGATCGGGCTGCCCTGTTCAACTCCTGAGCACGTTACCTCTGCATATGAATAGTTTGGCAAGTTAAATATTATCAAATTAACCATTTCATTGTTCTCAGAGTTAGCAGATCCACTCAGACATTGGCAAAACACCAACTGTTCTCCGAGGAGCAAAAAGCAATACAACAGTATGCTGATAGAAAAACACCTGTGGCACATCAAACTCTGATAACTGGGAGATGAAGTAAAATCTAAAGTAAATCAGAGTTACTATAAGGTAGAGAAAGTGAATAATGATATTCATGCTTACATCATAGAATTATTCAATAATAATATGCTAACGAAGTTGACACGGCGTTTCATGAATACCACTCTCAACTATCACAAAATATGAGGATCATGCTGCAGATGTCAGCTGGGCTGAGCTCAGGAAAACATTTTTCAGTCCAGGTCATTTAGCCAGTCAGATACAACCTGAGGAGTATCGTCTATGTATTGCCATTGTTCTTTCTCTCCCTATTTTTTCTCCTCCTCTTAAATTGTGCTGAGCTTTCAGCCCCCCCATAAGACCATTGAGAGAAGCTGACAGTCTTCACTGGTCACCCTGAGCAAAGTTCTCCACAGTTTCTACACGAGTGTCATCCTTATAAGCCAGTAAAATCAATAGGCTAAAAGGAATTAGGCAATTAATGTGCAAAATGACATCAGACTGGGGAGAAAATATGTATCCACATCTTAATGTCTCTAAACAGCCCAGCAAACCAATCCTTATTTTCAGTAAACCTCAATAGTTTACGTGTCAGAATGTGGCTGTAATCTCTTTTGGTCCATGGAGCAAGTAATGTCTTTTGTGGCATAAGCTGTCTTCTTCAGCCCAGCTACATGCTGCTTGTCTCCATGGGTCCCCTGTGTCACTTGTGTCACCTGTGTCACTTGTCAAAAAAGTACTAACATCAGCAGCAGACCTGCAGCTTACAGCACCTTTAAGTCAGACAGGGCTATCTTTCCAAGGAGTATACTCCATAGATGCAGCAATTTATAGAGCTTCTGGAGAATAAATGAAAGTGAGGATGTGGGGAGAAGAATGGGAGGCACCTGCAAAGTGAATAAGAGAGGCAGAGAAAATGGAGGAGGCAGTGGAGGAGCATTGTGAAGGAAGAACTAATGGTGAAGAAAAAATGAAGGGAGAGATTACAGCAAAAAGAGCCAGAAAAGTAACATTAGGGACTTTGAGAAGAAGCAGAAGTAAAGTAAGATTTAGAGGAGTGAGAGAAGGTGGACCAAGAAGAGAGGAAAGGAAAAAATTCCAGTGGGTCTGATAACAGAGCTGTGATGAGGCTTCACACACTTCAAACAAGAAATATGGGTCCCTCCCCAGCGAAATTGAGCTTCTGCTGCCAGCAAAATTGTTTCCACAGCTGAGATCACAGTGCCAGTGAATGTCTGTGATCGCCCCATCCAGGTGCTCTGCAATACAGGCAGCACCAGATTCAACCCATCAAAGCGATGGGAATAAATCTGAGGGCCAGGAATGAGCTCTTGGGCCCCTGCTTGGCTGCCGCTGTGCAGAAATGAGAACATAAGTAGCCAAAAAAAGACACATTTAAGGTATAACTCAACAAAAATAAGAAACAGACCCTTCAACATCAGATGTTAACAAATCAAGTTCAGGGAGTAAGAACCAGCTATGCACAGGGAGGGACAAGGACTCTGCAAGCTATTGTAGGAGTCTGATACGCCAATTTGCAAAGGATACTGAAATTCCATCTGTTTCAATTTCAAAATTGCACTTCTTCTGGTAAACTCTCCCATCTGAGCCCTTGGTAACACTCTACAATCTAAAGCCTGCACAGTTTCCAAGTGCCTCCAGTTTTCCTTACTGCATACAGTCCCTGGCCTTATTGCTACTTCTGGTAATCTACATGAGCACAGGGCAGGGTGCATAGCTCTGCTTGTTCCTCAGATAGCTGCTGTGACCTTTGGGGAACATTTTTAGCATAAATTGTAATCCAGCACACATAGAGGTGTGCCATTTTGGCCAGATGGGAAAGAAAGATTCAGGGAAGGATATTACGATCCAGACCTACTTTTTCAAATGTAACTTCGACACACTGCATGAATTACATAGTCGTTACATAGAGATAAGGTAAGATTTTCAAAAGCGTCTATGCCAGACAGTAACCCAAATCCTATTAGAAGTCTCCCCATTAATCTGTACCAAAAACTGATAAGAACAGGTTGTAAAAGACCTTCTAAGAGATGGCATCCAACTTATTGCAAGCAACCATGTCATAGGGTCTCCCTCATAACCAGTAATTCACTTATGTTTACTAGCATGTCAGAGTGTTATCTTACAGCTATGTCAAATATTCATCTTATTATCGCTGCCACACAGAAAATTTTGTGAAAGAATCCAGTTTTTGGACTGGAGAAGGAACAAGATGGTTGCTCATGCATCAGTTTGTCCCAGACCCTGTCTGGTCTTTGTTTGCACAAGACTTAGAAGTGCATTGCATATATTTAAACTCATAATCAACTCCTGATATGATTTAAAGTTATGGGAGTATTCCACAGTGGTGAAGCTGAAGCAAAGCCTCGCTCTGCTGGACAAAGTTCTTGTTAAAGATAACCACATTGCTGCTTTGTGGAAGTAACCCATCAGAGGCCACAGAGAAGTTCAGTGTCCCTTTCCGCACAACATCTCCACTGTCTTCCATCTGCCCATCTCTTGCCAGGGGTGGGCTCCATTTCACTTCAAAGAGGAGGAAGAGTCCCAGGAAAATGTTTTCACCTCTCGTTCCACCCTGAATTCAACAACACTGGGAAATGCTAGCTGCAAAAAAGTCTGTGGCATCACCCAGAAAGGGTAAATATGAACAAACAGATGGACTATTTTAGAGAAGCACCAAGAGGGTTGCATCTCTGGGCAACCTCATCTCCTATTTTTTTCAGCTCATCCTGCTGGCCATCAGCATGGCCAGCAGGTCTACGGAAGTGATCCTCTCCCTCCACTCTGCCCTGGTGAGGCCACATCTGGAATACTGTGTCCAGTTCTGGGCTCCTCAGTTACAAAAGACAGGGATCAGAGAAGACAGAGAAGGAGACTAGTGGAGGGCCATGAAGATGATAAAGGGCCTGGAGCATCTCGCATACGAGGAAAGTCTGAGTAACCTGGGTCTGTTCAGCCTGGTGAAAAGACTGAGGGGGGATCTGATAAATGTTTATAAATATCTAAGGGAAGGTGGAAGACAAATGGATGAGGCCAGGCTATTCTCAGTTGTATGTAATAGTAGGATAAGGAAAAATGGCTTAAAACTTGAACGTAGGAAGTTCTGTACTAACTTGTGGAAGAAATTCTTCACAGTAAGGGCAAAAGAGCACTGGAACAGGCTGTCCAGAGAGGTTGTGGGGTCTCTTTCTACTCAAGATCCATCTGTACACCTACCTATGCAACCTGTTGTAGGGTACCTGCTTTAGCAGCAGAGCTGGACTCGATTTCTTGAGGTCTCTTCCAACCCCTGCAGTTCTGTGATTCTGTATTATTCTGATTCTGTGATTCAAAATTAAATTGTCATCTCCTCTGGGCTGGAGACACCGATCTGAAAGCATTCTGTCAACTGACCTGCATGCCTTAAGGATGTTGTAAATTGTAACTGTAAAAAGAGATAACTAAATGTACCTTGCCTGCTTTCAAATGTGCCCAAACACAGAGTGTAAAGTCAAGCAAAACACCTACTGACAATGTGTTGTTTGGTTCAAGGCTCATGCAGATCCTGTCCATCTCTCTGAACCTGCATGCCCACTGGTGCTGATGGTAGCCTATCCCCTGGGCAAGGTGGACCAAACAAATGTTCTGCTGTTCCAATTCAAAGGAGGAGGTAAGAAATCTCCCGCCTTGGAAGCCCAGTCAGCGCAGGAATGCAAAAGACAGAAACTTGACTCCTGGAGAAGTTCATATTCCCTAAAAAGAAGAGAAAGGAAGAAAGGAAAATTCACCATGAACCCTCAATTGATGACATGCCTCCTGGGAAGAAGATGGCATATTTCTTTTGGTAAATCACTAGTCTAAAAAAAAAAAAAAAAAGGCATTTCAGGTTGGCTGGTGACTTTCCAAATGCTGATCAAATTCAACAAATGGCTTTGGTCAAAACAAATGAAAATTGAGTTTCCTAACTGTCAGAAAGAGTTTATTTACACATATTCTGAGCATCAGCCCTTCACGTTTCTGAAATATTTAATTTTCTGGATACTATAATTAAATTCATGTAAATAAAGGTACACTGGTTGTGGTTCATCTTCCATGGAAAATTACAGTATTAATGCTGTCAGATGAAAAACATGAATGCTTTCTTCCCCTGGCACAATGAGCTACACCCATGTCCCCAGGGCACCACACTGGCCAATTGATCTGGGCTGGAACATCTCATTTGTTGGCCAGTTGTGTCCTTTCTCATTAAGAGACCTGACTTGAGATAAAGTCTTCTGCACAGTAAACACTTGACCAGTTGCTGGTTCCTCTCAGTTTTTCGCAGTGCTCCTCCAAGCTCCTGCCAAAGTGTGGAACTGAGAATGCTCCAAGGAGATGAGTGATGCTGGGAGATGAGGATGAGAGAGGCACAGAAGAACATCCCAGGCAGTTGCTGTGTCAGCATATCCAACATCCCCTCACCACCCAGACAAAGCAAGAACCAGGGCTTTCTTTTGAGTCAAAGAGATGTCCAAGCAGCTGCCAGCTTTCTCATCCTAGCCTCTCATTTTCTTGGCTGTTATTTCAGAACTTCAAGATGAAAATGTTCCGTGACATTTCGCCCCGAAGTTTTGTTTTGTACTTCTTAATTTTTTCAGGGAAAAATCTTAATGTGGAGAAAGTAGAACATGATTTGCATTTCAATTCTCAATTTCAGTTACAGCCAACAAATATATTAGCTGATTATTTACACAATCCAGCATCAGTGCCCTCATTTTTTCTCATTTCTACTTGATGTAGCTGCTGTCATTTGTTTCCCAATTATCCCAGCCTTCTCTAGCATCTTCTTCTCAGCTGGGTGCTTGTCAGGGTCCACCTCACTGAGATGCAGTCATCTGTGGGTCCACAAGGATTAGATGTGTTCTCAGCTCAGATAAGGCAAGAAGGGCACCTAGTTGATTCCCCCCTATCCCTGGAAAAAAATTAAAAATTTGACCTTGCTAACTTCTAGCTTCCAAATTTATTTTCTACATGACTGTCTGCATTTCTAGGAGATACAGTAGATCCATTTGTTTAGCATAAAAAGACTAAGAACCCAGCATAATTTTCCAGTGCTATGTTTTCTAACATAGCTGAGTGAGAAATCAGCTGAACATCCCTCATGCCTGACCATATGATCAGGAGGCAGACACTGTGGGTGCAGTTCTGTGAGGGATCTCCTTTGAAGACAAAAGTCAAAAAGACTTTCAGGGGTTTAAATGTCTTTTTAATGTGGTCTGCCTTCTGTGTGGAGCACAGTCCATACTTCAAGGGCTTTCTATGTCTCTGTGAGAAATGCATTTTTCAAAACCCATTTTTCACATCTGCCCCTACAAACTCTGTCTAAAAGCCTTGGCCACTTGGTAGGTCCTCACATGCTTCAAAGGGTGCTCATCATAAGCAAGGTCCTGTGAGGTCCCAAAGCTAATGGCAGTTTAGTCTGGATCAGATAGTGGGGGTCACAGTCTGAAGGCTGAATGTAAATATCTATTATAAAGGTAACAAAGCCTTCTTTTTTTCCTTGCTCTTTCAAAGACAAGGACATCAACATTGCACTGAACTGTCTTTACCTTTCATGGAGTAGCCTTATTATATCCCAGTTTGGGGCTGACTTTCAGTGCAAGAATCCTTGTAGGGTACCTAGGTAGGTACCAAACTCAAGATGGTCAGGCAGCACCAGTCCTGTGTCCCCTCAGTCACAGACCATGCTCCTCAGAGCCAGCACTTCTGTGCTCCCACAAGTGCCATTTTGGAGAGAAAGCAGCAAGTCTTGCCTCAAAAAGGGCAGAAGAAAGTCTGAAAAGGAAATATGTTTTGCTATCTTCAGACAGTGCACACTCTGTAGGAGTTGACCTCAGGTGCACAACACATTTGAGTAAGGCTCTGTTTCTTCTCCAACAGCACCGTAGTCAGGAGATGGCTGCCTTGTGCCAAAATACCCCAATGTATGTGCTGGGCATTTTTGGCGGGGCCCATCATGGTAATGGAAATCAGGTGGCTGCGAGCCCTTCCTGCAAGTTCTAAGTAATGAGGGAAAGTGTGTAGTTCTGCCATCACTTATTTCCTCCCTTCCTCAGTGACTTTCCTGCCTGGTGTAACACCTTGGGTTGCTGTGCACCCACAGGCTAGAAAGGAAAATAATAATAATAATAATAATAAATAAATGGAAAATGTAAGAAAAAAAAAAAAGAGAGAACAAAATCCAACTGGTTTCTGGAGCAAATTTCAGTTTTCATAATGTTGTCATACAGTCCCAGTGCAACGTTCAAAGTAATTATGCAACAGTTTCAAAATGTCACTGTGACATATGAGGTAATGCCACGTTATGTACAGGCTGGTCTGGGAGCTGCCAGGCTGAGCTCTGCCATCAGCAGTGTGTTAGGAGCAAGCACTCAGCCACCTTCATTTTCTCAGGGGAACTGGAGTTTCCAGAACCCAGATGGAATCCATGGCACAGAAATCTCCCTGATAGGAAGGTCTTCCTCATTTCTGGACAATTCTGTAACAAAATGAGGAGTTGTCTGGGAGTCTGACTGGGGAAGGTAAAAGGTTTGTTACTTGAGCAGTTCCTTCATTACTGTTTTGCTCTCATGTAAAACTTTTTGAGATCACAGAATGGCTTGGTTGGAAGGGACATAAAGCCCATCCAGACCCAACCCTGTGCCATGGGCAGTGCCACCCAGCAGCTCAGGCTGCCCAGAGCCTCATCCAACCTGACTTTGAGTGCCTTCAGGGATGGGGCACCCACAGCCTCTCTGGGCAGCTGTGCCAGGGCTTCACTGCCTTCTGAGTGAAAATTCTTAACATCTAACCCAAATCTCCCCTCTTTTATTTCAATGCCATTCCCCCTTGCTCTGTAATTATCAGACGGTATGAAAATTCAGTCCCTCTCCTTCTTGTAAGCTTCACTCAATTCCTGGAAGGTTGCAATGAGTTTTCCTGGGAGTCTTCTCAAACTAAACAAGCCCAACTCCTTCTGCCTTTCTTCTTCGCAGGAAAGGTGCTCCAAGCCTTCACATCCAGATCAAAAGTGAAAGAGTGCTTGGCTACATGGCAGCATGGAATAAGGCTAAAGCTGATACATTTTTGTAGTCTGATTGCCAAACTTCTCTCCACTGATTTTAGCTAAAGTCATCTGGAGACTCTGAGAAAACAAACAACTTATTTTACTAGAACCAACAGTAGTTATTTTATGATTTCTTTTGTTATGAGTACATGAAACAAGCAAAACCTGACTAATCCTACAACTTCCTCTTCAACTCCAGTTACAAAACTTTGCCCCAAGAATTCCCTGAGGTTCTTGTGTCCAAAGTGCAGGACTCAGCATTTGATCTTGTTGAACTTCATCCGCTGGCCTCAGCCCAGTTATCTAGCCTGTCCAGATCCCTTTGAAGGGCCTTCCTAACCTCAGTCTGATCAAGCAAGGAATGTACTGTCCAAGCCATGGGCTGCCAACTTCCCCAGGAGAATACTGTGTCAAAGGCCACATCGGGAGAACAGTTCAGCAGACCTAGTGGGGGTCCTTCCTCTATTCTGTCTTTTTCAGTGGACAGGATCTTTGCCTCGTGCTAAAGTGCCAGACGTATCTAGTCTCTCATAAACAGCTTTAAAACTCATCCTGCACCTACACACTCAGCTGCACTGAGATAGCACTAAGATGTCTGGGGACACCAAAGAGCCGTGCCCCATGAAAGTGCCCTTCTCTCAAGGAAACTGAATATTTTTTGGCTGGGGAGGACACAAATGATTAACACTGTGGTACGTGGTTCCTCTGATCACTGTCTCCACAGAGGTGTCCTCAGGAAGTACTGTGTATTTGGGTCTGCAGTGAGAGAAAAAATATACTTTTTGAAACAAGTGAGGAAGGGGATCCCTGGATCTACAAGACAGTCAGTCCTCTCTTAGTTCTTGGGAGGACTATGGAGAAAGTCTTCATGAGGGCCATTTCAGGATATATGAAGAGAAAGACAGCAACTGGGAACAGCCAGCATGGATTGACAAATGGCAAAATTATCAATAAAACTGATAGTGGGTATTCAGCCAGTCTCTTGCTGATGCCAAACTGGGAGGAGTAACTAATACACTGAATGATACCTGGGGGACCCAGATGAGCTAGAGCCATGGGCCAGCAGGAACTTAAAGAAATGATGAATGCAAAGGTGAATGCAAAGCCCTGCACCTGGGGAGGACTAACTTCCTGTGCCAGCACATGTTGGAGGCCAACCAGCTGTAGAGCAGCTTGGAAGATAAGGACCGGGGAGCCTGAGTGAACTCAATGCTATGCCTTCATAGAAATGAAAGATAAGCACATATTTGCTGTATTAACAAATGCGTAGGCAGCAGGATGAAGAAAGTGGCTATTCTACTCAGAACTTGTGAGACTACTACATCTGGAATACTGTGTCCTGTTCCAGGCCTCATTCAAATGTAAAGAAAATGTCTTACAATGAGAGATTGAGCACTGGCACAGGTTACCCATAGAAGATATTGGATCTCCATCCCTGGAGGTACTAAAAATACAGTTGTACAAGGTGCTGAGCAACCTGATCTAACATCAAAGCTAGCCCTGCTTTGAGCTGAAGGCTGGACTACAAGCTCTGCAGATGTCTCTTCCAACCTGAATTTTTCCATAATTCTATGATTTATGATAGCTCTTAGCAAATCTTGTGCCATTATGTTGTTGAAAAAAATGGCCTATAGTTTTATAAGTGGAATATAGGAATACTTCCTAGTGAAACCTTGGCAACTGCACGCATCAATATTTAACAAATATATTTTAACACTGTTGCTTTCATTATTTTCACAACTTTCAGGAAGGAAAGAGATTATTAGTAAACATGAATTTTGTAAAGTGATTTCATAAAAATGCTGGCAAAAATCTGTGGAAATACACTGTAAAATAAGCAGAAAAAGTATCAATTTCAGATCACAAGGAATGGAAAGATCTTCAGAATGTCAAAAATAGTGAAATAATTTAACTAGCTCTGTAATTTCTATAATGCAATAAACATATGCATTACCTGCTGGGTAGAAACCATGAAGACATTTTCCATTTGAATTAAGCGAATTCAATCCTGTAATTTCCATTCTTTGGTGCTCATTTTCCTTAAATTATCTCCTGAAAGAGTTTCTTGGCAAAGATGCTCCCTGGAACAATTCACTTTAAATAAATGTTGCACACATTGCAGAAAAAGTAAATTTCACTTTCATAATTGCCCCATATTCTCACTAAAAACTATAGCACAGAAACAGTAATGCTCCATATAACCTATATACAAGCCAGGATTTATGAGTTCCCAACAGCAAATATTTCTGATTATTTTCTCACAAGCAAGCTACAAACTTCCAATTGGATAATGCTGGTGTTTCCGTCACCGTGCATGCTAAGCTACTCCTCCAGCACACCATTTCTTCCTGTGATGTTGCTATTGCTGCTTCCAAAGCATAAACACGTTGCATCAAAAAAAATCTGGTCTTACGGGAACACCTGCAAATCTAAACTGGTACGTACTTGACAAATGAAGGGAGCTCTGAAGTATCAGTACCACAGTCTGCACCATTTCTACCTGGATTACTTCACGGGCCTCCACAAGGCATTGCTAAAATCCTGAGATACATCATACAACATTACATTGTCCTGATTTTTGGGAATGTCTGGACAGGATGATCCTTGTAACCCGAATTACTCAGTATGGGTACATCATCTCATCATGATGGGTGGGACTTTGAGCAACCTGAAGTAGAGGGAGGTGTCCCTGTCTATAGCAGGAGGGTTGGAACTAGATGATCTTAAAGGTCCCTTCCAACCCAAACTATTCTATGATTCTATGACCATGATATGGTGGCTGCTTGTGTTTTTCTCTAGAGTGCCCCAGATTTCAGTCTGAAGAAATGTCCAAGACATGACTGAGTGCTCATGCAGCAAGCAATTCAAGAATCTCATCTAACACAGGCTCAAATCCTCACTGTCCTGAGAGCAGATGGATATCCTCAAGACAGAGTGAATGAATGATGACCAAAATCAGATGACTTCCACTAAAATCATCGCTCATGAGGCTAGCCAGTCATATGTCACTGCCCTTCAAGTCTCAATTATTTGCATTTAAAGCTTATCTATTGCAGGTTAGAAAAGATTGTTCATTTTATTCCGTGTGCTAAAATGCTTTTCTCCTTGCATTAGCAATAATATAATACTATTGATGAGTAATTCTTTCAGTAGATAATATAAGGAAAGTAATGGAAATCCTGGTATTAAATTAATGTAATTCAAATATAAACATATGCATAGAAGATACAGATTATATGTCAAAATACATATATATAATAAAATTGGATTTAGATCTTGGTTCATGCTGGTAAACTGGCACCAAATCGGCCAGAGTTCTTCATTTTGAATATCCTTATTTTATTTTCCCCCTAAAAATATCTTATCTGTACTGTTCACCATCTTTTCTCCCTAACTCAGTGTTTTGGTTTTTTTTCAGATACCAAGCATCATTAATAAAATCTGAATATTTTCCAGATTATGAACAAAGTAAGGAAATAAAATGGGTTTTAGAAACCATCTTTGCATTCCAAATTACAGTTTCTACTCATTTTAACCAATTTTCATATTGTATGATATGCTAAGAAAAAAAGAATTTATTTTTTCAGGTAAAACTTTACCAGACACAAAGACGTACTGTTGTAAAGCATAAGTGCTGATCTTCATCTTGTTTTAATAAGTATGATGAAGTCAGTATGGTTATGTTTCCTTTTCCCATCTGAAACTCTGACCTTCAGTATAACATTTACCTCATTTTCTTCATCCACTAATTACTCTATCCTATAAAATTGATTTGTCTGGCAACAATCAGTCTTGAAAAATCAGTGCTAGATATTGACCATAAGTCTGTCTTCTAGATGTTTGAAGATTATTTTCCTTATCAGGTGTTGCATTTTGAATTAAAACGTTTAAAGAAAATGGTAGTTAATAAGAATATTCCTTCTTTTTATAATTACTGGTGTATTTCAGTTCTCATTTCTGTCATTTCCCAATGCTCTTAGCTTTTAAAAATTAAGTACCCTTGGTTTGGTAAGTCTTCTAGCTGACCTTTAGACATGCTATTATTTCCTGACTATTTCATCATTACTCTTAAGTAACTTTGTGATGCAAAATTAACATTTTTATTTTTTAGAGAAATTTTATAAAGGTTTTTGTTAACTCAGTCTCTGAATAGTCCCTAACTATGTGCATGTTTTCATTTCACAAAGCATTTTTTCCATTTTTCCTTGCATTCGTTAAAAGGCAAGGATATTTATTTTCCTTGCTGATGCTGAAAAGAGTCATTTCTCTTTAAAAAGAACAAAGTAAAATAAAAGGAAGAGAGAAAGCTTTTATTCTCTTTAACCTCAGTGACATTCACACCATACACACAAGTTCAGCTATTGCCTTCTCCAATTTACTTTTATTCCACACCAATAACACAGTCACTGAGTATAACAGATTTTGAGTAGTCCTGGCTAGGTTTCCTTGCCCTTTCTTCCCCACATGTATATTCTATTACCATTGTGCCCCATTGTGATCCAAAGTCACAATTAATGGAATAATCTCTATTCAGGCTACACTTGTTTCTCATAGTCTCCATTTTGAAGACAGCTACAGTTTACTGTACCTTAATTAATTCTTTTCCACTTATCACAGAATTAAAAAAGACTTAAAGTTGGCAGGGCCCACTGGGTGCCTCTGCTCCATCCCCCACCCCAGCAGGGACACCCAGAGCAGGGTGCCCAGGGCCACGTCCAGGCAGCTCTGGGAGATCCCCAAGGAGGAGACCCCACAGCCTCCGGGCAGCCTGTGCCAGTGCTCCGTCACTGCACAGCACAGAAGGGCTCCTGGTGTTCAGAGGGAACCTCCTGTGCTCCAGTTTGTGCCCATGGCCTCTGGTCCTGGCATCAGGCATCACTGGCAGAGCCTGGCTCCAGCCTGTGGCATCTTCCTTTTAGAAGTTTATGGGCATTGATGAGATCCCCCTGAACTTACTCTTCTCAGCTGAGCAGCCCCAGCCCTCTCAGCTTTTCCTCAAAGGAGAGGTGCTCCCATCCGTTCACCATCTTAATGGCCCTTTCTTTAGCCCTCTCTAGTCCAGGTCTCTCGTACTGGAGAGCCCAGAAGTGGGCACAGTACTTCAAGTGTGGCCTCATCAGCGCAGAGTAGAAGGGAAAGATCACCTTTCTTGACTTACTGGCAACACTCCTCAGGGCAAACCAGAATATCGTTGGTCTTCTTTGCCACAAGAGGAAATTGTTGGCTCATGTTCAACTTGGTGTCCACCAGGACCCTCAGATTCTTTTCTACAAAGCTACTTTCCATCTCAGTGGCCCCCAGCATGTCCTGGTACCTGGGGCTACTCCTGTCGGGGTGCAGGACCTTAAGCTTCTCCTTGTTGAGCTTCATGCAGTCCCTGTCAGCCTGTTTTTCCAGCCATTTCTCTCCATTGGTTTTAAAAACTGAGTTCCTGCATCTGCTAACATCAGATTTTTGCCATTCACAGAATACAAGGAGTATGTTTTTAAAGCTTCTTAACTAATCAAACTTTTCAGAAATTAATTATCTATTTAGTCCTACAATGAGTAAATCTGTTCCTTGTTCTGTAGTCTTTGGTTGCAGACTTTCCCATTATTCTCAAATCAGCAATGAGCAACACAATAAACTCCATTCAAGTTGACAGAAAGATTCCTCGTTGACCTCCATCCATGGAAGATGGACTAGGAACCCTTTTTGGTAGCATTGCAACTGGTTAGCCTGAACAACAGCAACAACAAATTGGTTACATTTTCTTAGGTAGACTATAAATGATTTTTCATTTCATGTAAGAGGATATTATGGTGAAGTTTGAAAGTAAAATTTTCCTCTACTGTTCAAGCAAGGAAAAACTAAAAAAAAGGTGGCTGCTGCTCTCATATGTTTACCACATTTAAGTTACTCACCTCTCCAAAGTCCATTAAGAAATGATATATTTTTATTTATTATTTTGCCAGACAGCAAGAATGCAAGCTTTCCTGTACTACTCCATCAATTACTTCACGGATAGAGTGGAAAGGTTACTGCGTTCAAGGGCCAAAGGGTGATTTACTCTGCACAGCTAGTAGAGCTAACAGGATCCTTGGCTTGTTTAGCAGAAAGACAGGTATCTTTTAACATAGAAGCAAGCATTTTTTTGAAAAACTGTCTGTGAAGAAATGACTCATGTTTTGGGCAGTCCCCAGAAATCATATTTAAAGTGAAGGACACTTTAATTTGAAGAATGTAGCTAACATGATCCAGTGGCAGCAGTATCTTCAGTAGCAGGGTGGAAGTATCAGATTTCCTGATCATTCTGGGAGATGGGGAAAATAGATCTTTAGTGAACACAGTGATACAATCTCAAACAGTTTAATCATAACCTCCAGTTGTTGCTTTGAATGCCAGCACTGCTTCATTCAATAAAAGGATACCCCATCCAGACCTTCCATGATTTCTTAAATTCCACCACTTCTCTCCTCCTCTATGAGTTTCCACTAGACAGACATCTTCAGGTACATTAAGATAACTCCTTAAAGGTTGTAGCAAAGCATTGATGGCTGTGCTAAATAAGAGTGGGCCTTACAGAGTCTAGGTGTAACTCCCTATTCCTGTGCTTTCTCCTCATGGATGCTGCCATCAGTGAAAACTGCTTCTCAGTGAAAAACCCTACTGAAGTCTACGTAAGATTCATCTACTGTTACAACAGTTTACGTTTTTCTGTTTGAAAACCTAACTTCTGTGGTTACAGACATCAGGTTAATACAGAGGTCTCCTAACCAGGTGCCATTGTGCTTAACAGAACAGTGCAGGACTTGGTTGCTGACACACAGGATTACTGCGTGTGCACTGAAATAGCCTTAAATAATCAAGCAGTGAACTACCAGGGCACTGCCTTATATTCAATGATATGAATATAATAGCCATCAGCTTATCTTCCCCTTGCATGTGTCTTATTGCTTCAATTACTAGTGTATTTTCCAGGAGAAGCATGTTAGGAACTGAAAGAAAAAGCTGAGCAGCCAGAAGCACGAAGTTTGAATGATGCAATAAAACATCCTTCACTGCCATTACTGACCCATGGAGCTGCATACATTCTTAAAAGATGATAAACACAAAGATGAAAGAGCTACCAACTGCAATATTTTTCTTATTATCACAGTAAGAAACCCACTGATTAGAACAGACCTTGAAAGCCTCATGAACAATGAGGAATGCAAAAACAGCATTTAAAGGCAGTATTGGAAAAACATGGCAATGGAGTAACTTCAGGGCAAAGATCATCAATAGTAAAATCAAGGATAATTTTCACATCCATATTTTTCAAGATGGCAGCTGCTTTTAGGAGCTGATCCAAAGCCTACTGAATTCAATAGAAATATTTAACTTCAATGGATTTGGGATCACTTTAACTTTTGGCTGAGAGAGCCACATTACTCCAAGTTAAAAGACAGAAGACTTGGCAAAAGATAACTGAAGTTACAGCATATTTAAGGTCAAAAGACATTAAGTGCTGGACCAATTCATCCCTCGTGTGATTCAACCATACCCAGAGCATTTGCAGTCAGTTTTGTACTGACTGATGATGTCTTTTGTAATTCTCAATGAGTTCAACATGCAAGTCAGGGTAGAACTTGACCCAGTGTTTGAGACTGTACTGTAAAGTTTATTTCATTTGAATACAATAGTCCTATTGGTTTAAATAACTGCAGAAGTTTTTCTTAACACATTAAAAGACTATATTTTATGACTGTAACCTCACAGCTATGAAATATAGCTCTCCAATGATAAGTATGAGATATAACTTTCTTCCCAACAGCTGCTGGTGGGAATTTTGCTGTTTCTGAAATAAATATTATATGCGTACATACCATACATGGAGGGAAAGGGAGCAATAGGAAATACAATGAGCTGACTAGAGATGTGTTATTTATTTGCACACATTATTAATGATCTCATAGCTCAGAAGTGGTGGAAGGAACCTGAGCCACTTGTGAATTATGAAAGGTCATCAATAACTCATAGCAATATATGACACATCCATTCAGGTCATCCAGACTTACTCGATGCTTGGTCTGTTTATCTAACACCAGTTTTAGTTTAGTCTGTAGTGTGTGTTGATTTCATAGTACATAATGTAGCAATGAGACCTCTTGGATACAATCCCATATAAAATGACTAAGTCTGAAATATAAGAGAACCTGAAAGAAATTCTCAGAATATCAATTGATATTGAGCTGAACCACACATATCAGCTTCCAATGACACGTGTGATTGTTAAGTAACCTAGATATAAATAGTGTGTGCACACAGGCCTGTAAAAACACACATTTCACAGATGTGAAACTACGCTTGTTTCTCTCTCTAAGAAACCAAGAGCAAACATGGAAGAGATTACTTTGATAGTAGTATCACATGATATTCAAGTACTACTGAGATGAGCATAGAATAAGAATGAAATAAATTACAACCCAGTTTTCCAATGTCTTTAAAGAAATTTAAAGACATTCTGTTCTTGATCACATATCTGAAACTGAACAATTAAGCATAACTTATACATCCAGAATGTTACAATTTACCCCTGTTATTCTTAGAATAGTAGAGACTACAGTTCTATGTGCTTTAATTAAAACTATTTTGAGATAGTTCTCAGACCATAAAACATACTTGAAAACAGGATTCTGAAAAATATGAGTTCAAATGGTTTTTGTCCAAGGAATTGTAGTAAACTCATTAGAAAATATTAAACCCCTCTGCTAGTTCCTCTAATCCTGTTGGTAACACTCAGTATATCAAACTGGCCAGGCAGTGCCCATTATTGACTGCCAGAAATTTGTAGCAATACCCTGAGGTAGAGCTCACCCCTTCAAGCCCCAAATGCTTGTATGTTCAGTACTTCTCAAGCTAATGGAAATTCAGAGTGGGAAAGACATGGCACATGGCACACCATAGGGAGCTGTGATGAACGCACATTTTAGGCTGTCCTGCATACTTATAAGGTGCCTTGTGCTAGTGCTGTCATCACTACTCACACGTGCAAACTCTCAGTACAGATCAGTATCCAACAGCTATATGGCAAGACAGGATGCATTTTAGTGACCTACAGATGTGTTTTTTAGGATGGCTGCAAGCACTTAGGCCTCTGGACAAGCTCTGCATTTGATAATATATCAGTCCAAATGCCACATAAACTGTTTTGTAGTTTTTTTACATTACCTTGTCACGTAAAAAAAAATAAAATCAAGAAAATACCCAGATCAAAATCTTCCCACATGCCATGTGCTGTTGGAGGTAGATGGAGATCAGACAAAACTGCACAGTTGTTCTCCCTTCTGACTAAGAAGAAAAAAAAAAAAAGAAGGAGAGAAAGACAAAGGATTCTTTATGCCAAAGAAAAACTAATTCCACACACACAATTCTTTGTCTTTTCAAGTACTTTAATCCAACTCTCATGGTAAGTCATTGCAGATTTTATATATGGAGTGGAACATTTTGTTTATAAAGTTGACCATGACACAAAAACCACCTTCATCAGGGCAGGAGGGCAGCAATCAGAAAGCAGCAAAACAAGGAAACATTTCTAAAGGCTGCTGGGCACCACCACATCACAGGAGAAACTGAATGTTACTTATTTAGTGCCAAGAGAAAATGGTCTTTCAGGAAAAAAAAAAAAAAAGTGATGCTAACCTTGCTTGCAAAACCTGCCCTCACCTTAATGCCAAATGTGCCTATCATCATAACGCTCTGCAACTAATTTTAGTGTTTTCTCCTTCACCTTGTCATCCTTCCTTTAAGACAGCTTCTTGCTTTTCTCTTTGATTCCTCTCAAAATTGCCTTACAACTATTGAGTTACCAGGTTTTAGTAAGATGTTTTCTCAAACAGGACAGAAAACTTTCTCAAAGCAAAAATGAAATTGTTGGCTGTCACATGAAGACTTCACAGTTTCCTGTAGGGGCCCATAGAGGAGTCTTAAGGCGACTCCTGGACTCATGTTTGGGTGAATCCTTGATCTTCACTAAAGCTTTATGGATCAGACTGCCAGTGTAGAACTCTTTGCTGAGTCAGATGCTTACACTGTACATTGAGAGGCAGAGAATTACTTCTGACTCGTATCTGATACGTGGATATTGTTAGCTATGGCAAATAATGTCAGCCATGGCCACCTCTTTGTAGAAGATAGATCCTTTCAGCCAGTGGCAGTGAAAATAAAAAGCTTTCAAGATAAATAAATAGAAACCATCATAAACTGAGATGGGTGGCAAAACAAAATGAGCAGCACCCATCACAAATAAGAAAGCATAGACCTGAACAATTGGGCAACTTTTCCACTTTGGTGATTTGTACAGAACCATCAGGTTTAAAGCCAAAAGAGGGCTGGTAGGATGGCTGAAGTGCTGCCAGAATGGCTGAGATACTGCCAGAACATGTTTCATTACCTAACTCACGTTTCAGACAATACTGTGCAAGACAAAAAAAAATGGCACATACACTCTTTCAACAAGATGCCCACTGGTCCTAAGCATTAAAGTCAGCTTCAAAAACTAGGCTATATTCAGGCTCCCTCTTACCCTGTGAGAGGATGGTCCTCTGGGACAAAGGAAAGATCATTTACAGAACTCTAGAAAAGCTCACATTTCAGCTACCAGCATTGTTCCTGGCCTGGGGATAAATAGAGGCCAGCAGTCCACAGTTCTTCCCACAGGCCTCTAATTCTTTCAAGCCAGCTTTAAAAACTTTAAGTCAAACAACAACAACACAAAAATCGACGTAAAACAAACAAATACATAACAAAAAGCAAAGATCCAATTGTTTTCACAGTTAGCACTTCTTCCAGTTATTGCATGAGTGCACTAAAGATGGATCGCATCTTTGGAATCCCATTCTGACATCACCACCTTAAATATATTGTTCTGTCTCTGTCAATTTAAAACAAATCACTGCTGATTTATTCCACTGTTAGATCAGATGAGGCCAATGAACTGTTATATACTGTATAATATGACTGTGGAAATCAGGTGCTGTGAGTGCACTATTGATGGGTCCTGTGCACATACTTGAGCACAACAAAACAGAATACACCACAGCCTGACTAATGTGATCCTGGCATGAGACCAGGATCTAAGCCTTGTTTTTCTCATCCATACATCACCACCACATTTTTCAAGTGCCACTGTCATAAAGTTAAGATACAGAACAATCTATCATTTAAATTCATTACACAAATATTTTTGAGTCAACAAGATGACCTTCCATATAACTATATTTGAAAAAGAATATTTTCCTGATGTGGCAAAGAGAACTATGCGAAGGAAGACAACAAACTACCAAAAAGCATCACTACAAGATCCACCACAAATTATTTCTAATTTTCCATGAGTTTATGCTTCATAGTTGGTTGAATCTTCAAACAAGTCCCCACAGTGAACTCATCCTCATATCACCTACAGTCCCACCATGATAACCTCAGTTCCCTCATCTCTTCGCACCGCAGGACTTCTCAGTCCTTTATTGCAACATGTTCATGTCCTTCCTACTCTCTCATCTCCAATCCGTATCTTTCAATCACTTTGTCTGGCTTGCTGGTAAGCCAAGAGACGCCTTTGTAGGGGCCAGTGCCACATGAATACGGTTTGACAGGCCAGGGCATGTGTTTGTTAGTTGCTCAACCAGCCGGTCAGGAGTCAAACACTGTTCCACTGCCCAGTCCACCGTAGCATTGCAGCTGCCTCATGATAAATTCTGCCACACATCTCTTTAAGAATGAGGAAACATAGCATAGATCAAGTAAATAAGAAGCCATATGTTCTTCCACTACTCACAAACTTTTTGCAGAAAGTTTGTGTAAGTGAAATCTTCTGCATCTCTTTTAAAGCTTAATTAAATCAGCTAAAAAATTGGAAAATTTACAGCAAAGAAAAGGAATGACAGGTACACTGATGATGTGACAACATCATCTCCTTACTTTAGGAACTACTGTAACTATCACACAGATAGAAAGACACTGTTTCAGTAGAAAGATTTTTGACCAGTTGCTCACACAGTGTTAAAACGTTATCTGATGTGTGATCTTCATGGAAGTGTTCAACACGGTAAGTTAATGCTCCATACAGGCTGATAAAGAAAATCTGGGAGTAGCAGAGTGTCATAGTTCGAAGAGTTACTATCCATGCAATAGCTTACAGCACGATGCTATGATATGGAATAGCAATAAAAACCACAACACAGAGATAGCTAAGTTGACATTGCCCCCCTTCTCCAATTGCACCCCTTTGGCCAACTTAACAAGACTTTCTCTGGCTGCTTTTTATTTGTCATATCTAAAAATAAAAATGATCAGAGCCAGCAAATACCTAGGCTCTCCTTTAAGCCTCATGCAGGATTTAGAGGAACAAAAATGTATATTCAGCACACAGATGCAAGATCTTCTGTTTACAATAAAGTTACAATACTTTTGCAAGCCCTGATGTCAACAATTACCTTTCAGCTTCAGAAAGGGCATTCTGTATTCAGGCTTTATGCTGCTGTCCTGAACAACTGCTTGTTCCCAGTTCAAGCCACGGGCACTGCAACTGTTCCCAAGCACACTGAATTCTAGTCAGTATTTTTGACATCTCATGGTTTTTTCTACTTAATTTATTTAGGCACATGCAACACATGAGGGAATGACAGCAGCTGATAAAGACAACAGCAGAAAGGAACTCCAGCTGAACAAGTTAATTCACAATCCCACTTAAAAATCAGGCTGTTCTGATTATCACCTTCCTCTCCTTTGGTTTCAGCATGATTTTTAGTAACCAAGCTTCTCACAAACTCCTAGACTCAGCAAATAATATTTAAAAGTTAAACCACTTGAAAATTGAAGTAAATATTTTTAGACATAGCCTATTGCCTCTCTCCTCAAGACAGCTGTTGCTAAAACGTGGATGGTATGGAAAGAGAGGAAAATGAAATAATGAATTGTGTGTAAATCAGTAAGATTAGATAGAATTACTAGATATAATTAAAAAACAAGCACTCCAAGGGTATATGGCATTTGTTCCTGCTCATGGTATTTCATGATAGCAAAGGTTTGGAAATACCCACCAATTCTTTTCAACCCAGCAGGCACAGAGGCTGTTAGTCAACATGCCAGGATGCTTTATTACTGTGGGGAGTTTGGGCCGGTCCATCTGTACCACTGCTTGAAGATGGAAAATTGTCCTCTAGTAGTTAATACATTTTCACCTCAGTCTAATTAAAGAGATCCAGTGCATTCATTCTCATTAAAAAAAAAAAGAAATGAGGAACTTTGCAATTTCTCCAGTTTGGTGCTGTAAAAGAACTTCAAACATCAGAATAATTTTCTAAAAGTAATGAGCTTCCTCATTCTAGTGGGTGCTACAGCCCTGGTAATAAAGCATCTTTGCTAAAAACTGCTGTCTGCAGACTGATTCATTCTGGTGGCATGAGGGAGAGATTCAGACCGGGAGTGCTCTGCAGGCAATCTGTGACAGTCTTTCATCAGCTGCATATTCTTGACTTATAAAAGCAAAAACAAAGCCATATTGTGAAGATCATGGAGCCTCATTGCTGAGCTGCAGTGTTTTAGCTGAAGATTTCAGACTCCCATACAGTAGCATGCTTGAGAAAGGGGTGCCATATAAACTTAAACTCAAGTGTGAGATTTTTGTCTCCATCGCTGTCTGCACAAATGAAGGAAGTCTCAATTACTCTCCCTTGAGGCATGTTGAGGATTTTGCTTTCCTCTTAACAGACTCACTCTACTACTTTGAAGTGGCGAAGGGAGACAGTGGCTTGTCTCTCTGGGGTAATATGCGTAATGAATGTGTGCACATACAACTGGCTCCTTTCTTGGCATGTCTGCAAGATGCTTGCGCCAGATTCTTCTCCAGATTGTACCATGTCCCACCTTCCCTGTTTGTCACACACTGTGACACTGCTGGGCCTCCTGGGGAAGTTTTCCTGCTCCTTCAAGTGTGGGAACCACAGGCATTTCTGGCACTTGGATGCAGAACTGTCAATATACTCTCCCCTCTGCCCACACCCACGTTCAGCATAAAAGACAGTGTTCTCCATCAACACTTATCAAAGTGCCAATGCTCTGAGAAGAAAAACTAATGGGGGAGGGAAGGCTCAGTTGAAGAAATGAAACCACTGCCGTCAGCCCATTGAAAACTCTCCTAAAAGCCTTTTTCTTCCATATTCCCTAACAGAGTGCCAAACAAACAGTAATTAAAATATATATTATACTCAAAGCCGCAGATTATTCTTCCCACTGGATTTCTTGAGTGGTTCTCCTGTCTTCTTGCATCAGTGTTTCAGGTTGTGAGCTCTCTGAGACACGACTTTCATTATCTCTGGGTCATTAGCAGCTCATAACTCAACGTCAGATAATACTGATAACGAGAAACAAAGGGCAGACCCTTTTCAAATTGTGGAGCCAAATGTATTGCACTGCACTGTGTAAAGTCAAAATTGTATGCATTAGTTACTAAGCAGTGACAATGCTGGACACTTGGCTGGTTGAGACAAGTAGATGGCACTGCACATTGTGTTAAGCAGTGGGATTCACTCAGCAAATCAAAGGTACTGGTTGAAGGCCAGTCTGAGTCAAGGATCACAGAATCACAGAATCACAGAATTGTAGGGGTTGGAAGGGACCTCCAGAGATCATCGAGTCCAACCCCCCTGAGTCTGCACGAATTTTTGTCACCAGATCAGAATCCAAGACCCAAATTCATTTTCTTTTTTCAGCTAATGAAGAGTTGTAGCTTCAGAAAAATCACCTAATAATGCCTTTAAAAGCCCCAAACCATGCTCTTCACAATGGTCACTAGGAATCATTAAGGTTGGAAAGGCCAATAGGATCACCTAGCAAACCAACAATCTGTCACCTCCATGCCTACTAACCACGTCCTTCAGTGCTACATCTACATGGTTCTTGACCATCTCCAGGGACAGTGATTCCACCATCTCCTGGGCAGCCTGTGCCACTGCCTCACTGCTCTTTCCAAGAGGAATTTTTTCTATATCCAAACTGAACCTCCCCCAGCACAATGTAAAGCCTTTATCTCCTGAAGCCAGGAGCCCCAGCAGTGTGGCTGGGATCCTGCCCCACTTGTAAGCTTGTGCACTACAGCACCAAATGCACCAAATGCCTCTTTATAGCAAGAACTTTCAGTGTGCATCACAGAATCTGCCAATGTTATCTAGAAGAGCAGACCTAGACTCCCCTTTTAATAATCTCAGGACTGTGTAGTGGAAGTACATGCTCTAAAAAAATCCCAGAGACTATGGAAAGTAGAAAACCAGGCTTCATTCTCACCTCAGTCTGAAGAGTATCCGCCCATATCTCCTATCTTTTCCTGCCACCAAATTGTTCTCCAAGAGTCATTCTCTCCAGTTAGCATACATGAAAAATAAAAAAATTAAAAAAAAAAATTAAAAAAAAAAAGAGAGAGAAAACAACAAAGTTTTCATCCAGAACAGGACAATACAAGGATACCCAGAGAGACTGTTGATGTCCCATTGCTGGTCTAGTGGTTAGCAATCCTGCCTGTGGCAGGAAGGTTGAAACTGGATGATCTTTGACGTCCTTTTCAACCCAGGTCATTCTATGATTCTATGATTCTATGATTCCATGTATGACTTCCCAACCTAGAATATAGGATCTCATGACTGTTTTCTTTTTAATCCAGGGTCTGTTTTAATAGAAATTTATGAGTTCAGACAAGCACCAGGTGTACCACACCAGCTGAATGCCCTCACCCCTAGCAGCATGAGCAATCTTTCCTTTTGGTTTTCATTCCAGCCGTATGAATCCTATATAATTTGCAACACCATAGCACCACTTCATAGGAAGGATTGGAAGAGCCCTCCCACACAACCCTACTTCCAAGGGCATGATTCAAGGTACACTTCAGTTCAGTAATTAATGTGGTTTTGAATGCCTTCAGGCTGATGGGAAGGGTGTACCCAGCTTTTCTGCCCCTTATTCATAGCACGTAATTCCTAGCCTAGTGTGTGAAGGCACTGACTTTTATGCTTTTTAAATGAGGCAAGTACTGTAGACGTGAGCACCCTTTTGACTCATGTTTTCTGTGCATGAAGCATACGTCTACCATCACACCCCATAAGAAATACCCCTTTGGCAGCTGGGGGAACGGTGCAATCCAAGGGGTACACAGTTCTGTTATAATCCAAAGGCTTTCTAGGAACAAAAGGGAGAGAATCAGGTGAGGAATCTGCTGAAAGACTGGTATCAGTGATCACTGATTTAGATTCATTTACCTAAAAACTAAGAAAGCGTCAACAACCTTACTACAGCTCTGGCACCATGCTGTTTTGTTGTTGGGTTGTTTGGTTTTTTTTTTTTCATTTATCAGAAATGCTGTCGTCTTTGATTATCAATATATATCAACAATCCTCACCCAGTCTGCTGACTGCACTTCTAACCTGTGGGAGCAACAAATCAAGGATGTAAAGACACTCCTGGCTAGTTACTACCCTAGGAAAATCAGCTACTGCACTGCAGGAACACAAGTTTTTTGGCTAAAAAGTGTTTGTGAAATGGAATAAGGCATTATTTTCAGAACCTTTTTTCAGCAGAAAAAAGAAGTTCAATATTCTTACTGAGGGAATTTTATAATTATTGTGTTAGTAATTTTTTCTTTGGAACATTTAATTTCCTTTCTTTTCCTGCAGCTATTGAGCTTTTAAGTGTTCTCTGTTAAAGAGAGTAAAAAACAACTTTCATTTGTGATCCTAGACAGACACCAGAGAGCCTTGTTTAATTGGTCTGGATTTTGTTGCTGAATACATTTTTAAAATGAATGCTACATCTTCATGAGGGTGCTAAGGTAAATAACAGAAATAGAGCATTTTGGAGAAAATTCTTTACTCAGTGCTGAGGCACTGGCACAGGCTGCCCGAAGAACCTGTGGATGCCCCATCCCTGGGGGAGTTCAAGGCCAGGTTGGATGGGCAGCCTGAGCTGGTGGGGCGTTGGAACTGGATGATTTTTAAAGACTCTTCCAACCCAAGCCATTCTGTGATTCTGTAACTACACAACCCGCTGAAATAATTTGTTGCTGTGGTGTAACATGCCACTTCCTTAAACCTCCCCTCTCCCACTGTATACACTTTTGGATACATTAGGAAGCCAAATTGCTTTAAAACCCAGAGAAACTTTCATTTCTGAAATTATCCTATATCATTTTATACAGAATGTTATCTGGTAGTTTATGAAGTGAGAGATGGGAGAGTCCAGCACAAGACATGTGAAAAATGGATGTGATTCTTTTTAATTCAAATAAGTTAAGTCCCCACGTCAGAGCTGAACTTGAAAAGAAACAAATGAGAATGAAACATACGTATGTAACAGCAAGTTGCTCATCAAATTTGAGAACAGGTATAAGAATACCATTTTCAATAAGTAAAAATATATAGCCACCTCAATAAAGGCGGAATACATGTTTTCAGGGTGCAGGTAGGTGGCAGTTCTACCAGTATTTAGTGAAATATTAATAATGCAAATTTGCCTGCTCGTTTGCAGGTGAAATTTGAAAGTGTATTGTTTCAGTAATGGGCTCCTGCAACAGGATGGAGATCATAGAATCATAGAATCATAGAATGGCCTGGGTTGAAAAGGACCACAATGATCATCTAGTTTCAACCCTCCTGCTATGTGCAGGGTCGTCAATCACTAGACCAGGCTGCCCAGAGCCACATCCAGCCTGGCCTTGAATGCCTCCAGGGATGGGGCATCCACAACCTCCTTGGTTCCATTATGTCACCACACTCCATAGTGGTGCTCCATGGAGATGCTGATTACCAAAGTTCAACAAGCTCCATATACTGTAAAGTACAGAGTGCCAACAGGATACTGAAAATGCAGGAGTCAGAGGGATATTTCAGTATATTTGTGGTCATCATCATGGATTTAGGAGTCAGGCTTATACAGTCAAGGCAGCAGTAAGGGGATCTGAAAAAACAGTGCCTCCAATATTGCTGATGATAATGTCTAAAGGCTCGATCGTGGGACTCCTGATATTTACTTCACTTTTCTGAAGGAGGAACTGTTTTGCTTACTGGAGATAATCAAATAAATATCACAGGCAGACCTTGCATCTTAGCAGCAGCAGTGTTAGCTAAAACGAGATCAGTACGCCTATGAATGAAAGGGACTTTAGATGAAAGATAGCAGGCTGCTTCCTAAGTGATTCAGGACCTCTTCACAGCATTTACAACACAATCAAGTAGGATTTATTGTGGGTTAGTCAATTCAGTATGTGATTTCAGAAAAGACACCTTGGACATTCTGGAAACAGTTAATTTAAAAAGACAGTCTGAAACCATAGGCCTCCTTTTGCATGATAAGGGTCTGCTGCCATCTCCAGCTCAGTTGTCTCCATTGCTGAGAGTCTCATGGTTTCAGTGGTAAACACCATGTTCTTGGCATCCCAAATGGCCTCACCTGCACTGCTGCACAGAGTGGCCGGATGGGTAGGCCTGAGGCTGAGGTGGCCAGCAGCCTCCAGCAGCCACCTGGAGCAAAACCTAAGATGCCAGGCTGCAGAAACACCACTGTTAATCCCTAGAAAATACTTAATCTGTGGCCATTTACAATGCAACCCAAGCACAAATCTACCTGAAGTATATATATAGGCAGTTCCCGAGTTACCCACCAGTCATCATCTTTGCAGTTACCACATCAGACTAAAAAGTTCAGAAGGCACCTGGAATCCTTCTTGGAAGAGTAATGATAGTGCAAGAAGTCATGATAGGAATAGATTCCTTGTTAGGGAAACATAAAAGCTGCACTCCCTACCCTGCTGTATAGACCTCTATGATCCAAATCATCAGTTAACTGGTCACGGTGACCACATTTTTACTCCAACAAATCTTCCCTGTGACCATAAAGAGGTTATGAAGGATGCCTAAAGTAATGCATGTTTTAGTACTATTTATGAACAGATCTTTTCCTAATATTTTAGAGATGTGTGTGAAGGAAAGAGATTTGATTATCTCCTCCACCGCATAAGATTTATACTAGAGTGATATTAATGGGAGTGAAAACAAGAACAGGGTTCAACAGTCCTGCTCTGAATATTTTTTCCGCTGAATGATCAGACTTTGTTTTATAATTATGGACTACAGGGAAGAGAAATTCTTCTTTCTTCTTTCTACTTGCACCATCCACATCAGTGCTCTTGTGAAAATACCAGATAGTCATGAATGATGAGGACTGTAAAGCAGGGCTACTGTGGGATGAAGCAGGACTGGAGACGGACAGTTAATTTTTACAACAATGTTTTAAGTGGGGAAAAGTGGGATTGTAACATGAAAAGAGGTCATTCAGGAAGGTCACCATTTCACTCAACTAATTTGAGATCGGGGCAAGGTAGGGCAGCTGAAAGAGAGAAATGGAAAATGTTCTTTAAATGGCTTTAGTAATGATAACAGGATCTAGTGCTGAGAGCAGGAAAACAATTATTCTTTTGACCAGCTTTTTTAAATAGTCATCTCCAGATGAACACAGTGAATTAATATCCTTCAGTGGATAGTTAGAAAGACTTCAAAGCAGATTTATGGGATGTTCATAGCTTCTTTTTTCTTGATTGTTTTCTTTTATGTCCATAGTTAGGGGCACAGCAGTTCATGCAAGTAAATATAGTAGTAAATTAGATGTGCCAAGCACTAGTCCCTTGCCCTGAAGCCAGAAGGCCAACTGCCCACATCTGTGTTAGTAACTTTCCTTATTTTGCAAACAAGATGGCAACCACCAGACTGCTCACTTGGAGTTGCTCCTCCCCTGGGTTAACTCCAGATCTACCAGCCAGGAACAGAGGGTGACAGCTCAATCAGCTTCTCCTTTGTTCAACATTACCATGCAAGAGCTGAAAGTCTTCCACCGTAATCCTTTTATATCAGTGAAAACACATGGCTGAGGGTAGCAGGGCCATTTAGATCCCTCTGCTGCAGCCTCTGCTCCAGTAGAGACACCCAAAGGGGCTCTGGAAGATCCCCAAGGAGGAGATCCCACAGCCTCCAGGCAGCCTGTGCCACTGCTGTGTCGCCCACACAGCACAGAAGTGCTTCCTGATATTTTCCTGACATTCATAAATAAGCTGCTGCCTAAGTTCCCAGACTGCTGTTGTAGCTGGATCGTCTGAGTCCAAATTCATGATGAACTCTGTCCAGTCTTCTAGGAGTAAAAAGGTCACTGGTTCTTGCTCTGCCTTTTCCAGGAGAAGTACCTAGAGGAAATGGGTCTGGGAGTGGCCGGTTGTGAGAACTGAGTGAATTAAAACCAAACCTCCCTTAAAAGAAAATGGAAAGTGCAGACAATCATCATAATGCAGCAGTCATATCAGTAGTGCAATGATATTTGCCCCCTTTAGGGGCAAAGTCCCAGACCTTCAAGGGGGATAGATGGTCCAAAAAAGCCTCTTGATTTATATGGGAAGGATTTGGCCCTCCATGTTTAGTCAAGGAAAGCATTTACTGACCTGGAAAGGAGTTTGGTTAAGAGGAGCCTGCAGAATTTGGACCTTTTGCTTTAACAGTTAACCAGGTCCCGTCCCCAACCTTCAGCAGAACTGAGGAGATGGGTGCAGATGGAAGCCTGCCCCTTCTTTTCTTGTGGTAAAATTAAAAAGAAAAAGAAGCTCGTACATCATAAAACGTGACAATTCCCAGAGTAGTTCTTTTGGGGCTCCTTCTACCAAAGAGTTGTAGCGCTGCCAGGCAAATGGAGAAATGGTCTTAATCACTCGAACCCTAGGCAAACACTATATCTTTTTTGTGAACCAAGTTTAAACAGAAGTTATGCAGGAAGGACCAAGTCAGAAACCACTTTTTCCAGATGTCAGAAAGATTGAAACACACATGAGGGAAAAAAGCAGCGTTACAAACTTTTAGCTTGATATATCTGGTAGGTGAAAGAACTAATGCTGTAAAGAAAATGTTTGCATAGTGCCGCTGAGTCTGCTCTAGACTATAACACTGGTCAAACAGCACTTTCACCAAATGTTTCTTAACCGTGCGGCTGTTTGAGGAGCAAAAAGTACAGGGAGGGGGAGAAAAAGAGAAATCTAAATGTGAACACAAAGTTCTATTTACTGAGATAAAGATTGAAGGAATAGATATGGATATAGAAAATGCTCTTGAAATATGTTCCTTGTTATAAATAAACCATGTTGCCAGCACTTAAATAAAATATATATATATATATATATATAAAATCCCCGTTGAGAGTCACAGGGGAGCAATACCATCGCCGGAATATCTGCTGATGCAGCTGAACTACGCTGAAGACATCTGCTGAGATGAAACTACTTTGTGGCTGGAGGTATTAGGAAAAAAAGAGTTACTTCAACAAAAAAATAGCCTGTGTGTGAAAACAAAACCACACCAAGATGTAGCAGAACGTGCACTTCTACAGTCGTGGCACAGCCGTACAGTAGTGGTTCAATCAATCTGTCTGCCTCAGAAGTGAAGCAGAAGATCATAAAGCAGACTGATAAATGAAGAAACTTCCCCCGTGGCACCACTTACTGCAGAAAGCTCAGATCCTGAATGCAGTCCTGAGAAAGCCAACGTCAAAAATAAATGTGATTTAATGAAAGTTCATTCAGAATGAGTGCTAAAATGCAGAGTTTGGACCCTGCAAAGTCTGCGTGCATCCACATCAACGGGAGGAGCACAGACCCCAGCAGAGACTGTAGGTCATTGCTGTGCCACAGCTGCATGCAGGGACTCACCAGCTACAGCCACACTGTCTGCACCGACGTATGCCACCTAACCCAAGGCATGCTTTGTAAAACAATTTCCTTGACTTGGAGCGACTCCTACTTTGTTTTCACAGTGGTTTTGCTTCAGCCGCTCAACCAGAGTGGGCAGAAGCAACTAGTTCTAACAAAACTGATTTCAAAGTCAGTGTAAGTGAAACACAAGCAGTTTTCTGCACATAAACCATTCACTGCCTTCTGAGGGCTGCAGCTTTCGACTTTGCTTTTATATTGAGCACAGTTCCCTGCACCTCTGTAAGGAAAATAAGAATTTGAGTTATCCTTCACTTTAATTTTAGTATGAATTCTTTACTCCCACTTTGTAGAACAGTACATAATAGTTATTTGCCATAGGTCAAGGTTTAGGCAGCAAGGGACAGACCAGAGAATCTAATGCACATGTACACTGGAGACATAACCTAGGAATACTGAGGAATTAATACCCCCTACCTCAAAGCTTTCACTTGAAACACCAGAAGGTTTCTGTAGGTCCCCTTTTTCTCACTGTTCCCATCTCTCCGGTTTCTTTTTATCTGAACTTATCAAAACTGTTATAACCAGTTGTTTTTTCAATAGGCATCTTCAGTCCTGCCTTGTTGTTTTCCCCTGAAATTTCTCCCATCAGCATTTTCAAACACCACCATGCATAGAATTAGAATAGAATTGGCCAAGTCTTGGTATCCTTATGTGCTTCAAAGATTTGTTATAATACTGCAGCACAAGCTGTACAGTTTTAATCAGAAGCAATTTAGAATCTAAACTCTATTCACTGAGCCATGATCTTTCTTCATTTTAAACTTGTGTGCCTTAGATCTGTGTAGATTGTCACTGTTATTTTTCTCATGGATAGTTTATATGTTAAGAACAAAAAATTAGCTGTCCTGAAACATTTTTTTTAGTCTCACTGAATTCAACAAATTATTCTGGCTGACACCTTTTCTCTGTGGCTGCTCTGCTGGAGAATAACACCCCTCTCATCAGTGACCCCGCCTCATGAGGGCTCTGTTCCCACATCCACCAGTGAAAATTTCAATCTCATATTTCCCATTTCCCAAGAAACCTTTGAGCCACCATGTTAAAAGACAGTAATTAATTTTGTATTTTGGTGGCAAAGCCCCACTTGAGGAAGCCAACCATGATCTGCACCTTTCCCAACCAACACTGCCCTGGTCCCAAAGATTGTTGTCTCACAGTCTGGATAGATTCAGCAAAGCTCAACGGCTTGAACCCATGACTCGGGTATGCCATGCATAGAAATCATAGTATCATTAAGGTTGGAAAAGACCACCAAGATGATCTAGTCCAAGTATCTACTCATCACCAGCATACCTGCTATCTGTGTTTCTCAGAGCCACACTCACAAGGTTCTTGAACACCTCAGGGATGGTGACTCCACCACCTTCCTGGGCAGTCTGTGGCACTGCCTCACCGTTCTTTCAAAGGAGAAGTTTTTCCTAATATTTAACCTGAACTACCCTTGGTGCAACCTAAGGCCATTCCCTTTGGTCCTATTGCTGTTACCTGTAAGAAGAGGCTGACCCCTACCTTGCTACAAACTCATTTTAGGGAGTTGTAAAGAACAATAAGGACTTCCCAGAGCCTCCTCCAGACATTTTTCTGGGCTAGTTTGTCTCAGTCTCATTTCTTGACGCTGCTCTGTCATGCATCAATGGCCTAACATTTGGTGGAATATGCTAGAGAAGCCAAGAATCCCATGTTCCCATGTAGCAGTCGGCATGGCTGCCTTTCAATCTCTGGAGCACTGTGCAGAGTGGCTCTGTGCCACTGCTGCTGATGACATGGCCTGGTAAAGGCAAGAACTGAGTCAACCTCTTTGGAAGAATGAGACTGACGTGTCCTGGCCATTGGAGTCTGGGACAAAAGAGCCCATTTTACATCTTTCAGCTTTTTTTTTTTTTACATCTAGCCCTTTTCCTGCTTTGATTTACTTTAGTATATAAAAGGGGAAAATCTCATTTCATCAGACATTAAATATTCCAGTCACTCCAAATCTAAACCTACTTTACTACAAAGTAGGAAAACTGGAAGAAAATTCCAGGTGAAACAAAAACTAATTTGTTGCCTGATTTTATTCATCTGGAGAGACTTTGGAGTCCATATGAAAAACCAGTTTCTCACACAGCCCTAACCAGTACCTTTCGATCTACATGGAAGGATGACCCCAGGTCCCCCAAATGTGTGGTTCACTGAAGAGCTGCAAAAGAGTTACAAGCTCCCAGAAGCTGTCATCACCACACAGGGTTCCCTGGAGAATTCACTGGCCAGGGGCAGCTTTTTTTCTGATGATGCAATACATGAAACTTTAACTCCCTGCTAGAGCACGTTAGTGAATTAACAGCTCAGAAAGTGCTCAAAGTCCCCTGTTTGTGTGGAGGACAACTGAACCTTCTGATTTACTTCTGGTCCCTTTAGTCATAACTTAGTAACCAGTGTGCCCTTTATTAATACACACTTGACAGACGGAAAGGTTAACAACAGTCTTGTCAGAACACGTCTCTTTGTGGCTGTTGATTTCCTCACTGCTGTTGCTTTCTGATCTCATTTTCTGGGAAACCTGACTCATCTGCTACTTTGGTAGTACAGAGTAATGCAGGCTTGGGGGATTCCCTGCTGGAAGAGCTATTTACAATTCTGTTGTAATCAGCACAGTTTGTACAGGGTTTTATATATATATATACACGCAAGAACAGTCTATTCTCAGTCTAAGGTGATGGTGTGAAACTTGTGTGGTAGTTTTTGCAGACGGAATAGTTTGGACAAAAATAAAGGCTCTCCGTGGGAACTTAGAAGTATCTCCACAAACAAAAGAAAATGAGAAAGTACAGACTGTCTTTATCACCTGCTGATGAGTATGAATGTAAAAAACATACAGGCAATTGTAAGAAGCATACAATAGAACAGCTATCTGAGATCATAGGCAACACAAATGTTAGCCCTCCTAAAATTACTACAAGATAGAAGAGCCATTTGCTCTTAGGTATAGCTTTTTGGTCACAAACAGAGAATAGGTGATAACGTGAGGCAGATGGTCTGTATCATGCTTTGATAAACACTTAATAAAAATATTTCTAGCTCTTCCACCACCTAATAGGTGATACACAAATGATCCTTTCTGAATGACATTTCAGACAGAGCTTCAGTGTTAAGTGCATCTGTACTGGCTGCTCATATGTGTTCCAATTTCATATATAGTCCCCTCAAACACTGAGTACCCATTAACTTACATGTAAATCCTGAATGTGAAAGATTTTGCAAAAATGAGTCAAGGAGAAGTTTTGCAGAAGTGTGTTCATCAAGAATAAGCGATGGCATCAGAAAACTCTTCCAAACCAAATTCCTTCACAACAGACTGGTGACATCTGACATCAGACCTTATAAAAAGTTCTTCCTGTCTGGCCATGGTTCATTTTCAATAGTTGCTTAGAAGTATTCATGCAGGGAATAAGTACCATGTTATTGTAGGTAGAGTTCATGCTAACCTCTTGTGAGAAAATGTCCTGTCTCAATGGTCTATCCATGTACCCAGTACCCCAGTGAAAAAAGGGTCTTCGTGCTGGAGACCGGAAAAGATGAAAATGTAAAAACCCCAAGTGATGCAAAAACAGAGATCCTAAGAATTTCTACTAGTGTATGCGTGCTGCTCTATCCCACCCAAACAAGTCTTCATGCTACCGGAACAATTCAACTCATTTACTTCAAAAGACATAGGCAGCTCTTCAAACATTTTTCCCTGCATTTTTGTGGTTTTCACCCTTTCAACCCATTTTCTGCTACGGAATTAATTTGCAAGCAATGTGTGTTGTCCTCCAAGTGACTGTATGTGAAAGATACCCTGTGCAGCGAAGCATTTCTTACCATTAGGGCCACCCAGTCTGCCCCTTGGAGACACATCCTTCTAAAACTGTGTTTATGTTTCCATTTTTATATAGTATTTGAAGTTGAGAATTTTCTCTTAAACACTTGGCACAATCTTTTCATTAATTACTCCATGGCATACTTCTCATACAAAGTAACAGGCAGTGAAAGAGAAAAACATGAGTGCACTTCCTTATGGTGTTTATGTCGCAAGATATCTTGTCTTAGCTTTGATTTAAACATTTTCCTAAAGTGCTAGAATTTATAAAATTATTCTGCTAAGGAGCATTGCACTTACATAGCCTGATATGTGAAATGAACGGCTCATTAGATCCTGAGAATTAAGTAATACCATCTTTCAACAGAGGAGAAATACTTCTGAAGTTCCCTCAGTATACTCTGTTACAATTTTCAGCAGCCTGGCACACGGGACCTAGCGCTAAGTGGTAGCTATCTAGCACCAAGTGTTGGACTGCTGATAGGAAAAAGCATGACAATCGTCAACCATTTTCAGCATTTGGCACATCGGTTTGTTCATGTAAGCATTGTAAGCATTGTTTTATGCAAGGGTAAACTGATATCCAGTGACCCCACATTGCATTGCAGAAGAGAAGGCTCCAGGGAGACCTCACTGTGGCCTTCCAGTACTTAAAGCAAGCTTACAAGGAGGGCGACCGACTTTTTACACAGCCTGATCGTGATGTGACACGGGGGGAATAGTTTTAAATTAAAGAGGGGAGATTTGGGTTAGATGTTAGGAAGAAGTTTTTTCTCAGAGGGCGGTGAGGCCCTGGCACAGCTGCCCAGAGAAGCTGTGGGTGCCCCATCCCTGGAGGCACTCAACCCAGGTTGGACGGGGCCATGGGCAGCCTGAGCTGCTGGGTGGCAGCCCTGCCCACAGCAGGGAGTTGAAACTGAATGGGCTTTAAGATCCCTTCCAACCCAAGTCATTCTGTGATTCTAAGGTCCTATGATTGCTGCTACTGCCTCTGCTTTAAAATTTAGGGAGAAGCATATTGCCCTGCACTCCCAGAAGTCCATGGCAGCCTTCCCAACGTGTAGGCCTGGTTCTCAGAGGTGCACATTCTTATTTTTCAGTCTTTCCCGGCAGCTCTGCAAGGAGGTGCTTCACTTGTATCCTCTGAACAAGCTTTTGTTTTTCTGCAATAAATAACCTCTGCTTTTTCAGTTCCACTTAACTTCACAGCCCGCCTCTGCCCTCTTATTCCATTCTGCTTCTGGTCCTGATGGCTGTCCCCAGAGTTAATCCTCCTGCTGCTGAAGTCTGCACCTTGCAGGCACACTGGGTATCTGGAAACTGCGCCAAAAATTGAGCACCCATATTTCTGTGCAATGGGCATGCTGAATGCTGCTGAAATTATTCAACATACTTCTCAGACTCGTGGTGATCAATCCTCCCTGAAAGCCTCCTAGAGCTGCCAATAGGAGACTGACATAGTCATAGACTCATAGAATCATAGAAAGGCTTGGGTTGGAAGGGATCTCAAGGATCATGAATCTGCAAACCCCCTGCCGTAGGCAGAGCTACCAACCTCCATATCTAATACTAGACCAGACTGCCCGGGGCCCAATCCAATCTGGACTTGAATACCTCCAGGAATGGGGCATCTACAGCCTCTCTGGGCAGCCTGTTCCAGCACCTCGCCACACTCTGTAAAGAACTTCCCCTGACATCCAACCTAAATCTTCCCACCCTCAACTTAAAACCATTTCCCCTTATCCTGCCTTTGTCTACCCCTGTAAAGAGCTGACTCCCCTCCTGTTTGCAGGCTCCCTTTAGATACTGGAAGGCTGCAATGAGGTCACCCCACAGCTTTCTTTTCACTAGGCTGAACAAGCCCAGCTTCCTCATCCTGTCTTTGTAGGAGTGGTGCTCCAGCCTGCTGATCATCCTCTGGATCCTCAAGGATTCAAGTTCAAAGTCATGGTTCAAAACAGAGTAATCATGGAATCATACAATCATGGAATCATTTGAGTTGGAAAAGACCCTAAAAGACCATATAGTCCAGCTCCCTGCAAAGAACAGGGATACCTATAGCAAGACCAGAGTGCTCAGAGCCCTGTCAAGCCTGACCATGAATGTTTGCAGGGACAGGGCATCCACCCCAATAGTACTGTTATTGAGCTTCTTGCTTGCAACTGCTGTTGCTGCAACATTGCTGCTCCATACTGAAGTCCTGTTCATTGCAGTGTTCTTATTTCTTACATTATACCTCTGCATCTAATCAGGCAGAAGAGATGACAGGCCTTAAATCAGCTTCAGCAATGGGATGAAGAGCTGCTCCTTCCTCCTCCTCACTGAGGCTGGTGCACAGAACCCAGCTCTGGGAGGTGTTAGGAGGATATATGTGAGCAAGGGCAGCCAGTGGCAGCAGCCCAAGGCCACCATGGGTCAGCTGAGAAGACAGACACCATGATAGAAACTCTGGAGACCCAAGGGCTGAGGTATCCTGAATGCCCTGGGCAAGCTGCTGTGCACCTGAACCATTAAGAGCCCTCACCCTCTAGCATTACAAACAATGCAAAAAATCAGGCATCTTTGTCCTCTGTCAAGTGATTTTCGAGACTGTGAGCTTCACATTTTCTAGTTTTTTTTCCATGACCATAGCAGCTAAAATTTCATTTCCTTTTTAACTTATCTACCAGATCTGGACACCTGTCTCCTAAAACTGGGATTTGACTTTCTCCCTTGCCCCAGTGACTTCCCTCCTTCATCTCCTCCTCCTCCTCCCCCACAACACCCCCACACTCAATTTTAGGAAGATTTATGCTTGAGCTGCTGAAGCTGGCAGCAATATATTGGGAGCAGAAGGTGGTATTCGAGTAAAGGCCAACACAGTGCAGAATTGCAGAGCTGGATGCAAGCACAAAGAGAAAGAAAGCACCTAACATAAGGTACTTTGCATCGGAGCAGGCTGCAAAATATTCATCAAAGCAGCTTTTCATTGGAAATTGTTGTGGTTTTCTCCGTGAGAGGTGTCTGCTTTTGCCTTTTGCCTGAAAATAAATGAAGGCCACCAAACTCTAATCAGCACATATTCCTGTTTTCAGCCAAAGTGTGTCTGACAAAAATGTGTCATTTCTCAGGGGAGAAAAGAGGGAAAGAACCTTTTTTCACATAGTTCTATTTTATAAGCCTAGAGTATACAATGCCCATTGTTTTCTGTGCTGTTAAATCTCTTACCAAGGTTCAGTATTGCAGCTGGCTGTCATACTTGTGTTTGTATACTGAATATCTGTGGGGTAGATTACTTCATTGCTTATGTGTATCAATTCCCCATTTGGAAAGGCGACACACCACATCTTGTCTGTTCAGCTGATAAGCACAGTGACTACTGTCTCTTACTGTGCTTGGGTACAGTGCCACTTAAAATGAGTCTTCAGTTTCAATGTCCACTAATGTCACTCAAACAATACAAAATAATAGCCTTATTAAACAACTATCTTCTGATCAGCAGCAGGGCAGGCAAAGAAACACACAGTCATTTTCTCTCCCCAGAAACAGGCCTCAGGAAGAAAATCTCCCTGGTTCTCTGACAGTGGCTGATGTCCATAAATCTTTGTGTGTCCATGCTGTTTGCTGAGCACACAGTGAGGACAGCGGTATTATGTGGGATTATTTGTGTGCTAGTGATAAAAATCACATTGATATGAGGAGAACTCAGCACTCTTCCTTTTCCATCCATCCAACAGCTCCCCAGGTTATTCTCAGCCTTTTTTTTTTTTCTCCTTTCTCCTTTCTCAAAAGGGTTTTATTTTTTTTCACTGTCAGTAGAAATTTCCATTACACAGTAATGCCATTACATTGCTGCCGTAATCATACTCGCCATCAGCAGATCTGTGCTTATGTTTACCATGGAGGGAAGCTGTCTGCAGGGCTGAGCTTTCTGAGTGCTTGTCCCAAAACAAACCAGTTTAAAGTCTCTGTTGTCTCCTAGAAAGGAGCAGCTGACAAAAGAGGTCCAGAGTGACTTTTTGGGTGCTCACAGGTCCTATCCCTAGCATAGGCAGTGCAGGCACCACTTGAGTGGAGGGTGCTTGAGCATGCTTGTCCCCACCTCAACAGGGGTGGAAATCTTCTTATACCACTTTTGGGGATGCAGCTGCTGTGCAGTGGAGAGGTGGGATGTGGAAACAGAAGAGTCCTTCCAGGAACTCAGTCCTGGAGTGTCTGAGAACAGAGCACACCCTTTCAGTTTCCCTCCTCTACCAGCTAGCACAGAACAACCCTCTCTGTACTGCATGGTGCGGCTTCATCTTGAGTAAAGTGTGCGGTTTGGAGCACCACAGTACAAAAAGGGCATAAAACTGTTAGAGAGTGTCCAAAGGAGGGCTACAAATATGGTGAAGGGTTTGGAGAGCAAGATATGTGAGGAGCAGCTGAGGCCTCATTTGGTCAGTCCAGAACAGAGAAGCTGAGGGGAGGCCTCGTGGAGGCTGCAGCTCCTCACAGGGAGCAGAGGGGCAATGTCTGGAGACAGTCCAGCAGACTGTCCACAGGCCATGCTGTGGATAGCTGAGCCATTGGACCCCAGCTGACCTTCATACTGGTCACTCACTCCAAGAAAGACATTGAGACCCTGGAGCATGTCCAGGGAAGGACAACAAAACTGTGAGGGATCTGGAGCACAAATCTTATTGGAAGTGGCTGAAAGAATTGGGATTGTTTAGACTGTAGGAGAGGACACTCAGGGAAGATGCTATCGTTCTCTACAATTACCTGAAAGGAGGCTATAGTGAGGGTGTCCACCTCTTCTCCCAGGTAACAGCGATAAGATGAGAGGGAATGGCCGTAAGTTGCACCAGGGGTGGTTCAAGTTGGATATTAGAAAAAATTCTTGGAAAGAGTGGTGGAACACTCACTGAAACAGGCTGCTCAAAGAGGCTGTGGAATCACCATCTCCGGAGGTGTTCAAGAACCATATAGATGTGGCACTGAGGGACATGGATTAGTGAGCATGGTGGGGATGAATTGACATCTGGACTAAATGGTCTTAGTAGTCTTTTCCAACCTAAATGATTCTATGATTCTACACAGTGACCAAATCCTGAATTTTCAACACCAGATAGAGTACCAGCAGTATCTACACCTGCAGTGTATCATGCCAGGCCAGCATCTGGGGTGAAAATAGTGTTATTGACAGGGAGGTATAACACAACTTGGCATCACTGGTGTTATAAAAGAGCAAAGATGGCAACAGAAGTGACGATGTTGCACATTCCTTGTATTACTCTTGTCCCTCCTCTCAGGTCCAGAAATGCCTCTTCTGCTGGCTTCCCCCTGAGCTTGAAACCTCAAAGAATAAGTAGTGCAAAGCAACTTCTGGAGGCGTGCAAAAACATTTCTGGGCTCAGTCCTAAACAGACTCTACAAGTTTAGTTCAAGCAAGTGCCCAGCTAGCAAGGGATGTTGCAGATACAAAGCTCACTGCCTTCCCTGTGTGTTTCATGTCAATGTATCTGTAGCATTTGGCTTTGGTTGCATCTCTGAACTTTACCCAAAGCATGTAGCACTCATGAATCTGCAAAATTGGACTGGAAGTCTCCTGAGAAGAGGCATACCCATGAGAGTTTCAGTATTTCCTACTTCCAATTGGGCTGGAACCAACACGAAAACAGCTATAACAGTATTTGGCTCTTGTGTGCCTCATCCGAGCCAAAAGGCAGAAAATTTAGAGGTATGCAAAACTGAAAAAATAAAAATAAAAAATGATAGAAGTCTGGGGCAAGGAACTGAGCCTAGATTTTCAGAAAAATAAAAATAAATAAATAAATAAAAAATGAAAGGTTCAGTTGGGTCAATTCTTTTTTGTTCCTGAAGCATTTTGCTAATCTGCAGGGCAAGGTCTTGCCCTCTACATGACACCTGGCATCTCTTAAAGAGTAAGAATCCATAAATCTAGATCTGGGGAGTCTCTGGCACTGTCTGTACCTCCCCAAAACAGAACAAAACTGCCAATTCAGACTGGGATCTAGCCCAGAGTTTGTATTAATTAAATTATTTATGTAGCAAATAATTACAGGCTTCCCAGGCTTGCTTCTCCTTTTACTCACACAAATACTGCTCAGAGATCTCTACTGATTTCAGAGGAAAATGTGATCTTCTCACTGTTCTTCAACAGAGCTGGCAGCTGTTAGAAAGGACGTAGCAAATCTGCATTATTACAGAACCATGCACAAATGTAGTATTTCAGACAGAACCATCTATCAGGACAAACAAGAACTTGCTTTATGTGCACATCAGGAAATGAAGCATTTAGATGCATCACTGCAGATTTTTGCTGCTTTGTGACCTCCATCAGCAGCACTAGAAACTGCACTTTATCAAGGGGAGGGCTGTCTTTGCGTAGAGACATGAATATAGCCTCCCAAACTGCCAAACAGAAAAGCAGCCCTTTTAATGTGAGGACTGTAGTAGCAATCACAAGGCATCTCAAGAAACTTGTACCTTGGTATGGCAAGGTCGTTGTACAGATAGCATGAAATGCCCTATGCATGTAGAGCTGCTCAACAAGGAACTACAGAAGCTTCTTGGTCTTGAAGCTCATCATCCCAGTTGGCACCACACCATACCATCTGCAAGTCTCGAAGGAAACTTTGGGTGCTGCTGCTGCTCAGTATCCACAGTCGGCACTGCTGCCTTCTCCTATTTCTATTACACTCTTTGTTTTGTTCTAAGAGTCAAATCTACATATATTATGTACTTTCACTAAGAGAGGGAGAGCTACTAATGATAGCTCTCACTGGGGGATGCTGAAGCATCTATTTACTTTTAAGCTATGTGTGACTGCAAAGAGTGTAAGTGCAAGCTGATAGAGTATCAAGGTTGGAGAATTTGTTCCTCCAGTTGTGAGGGAAGATGGGCAAAGGGGAGCTCTGGTCGATGCTGCTGGCAAACCCTGGTACCCACTGCATGCACAGCCCCAGACCAGTGCTCAGTGTGGAGGCGGGACCTCTGTGAAACTCCTACCCCTAGGTCTTGCCTTTCTGCAGCCCACTAATGGATGGGACCTCTGATAGCTCTTGGCTGATTCTGTGTTTTTGTATTCAGTTCAGAAATCTGGCCTTCCCGCTCTACTGAGTCAGACTGTGTATATCTCAATATCTGGGGATGTTCAGAGACTCCTGAAGAGAGGGAATAATTTGATTAGGTACTCACTAGTCATAAATTTGGAATAGTCACAGAAGAAAAATTTTTAAAGTATTTCCAACTGGGCTTCATCTCCTTGGAAAATAACTGCCTAAATGTTTGCATATTGGTCCTCCAACTCAATATATATTTACCTGAATCCATTCCATGGTGGTTGGGGGGGGGGGGGGGGGGGGGAGAAGGGGGAAGACATATAAAAATTTAGCATGACTTTGAGCAATAGCTTTCTTTAGCTTTACAGCAGGGTTGCCAACTGGAAAATTCTTGTAAAAACTACTCAGGAGCTAGTTTTGATCCAACAAAGAAGGACCAAGCCTTTTGAGTCTTCAAATTCCACAGGTCAAAGTAAAAATGACCCTGCATATAAAAAGCCCCTGGTTTTAGACTTACAAATGAAAGCATGAATACCCTTGGTCTTACCTTTCTGTAGCCTCCCACTTACCCAAATGTTTGAGCAGGAAAACTTCCACACTGCAATGGCCTTCCCTCTGTTTCTGCAGCATTATCCCTCAGATTCACATTTCAGGAATACAACTCTTACTGCACCAGACAATCACATTCATAGTTTTACTGTATTTCTCTCAAATGGGCAATGGCTTTGCCTTCAGTTGCCGTTTTTTTACTGGTGTCTTATCTTTGATGCCTTTCACCACTTGGGTCTTAAAAGGCTTCTTATAGTTTAGAAAGAATAAATCCAGTTCTTTCTTTTCCATGAGCTTGTGCAACACAACATCATTACCACTGGCAGTGTTGTGAAAGTTCAGGAAAACTGAAGCACTTAACGGTGGTTAACCACTTAAAAGATTTTTTGGCCTGTCAGGTAAATCTTCCAGCAGTGTTGCTTGCTTACTTTGCTATCCCATTAGACAAGATAAATTTGGGGGTAGACAAGAGATGTTTTCACAACCCTATGTCTTTGCTAGCACAAAATCTCAAGATTTTAGGGCAGATTTCTTCCAGATCCTATGTGAAATTCCATGTGACACAGCCTCATTATGCACAGCAGTTTTTCCCTTTCCAAGATCAGAACACCACAATGAGTAAAGAGGATCCTAAGGGTTACAGCAGTGAAGGATATGCATAGACATCTCACACTATCACATATTCGGGGGTCAGGAAAGCGGATTGCTTTTTATTGCCACTTCTTGGACAACATCTATTTCCTTCTCTTTCAAAGCACTAGAGGACTGTAGATTCAGAATTAGATCTATCCACAGCCAGTGTTATGGGGGAATTCGGACATTATCATGCTGCAATCACTTTGGGCCATGTTAGTCTCATTCCAGCTTAGTTTCCATGCACCTTTTGGCAAGAGCACTTCTAGAGACCCAAGGAGATGTAGGAAACCCTTGGTTTAGGTTCAACAATGGAACAAAGATTTTTTTTATGATGAAGTTTAGAAGTGACATTCTCACCTGGCTGGCACTGACAACACTTAACTATCAGGAGGCTTGCTTCCTTTCCACTGAGTATCCTTTTGTTGAGGACATGGAGGAGAGAGTTTCTGTACCTCACCTGTACCCACAATATTTCTTTAGCATAGTGAAAGCTGGAGTATGAACTTGGAATGAAATCTCCCTTTTTCTCACTATATACCATCTTCAGAGTTTACTAGTGCTCTGTGCACTTTTTAATCTCTGTATCACACCAAAGTCACTATATTCAGATCCATATACTTCAGCTATTCTGCTCACGAGTATGACCGACCTTCCTTCCTTCCTTTTCTTCCTTTTTTTCTTTCCTTCATCCTCAAGCTGTTTCACCCTCTTATAGTTTTCCATCAGCCTCCTTCCTCCAAATCTGCCCTATCTCAGCTGGCATGCTCAGTTGCCTAGCTGTGGTCCTCCATTTGCCCTTCCCTCCTTCTCTTATGTACTTCCTTTGTGGCATACCACATTTTTTCCTATTGCTCATTTTATCATCTTTATGCTGATGACTCCTAAATCTTCTCTGCCCAAAGCTAACTCCCCTTGGCTCGAGTTCATGTCTCTGATATTTCCTCACTGACATCCTGCTGCTCCCCCATATTATTTCCTCCCTATGCACTTTTCATTCTCCCATCCTTTCACATTTCCTGCAGTCTGGGCCTTCTTCATCCTCCATACCAGTTCTCCACTTCACCTGAAATTGCTCTATAGCTGTGTTACCACAGCTCAAATTTTTGAGAAATTTGTATTCCACCTCCAACTCTGATGGTAGTGATCTCCCTGGTGGTGGCTTTGAGGTCACGTGGCAGTTTAGTTAGAAGCTTCCAGCCAACTATAGTATTAATACTATGAATGGGATGAAAAGTTTTGGAGAAGTCCCACTTAGCAGCACCTTGAAGAGGAAGATGAGTTCTTTAGACCAAACAAATTAACAACATTGGTAACACCATTAAGATGGAGGAATGTTCACTTGATATAAGCTGCTCTTTAAACTGTGATGGTTATGTAGGAAATCAGACACCAAACATGGTCACTACCTGACTTAGAAAGGCCTTTGTTCAGATTTAAGGATTTTTAAGATGTGAAAATGAAGTCAAGAAAAGATTATTCATAGGGCTTAGTTTTATTACAGTCCCGTGTACTCCCACCTTGACCTTCTTCAGTCCACTCTAAGCAGAGATCACCTTCCTCTTCCATGGGCTTTGCATACTTCCATCTCTCCCTGAGGAGAATCCATGCTTGCAGGAGAGGCTCAGATCTGCCCACTATGACTTTTGAGTGTTCTCTTCATGGCTTTCTTTCCTAGTTCTAATGTGTTTCAGTTCTCTACCTTTTATGTTTTCATGTCTGAAACATCATCCTTTCTACTCATCCTTTGTTTCTTCTAAATCTCCCTTCTCCTTTTGGATCCATACTACTAGTATCTACTCCTTACTGAGTGATTATCCATCCTTATTTTAGATCAGAAAAAAGCTTCAGAGTGATAAAAATGTATTAAAAAGGGAAAAAAAAAACCTAACTAAAACATGGCATATTAATTTAACCCATCTTCTTGAGAAAAGCAAACTTGACAGTTTTCATTCTTTTCATGCATTCATTTCTGCCTCAGAAAGGAAGCCAGTGATTAGTTTCAGTAAAATCTGAAAGGTGTGAAAGAGACCTCAAAAATTAACAATATTTACATATGTTTCAATTTCATACCTTTAATCCACATGTGAAGAGGATTTGTTTTGTTTTGCTTTCTCACTTTCATAGAAAGTAATGATTTCACTTGTTAAAAGCTTTTATTTTCCCATACAAAAGCCAAATATCTGGTCATCTCAATAATCTAGAGGGGAGTTTGTCATGCGTCAAGCTGCACAAACTCACAAACTTGGCCTTAATTTTTAGACCATTCACATACTGATCTATTGTTTCTGCAGGAGTCTGATATCTGGTAATAAATAAAAAGAGACATCCAAATGTCACATATTTCTTAGGGCTGAGATAGTTCTGGAACTGATCCATTAGCAGAGTTAACTTTGTGTTATCCTTTTACATTACAGAGCCGAGACTGCTTCTAATACATCATGCCCAATCACATGAAGGAAAGCAGATGCTTGTCACTTCTTTCCTCACCATCTTGCTGGTACATAAATACCATTCAAACATTTGTTTCTCCTTTCTCCTATGCTAGGATAAGACCTCTGTAAAAACCAAGGGTGCCATTTGTCTTCTATTTTCACCATCAGTTCAGTGCAATTACTCTCCAGCTGTGCTGGGGTCAGGTATACTTAGCACAGGATAAAGGAAAGGCATGAGCTAACTTGGTGTTTGCAATTACTCTAGTTAGGAGATCAACTAAGAGGATGAGGTCCTTGACGTAAATCAGGATAGCACATAAACTGTTCCAATCTGGTTATTCTGTTACCTTGCAACAGTCACATATATCAGTATAATGTTTGCCTACACTAGAAAACCAGATTGCTAGGAAAAAAAAAAAAGAAAAAAAAAAAAGAAGACCCTTGAGAGTTATGGCCACTAACACACTGTTAAATATTCAACTCAGGCTGAGACCATCATGTTTAGCATTGTGGCAGCTGGTCAGCCTTTGGGCTTAACCACAACCAGCTGATGTGATGTTAAACACAACAGTCCCTGCTTGTGTTCAATGTTTAGCAGCATGTTTAGGATTGTCTTAGTTACCAAGATTCTTCAGGGTTGTGTTTTATCATGATGCAATTTTCCAGTGTGGAAGAGCTCCAGAAGGCTAGCATTTTACAACCTCTGGAAATAAGTCAGAATATAAAGTGTATAGCCAGTATATTAGCTAGTGGCTATTAAAGAGATCATCCTTCCACATATGATGTTGCCACAGGTGCAATCTTGGGCAAAGTTATCCTTTCCCTGGAAAGAAGGCACTGATAGTGGATATTTTTTCCTACAGGATCCTTGTTCTGAAGCAAATTTCATTCTCTTTGTATGGAAAAAAAAAGCTATTGACTTGGGGGCATCCTGGCAAGATGCATCTTTTCTTTTTTTTTCTTTTTGTTAAGTTTAAGTTTTGAATGGAAATGGCAGGTTGAGCAAATCAAGATGGCAAGCGGAGGGAGACTCTTGCTTTGGAACAGAAAGAGTTGCAGTAGAGCAAAGTAAGATATCTTGGATTTTTTTATCCATAGCCGTATATATATTTTAAATAATTGTGTAGAGTCATCCTGATGGGTATTTTTTAGATAAACATCAACAAATAGCAAAAAATAAACACATTGAATCATCATATATCTCCTCAAGCTTGAGTTCTCCACGGGGCCGCTTCCTGGATATTTAAGGAGCAGAACTATTCAGCCCCAAAATGAGCTTTGGAGAAGTTTGGGCCTGGGTCTACATTTTGAAGCTAGAGTCTTTTGTCTATTAGGAAATCATGCCAGTTTTGTGTCAGAACATTCCTGAACTTTCAGAAATTATGAATATAATTTAAATAGGGCATTGAATCTTTGTCTCCCCCAGTTTTATTCATCCAGTGGGATGAGTCCCATGGTGATGCATCCTCAGTTTTTGACATAATTTCAGAAGGCTCCTTAATCAATTTTGGAGCCCTTCTGCCAAACACTACAAAAAATGCCCCACTTTGCAAAACTGAACCTCTAAGCAATAGATGTGACTACATGTTGTGCCCTTCCTTGCTTAATAAAAAGTTAATACTTTGGAGGAGAAGAATCTGAAACATTAAACTGCTACTTGCAAGTCAGTGAACATAAAAATAAGGCACTTCTAACTAGTGCCATGTCAGCTCACAAAACTGATTGAACTTGCAGTGAAAAAAAAGCTATCTTGAAAGATGCTTTATAAAAAACATCACTGAAGAGGGATTTTTATTGGAAAAATATTTTCTGCCCATTCATTTACAACCATACTGGTTATGCATGATAGGACAAAGCTGAACAAAATTATATTGATTTTGACTGTTCTGGCTTTTGGATAAAACTGGCCAAATAATAGCTGATGGCTCAATTCAGAGCCTATGATAGACAGTGGAAAGTTGCCCATCATATGTAAGATCAGGCCTTCCTTAATGCAGTTCCCAATTAAATGTAAATAAAATAATTATCTTAATTTCTTGACTAGCTCCATAAATGGGTCATGCAATATCCATGAACTGATATTTATAAATTTTAAGATATCTGTCCATAAATTGCAATTGCCTCCTATTCTGCTAAATCTACTTTTGGAAGTTTCTTTTAGTAAAATGCTGCTTTCCATGTACCTCTACATAAACTGAAAACCTCTTTCTTTGAGCAGTTTTTTTTTAAATTCTTGGTGATAAAATAGAGGCCTGATGCACATACAGCAAATTGCTTGTTCCGTTTTGGTGTCCTTTTCAGCAAGCCAGTTGCCAGATAATACTTACCACAGTGCTTTTGTCGCTTATACATTTACGTCAATGTGGCTGAAAATTCTGGAAACTCAAGCCATGAAGATGAACTTCTGTGAAGAAGGATGACTTGTTCAGCAGGAGACAAGTCAGAGCGGGCTGGCTGAGGGAGCCAGCAAGAGCAAGTCTAGCAAGGGGAGACAAGTCTATAGGTGAGCTACTTTTGTTTTGTTTAATTAGCATCACAGACAATTATTCAAAGACAGTGTGATTTATGGAGTAGTTGGGATAGTATCAAGGCTTTTATCACAGCACTATTGCATACAGTGTGGTGTACATAAAAGATATTATCTTGGGGGCAGTTTCAGTAAGTGAAAGGGTTGGGAGCTATGTAAGGTAAACAGGACTGCTGTGGGTTTTTCCTGGCATACTCTCACTTACATCTGCCAAAAAGTGGGCAAACTTTTGCCTCCAAAAATAAAAAGTGATTATACTCTGTCTAACCATGTCTACCCTTAACTACACCACTGCCTATCGCAAAGAGAAGAACAGATATGTATTTTGTGGTTATTGTTTTTGGAAAGAATCCATTCAGGAGTTTGCAAGAATACTGCGTGTGTTACTAGTGTGGAGCTGTGTGTCCCTGTGAGTGTGAACTCATGGTCCTGTAGAGCACTCTGCTATTATCTTTGCAGCTGGATGCCAGTACATCACTGACTCTCTTTAAGGGACTGATCCAACTCCACTGACCTTTGTAGGAGCCTCTGCACTGAATCTGGTTATGGCTCAAGCTGTTTGAAAAACAATGATTTTTCCCTGGATCATCTACAATTAGAAAATCAGTGTGCTCTCTCCGCATTCAACTACATTTACCTGCCCTCATGTTGGTTCTTGCAGTTCTGCTTCCGCACCTGCTCTGCCCCAGCTATTTCTGTCTCACAAAAAACAGGCAACCATTCCAACTATCAGTCTTCAGTGAAATCTTGTACATAGATATCGCCACAGCCCCTGTGACAGGAAGATCAGCAGTCTCAGCGTGGCTGATTTGCTGAGGTGTTTCTGGCTGAAGACTGAAATGCTATCTTGCCTTTATTCAGTGTGTGCAATGTATCTGAGCCCCACTGAAGGGTGCTACTCCTCTGTTTCCCAAATTCTGTATGATTAGCCTCTTACACCAGATCTCATTTCCATCTAATTTTGTCTCTGCTACCGGCTTACTGTATGATCTTGCAGAAGTCACTCCATCTCTCTCCATGACGCAATTCTCATTCCATCCTCCTCCACTTCACCAGTTCAGGCTTGGGTCTTACAGGGTTCTTTATAGTACGTGTTTTACAGTATTCAGCCATGACTATGACCTGGGTCTTGACACTATCAGAACACAGAGAATACCAAACCAATGTGGGCAATATTAGGCTTTGTCTTTAATGGCAGGTTTTAATCCTGCAGCAAAAGAAGGGGTCTGGGTGTGCGCTTCATTTGCATCAGCAGTCAAACTCTCTGCGTGCTGCTTCTAACTCATCCGTGTAGATTTTAAAAGCAGAAATGTGGGATGCAGGCTGTTAAAAAGTGTCTGTTTGCACATTCTTAAGGTCTTACAAACTCTACAAAAGTATCCTAAACAAAGATATGTTCAACCTCTGCCTGTTAGGCATGCTGGCACCTCGCCAGGGTCCCAACCAATTGGAATTAATTAACTAGATCAGCTACAACATCCATCAAGAAGCCCTCCAGGCTGCAGTCTCCTATATGCCTTCAGAACTGAAAGACAGACAGCATGAACACTATGCCAGTACCCTTTTAGATGGCACTTGTCAGTTTAGGTCTTCCATAGCTGCTTCATCCCCCTCTCTGGTTTCTATCTAGCCTTCCCACTTTTCTCCCCAGGAATTCTTCAAGGCAGCATCTTCTCTGCTCCATCTTTCTCAAGAGGATGGAGAGAGCATGAGACAACAGCTCTGATTGCCATTCTTACTTTCTCTAAATCAGAGGAGTCTCTGTATTACCACACAGTGTCCCTTCGAAGACACTGTGTGGTAATACAGGGAGTAGGGCATTCTGCAGCACTCAGCACTGCACACAACTGCCTTTCCTCTCCTCTCCTCTCCTCTCCTCTCCTCTCCTCTCCTCTCCTCTCCTCTCCTCTCCTCTCCTCTCCTCTCCTCTCCTCTCCTCTCCTCTCCTCTCCTCTCCTCTCCTCTCCTCTCCTCTCCTCTCCTCTCCTCTCCTCTCCTCTCCTCTCCTCTCCTCTCCTCTCTTTTTTTTTTTAATTACTTCTTTTTTCTTTTTTTTTTTTTTAACAGCATTCTAACATATGATAACAAAACTTTATAAATTTTATACTGTGGAAAAGATGAATTTTTTTTTTGTTGTTTTTAGTCTTGGTCCATCTCATAGCTTCCATCTTCCTTTTACTTAGTATTTCTGTGGCTTGAGCAGATGTTGCTGGCAGTTATGTAGTTCTGCGTACACGCCGATGGAGACAAACAAAATGCATAGGAAAGGGAGGCTGGACTTCAAATCTGTTTCCCTGCATTTCAGTTTCCCACTAGAAAAAAAAAAGGCAATAGCAACTCATAGGTTTCTGGCTAGTTTAGTATCTGGAGCAACGTTTTTTTCAGAGGAGATTACGTATGTTCCTATTACTTTTGGGCTGCTAATCAAAAATTCTGCAAATTTCTGTGTGTGAGCCATGCTCAGAATTTATTTGACTAGAAGATTATGCGCAAATATGTTTGTGGAGATAGTAAAAAGAAACACTCCAAAGAATGGCCACAACTCTAACCCTAGGATAAACTGCAGGTTTCATGTATTCTCTTTAAGTTGTTGAATGGTGTTTTTCCACACTGCAAAAATGGTCACAATTTCCAGGAGAAAAAAAACTGTAGTGAGAAATATTCAGAATAGCCAAGACAAAAAGCCTTAAACAAAATAAAAAGGGCGCTGAAATTTCCCCCAACCCCCCAGGCAGCGGTACATATGCTTTCTCCAAATGCTATCTATCTGTTCTCTCAAGAGCAGCTAATTCCATAAATGAAATACACCTTCCTTGTAAATGTATTAATTGTCTTTTGACAAGCCGCAGCTATCTTCCCACATCTGACCTGCCCCAGGCCATGGGGAAGGCACAGCATTTCTCTGAGTCTCACCTACTGTCACGCTTCTTAGACACAACATTACTTCTTCACTTTACTTCACAGGTCACCATTAACACAACTGGGTAGTTAAATACGAGCCAATTATCACAGACAAACAGTTCTTCCATGCAAAGCCTTTTCCACATGCAGAATTGCACTGCTTTAATTAAAGGTGTGTTTTAAAATCAAATTAGTTGAGCCAGTGCAAACACGGGGATCTATTTAAAGTTGGTTTGCACTGATTTAGCTTAATCTGATCAGGAAATGACTGAAATTAAATTAATACAGAGCAGATTTAAATCACTGTAAGTGACCACATCTTGCACCAGGTAAACTAAATTGGTTAAAAAACAACTTTGTGTGAACCATATCCCACTGTTGTGCCAAGGAACGTGAGCTAAAAAGGTGGATGAAATAACCACATACAGGAATGACACGTAAGGCCTGATTCGGCAGTACAACAATTCAGTGTAACTTTGCTGCCAAAGAGTTGATGTTGGCCACAATTGTCATAAAACTCAAAATGCTGCATTGTTGGATAACATTCCTACTAAGCATTTTGAAAGGTTTCCAACCCTAAAACAAGGTAATATTTTGGACTTTTTTTTTTTTTTTTACAGACCCCGTCTGTAGTTTGCAGAAATGCTAATCTTCTGAGTTGCGTATTCCTATTTTCATTCTTTATTTAAAATTTCTGAAGTCTTCGATCATTTCAGGCCTAGAGAAAATAACAGCATTAAACCTTACTTGACTTCTTTTGAGAATTATTGCTTTCTAATCGAGGTTGACAGTCTTTCCTTTCCTACACAAATGAGGTAAGCTCATTTTTATAAATAGTGCACTTCCATCCAAGTTCTGCTCTTTTAGTTCCACAAAGAAAAGAAAGAAAAGGTGGGAAAAGGCAAAAAGATGTTGCATTTTCACATAAAATTCCCCTAAATAAAATCCTACAGAAGACTGAGGTCTGGGAGGGGGCTCTTGTGGTGCTTTTATACTGTAAATGCTGGAGTTTTAGATTAATTACATAAGTTTCAGTCACAAATAGAGCTTGCTTAAAAGAGAGAAAGAGAGAAAGAGAGAAAGAAAGAGAGAAAGAGAGAAAGAGAGAAAGAAAGAGAGAAAGAGAGAAAGAGAAAAAGAAAGAAAGAAAGAAAGAAAGAAAGAAAGAAAGAAAGAAAGAAAGAAAGAAAGAAAGAAAGAAAGAAAGAAAGAAAGAAAGAAAGAAAGAAAGAAAGAAAGAGAATGGTGAAACAGTTGTAGCAGTGTATGTGAGTGTATTTGGACCATTGCAGGGATTTGAGCACTAATAAGAGTTTTGCAGCTCTGCAAGCTCACCCAGGTGCCTTGTTGAGTGCACTACCAGGTAAACAGTGAATAAAGTCTACTACTGTCATAAAAAATAGCATGCTGCAGAAAAGCAAGCGAGGCATGTCAGTGCCTTGTTAAAACACATGGTCATCAGTGTCTACTGCTTAAATAGTCCTCCCAGCACTGTGGGCAGACTGTGGGAACTGGTGCTTCAGATGTGGATGCACATGTTAGAGGGTCTATCCTGGTGACCTGCACTGCAAGGGACAAATAGGACAATTGTCAGAAGAGCTCAGACCAGCGGGAATGGGCAGAAAGATGAACACAATATTAATAAATTGGGCTTTTTGGAGGCTTCATTGAAAATCAGCACAGATGGCTCTTTCACCCACACCCTAGCAAAAATCATGATTTATGGCTGGAGGCAGCAAGCATGTTGCCATGAATTATGGCAGTTTAAGAAGCTCACATTTGTAATTGGGAGCTGGTAATTATTTACCATGAAATGTGATCATTATTGTCAGGTGACGATGACATTCCTCTGCTTTATGCATTCAGTAACTTTTTAAAGACTCTGAGTGAACTCATTGCTGGGGGTTGAAGGAGGAGTGCTGGCTTTCCTCCATCCCTGCTACTAAAATGGGTGTATGTTTTGGCAGTTGTTTTGCTTGGAATATTCAATTCAGATTAATGTAATTTCAACATCTACTATCCCAAGTGTGTGCTGGTGCCACTAAACATGCACATTTGCCAACTATGAAGTGCAGGTCATGTCATCCAGCATGGTGATCCTTATCTGTCTCCAATGCGTGTACCGTTCAGATTAGCTCCACTGAAATCAGTGGCATTACAAGAGATTAAAACCATTTGTGGTGAGGAGCACTGACTCTTTGGTCTGCAATAGTCAAGAGTGTAAAAAAGATGCAGAACAGCATTCTGGTCACAAATACTTAACTTGGTGCCTCCTCTATTCATACAAAATGGGAGCAACTAGGAAGTACTGTGAGGAGAGATAGTCCTTCCCAGGGGCAAATGAGGCCATAACTTCTTTCTCCAATGCTTTTCCTACTTAATGGAGTACCTGTTGTCCAGAGCTGTGCATAAAGCAAGCACATGTTGTGTCAGGTCCTTCTGAGATTGTTTATCTAATCCACAGAGTACAAACCCTCAAAATTAATGTTCCTATTTCCTATTTGTACTGAATTACCATATTCTTTAAATAAAAGCCATAGGTTGCAGAAAATAAGCACCTGCCTTCCGTTCTTTTTGTTCCTTTATGTTCATGTTATGTTATGTGTCTATTGTAAATTTAGTCTATGGCTGAAACTTTCTTGACTTCCCTAAATATCAGTCTCATGGTTGTGCGGGGACAGAGATCTTCTCTTTTCTTGTTGTCTGATTGTCCATTTGTTTGTCAGTGGCCTTCCAGATTTCATGTATTTATTAAAACTTTTTGAGTCATGGGCCCAGAAAGGCCATGAAAATAGTATTCAAGCTGAGAAAGGTGGACTGATCTTATTTTGTTGAATCATCAGGTCTCTCAGAAAAAAATTACAGCCCTCATCCTACAAGAAACAACAGATGGACAGACTACGTAGGGATCTGCTGCTTCACAAGCGTAGCTTGCCATGGCCTGGCAGGCTCAGTGATGCCATTTTCCTTTGGTGCTGACCAAACCTTCAGTAAAAATCCCTATTCTTGAGCAAACTTATTTTGCCATCACTCTCGAGCAGCCTAATTCAACCAGAGCTGACCGTAATAGCTGTGTAAAATGTTCAGCTGATAAAGATGCTGACATGCTCAATGTGTATCTCCCTTATTTGAGCTATTCTTGATTCCTTTCTACAAGTTTTTGTCCCCTTATACACTAGCAGCTCTTTCAGGAGACTGTGGAAAAGCAGAGCAAGGCATACTATCCAGGAGATGGGGCCTTAAGTTCTCCATTACTGCCATCTGTTGTAAGGCAACAAAATGTAGCAGAATAGTGATGAGAGATTCAACATCTACAGTCATGCCACCAACATCCACATCTGACATTGTGGGTCAACATCATAAAATAGGAGACATTACTTTCAGAGCAGCCCCCATACATGTGAGTAGATTATTTTTAAATTTCTCCATCGGTATGGATTTTTTATTTTAGGCATCATATTTCACATCCAGGTGGGTTTCACCATAACAAAACATCGTGGGGGAGCAGAGAAATAGCTGCTACTGTCCCTAAAAATGTAAATTATTTTCTAAGTCTCTTGAGGAAGTAGTCTGGAATATGCAGAGTTTATTAGGAGGCACAAGAATATACTGAAAAGAACCTTGCTGACTTTTTCATGCAAATGCCTGCTTTGCTGCTATACCTGTAAAGCAGAACATCTTCAGCTCCTGGAGCTCAGAACCCCTCCTATGTGCCTGGGTGCTGTCACACCCTGATGTTATCATTTGGAGCAAAAGCCTTTTCGCACATCCCCAGTGCTTGGTGGGAAGTCAGAGCGTGTCTTTGCATACTCACGCATGGTGTGACTAAATCTAAGGGTGCAGGCTCTCTGACCTGCTGTACCTTGCTATGTGTAAGCCCCTGTTATTAGTGGCTCATACTTCATTCCAGGGGCATTAACCTGTATGAATGCCTCAGCTGGTGCCTTACTGGTAACCTTCCATGTTTTGCCAAGCCCAAGACACCTCAGTAAAAGAGTCTTTGTGAGTCTTCAATTTAAACTTCTTAAAATTTCTTCTTCTTTTTCCTAATTTCTTCTTAAGCGTTTTCTTTTTTCTTTCTTTTTTTTCTCTTTTTTACAGGTTCTCTGAGGGGCAGCAGCCCTGCAAGGGAAAGGACAAGTCTCACAATGGGTTTTGTGTCCTGGACATGTAGAATGCACCATACACTTATCTTCTATGGATCAAGAAGTGTCAACGCACTAAGAGTGTATGATGCACTACGGGTCTGTCATCATCCTGAGTCACACAGTGGGTCTCTGATGGAAACAAAGATGTGCTCACACAGTGGGATGTAGCTTATAGATCACACTTCCCACTTCAGATTCAGAGCTAAACAGCATCTACCTTTATGTGATTAATGACATCCCTTCAGTCCTTATGCCTCTTCCACTGAGGAGCAAATGGTGACGCCTACATCTAAATCACTAAAAGATGCTTCAGCCCATACCATGATCCTTGCTCTGCTTCCCCTTCCTATCACACACACATAAGCAAATATTTCCTCCAACTCTGAGCTCTGCATACCCATGAGTGGTAAGGGAAAGTGTGTGGAAAATAGCACGGTACTTGTGATGTCTGACCCACAGCCTTCACATTGCTCTTACTTGGGCTGGCCATAGTCCCATGAATGGTGGCAGTGATTCCTTGCTCCTTTAGTCTTCAGGATCTTCCCCCACTACCAGGGGATTTCCTCCAGATGGGACCTTCATCCCCTTCTGCATGAGCCCCCTTCCTTCCATTACCTCTTCTTCAGTATGGGAAAACTTTTTGCATTCCTCTGCTTTCTGGGCTGAAAAACACACTGTTTTCCTAATACAGATATTCTTTGTGCACAAGCATAATGCAAGACCTGCCTCTTTATAGGTAAGTCAACCCCCTATCTATTAACTGGAGGACATGGGACATACTTCAGTTTAGCCTAGGTGTCATCAAAATTTACAGCCAGCCCATACCTGTTGCAGCCAGCAAGTAGCATGCTTCTGCTTGAAAGTTCAAAAGTTCATTTTGGGATATGCAAATCTGCACTCAATTATCTGCTGACTATCAGCATTCCCAAACTAAATCATTTTTCACCTGCAACATGCACAGTTCCTTCTTGTCTAATGTTAGAATCTCTGGTCAGGAATAAAGCCTGAATTTTGAAGGTTTTCACTTAATTGCAATATATACAACACCTACTCTGCTGGTGGGCTTTCTGGCGTTCAGCAGGAAGCTGGATTTTTCCCAGACTGCTCTCCTCAAGCACTTTGATAGGGCTTGAAGAAAATGTGTAGGAACTAAGTGTCCCTGACAAAACGATTCATCTTATTTAGGTGACTTTGGCCAACTTGGGCTCTCATGGGTTACTCTTGCTCCAGAGTATAGGGAGAAAAATTGGAGCCAGAGTGAGGAGGAGCAGAACTTTTGCTGGTCTGGACTGAAATTCATGAGAGCACTGAAACTCTTTTTTTTTTTTTTTTCCTTTTCCACATAGAAGAAATAGGCTCTGACCTGGTGGAAATCCCATGACTCATGAAAATCTCTCAAGGCCTGGATGTGCTCCACATTCCTGACCTGTTCGAGTACTCCCATTAGAGACCTTGTCACAGTGTTGGTCATCCAACTGGGGAAGGGAAACTATACCAAATGCTTACACTTAGTGGCATTTTTCAAACACTTTCTAGAAAAATCATAATGTGCTTGAAGACTTTCCAAGGTGAAATATATCAACAAATTTATTCAGCATGAATAATTTTCCCAGTACTATTTACTGCGACACATTAGGATCAAGAAGTAGAAAAGGAGAGAGAAAGAGAAGAAGGAAATTCTCCTCCCACACACTCAGAAGATGTATCATTTCTGAATTGCTTCAAACAGAGAGGAACCCAATAATTATGATTTCACATTTCCAAGAGAACTAAGCCCAGTCCCACACAAATATCCTCACTGTAGTAATATGCTGCTATCCACTCACCCTAATCCTGAATGTGCTATAAAGAACTAACCCAGCAGGCTACCAACACTAATTCTGGTTGTGGCTAGGCTCTACATGTTTATTTTTCATTAACCCTGTATTGCTCTGGTCTTCATTAAATCTGTTACTTTTCCATGTGCTCATCCTCATGCTCTTGAATGTTCAAATTTAGGCTACATACTCAAAAAAACTGCAAGGGTTCAGGATCACCAGCAAGAAGAGTCTGATTTGAAGTCACTTATGAAATGGTGACATCTCAAAGGTTTTTATTCATGAAAACCTGAGTATGCTATGGCTCAGCTAGGAACAAACCAGCTTATGGCTTTTGCATGAATGGTTGGTCTGTATGATCTTGGAGGTCTTTTCCAATGTTGGTGATTCTATGATTTTATGGGAGAGGGTAGTATCCTTGGATAGATCATCTGAGAACCTGAAGCTCAGGCAGATCTCAACTCAGAAACAAGGAAATACTCAGATAGCACTCTTCAACAGCTGTGAGACTTACTCCTAGAAAGTACTTCATGTGTGCAGTGCCTTGAGCTAACAGAGATGCTTACATTCCTCAGAGGACTCTTCTGGGATTGCTGAAGAATAGCAGAGACAAGGAAAGACCAAGCATACAAGGAAAGACCAGGACAGAACTATTTTTTGGTTTGTCTTTTGCTTGCTGTACATTTGAGCTTTGTGCTTGGTACACAAATATTATCTTTTCAGCTATGCATGTATACTTAAAAATAGAACAATTCTAGAGACATGGGGGAAGGATGTATGAAATAGCAGTTCCACCAAACATACTTCTTTCTGATGGTAACAACCCACCGAAAAACAGAACTGCAAGGCTTGCATCAGGCTGTTGGTGACAGCCCTTTATCTACAAGTGGATGGAGGACAGCCCCTCACAAAGACAGGATAGCATCCCTGAAGCCTGCTCTACAGAGGCTTTACCTTTCCCACCCTCTCGATAGATGCAGAGAATCATTCAACTCCTGAGCCTATACAGAGCGTGATTTTTAGCTCAGTGACACTATCTGTACAAAAAACTGCCCTGAAAAGGAGTCTTGTTCTAAATCAAAGTTCACATAACAGTGAGAAATTTATAATAGAAGCAGGACCTGAACACATTCTCAATTTGATGCAAACAAGAGAACCTTTTGATGTCAGAGGAATTGCTCCCAGGAGTCACTCACTCTACTGTGTGCACAAGTCAGTGCGTGCTGGACATTTGAGCATACATCAGCAATACAAAGAGTTCACAATCCATGAATAGAGAAATTCTGGTTTGTGTGGGTATTTTTTTTTATTATTATTATTATTTTTGAAGTAAAATACCTGCTTTTCCAGTGCTTCCGTGGAAAGGAGATTCCTGTCTGGCAGAAAAGAGCAACAAAAGGGAACACAGAGATTTTTATGGCTTTTGTCATCTTGTAATATTATTTTATGAACTGTGGTTACAGCAGTTTAAAACCATTGCCATTGCTTGCTGCTTTGTTTCTACTTTCTATCAAAGTCAAAGTCAAAACTAAAAGTAAAACTAGGATGTTTGACATACCTATCCCGTGCAAGAGAACAGCCTATACCAGTGAAAAAGAAAACATTGAATTAAAAAAATAAGGAAAGGGAAAAAAAGAAAGAAAAGGAAAGGAAAGCTCATGATTTTGCATAACTATTGTTCGAAAGCCGTGGTGCGTGGCTCTAAAGCTGAATGGTGTAGCTGTACATTGCACAGACTAGTGTATGCCTCTGACGTGCTAAACACTGATATCTCCTTATAATGATGTGTTAATGTAAGGGGAGTGATTTTGCAAAATTTTATGCCTTATTAAGGAAATGATTCAAGCCCAGGAAATGTGCGGGTTAAGTACTTGCTTTCATAAACATGGGTTATGGTGGAAAAAAAGATTTTAGATATTATGTGGAAAAATGCAGTAAAAAGCGCTGAATTAGCCCATTCCATTACATCGAATTGTTCAGCAATTATGGTCATCCTCCAGCCTAGAAAATTGAAGTATATGATGAAAACCTAATCTAAAGATATCCACTGCTGTGCTACTGAAGACAAAGCGTATCATGCTTAAAAGTCACTTAGGGCTTCAGTGACCAAAATAAAGAATTATCTGAGGTATGAGTTTAAATCAGCTACAGTCCTGATTTGGTCCTGCCCTCCTCTGTCTGCTGTCAACAGCGCTCGCTTCTCAAATGGTTCATGCAAGTAGGAATTGCAGCAGACTTTCAGGGGCCCAAACGTGTGTTTCATTAGTGGACGATCTCGTACAAAACTCTCAATCATAAAGAAAGAGCAGTCTTTTGTGCTTACTGTCCCAGCGGCAAGGTCTGGCTGCCAGGCAGCGTTTCAAGGATGGGCCATCTTGCTAGAGAAGGAAAATGTGTCATGGTCTGAGCTGGGTGGAGTGGGAGAAATAACTGTCAAATATTCGTTTGAACTTGAAAGCCACTCTGTATTTCATTGCATTCCCTATGCCATTGAGTTCACTCACAACTGTTTCATTGCTGGATGTTACATTAATGAACGCTCACGGAAAGCACGCTTTTCACACACACGCTTGAAGGATATCTGTAAGCCCGTTTCAGACTGAATAGCTATCTGCTGCATGCCTTCTGAACGATGCTGATTTTCTCAGTTCTATTTATGATCTAGTATTTACTAGAGATGTTCGCACCTACTGAGTATTAGCTTAGCAGATCTTTCTTTTTCAGCTCCAAAAGCCACTCACTGCTCCTTCTATTTTTTTTCTCTCAGTTCACTCTCCCCAATGTTTAAAAGCAGTAACTTTAGCCAGATTTTTTTTTTCCTTCTAAATTTAAAAATAATAATGTGGCTCCTAACTATAAAATGTCTGTCTCCTCCACTCCCAGCCTCCTGGGGGTTGCCGTGGGCATGGTCTGCAAATTAAGTGGAGGCACTCAGCCCCCAGTTCAGTTCTAGTCAAACATTAGCTGCAGTGTTTACCCTTGTGTAATCTTCAGTTTTGCATTAATTTAATACTGCTCAGCACTTTTTTAACATATTCAGCAAATCCATTGCACATAGCGCTTTGTGTCTGTATCTCCCCCATCAAACCAAGTTTTGATTTTTTTAACCAAATTCATCAAAGTAAACTCTTCGCGATACTTTTCTCCCTCTACTTTGATCTTTACTTAATAAAAAAAATAAAATAAAATGTTGCTTTATGTGGTAATTCAGCTATACTCTGAGGGTTTTTTCCCTTCTTAACTTCAAAGAGAGCAAATAGGAAATTGTTTTTGTTTTTCTTTCACATTTCACAAACAGCATGCTCCAGTTGCTTTTGAGCAGCCAAAGGTAGCAAGCATCTCCCAATTAATAATACCCAGGTAATGCCGTGGCCTCTTGTAATCACACATCTCTAGAAATTCTTTTCATAATGCAAACAAATAAAACCTGCTTTGAAGGTAAAGGACAGTGAAAAATGGAGTGGGAGAACACTGTCCTTCTTAATCAGCCTTCTATCTTTGAACCTGCCTCTGAGTGAAACAAAACATACTGAAATCTTGGGAGTATTTTGTTAGAAAGCCACTCACCTCCTGACTTCAAAACTGCAAAACCCCACTGCACTGGAGCAAGTAGTGGTTAAATAGTTGGAGGTCTCACCACAGCCCCGCTATGGATAATCCCACAGCAAAGAGGGGAGAGATTTTGTCCAAGCAAAGTCTGAAATAAAGTCAGCACAAGATCCCGAGCTTTTGGTTGGGGGAGTTTTGGCCACATAATACTCTAGCATTTTACGCGTGCCAAGGACACCTGCATAACTCCCGCTGCCTGGAGAAGTGGGCGATTAGGCTCTTGTGACAGCATTTGCAGCACACAGTCTTTCCTGGGCTGGTGAGACACCATCACATGTCTCACCACCTACACTGACAGTAGTATTGCTGTAAAATCAATAGCCAGGGATTGTTTTGTCTGGAGAAGAGGAGGCTCAGAGGACACTTTACTGTGCTCTCCAATGACCTGAAAAGAGGTTATAACAAGGCAGAATTCGGCCTCTTCTGCCAGGTAACAGATACAGGATAAGAAGTAATGGCTTCAAGTTGCACCAGAGGAGATTTAGGTTGGATATTAGGAAATATTTCTTCTCAGAATGAGTGGTGAAGTCTTGGAACAGACTGCCCAGAGAGATGGTAGAGTCGTTGTCCCTGGAGGAGTTCAAAAAAATGGTAGATGTGGCACTGAAGGACTTTGCCTAGAGTGGTCATGGGCATGTGTTGATGTGTTGACTGGATGATCTTATTGGTCTTTCCAACCTTAAAGATTCTATGGTTCTACAAAAGAGATCTGAGGCTCTATGTTCTTCACCATACGGGAGCTTGCATAAGACCTGGAGAGAACCTGTTGTGCTGGAGACCATTTGACCCCATGCAGCAAACTCCTGTGAGAAGACCTGGGACCACCAAGGGCACTGAAGCTGCTGTTTGGCACCACAAAGGTGCAAAGTCCAAGAAAAAGCTGCCTGAGCACTGCTGTTTCCCTCTGCAACCCATTTTTCATCAGATCCTCCTCCCTGTCATCCTGCTTTCACCCCAAGGACACAGCATGTCTGAAAGCGGCCCTCAGAGGGGCAACACTCAATTTCTGGCACGCTGAACAGAGCACAGAGAGTGAAAATCCCGATGCAAACAGCAGAAAAAGCTGCTGTTCCTTTTATGAGACAATTCCCCTCAGCTCCTTGACATACATCGCTTTGTTTCTTCTCCCGTTTAGGAAAATGTGCAATTATGTGCATAGCTGGGACATGGAAGCGCCGCGGCGGCTCTGCTGGACGTCCCGCGCCGGCTGAGCTCCCAAGGGAGCCCCTTGATCTCCTCACGCCTGACTGAGGCCCTGCACCAGGCAGAGAGATTAAGGAAAAGTCGGTGAGAATTTAGGCACGCTTGGCTCCAACAAGCCATTTGCACCAATTCACAAAGGAAAAGCATTGGAAATGTTTCCAAAAATACAGGCTAGTCGTGTGAGTTAAGGCTGCAAGGGAGCCTAACGCACAGACTTTCCCCATAATCAGGGTTTACCTCAACTCTGTTTATTCTGTAAACTCTGGTTTCTCAACAGAAACAGCTCATCACGCTACACCCGAGCTCGACAGACACGCAGAAAGCCTTTGTAAAGGGCTAGCAGGAGAGCGAGCCAGCTGTTTCTTTCATGAAAACTGTTTGTTAGCAAACTATCTCATCATTTTCCAAGCATTTATGGGGAAAAAAATAGTATTAATAATAACTGCATGCAATCAGATGCTGCCAAATTGATGGCACTGGAAAGTAAGGGAGTATCTCAAACCACCCTTACCAGGGTGGACAGTAGCAGTGACTGTCCCCAGAGCTCCTGCTTAGAGGGCTTTATCCTAGAGACAAGTGAATTATTTAGAGCAAGCCATTTGCCAGACTGCCTTTTTTCACCTACATATGTACTTTTCCTTTTGATTAGAGGAGTGGATTTCTAACAGGCCCTTATGATTTTGCAGCTTTATTTTTCAGAATTACTGAATAATTCCTGGCCTGCGGCCTGTCTGCAAGCAGCTCCTTTTGCCACGAGCCTGAGCAGTGTTATGGTGATCAGTGGTATGTGCAGCTTGGGGCTTGAGGCCATCAAGGCAGAAGAGAGAGTTCACATGGTGATCGGAGGACAGTTGGACTAGATCATCTTGTAGGTCCTTTCCAACTTTGTGATTCTATGATTCTGTGGCTCATCCCAAAGGCCAGAGTGGTGCTAGCCAAAATGGGATGGCAAGGCCTCTTCTGATAGTGATAGGACAAGGGGGAGTGGTTTTAAACTGAGGCAGGGGAGGTTTAGGTTAGATATTAGGAGGGAGGTGTTAGATATTAGAGGGTGGTGACACACTGGAACTGGAGATTGTGGATGCCCCATCCCTGGAGGCATTCAAGGCCAGGCTGGATGTGGCTCTGGGCAGCATGGTCTGCTGGTTGGCGACCCTGCACATAGCAGGGGAGTTGAAACTAGATGATCATTGTGGTCCTTTTCAACCCAGGCCATTCTATGATTCTATGACTCCTGGGGCAGAGCTCAGCTACCACAAAGTGCAAGTGGAGTTTGTGGTTGCTCTGTTCATGGCAACGTATCAGCTGCCCATGCGGTGATGCCAGATTGACCCTGCTGAATCCCCGCAGCTAGCAGCAGAGGTATGGATCCTACATGCAGATGTCACCACCTGGCCCATTGCTTTTCTGTCTCCATCATTTTTGCAACCAAGTGTCAGGGCTGAGTACCTGTTTTCATTTATTCAGCATTCGCTTGGCCATCAAGCTGAGTTTCCATTACAGAGGTGCATGAACAGGATCAGCATGAATTCGCTTTTCAGAATCAATCAGTCAAACATATTTGAGAAAATAAATGCATGCTGTTTTGTCTTGCTTGATATTACTACAGAACAGACCCACCAAATGGTGCGGAGGGGAAACAGTGATTCCCCATGCACCAGGGTGGCTAATAAATTGAGGGCAACACAACCTGGATTAAATTCAAACCACTGTAGACTCTTGACTGTATTACTGCCAAATCCTGAGCCACCCAGTCCCTCTCTCCCTCACCCCCAAAATTATGTTTAGATTCAGAACAAAAAGCCTAATTGTTTATTAAGGAAGTGGTTATGATGGGAAAATAATGACGCTGTGGAAGAAAGAGCAGGAGGGTTTTACAATATGCAGTGGGATTTATCACCATCTCCTTCAGATCAGCTCCCTCACCCCTTCTTTTTTCCTCTGCTTTTGCTTTAATTCTTGCTGAAGTAGAAGTGACTTCTCTGGCTGTAGACAGAATGATATGCAAAACCCACACAGGATGACAGATTTGTATTGATATCATGAAACAAACAAATAAAAAAAGATTAGCTTTCCTTTTATTCATAGCTCTATGAGACCTTATGAGAACATGTGGCCTTATTTAACCCCCATTTTCATCTCATTGAAAAACTGGTACAATTACCAACCAAACATCTTTTACACCTTTTTGTAATTTTTTTGCTATATCTCCTGCTAAAGAGAATAATTTCACACCCGGAAACTGGAGATAATTTTTCCCTTTGAGAATGCAAGATTGTCAGTTGGCACCTATTGTCTATTCTGCATTATGATAACCATGAAAGCACCACAAAAATCTGGAAAACATGGGCACGTATATAGTCTGCTCAGAATTTAGCGGCATGTTCCCAGGATCAAAGTCATCTCTCTCTGTCTACTCCCACTGAGCTGTACATGGAACAAACTCACCCTAAGGAACTGCCAGTGGCAGAATCAGAAGTTTCCCAATAACTGAGCTAGGCACAAAAAAATCCATCTCATTCCTAAATCCACAGCGCACACATCATGTATATCTTTACTCAGTGATGCACGATGAGTCACAAAAATGTTAGCTCAAGATATATTTTAAACTCCTGAGCTAGCACTGTCCTGAGACGAAAATTCTAATTTTGCTTCCTGTGGGCATACTTTTGAAAGCAGATTATAAATCTAAGTAGTGAAAATTACACTCCCTTTTTTTCCACATAGGCAGTTTTGGACGATCAGGATTTTTCACTGTAAAAACAGCAAATTGCCCACACAAACAATTTACATGCACACCCAAAACCACATACTCCAAATCCCATGCTCCTGTTCTCCACCCTTGCACAGCATGTTGCTCTCCCTTCTTTTCAGCTGCCTGGTTGGTCTAAGCCTAGCTTTCCGAGATTGCCCCTAGCCTTGTAATAACTAATGAAGGCCTTTCCATTGGCGCAGAAAATGTTTATGCTCTAAAACCAGCTGAGTTTTAGTCATTTCTACTTGGATACAGTTGGATCTGCATGTTGACTCCAGGTATTTCAACTGAAAAGCTGTGTTGAGACCATTTTGAATATCTAGTTTTGAATGCCAGGCATGGAATGAGTTTAGAGAAAGCTGGTCCTGTAGCAGGGCACAAGACAGCTAGTGCTCAACAAGAGAGCTCTTCTAGCCAGAGCGGCACAGCTGCCCTGCCCAGGCTGCGTAGCAGGCTCTTTTTCTGCCAATATAACTGCATTGCTCCTGGGAACTCCTTCCCTGCTTTTAGATCCAGCTGAGGTTGCCTCAGGGTGCTCAGATGACCTTGATCACAACTGAAGTCCAAGTTCCCCAACCCCTATCTATTCCATCTGTGTCTTAGTTCTGGGGTTTTTTGGACCAAATCAAGTATATCATAAAAATGAAATCCAGGTAAAATTCTGGGAACAACTGACTTCAAGGGTTGCTCTCTGTGAAAATCACAGATGAGATTACAACTGCTCTAGATCCCTTCTCTCTATCTCCCAGTAGATTTTCAGAATCACAGAATGGCTGAAGTTGGAAGGGACCACTCAAGTCACCTTGTCCAACCCACTGCTCAACTAGGGCCAGCGAGAGCAGGTTACCCAGGATGATATCCAGATGGCTTTTGAATATCTCCAAGAAGGGAGACTCTACAGCATCTCTGGTCAATCTGTGCAGGCATTCACTCACCTTCACAGTAAAGAAGCATTTCCTGATGTTCAAATGGAGATTTCTGTGTTTCAGTTCTCTCAGACTTTCTTGATACTTTATCTGCTTCAGTCCCTTCCTCAGTCTCCAGTATGGCCATGTCAGACACAGCACTCCAAGCGTGTCCTCATCTGCGCTGAGTTAAGGGAATAGATCATTTCCCTTGACCTGCTAACAATGCTCCTCTTTCTGCAGTCCATGATTGCATTAGTCTTTGCTATGAGGGCATGCTGCTCATTGATGTTGAACTTGTCCACCACAAACCCAAGGTTCTTTTATACAAAGGTGTTTTCCTGCGTATACTGACACCCAGGATTATTCCCCTTCAGATGTGTGCTCAAAACCTTATTGGTGTGATCCATGCTTGTTGTCTCGGAAAAAAAAAAAAAAAACAGAAAACTACTTTGCTTTCACTTAGAATTTATTTCCAAAATTCAAACTTTTATAAAACAAAAAAAGAGGGAGGGGAATTTTGGCTAATTTTCTTGGGAAAAAAAAAAAAAAAAAAGTATTACTTGATGAGAAAGCCATATTTTCAGTAAAAAGTAACAAATCAGACAATTAATTCCATTCTGCCCTATGGGCTGGATGAACATGGCTGGCGTGCACAAACCAGAAGTTTCTTGGAAGGGCAGAAAGCCAAGAAGGCATCAAAGATAATGGAAAAATGAATTTGCTTTCTGATCAGAGGAGAGCACCAGGTCATGAACTCGATTTGCAGACATCTTCTGTATGTTCTTCAGTATTTGTTTGATAGAGTTTGTAATATTTGCCAGAAGCAGCAGCTTCTACTAGATCCCATGGGAAGTCACTCCCCAGCAAGCAAAGACATTTAAGTGTTTCTGTTTGCTCTCTGCGTTTTTTTACTTCCCATGCAATTCAGTAATGACCCTTGCTATCTGGTCACTCATTATCAAAGAAAATGGGATCATAAGAACACCAAGAAGTTAGTGTAATAAACAAGAATCCTGCTCAATAGCTAGAATAGATCCTGAGAAAATTCTTGGATCAGTCAGGCTCCATACAAGTTTCAGGAACCTTGAAGAGGCTACTATGGACACTGGCTATGTAATATTTGGGATTTGGATTTTGTCCCATGCCAACATGGGACATGTGTTTCCACCATGTGTCTTACAGTCATGATCCAGAGTTTAACTTGAGTAAGAGGCTTTCAGCCGTGCAGTTTGAACAGATTCCCCTTTATGACAGGTGAAACTATCCAGTAGGTAAGGAAATAAATTGTGCTACAGCAACGAACTGTCTCAGGGACACTTTGCTTACCAGTATTTAGTTCTTCAGTAAAAAGACAGCAGGATGGGCCACACCAGTGCTGAGTGTGGAGAGTAGTAGAGCAAGGAAGTGCTGCAAGAAGCAGCATTATTGCAGTCACAAGAGCAATATGTTACCTCCAGCCCATTCCTCTGCTCCTTCACATAATGCACTGGATGGATTTTCAAGAGGTTTTGACCATGCTGTGTCATCCTAGACCTACCCTGGAGCATCTTGACAGTCAGAGATGCACACAGGATATTCACTCAGCTTTTTAGTTGAGTGGGTTTCAGTTTACTTTGGATCACAGGTCACCATCTTGAGATCTTTCTCCACTGAGCTGGGAGGGAGCCTTGAGTAACTACAACTGCACCTCAATAATTTTTTTTAGAGAGACCTTAGTGATAAATGTAAGGCAGATTTTCCAAGACATATAAACCAGAAAATGGTGGATCTTCTCCATCGGAAGTTCCCTTAGCTCACAGACCAGTTCTACAAATAGCACACACCATCCCACCATTCTTCTCACCTGACTTCCCACAAAAGGTCTGGCCATAGTGACCAGCACCTACCTGTGAGTTGAAGGCCATCCCTTGCTTTTTGTGTGGGAAACTCAGCACATGCTTTTTGGGAGGTGCCCAGACAGTGCACAATCCGGCTGCTTCTTGCTACACAGTGGGGTTTTCAAAAGCTGCCAGCACTGGCCTTACTCTGCTTGCATTTAGTAACACAACAATTTTCAAATCCATCATCTTTTTCAGTAATTAGTGCATAATAGTATTCAAGCAGTATATCATAATTAGTTTCTCCCTTGAGACTCCTCTCTGCCACACACAGATTCAGAACATCTTTATTTTCTTCTAAAAGGCATTAATCTTTACTATCAGGCATTTTGGCTTTTTCTCCCATCCCAGGAGAAGCTCACTTCTCACTGTGAGTCAGTTAGGCAAACCTACAGAGCTCTGTTTGGACTAACACATAAATCCAGTAGCATTTCAACACTGGATTGCTGCTACACTTGGTCCAAAAGTTTGTCCTTGTCAATGTGTGCAGCCCTCTGCAACTCATGATGTTATGAGCCCATGCAATACTTGCACAGAGATGTGAGTAGCTTACCACTGAATAACTTACTTCGATCTCTGCTGGTATATATATATATATATATATATATATATATATATATATATATATTCTTTTTAAACAATTTAGGAAGGGAGAGGAAAAGCATACTTTGGTTTTCAAATGAGCCTTTTGGTTTCCTTGCACCAATCTGCTGATGTTATGTGAGGCCATCACACCGACTGTGAATGAAGAACTGGATCTGGCCTTTGCTCCAGGAAGAGGGGGGTTAATTTGCCTGAGTCCAACCACTGGGCTTAAGAGAAGAGGGGATTTCACACACCACTGACTTCATAGGGCCATTCCTATTTACTCTGTGGATGAATGGAGAAGCTGTCCCAAAATACACCATCCTTCTGCTGCTCAGCTTTGGGAGATTTTAGGGTGGAAACAGGGGTGGACCCCAGCTCTGCCTCTCATCACTGGATGTTCATTATGCATGTAACATGCTTTGCTCTTGAAATTTATTTCAAGGTCAGAGAAACTTACCTTCTGTGTATATTGGGTTGAGACATATTTTGTTAGCAAAATTTATAAGATGGCTTGTTTTAACAGTTGTTACGGTAGATTGATTGGGTAATATTTACTTGTGCTATAATTATCTTATTTCATAGCAGCGAGTGTAAGGAGGCAGCTAGGCGTGCTGAAACCAGAATAACAGAAATCAGGAGCTTCGCAGCAGGAGGCAAGGTGTTGTACTGTATATACTGTTGTGTCTTGTTATTTATATCAAGCTAAACTTGTTTTTCCAGCTATTTGTGCAATTGACCAGCTACCCAATAAATTACATCATTTCCAGCACTGAATGGCACCATGACATGTTAACTAGGAATTTAAGCACCAGAAAATAATCTTGACTGACTTAAAAGCGCAGCTATAAAAGCCCAATGAAAGCTAATTTTCTGAGGCAGGATGGGGAAGGGGAGAGGTAGGAAACAGGCGGGAGGAGGAGAACGGGGCTGAGAGACAGACAAAAAGAAAGCCACATGCACAGCCAGATTCACAGATGTACACAAGTTTTAAAATTCTTAGTCTAAAAATACATTCCCTGTAAAAATTCACTTGTAGGCTGATTGCTCTCTCCTCCATGTCTAAACCTACTCTCTCTTCTCCTACTTTCAGGTGTAGACCAGCAACTGCTTAAGGGTGATCTGTGAGGAGCTCACACATTAAATGTGTGTAATGATATGCCCCCAAATAGAATTGCAAAAGCGGAGACGCATTCCCCACCTTTATTTTAAGCTCACCCTATAAATAGCAACAGGCCAATGTGGAAAGATGCAAAAGCTTGGGAATTATCTATTTTTTATTATTTTTACCAGACAGACACAAACTTTCTGAACCTTTCACATAGGCAAACAACCTTGCAGTGGCACTGTGGGCTGAGGCAGTGAGCCTGGGGAAGGCTGGTCCATTTCCACAGGGCTGAACATGTTGTAGCATCGGTTCCCAGAGCACACAGTCCAGGCAGATCTGGGGTCCTGGGTCTCCTCCAGCCCACTTACACTGGGTTTCACTGCCTGGGTCTCACTCTGGCACAAATTCAGGAAGCAGGAAGGATCCTCATGTCTCCCAGAGCACATGTAACCAAAGGAGCCTCTTCTATACAGTGGTGTCTTCTGTTTCCTGGTAGAGGAGGTCTCTCCCCTCTCATGCCATTGCAGCCCAAGGACCTTTTCCCACAGTCTGGCACCAGGCTTTGTTCCACCAACCAAAGCTCACCACAAACCAAGGCTCATGTAACCTTTGGTTAATTTTAGCTTAGGAAACAAGAATCCAGCAATTGCTCTGTCTGCTTGTCTGCCTGTCTTCTAGCCTCCCCTTCCCCTCAGTACACACACCCTAATAAATTCTGAATCCAATTTCGTCTAATATTAAGTGAGGGGAGAGAAGATAGACCCAAATTTGTGACCCCAGTGAGGGAAGGACGCGCCAAACCCAGCTGTGATATTTGGCAGGGCCAACCTGGCCAGCCAGTACAGGCTTACTGGCTGGCAAGTGAGCATACACGTGGGCTACAAATGTGTGCCTCATGGGCTGGGGAGCTGGAATGAGCCGGGAGACCAGCAGCTAGAGGATGCAATTCTGCAGAGGACAAGGAGGGAACAAACCATCCCTGCTCCAGCCACTTACAGTACAATACATTTCTCTTTGATTTGCATTTTGTTGTGTTAATTGGGAGGGATTAGGTGAGCAGGTGGACTTTGATTTTTGTGTGAATGCACAGTGTGGAAATTGGGATGTATATAACTTACATATATAAAATCCCAAATGGTCCAAAATAGGATGACAGGAACTATTCAGGATAGCTCAGTCTCCTTTTTGTATATATGTATTTTTTTTGCATGGCCACTTACAGGAGCAGAGATGTCTGTCTCCCTTCAGTCAAAAAGCAAGGTATCAGCCCAATCTCCTGGGTATCAGGGCAAAAGGCAATGGCCTTACGTTGGATCAGAAGAGGTTCAGATTGGATATTAGGAAAAATTTCTGCTCAGAAAGATTGGTGAGGTGTTAGAATAGGCTGCCCAGGGAGGTGGTGGAGTCACCATCTCTGGAGGTTTCCAAGAGCCAAAAGATGCTGCTTCATGTCTTGAGCATGTCTTGAGTGGGCAACTTACCTTTGGGGTTCACAAATTTCTTGCCCAAGCATCCAAGCAAAGAGTGACCACAGCATACTGAAATACAGAGATGCCTGGAAGAGCCTGAAAACCTGGCATTGTCTTTCCCCTGAAATCCACAGATATATGTGCCACAACATCCTGGAGTGAGATTTATAAGCTTCCTCTGGCATTCTGTCTCCCTTTTAATGTCAAGGTGCTCAGAGAAACTGGAGCTACTTGCACTTTTCCAATCAGTCCTGTCACTTAGCACACAGGCTGCCACCTCCACAGACAAGGACAGGCTCCTTGGTCAACAGGTTTGCCCAAATGTTAGAGTGCAAAAGCCCTCTATCAATGGGGTTTGATGCTATTTAATGGGATCAGCCAGTTCCACCCAGTGCTGGCTGCTACAAAGACTTTTTCTCATGTCCCAGTGACGTGTTATGTCTTAACGTGTGTGGTCATATCTGCAGTCGATTTGTGCAGATCTTTGTTCTTTGCACATGTTTTTATTGCCTAGGGGGCATGCAGCAACCAGCCAGCAAGCTTTCATGGTGCCCAGTCTACTTGGCTGTTTATACAGTTAATGCTCCGTAGCCAAAATAAGAATCTGCAATATCAATTCCTCAAAAGTAAAGCTGGATGACGATTCCAGAACAGTTTGGGATTGGCAGCACTTTAAGGATTCAACATAGCCAACAGCCTATGGTGTAGCCCAGGCACATCTCATTTAACATTAGAAATCTACTCTATTGATTGAAGAATCATAGAAGAATCATAAAATCAGAGAATGGCTTGGATTGGAAAGGATCTTAAAGCCTGTCCAGTTCCAACCCCATGCTAGGGGCAGGCTGCCCAAGACCACATCCAGCCTGGGGATGGGGCACCCTCAGCTTCTCTGGGCAGCTGTGCCAGGGCCTCATCACCCTCATACAGAAAAATTTCCCCAAACATCTAATCTGAATTGGCAGCTAGATATCCACTTTGCTCTCTGATAACAGCACCAAAGAAGCAGCAGGTCATAGGGCAGTCTCTTCCGTCTCCTGTGGACACTTACTGAAGCTAAGATGAAACATCCTGCAGATGTGTCTCTGTCCCTCTCCTCCCCATCAGCTACCAAGGGAGCCTCACATGACTCCCTTTTCAGTGGCCAGTGATAGGTTATGTCCATCCAGTCCCAGGTGTGATATTGCACAGGACTCAGAGCTCTTCTTAGATGAGCCCCAAAGCCACAGGTAGAGGGAAGAAAACTTAATAAGAGGTGATCTGTGGTGCCTGTGGACATTTTTCTGGAAGAAGTAGAGAAGTAAAATGTTCTATTGCCTACTGCCAGCAGATATATGCTCTTCCCTGCTCACAGAGCATTTATCATAAGACAATGAGCCAGCTGGCACCCTGACAAAATTATTGCCCATTCAGTGGTGCTTGAAAGGTCTCCCAAACCTGGCATGCGACATTACTATAGCCCAATAAACATTTATAAAGAAACATTGCCTGGTAAGTAGTAGCAACCCAGTTTCAGCCAGCAAATCAAAATTTGGGGAATTAGCCAGGGTGAGATTATTAAGATTATTAAGGAGTTTAGAGCAGTTGGGGAATATATACGAGAATTTTCAGAAATAATTGAAGTTTCAAAATGGTCCCACAAACACATTAGTTATAAAAATTGAAAGTTACCATGAAATTGTTTTGACATCACCAGCCAGAAAATGCAGAAGGAATATTTATGAATTATTACTGATATAAAGTGAAATAAAATTTACCTTATCTGAAAATAATAATTCATTTACATCCTGGCAATCACGAAAGTTCTAACCTCTATATTCAGTTTTGAATTCCTTTGTTTTATCACCACTCTCTCTTCTGCTTTTCTGTTCTTTCAAATTCTCTCATGATTTTTTTTCAAATTAAAAAAAAAGTAAAACAAGAAAAAAAAAAGTTTGAGGATTCTTGAGGATTCTATTGCTTCTTTCCTACCTCCAACAGTCTTCCTGTTGGAGGGAAGGAGGGAAGGAGGGAGGGAGGGAGGGAGGGAGGGAGGGAGGGAGGGAGGGAGGGAGGGAGGGAGGGAAGGAAGGAAGGAAGGAAGGAAGGAAGGAAGGAAGGAAGGAAGGAAGGAAGGAAGGAAGGAAGGAAGGAAGGAAGGAAGGAAGGAAGGAAGGAAGGAAGGAAGGAAGGAAGGAAGGAAGGAAGGAAGGAAGGAAGGAAGGAAGGAAGGAAGGAAGGAAGGAAGGAAGGAAGGAATCACCAAGATTGGAAAAGACCTCCAAGGTCATCCAGTCCAACCGTCCACCTACCAGCAAAATTTCCCAACTAAACTGTGTCCCTTAGTGCAACATCTAAATGTTCCTCGAACCTCTCAAGGGATGGTGATTCCACCACCTCCCTCGGCAGCCTATTCCAGTACCTAACCACTCTTTCGAAGAAGAATTATCATTATTTTCTTAGTCATTAAATGTTATCTGTAATCATACTTCTAAATATCAAGAATACAAACTTACTGGGGGGCATAGGAGAAAATGGTAGACATAGGAGAAAATGATACTTTGTTTTCCCCATTCTGGAAGAACAGTACAGCGTGCCCAACTCTTCATTCATGAGCATCCCTGGAGAGATGGACTGGGTGGTTTTTGGGCAGCTTGCCATGGGACAGACTGTTGTTTTTTTCCTGGTTTTGCCATTCCTTATTGCCAGGGAGAGCTTGAGCAATCATTTCCATCCACACCACTCTCACATGCACTCTCCTGCAATGGCAGCCTCTCCAGAAAGTATCCCCACACCAAACAGGTTAAGATGTAACAATGAAATCAGAAAATGTCTGGGGCTGCTTTTCCACACTCTTAATCCTTGATAACAGATTAGCACACCAGTTTCTGAGCAAATGTAATGACTCCTTCCCTATGCTTCCCTCCCGCCCCCCCCCCCCCCCCCCCTCCCCCAGCAAACCTATGGCTGGAAAACCTATAAATGTGCTATTTCAGCTGTTTTAAGCAGCTTATCATGATTTTCTGAAAGTCTGGCCTCAAGATTCTGAATCTCCTTCTTAATAACATTTAATGCTACCATTATGTAATTGAATCCATTTTGTCTGTGTGGTGGGAATATTATTAAACTGTAATTCATTTCACTGTCTTGATGTACTTGGATGTTCAGGTCCAAGTCTGGAATGTCAAAAGTTTTCAAAAAAGAGGAGAGGAGAGGAGAGGAGAGGAGAGGAGAGGAGAGGAGAGGAGAGGAGAGGAGAGGAGAGGAGAGGAGAGGAGAGGAGAGGAGAGGAGAGGAGAGGAGAGGAGAGGAGAGGAGAGGAGAGGAGAGGAGAGGAGAGGAGAGGAGAGGAGAGGAGAGGAGAGGAGAAAAGAAAAGAAAAGAAAAGAAAAGAAAAGAAAAGAAAAGAAAAGAAAAGAAAAGAAAAGAAAAGAAAAGAAAAGAAAAGAAAAGAAAAGAAAAGAAAAGAAAAGAAAAGAAAAGAAAAGAAAAGAAAAGAAAAGAAAAGCCACCACCTTCCATTACTAGCTTGAGCTTTTCCACAAAGAAGAATTATCAGTTCTTTTATCACCCCTGTTCTTGTATTTCTTAGTTTTTTACCATAACTGCACAAAACCCAAAGGATTCCTATTCATTTGTCAGAGCTTCATCCTTTCCTGATATGGGGAGATTCTTCATTATCCTGATTTGCTGAGTCTTAACTTTTCTGCCAGAGAATTTTTGGAAATGCAATCATGTCAGGGATGGTACTTTTTTACATCTGTTGCCCCCTCCATATTAAGTGCCTGGCTTGTGGCCAGCCATCTTACAAGTAGCCATATTATTATTGAAACCACATGCTCATTAGTGAGGCTGGCACTGACTCAACAACCACTGTCCGAGGCTAACATTATATTCCATTATATCCCAGACAACAGGACAGTATAGCACACAGTTTGTTCAGGAGAACAAACTGTCTCCCTTGACAAAATCTGCATCTTAAACTGTCAGAACTGCAATCCATTTTCTCTCTTTGTATGCGGGCTCTCGTCGTTCACAGAGAGATGTGTTTTGAAAGAAAATACTGCAGCACCAGCTTATCTGCTAGACTTTTAATTTCAAGGTTTGCAGGGACAGCAGGAGTTCCTGGGCCCTTCTCGGGTGGGTTTAATCACTTTACCCCTTGGGAGGCATGCAAGAGTATTTCACTTAATATACAGGAATGACTCATAATCATTGCTTTCAATTAGGAATGTCCTCTGGGATTTCTGGGAACGGTGTTCTCTTAGTTGGGGGAGGGAAAAGAGAATAAGAGGGAGAAACATGGATGGACTCAGACCAGTTCAGACCAATTTTTCCAAAGAAATGCCTTTCAAAGTGGGTAAGCTCCCACTTTCTCTCATGCCCCCAAACCATTTGTCTTGCCCACATAATTATTAGTGTAGTCAATAGACATCAGTTTCATAGTTCAAACCAAGGATTTAACTGAACTTCATCTTGCACCAAAGCCTTTCCTTGTTTATTTTTGACAACCATAAGAAATGACACTAACCGAGGTCAGAAATGCTGGAGAATAGTGTAGCACATTTCCAGTATTTCTCTTTCAACTGGAAATATCTGCAGCTGAAGGTCAGTTCTTGTTCCCTTTGCTGCAACAGGTATTACACTGATGCCTGTGCAGAGTCTCAGGTGCAATATAATTTCTTCTCAAAGACTTCTGCGATTTCTCACAGCAGTAACCTTATTCCACTACACTGCTTTCATGCTGGTGACTGAGGCTTGTAGAATCACCAGCGGTTGAGTCCAACAGTTTTCAAGGTGGTACAAAAGGCAAAAGCAAGATCATCCCACCCTCATCTGAAACATGAGAGAAGAGCACTTTTCTTGGGTTTAATCATAACAGTTCTTGTACAAAAATACTGTGCCCTGTTCACAGAAACAGGAATAAGCCTGCATTTATCATAACTCAAAGAGAAATAAAGGCTTACATGAGAAAAGGCAGTTATACATTCTTGCAGTTCAGAGTTTTATAGAGGCAAGATCCATTTGCAAATACAAGCTATAAGAAGATAGCAAATACGCTCCTTTTCTTAGAGGAAGGGAAGGGTTAACCCTGACAAATGACATGCTAAATTTAGAGTCATTTTTGCATGTGGTTGCATGTCTAGTTGGAACAAGTCTGCCAAAACTCATTTTACTTATGACCCTTTACAGCTAGCAGAGAAAGAGGTCCATTGTTTTCTTTGTATTAGCGAGATTAAAAACACAGTCCCCCCAACTGAAAAGACGAGCACTGGAAATACTGTCTGAAGCAAAAAGGCGCGTTTTTAATTCTTAATAAACCACATACAGACACACATCTATCTGTGTGCATCCAACACGTGCAAGCATGTGCATACCCTAGAGGTAGGAACCCACTCTATTAGCAGCTACGTGTCATGTGGGTGAAAACAAAATGAGGGAGAGGGAAACATCTCACTTCAAACCCTGTGGCAGTCTTCCCCTGATAGCAGGCCCTTGAGGGACGCCTTGTATGGTGGAGTCTGTCTGCTCTCCACCAGATGCAGCTAGGGAGAAATGCAGATGTGCCACCTCCCTCCTGGTATAAGAGACACAGAGTGAAGTGGATGTGCTGGGGATGGTTGCAGCAGGGTATTACCGGGTTATTGAGCCCCAGGAGTGAGATGAGAAGATCTGTGGGTCCAGCCAGTCTCAACAAAGAGATCAGCATCCACTCACTTCAGCTTTGGCAAGTGCGTGCTTAGGACGGGATCGATTGGATGTAGATGTCTGTGCCTGAACTAGTCACCACAGGGCTCATTTGGCATCCATAAGGGGAGAGCCAGACACTTTTGGACACGCTTCATCTCGCTGTAATGCAAAATGTCTTAAATACATCTCCATGGACTCTCAGGGGAGGTAGATGAGTAATGCAGGTGTGGACTTCTACAGGCGTGACATCAGCAACTAGCTGGGATGAATCTCACCCTGGGTATTATACTGCTCTTCATACTTATTGCAACAGGTAGTCTTTGCCCCTCACCTGTTCCTGGTGAAGAACTGCCATTCTATATTTTGCTCTATATGACAGGGCTCCTGGAGGAGATCCTCCAGCATAGAAAAGGAGTCAGTCATGAAAAATAGCAGCACAGCTGCATTGCTTTTCTATGCAGAGCACAGAGGCTGAGCAGCAGGACTGTAATAACTATTTCTACCTATACAGCCCTTCAGTTATCAATCAGTGGTCAAGAACTCCTACCTCCTTCCCCTCAGGATCAAAATATTTGTCTTCTGGTTGCAATATGGACACAGACAAAATTCTGGGTTTTCCTTTGACCTGTTGAGGGTGCTCAGTGACATCAGATGTGTTTTTCTCAGACACAGTACTCTTGGAGATGTAATGCTTTCATGTGCACAAGGTAAAGTTGATACGACAAAGTCATATCTTGCATTACACCCACTGAAATGGGTAGGAAAAAAAATATCATGGTGTAGAAGCTATTTTTCAGTTCAGAAACAGAGGCAACAAACTTCCAGACTAAATCTGAAGGAGAGAAATTGCTCTGAATTTGCTTGTGTTAATCAGCAGGATGATTTGGGAGAGATGTTTTCTACTGGTGGGGCAAAAAGGTGTGCCAATGAGAAGTCCTTTTGTGACAGATAACAGATAGACAAAGTGAGAGAGAGGTAATCATCACCACTAAATCACCAAAGGGTTAGCTGGAAGGAACTGGAAAATTATAATGTGCACGAACCAACTTCTCAAGCAGCTTAGGCAGAATTTAGTCACCCATGTCCAAATATGTGATCCACAAAGGATTTGCTTAATCCTTTAGATGTCTGAGAGTCTGTAAGCACTTGAGCTTGGACAGGAAAGCTTAGTTTGGCGTCAACATTTCTGCTGCAAAGCATGCCCAATGGAACCATGATACCGACTGAGCCAAATACTTTTTCTCCATCTCTGCCAAAGGCTGTGAGATTCATGGATTGTGCCTCTGCTCCTGGAGGCAGGATCCAGTAAACATGTTCAAAGCACACCTAAAGCTCCCTGACAGTCCTGGAAGTTCAATATGTTATCGTTAACAGGAGTTGTAGTGAGAGTATTGTATAATGGCTCAGCAGTTAGTCCATGGTTTCCCAAAAAAAGCTAGAGAGAGATAAACTTCTATACCTTAGGATGGTCAGAATCCTTCTCACTCCCTCTCCATGGAGGTATCCTGGCCACCCTGCTGTGGACTGCACCAATTGCTGGGAGGCAGTTCCTGATAAAGAGGATATAAATGAGCCCCAATGACAGAAGGAAAATGAGAATTCATGAGACCAGAGAAAAGACAGGCCATGCTCTGCAGTCTTCTGCTCTGGATATTTTCCTCAGCAGTGGGGACTTCTGGACTCTCACTTTTTGAACGGTTTAGGATCAGTTCAGCCAAACCAGCAGGATTTCTGAGTGTACACAGCTGCAGAGTTGTAGTTTTTTTGGCTTAAATTTTGGCACCTGGATACAGTCTAAATCACACATAAGGCTTCCACATCTTTCTTTGGATTTTGTCCTAAGGGCCCTATATATGTGCATCCACGGCAGGGGCATCTATGGACCAATAGATCTTGTGATCTTTAGGCAGAGAATTGCTGACAAGGATTTGCCACACAGCTAGGTGTTGTCCTTGTTGCCCCATTACGCTACCCTTTGCTTGTGCCAAATTCAACAGCCCACCAAAATCCTGCAGTTTCAAGCAGTTTTGAAAGGTGCAAATGGTTGCATTCAAAGTACTGACATGAAGAGGAGGGCACCAGCATGTCCCCCTCTTATCCATCCTCCTGACACAGCTTCCTTTCACTCCAGATGATTGTCAGTTCATAATCAGGGCCACCAACCTGTATCCAGATGTATCAAAAAGACTTGATAAACAAGAGGAAGGTTTTAGAAGTTCCCCCACCCAGTACAGAACAACTTATATTTTTCTGTTTATTTTTTCATAGTTAAAATCCTCACAGATATTTCCATTCCACAGAAGTTTCTGTACTTCTTCGATGCTCTCCATCTTTCTGATGGCAGTGATATCCCAGAATAATGACTTTCATATGCTAAATATATGTTGAATAATTGATTTTATCAGTTTTAATTTGCTATCTCAGTTTCACTGTGTGTTCCCTCGCACTGTGTGTAAGAAAATTGGTGAGGAAGAGCATCTGTGATTCTGTGATTCTGTGATCTGATTTATCTCCCCAGTTCTATTAACTAGTTTGGATAGCTCTACCATACCCTTTTCTTTTTCATTTCCTCTCTAAATGATCCTAACCTTCACAGTCTCTCCTCATATGGAAATCATTCCCTGTCTCCAATCTTTTTTTTATTGTCCATCTCCCTATCTAGTTTTCTGTTTGCTCCCTGGGGCAGGGAGACCAGCAGCAAGCACAGTATTCCCAGAAGCGGGATGACTATCATTTATGCCGTGACACAGTGGGATGCGGTGATGTCAAACTGTGAATTCCATTTTGCATTTGAGCCTCCATTTTGTATGACAAACTGAATGTGCCTAGCTCCAAGCCAGGACGTGTAAACGCACTCCAGTACAGCTTGCTGTCAAGGAGAGGTATTAGATGCTACCCAAGAAAGTCATTTTGTAGCAGTCTGGACCCAACAACTGCAATTGGCTTTGAGCAGTTGGCCCGACCCCAAAGGAAAAATAGATTTTAAACAGAAGGTGCTGGCATGCCTGGTGGATCTGCAGCTTCCCAGCCTTTGCACATGGCAAAAAGAAAGACACTTTGCTTACCTAGGTATGCTGCACTCAGCAGACACACTAAAAATTATCAGTAGGAAAAGAAATCCTCTTGTTCTGACTGATGAATAGATCTCAGATCCACCAAAAAAGGAAGGTTGTGCAGAGGGGAAGATGCATTCTCCAGATGCTTGTTATGAGGTAAGTTGTATGGTGACTTTGAAAACAAAAATGAGTGTGGAGGTCCCATGTGGCAAGGAAGAGTCCAACCACGACTGCCAACATGGTCTATGTGGCACAATATAGGCTGGCTCTGCTCATGCAGAGCATGTCTCCATCCAGCCCCACACTGCCCTTTCTCAGAGAAGTTAAATGAGTACTGCCCTGCCAGATGGACCAGCATCCTCTACCCAAAGGTTTTCCTTGGGCATGCAGCCTCTGTTGCTGCCATCCTATCTACCCAGGGCATTGGAAGCACATATCCATTTTCACACATGCAGTTACAGCCACTGAAAAGAACCCATCATGTTCCAGACTCACTCTTCCTCTATCTTTGTGCTGCTGAAAACTGGCCCCTTAGTCCTGACACATCATACACTACTGCCATAATCAACCAGTGCATGACAATGAAAAACAAGATTGTCAGCTTGATACTGATGGGAGAGAAAGGCAAGACGTGTCCTCAGGGTTTCATAAAAGCTGAACCAAAGCAGAAGTGAAAAAGCAAATTCTCTGGACGCTAGGAAAGGCAAAGGCTCTGAGGCTTGGTTAGAAAAGCAGAAGTGAAAGAGAGAAGTGTTTTCCAAACAGCAGAGGCAAACTGGAAAAGAAAAGAGAATGGTAATGGATGCCTTACTGCCTGTGGTGTAAGCTTTGGGAAGCAGTTCTTGGCTTTTGACAGTAGGTTGTTACATGCTTTGCACACACAGCAAATAAATATTTCTTTCCCTCTCAACAAAATTTATTCTCTTCTGTTGTAGAGTCTGGACAATTATTTCTGAAACACCTATGTGTTGTTTTGGCTGGAGTGTTTTGTGCATTTTTTTTTTCTGTTTATAACCAAGTTAATAGACTGAACAGCAAGTGCCCCCTAATTCACACTGGAGACTCATTTTTGATCACTGGATTTACCAAATTAAAGCAAATGAAGAAAAACAACAGCAACAACAACAAGCAAGGATAATTAATCAAAATATGCACTTTTTTTGCACTGTAATTATTTAATCCGTTACTGTATATTTTATAGAAATTTCAAGGCCTCCATAATGCAAATCAAAGCTGTAGAAGTTTCTCTTTTATTAAGTATTTGCTGATAGAGTGTAAAGCTTGCTTTTCCTCTGGCCTCTCTCTGTGCCAGGCAATGTAAAAGAGGAAGGATCCTGCGTCCTCTGCTATGAGTTAGTGTACACTAGGAAAGCAAAGTACATGAAAAATTGTCTATATCTGAAGGAAAGCCCATGGCCGCAAAAAAAGAGATGATTTTCTGGTCTTGCTGTTAGTAGGCTCATCTTCATGAACAGAGAAAAACTATTGGGGCTAAAGTCATGAAAACCCTGGGGAGTGGAGGGAATGGTGAAATATATTGGAGATTAACATTTGCTTCTGGTGTCTCACTCCAGAATTCAGGTCTGTGAAATGCCATTTGGCTTTTGGATAGCTTTGGGGGCAGTTTAAAGCTGGCTTCTCCAGGACTTCCTGATTCCCTAGACATGTTGGATAAATCCATCTCCCCACAAAATGTGAATGGAGGAAGCACAACAGCAGTGGTACTGCTGCCTCTTTTCTGCACAAGCTTAGTGGGAATACTTACTGAGTATGTAAGAAACTGGGTTCAATGTCTTCTTCCAAGGGAGTTCAAACCTCCTCAGAGAGAATTCAGATACTTGATCTATTCACTCACCGGGAGCCAAAGTACTTCTCCTAAACCCCACAAGTCCAATTGGTATATCCCAGGTAGATGGAGAAGTGATGGCAACAAAGGAAATTTTGTTTTTCTTCTTGAATGTGCTATATTCTCCTGGATAAGTGATAGAATGGGAAGCAGTATTCTCATTTACACAAGACAATCTAACTTTTTTACCCAAAGAACAGATTATAGTTATCTCCTAATCAGGAACCTGACTGTATCTTACATCATCACAAGAAAGGCAGCAGGCATCTCTTCCCCACTTACAGTCTGACTTGCAAATCTGGAGAGTACAGGACTCATTTCACAACCTCAGGCTCTGCTTGGCAGGAGGAATAAAACCTGTGCCCCCAACACAATTTGTACTGTGAGAGACTCAAATCTGCTCCTCCAAAGCAGGAGCTGCACTAGGGCTTCTCAAATTCCAGATAAATTTCTTCCTTCTCTTCGCTCCTCCAAGGTCTCTACTGCGCCCCAAGGCAGAAAGAATGGAGAAGACTCCAAAGCAGTTTGGAGAAGGGTGTTGGGTTCCTGCTCTGACTGTAGCTGATAAATTTGTTAGTAGACCTCAAGTCAATAGGTCCTGGCTCTCTGTTACATTAAAGCTGCCTTACAAACCTTCGCAACATAAAGAAGTTCAAAATGTAATTTATAACTTAGCCAAATTTGTTTACTTACACTGACTCCACTGTAAATGTGAATCAGCCTAGTAGGCTCCACAGGTCATTGGGGTTTGTTTAAGAAAACACCCACACTTGATTTGAAGGAACTACTATTAGCCAAGAAATCACAAGCAATAATTTTCCATTTCTAGGAATGAAATAGCTCATACTCATCAGACCAGACAATCCTCATCGGGGGCAAGGGCTGTAACCAGCTCATCTGTAGTGGAGATTTCTAATGCATGCAATTTCCAATTGCTAGTGGAAATTCATGCAAACTTGCCAGATAACATTTATCAGCATACAGTGAAATAATAATAATAATAATAATAAATATAAAAGAAGAAGAAAAAAAGAATTCCACTGAGAAAAAGCTTTTGGCCCACATTTTTCTATGAAACCTGAGGAAGGAGAAGTGTCTTTCTTCTGTACTATCTCTAGCGTACAAGGAAGAATTAACTTACTTGATACAGGAAAGCTTAGTTTCGACAATTATCTAGTGAACTAGTGAATACAATAACAGGATTAAATGTATTATTTGAGATGAGTCAGTTATTTTGTATTTTGAGAGTGAAGTAGCATAGATTTACTATGTCCAGAACAGACCAGAACTTGTCTGCAGTCTGTGCCTTGAGGAATAGATTCCTTCTGACAATCCAATCCCACAGTGCAAGAAACACCTACCAATCCTAACCAAGATAACCTTTTCCAGAGAGGTATTTGAAGAGAGGGACAAACAGAGCCCTTCCAAGCCCATCTTTATTCCAAAGAATTCTTACATACTGCTCTATTCACCAAAACATATGTGACAGGGAAAAAAAAAAAAAAGAACAACAACTTCACATCAACTCATTTGCAGATAGTCAGGCAAGCCTTGAATGTTCTTGTTTAACCAAACTACTGCCTTAAGAAACAAGCTCTACTGTCATGTTAAGCCCTGGCAAATGCAGTAAACATGTCTGGATCCAAACCACATTATAATTTGTGTGTGCCCTACTGTGGATCGATCACATTAGTGTTTTTATAATGTGTTTTACACGTGAAGCAAGGATAAAAGGCTTTTAATGCATGCTGTAATGAGGCTGCAGAAGAGAACATGCATATGAACCAAAAAGAAAAGAAAAATCTACGTCTTTGTGCTCAGAATCATTCTTCCTCTTACATCAACTGTACAAAATAAAAAATTACAATAAAATTATTAGAAGCAGAATCATGCAAAAGCTGCAACATAAACTTGTCACTTCTGCTTGAGATTGTGGAAAAATTCATTCAGGTATGGACAGAAATTTCTCCATACCAGTGTTGCAAATCCTTTTGCATTCACTTTTTTTGGACAGCCGAATGGTCATTTTTGCAGCAATGAGTGCTCTCATCAAAATTAATGTCAAATTGATGATAAAATTAATATTGCAGAATTCTTGTGCAAAGTCAAGTTGAAATTTGTAATGGAGAGAAATTGCTCTGGAAAAAAAAAGATCCCAAATGTTGAACAACCTCATCTAGGAAACATTCCTTGCATCCAGCCAAAACAGCTTGAATTTCAGCTATCAATATGCTGAAGACAAACTGATTGCAAACAAACTGCAGACCAAGAATTATTCAGCGAAATTAATTGATGAATCACTCTGAATAAATTGAAATGATGATCAAATGAAAGAAAATTGTGGTCAGATGATGGAAACTTTGTGAATGGAAAAATGGAGGTGAGATTTATTATGTTACTTGTTAGGAGCTATTTGTCCTGCTCTGCCTGCTGCCATGTGCTAACAGAAAAGCTGTAGGAAGCGTCTGCAGAGCAGAAGAACAGTTCATCTGGTTCCGTCCCAAAAGATTTACAATGGCAAAAGGAAGATCAAAATCTTGTCTTTAGTGGATTTTAAGCAATTGTCACCTAAGAAAAGAATTGGATCACGTTCTGAATATGTCTGAAACCAAGTTACTTCTGACTGAGTGATTAAAGGGTAGATATACACACTCCCAGGGGTACGTGTTTCTCCTATCCAGTTCTGCAAATGGCTCAGCTTTCCTCACATTTATTTTCAATATGTGATGCCTCCTTCCTTCATCTAAGATCCTTGGCTCTGTGTAAGGATTCTATGCATGAGGAAGGAAGATTGTATCACCATTGACAATAAAACTACAATGCAAAAATGCAGCAAGCGCTTTGGTTTATGAGTGCAAATAAAACATTTCACTGGAACACACTGTGGACAGATTTATTTTCACTTGCTTCTTTATGAAATGGCTCCCTATACCACTGCATGCATTTGCACACACATACAGGCAGATCAGAAAAGAGATCATGCTGGTTCTTGGTTACCCCCAGAACTGACAGAGAGTTAACGTATGGTCCAAGAAGAGTTTTCAAATGGAATTTTAACCTTTTCTTCCAACAGAGATTCATGGATTTGATTCCTGTCATCACTGAAGCCAACAACAAAACTATTGTTTATTTCTGTGGGAAAAGGATCAGGTCCCTTATTTGCAATTTTGGCTTTTTTCAGAATCATGTATTTTTTTATTAAAAGGAAATAAATCCCTATCTGCATTTAATCACACAACTAGCATGAAAATGAACTCAATGAATAAAAATGTCAGGAGTGGGAAACGATAGGGTTCTCTCTTAGCCAAGTTTTCTGTCTAAAATTAGCCTGCCTTTCTGGATTTACTGCTGTTATTAAGTGAATGTCCTTTTGACAATAAAGCAGTGCTTCTTGGATTTAGACAGTGTTGTGAAGAATATGATAAAGTGCTCTGTGATGTATGACTTTGATTGACTCAAGGGACCTTACTGTTTCGATGCTGTGGTCTGTTCTTTGTTTGCTAGATGAAGACTTTCTGTTCATTTAATACTCGGTTCAGGACCAGAACTTGGAGAAGGATATGTGTAAAGATGTAGAGTACCTTGTTTCTGCCATGCTAACATGATGAATTATAGCGTATTAAGGAAGTGTTGACACATGTGGGAATAGGCTCTTGACATTCTTGCCAGTAATTAAGGCACATTGTATGTAAAGTCACTAAAAATGTTGGAGGCTTATTCTTTGTTAGAGAAATTGTTTGCCAAGTGGTGTTATGTGTAGTCTTGATGGAAAATACTTCTATCTTCAAAATTGTTGTGGTTCGCACAATAATGAAGGCAACAGAAAAAGATTCATTAGTCTGAAAATATTTAACATTTCCAAGACCCAGATAGGTGATCATTTTCCTGCTGAAGAGAAAAAAAGTGCACTAAGATCACTGCCTCACAGATAAATCAGCTGAACGCTACCAAAATAGCCACAGTGCTTGAGGAGATGTTGATCATCTGCAAGAAGCACTTGCCCTGAGAGGTATTCTCCAGTTACATCTCCCCATGCCCACATCCATGGCTTCCCTACCAAGGGCAGCCTCCATGCCTAAGCAGGGAGCGCTGGGGTCTTAGTTTCCTCTGGGTTTTATATCGGCAAGATCAGTATGTCAGTCTTGTGTAAACACAGATCAAGCTACTCATGCTACAGGCTCCTCCTATCACTCACTCCAGATGTGCTCAACAGAGATTTAAATCTTTCCTTGGCTTTGTTCCTATCACCAGTGAATGATGCACATCTCTTCAGCAGTCTCAGGGCAGGCTCAGCTGGGAGTTAGCTGGATACCAGTTTCCTCAGTTGCCATTAGGGAGCTGCTGAGTTCGCTGTAACCTAGACTGCCTCTATCTTCCCTTTCTTGCTTTAGGATATTTTACTTCCTTTCCTTCTGAATAACATTCTTTAAGACTTAAAAAAAAATCATGAGATATTTCAGACAACTCCCTGTTAAATCCTATTATCCCACTTTAGATCGTTTTTTTTAATGTGTAATGCATACACTTAGCAGTAAGTTTTTACTCAGAGAGTTGGCAACTGATGTTTAGTAAATGCTGAGAAATTTGGGCTGAGAGAGAACTGAGTAGTTGATTCAAAAATACAGTACACCACTGAAGGAAAGACATTAGGTAGACAGAAGAGCTCTCATAGGCTGCCATTGGCTCAGGCATTTTGTATGAACAGATGCATACTTCTCAAAACAAAAATTCTCAACAAGACCATGCACAAGTGTAGCTGCTGAATTAATTTCATCACAATTGACATGCTGAACAGCACCAGTATCGGTTCCCAAAAAGCAGGGGGGTGCTGCCCCTCCATAACAGGTCTGTGCCCCCTCAGGCACTACTCAGCTCCATCTTGGGGTAACACAAATTGTACAGCAGCTGGCTCTTTTGCAAGCAGCACAACCAAGCAACAAATCTCTCAAAAGACAGAAGTAATCTGAAAATTGTTTCTAAGGAACTTTTTAGCCTTTCTTTTTTTCTCTACTCTCTGGTACTCTCTTCAGTATCAGAAATTTCCCCATCGATTTTACCTAAAGACATATGCTTAGATACGAATCCCAATGCCTATTGATTTATTCAAAACATTTTGTTCAATGGATTGTATTATTTACATTGCCAAGTTCCTTTATACTTCTCTATTGGCCAGCATGGCCTCCAGAGTATACCAGCCGAATATATAAACTCTACATATGTTTCTACTAGAGCAACTAGCCTTACAATTAAGTCCAATTAGTTTTTACTCTCCAGAATTTAATCATATCTATCATAACACATTCACTACATCAGAGTTCTATTTTTTTTTCCTACCTCGATAGAGATTTTCTTCAATTTTTCAGCTCCTGGGATTATATCAACCTTCCAGTTCTTTGAGGAAATGATAAAGGGAAAAGGATGAAGAATAAAAAAACTCCTGAATGGTGCAACAGAGGCAGGTAGGGAATTATGTTACCAGAGCTATGGGCACCCCACTAAAGCCATCAGGCAACTGGCTCAAGGAGAGCAGAGACAGACATTCACGCATCACGGGCCAAGTCCTGCAACCGACTGCAGCCGTGATTTGTGGAAGGCGAAGGTATAAAAGTGATCAAAAAGGGATTATCCAGATTAGCGGAGAATAGGCCATTAGTGGCTATAAAAATGATGGCTTAGCTGCAACCTGAGACAGACTGCTGGAAGGGCGGAGGGGAAGCAACCCTCCAGCCTGCCTCACGCTCCTCTCTTCCCACCCAGCCACTGTTTACGCCTTTTTAGACAATGATTGGTTTACCGTAACTTCTAGCCTGACCCAACCAGTCTGGCAGTCCTGACTCCGTGTATTTTCAGCACAAACATATTATTTTGAGTGGTTTGTTACACAAAGATGCTAGACTGTTTGAATAAACCCAATCAAACATAACATAGGCCATCTTGTTGGGGGAAGACTGAAGATGCGCCTTCATCTGCAGTTCTGGAGTCCTTTTTGATCCCGTTTAACAAGACATGGAAGACATTTAAAAGATTCCAAATGCTGCAATGAAAATGATTCAAAGAATTAATAGCGTGGGAGGGAATTTCTGCAGGAGATATAAGTAAAAAAAGAATAAACAGGACCATTTATTTTACAATGGACAAAGGAAAACATATGTTAAAGATATATATAATACAGCGTATGTAGAAGTCCAAATGCATGTTTCCAACCATACTCTTCCAGAATTAAAAAAAAATGCAGTCAGAATGAAACAAAATGCAACAAGTGAAAGAAGACAAATTTGTTTGCAACTCCAAAATACCTTTTGAAACTTACTGCTACCACATAGCTTTGAAATAAATATATCATAGTAAACAGATTTGACTGTTTTCCTAGGGAAGAGCTTTTTCCCTTCTCTTTTTTCTTAGAGGGTTTCAGTCCTCTTTTCACTTGAGAAGTATCAGCATCATTGATGTTTTTCTTTTTTCAAGCTACATTTTGAAACGTGCTTTTAAGTCATGATTTTTTTAACAGTTAGAATAAGTTAAGGAAGGATCTCATTTTCTCACAGTTGGCATTGACATTTGTATGCTTTTTTGTTCAGAGTTGGTCTGTCACTTCTTTTTTATGGGATAAAGATCTTTTTCAAAATGGGCTAAAGACAAAAACATCAGAAATGTTGCTATTTTACCTTCAAAAGTGAAAAATAAAAATGAAAATGAGAAAAAGTGATGGTGATAAGCAAGGAAATTCTTCATATCAGACCATTCCTCTTTCTGAAAGTCCCATCAAAATAAGTGCACTGACTTCCCTTTAGATCATAAAGTTCAAAAACAGACAAGAGAATGAGAGGAAGAATAAGAGGAGTCAGGCTGAGAAGTAGAACGCAGAAGGGAAGAGACATAAATAGGTACAGTCCCATATATTACCTATCCATTAATCAATGGGTTAATGTAATTCTAGAGAGCAAGCAGGTAAGCACAGAAAACACAGTGACAAGTAACCTCCAAAGAAGTGTTCTAGCTGTTGTCAGCAATGCTGGGATATTACTACAGATAAGCAGTTAATAAAATGCAATTTTTCAGTTCCTGTATTTCTGACAAATACTTATGCCCAGTTTGGGATCTGATCTTGTAACTCTTATTCATCTGATTTAATAGTGTCCAACCAAGAAACACTTGTAGGTCATCTTCTGGAGCTCACACTTGGACTTTATTAGGACAGAATCTTAACTGAAGGTAGTGAGAGTTTTGCCTGACTCAAATCCTAGCAAGGACTTCCAGGTCTGGCCCAGTGGGACCGCTCTCAGGAGTAAGGGTTGAATTGTTATAACACAAAATACCAGCTGTAGTTACGTTAACAGGATAAAATTTCAAGGGGTATCCAATCCCAGTGCCTCAATGTAAAGCTAATCACCAGCTGGACTAAAGAACAAATTTCCCCTCTGGTATAATATCACACAATTATATGCATTATGAGGGTTTAAAATCTGGCATTGGCTGTGCTATTGTTGGAACCAGGAGAACCACTCTGGTTCCAACAAGAGGCCATTCATCTGCACTAATTTGTAGGTTAGGGAAGGTTTTAAAATAGGAAGTCTTTTCTTATGCAAATAGGGACATGGTAAGAAACCAGGAGCCTGCATCTATGATCTGATCATCAGATCACAGAGGTTGGACATCACCAAGCCCACATGCCAGGGCAACCTTCAAAACCAGATTTCAGTGGCATCATGGTGTAATACAAACCTTAAGGCTGGGCCTCTACATAGGGGTGAATTTAACTGCTATTTTGAAATCAGCTTCTAAAATATTGCTAACAGCCCTCTAGCTCAAAGATTTGGGACGTAGGAATAAAAACAGGGAAACTAATTCTGATAAATTATTCTCCTGAAGAAATGCTGCCCCTTTCCTAGCTTTGGCTGGATTCACATGAACTGTATTTGAAGTACTGAGCAAATTCTTTGTGCAAATGATGAGTACTTTCTCTTTTGAATGATGGCTCTGAGCTGTTTCAGAGCTGTGTATTTGGGCATGCAAAATGTATGCCATCAGCTTGTTAGATATGGGGCACCCACTACAGCAGAGTAAGGCAACCCCGAAAAGAAAGAGATTCCTCCCTGCCATATTGCTTAAAGCTGCGACACATCTCCAAATCAGAGAGCCTCTCTCTTCCCTGACTAGGGAACAAGTTCTTCCACTCCTTTCAGCTTTGAATTTTCCAGTGAAGGAAATATTTCCCTGTAGAAATCTTGCATGTATCATCTGTTGTATATCTTATACTGGCCTTCTGCTCTGAGTCGTCTCCTGCATTCTCCCTTCTATGCACCTGAGCGTGATCACTTCCCTGCATTGCCAATAGCATTTGGTGTCTCAAACAGTGATGTACAGGGGCAGGATAATAAAATCAACCTCAGGTATTTCCAGCCCAAGCCTTTACCTTTACATGCTTTCTGTATGCATATATCCCTCTGTATGGAGAGGGATTACCATAGTAAATAATTATGAATGGTCTTTACAGACAGATATGAAGACAAAATTCACCCTACTCTTCTTGAAAGTAGCTGAGTGTATGTTCCAGTGGAACTGCTACAAGTGGAAGACACTGATCTCCTGGTGGCCCCCTGGACAATGACGCCTAGACACATTCCTAGGAGCCACCCTCATCAGACTCCACACTGGGTGCCACTAGACATAGCCTCCATTGGCACATACTTTGAGCTCTGCTTTCTCTGAATCTCCTGCCTCAAAGTAGGCTTTGATCTGAATTACAATTACAATTACAATTTCTCCAGCTATGTTGCTCAGCCCATGGCCACGCATATTATAAACTGCCATTGTAAGCCTGGACATGATCATGGCTGTCATCTCAGCTTCATGTCATCTGAGTATAACTCCTTAACATAAAACTTATTTATTAATTTTTAAAATCAGCAGCAGCCTTGACTTGTAATGGGAAATTCTGATATTCCACATTGGTAAAAAAGAAGGTGGTGACAAACTCCCTTGCATGAAGAAGCAGCTGGACTCCACACACAGCTCAACATCCTCACATTGCAGTGATTTTCAAGGGGTGCTACTTTCAGGATTACAGCGCACCAGTTACACTTCCAGCTCCAGATATTTCTGCACTTAAACTCAAGGAACTCCTTTTGTACCTGCTTCTCTTATCTACTTATGAAAAGCAATCTGCCATCCTGAGTAAAACTTAAATGCAACAAAAATGCTTTGATAGGTGCAAAGAATAACGTAACGCCTTCAGTAGACAGGTATTAAAGAACCAAGTACGTATTTCCAGCTTATATCACTATGGTTATAAACACATCAGAAAATTCCCAAAAGTGTAAGAAAGACAATAACCAGGTAGACGGAAAATCAAGATCTTTGGTAGCGATGGGGAACGGCGCTGTTCTGCAATGAGGGGAAGACGATGCATACGTTGGATAACATTACAGCTCTAATTTAATAATTTATACCCCCAACATCACCAGGGTGCTTTTACAGAGCAGCTACAAAGGTTAACCATGTTACACTCCTATTCTGGTGTAGCACACTCCTGCTAATATTTGAGTTTAGCACTGCACAGCATTCTAGAAAATGGATCTGTTAGAAAGACAGTACAGTGCATCTGAAAGAGGCTAAAATCTGAGGCATCTCCAGAGTGACTCAGAGGAGAGTACCCTTTCAGTGGGGATAATTTACAGGAGGCCCATTTTGTTATTTAATACGTTTATCTGTGATCCTGTATAAAAATCTACACCCATTCCTTGCAAAGCCTGTAGATGACACAAAAATCATGGAATGGTAAATAATGAGAAAAGCAGATCCATCCTACAAGCAATCTGGTTAGTGTGGTAACCTGAGCTCACTAGGAAAAAAACCCACATATTTTATTTTGCTGTTAAGCAGAATTCTGAGTATCCCAAACAGTTTGTACACAGAGGATGTGAGATGCATTTAAGAAACAGAGACTTACAAAAGGATTTGGAGGTCATGGCTGATAACCAGCTGAGCTGCACAGTGTTCCCCATGCAATGCACTGACAAAGAGAGAAGACGACTCCTGGTATGTCCAAGCATGGGACTATAAAACATGAGGATGGAAGGGCAGATGCTCTCTGCTCCTTGGACTATTAATAGTAGCAGAAGAGAGCAGGTCCAGCTCCGATGTCTGTGTTTTAAAAATGACTACTGGCAAACTGGAAACAATTCAAGAAAGAATTTTAAATATACTTGCAATTGGCAAAAGCTGTTGAGATACTAAAAAAAAAAAAGTGTGGTTCGTCTAATTTATCCAATAGAAGAATAAATGGTGATTTGTTTGCGGTTTATAACAGAGCTGGCTGGGTATTCTGTCTCAACAATAGAAAATGAAATTTCCACACATATTTCTATAAAGAAAAAATAATGTTACTTTTCCTTCAGGACAGGCAAAGTGAAATGTTTCACTTTAGGTCACTCCACCTCAATTTGTTCTGTTTGAAGAAACTTTAAACTTCACCTTCTTGGGAATGCACTTCTCTGCAGCTTAGGTACCTCCTTTCTTCTATAAGCCAGCCACAGGGTAGTTTGTCACTTGGTTTGGCGTCATATATAACATTACAGGAGCTGCAGTACAGCCAAGAAGTCTCTGCCTAAGTTGAATAAGGATAGTGTTTGTTCAGGCTCCAATTCCCAGAGGAAATGCAGTATTATGGGAAAATATGGTTTTGTGTTCTTATTATTATTTTTTTTTTTAATATTGAATTGACACAAAATGAAAGCTCTTGTCAATGAATTCAGGAAATTCAAATAGCAAGGGTCTTACACTGTAGAAAATGATAGCTTTGTTTAGATTTGTTTGTGTGTTTCCAGTTTGGATTTGTCCTGTTTTGTTTGTTTTGTTCTTAAGACAACTTTTTGTGTAAGAGAAAAACAAATGCTGACGAGTTGTATCTGCCCACTGTGTGAAAATTCCAAATTTTGTTTGGTTTTAGCTTACAAGTAGCTGTATTATGTTTCTGATACCAGGGGGATCTCCGAATTAGCAGACAGAGACACGACATCCAGTAGGTGGAATCTGACACTAGATTAATCCAAACTAGATAAATGCCAAGATTCTAACAGGGGAGGGAATTAAACACTGCAACAATTTATCTAGGAATGGGACAGGCTCCCTGCTGCTCGCATTATTTGAAGTCAGGCTATCTCCTTATCTGGTCTAGCTGGTGATTCAATCCCATAAGCTGTGTTGCAAGCAAAAATACCTCCAGCCACGGTATCTAAAAATCCAGGCAGTAGCATTGCATGGACAGAAACTGCTAGAAACCCTGTGTTTTCAGGGCTTTGGTTGGTTAATGTTGTACATATCTTTCCCTGTCCATCCATAACGCATCTTCTGTGTAATAAAACATTTCATGGAAGAACCCTGTAATTGCTCTGTGGTTTGAGGTCTGACTTGTTGGACACGGCTTCCTTGAACCCAGCCAGCATCTCTGGTTCCAGGGACATGACCAAGTGTGCTTCAGTCTCCTCTTGCTTGCTTACCTAATTTTCTGATATGTAGTTTCCAAAGACACGAATAACCTTGCAAATGGCTTGTTCTGGTTCTTGGCCCAAGGGAGGGCATTTAAAACCCAATGAGAATATTTTTATACGAGAGGCTGAGTTAGTGTAAGAAGCATTAAGAAGGCTAGTGAGGCACTTAGTGAAAAATCATAGTAAATGTAATGTTGCCACCATTGCTCACCTCAAACAACATCATGGTAAGAGTTAACCCTTGTTTTGGGACTGTTGGCACAACAGGTGGAGATGAGAGGCAGCAATGAGTAGAGCAGGACATTCTAGACTCAAGTCATCCATCCACAGAACAGGAAAACCTTTCAGTAACAATCTAGACCTTTCTAAGGCCAACTATACGAGGCTCCATTAACAAACAACCTCGTTCTGAACACAAAGGAAAAGTGACTTTTCCCTTTTCTTCACCGAAGTTGGTCAATAGCTTTGTTTTGGTCTGCCAGCCAGGTTGGATTATGAGAAAAAAGCATTGTGCAGGGACTGTCTTTCCATGTGCAACATCTCCTGTTGGTGTGCCAACCAAGTGGCTTCACACTCATGACACTACCGCTGACCTTTCACATGACAAAGTGTTTGAGAGCCATGGTCAGTGATGTAGCAGGGGCTAGTTAGGTTTCAAAACCTACAGTGTTTGAGCACGGACGTTGCTGCTCAACAAGAGAACACTGAAAACCCAAACAAATGACATTTCACTGGAAGTGCCATCTCACATCTTAATGTCTTATTATTCAAGTATTTGAATAACGTTCCTTATGGATTCTCACAAGATAGTTCTCTCTTGTGGATGAGCTATAGGAAAATAACAGCCTCCCACTTTAAAGAGGTGGAAACAAATAAAAAAGACTGATGTCACAAGGGCTTTGTGTGAGATGCGACCAGGGCTGAGGGCTTGCCTATCTGGGAAAAAACTCCCCAGCATCCACAGGAGCTCTTCAGACACAGCTGAGGAAACAATGCAAACTCTGAACGTCCCAGGTCTGGCCTCACTCTGGGCTCTGTCAGAATGCTCTAAAATTAGACTTGCTGCATTGAGCCTGCCTCGGCAGCCTCAGGAAGCAGTGGCAGCGCGTGCCAGCCTGGCGTGATCCTTATTCAAAAGAAGGGGGAGCAGAGAGGCAGCCCCAGCCCACTCCATAGTCAGCACTGGGTGGAAGCCTCACCGTCTGCAAGGGCTAAACAGGGTGAGGTGGGGCAGCGAGAAGGTTATTATTAGTCCTCATGGGAGATTTTTCATACAAGCCCTGCATTTGTTTGATAAATCCGAAACGGACAGTAGAAACTTACCGCCATCAATGATGTGGAGGAAAAGTCCCCCCTAGAGAAACTACAGGCCCCATTGTGTCCTGCAGGAAGGTGGAAGATGAAGTCCATCTCCCTGCTTGATCTGACTCCCAGTTCAGCTTCGGGCAGAGCATCAGTCATGCTCAACTGAGGCTGCATTCTGCTGAGATTTGGGCTCCTGCTCAATCACTAGCTTCTCCCTCTGGTCCCCGCAATGCCTCAATCACTGGGAGCAGAGGAAGGGAGGACCTGAAAGACATCCACGCTCCATGCTACCTGGGGAGGATGGCAGCACCTTTCAATCCACGTTCATGTGGGAGCTCCACAAAGCACTATGTTTCTCTGCAGTAAAGCCCCTCATACACGCTTTTTCCTCAGACAATGTGGCTCTGCGTTGCTTTTAATGAGAGACTGCAGCATTATAAGCATTATGTTTCCCCATGAAACAGAGACCATCATCACACTAAGACGTTTAGAAATTAGTTCTTCTGCAGTTCTGTTAGGAACATATAATGTTGACACTCCCGAGTGTAAAAAGGGGAACTTTTCTGAAGTTTGGAGAAGAAGGATTGGTTTACTCTCTGCTCTTCAGGAGCAGCACACAGGATCGCCCAGTTCCCAACGCCTCACTTTAGGAACGTTGGTTTAGCTGCTATCCCAGAGCCCAGGCACAGAACATCAAAACAATATCTCCAAGCATTCAATAAACAATGACAGTCCCCGAAATAGCTTTCTAGTGTTCTTATAATGTACTTCCATGCATCAGCTTATGTGACCTTGAACTGGTATCATTTCTCACATGGGAATTTTCCCTTAGCATTTGTTGCTGCAGCTCTTGAAGAATGAAGAATGAAGTGCTGGACTCTTAAACTCCTTCGTTTCCTTCTTTCATTTATTTTGGGTCTGATGGGGAAAACATATGACTGGATATGCCTTTACAGGCAGACAGACAATCTGATAATCACTGGTTGATCGGACAGTGACTCCAAAAACGGTCTGTAGCCAGTTCATTCTCCTTTTGTAACATCATCAGGCTAGGTGGGATCCAGGAGGGAAGTTACTTTTATTAAATTTCTTTAAATCCTACAGCCAATATCCACCATGTTCAAGCCTTTTGAAGCAGAAATTTTGGAGCAAGTCAGGTTCCTTTTTGTTTATTTACAGTCATTATCCAATATCTCTTTTCAGATATCTATATGCAGGGCTGTTTCTGTGGGATTTTTGGTGGTCCTTATGGGGTTTGAACAAATGTAGATTTTCAAGGAGCAGTTGTATGTCTTCCCAGGATGTAAAGATGTGACCCCCAAAAACCCCTCTGTCATTTCACATGTAGGAAAGGCAGGGGATCCCATGATCCGCATCCTCCCTAGAATCACAGAGTCAGAGAGGTTAGAAGAGACCTCTGGAAATCATTGCGTCCAATTCCTGTGCTAAAAGCAGGTTTCGTACAGGAGGCTGAGCAGGAAAACCTGTGTGTGAGGGTGCTTTGCTGCTTGGCAGAGGAGACGCTCTATGGGCACCAGGTGGTGGGAGTGGATGGCCATGGAGTGGGTAGAGCATCTAGGTCTTCCCATCCATTTCCCTATTGCCCTCTCTTTTAAGTCCTTCTGTGCTTAGGCCTGTTGTTCTCCAAGCTCTCTTCTTGTTCTCCATTGGAGAGATCACCTTAGCTGAGCTGCAGAGAGGGGAAAGAGGTCCTAGGATAGTGGGCAAAGGAGAGAAGCCCACTTAGAGCTGGAGCACCTGAACAATGGAAGGACAGAGAGACCTGCTTGGGATTTGGGATCTGGGTAGTGAGGCTCCAGGTGGGACAGGCATGACAGCTCCCTGATGAAAGCACCTGCAGCTTTTATGGATGCTGAACTCTTTGCCCACCGTGTCCCTCGGATGCTGTGGTTCCTGAGGGCCTGCTTTACTGCAGGAGCAGGGAAGGACAGCCTCGGGCTTCACAGCATGTAAAAAATACAAGGGCTCAATTACACAGAGGCACCTCATAAAGTACCCCTTCAGAACATGTGCGGATTTACAGGAGGGAAGTGAGTGGCCCTCAGGGGGCTTTCGCTTGCTTGTTAGTGCTGGCCGGACCCCGGGATGTGTCCAGCAATAGCATCATCTCATTTCCTTAACACTGTTGTGTGCTGAGGACACTCGGGATGAAGCTGGGGTGAAGCCTGGGGCAGCACAGTGATAGAGGAGCAAGCATATCCCCATCAAGCAAAAAAAACTCAGATAAGCCTGGGAGCACAGAAAGGCAAGAAGCATAGAAAAAGAAGAAGAAAAAAATGAGGCCAAAAAAAAAGAAGGAAGAGCAGAGTGGAAGAAAAGGAGCAGAGAAAATGCAGGGTTGCAGGGGGAGACTTCTCTGCTGATATGTGGCACAGTGAGCAAAGAGAGTCCTCTGAATCATGTGGGGACGCACAGGAAGGAGGGACATAAAGGAAAGAGTAACATAATGAAGGAGGAAAAGCAGGAGACAGGGAGAGGTAGAGAAGAAGGGATCTGACTAAGGGAGGGAAAAAATAGCATCAGAGCAAAGAACTTCAGGACAGGGAGAAGGAAAATGATGAACTGGAGAAGCTGAGTAGGGGAGCAGAGAGGGAGGAAACGAGCATCCAAACGAAAAGAGATAAAAGCAGAATAGTCCCAGAGGAAATGAACTGGGCACACTGAAATAGTGTCAGATATAAATAAATCAGACAGGAACATTTGGACACTTGGAAAAACGGGAGGAAAAATACGGTGTGATATACAATAGCAGGAAAAAAGTGGGGTGATGGCAATGGGAGAGAGGGAAAAGCAACAAAGAGAGAGAAAGGGAGTGAGCCAGATAGCCCAAGCAGTCCCGACATATTTACATGCACACTTTGAGGTGTTTGCTCTAATGAGCAGTTAGGGAAGCAAAGAAAGTACAGAATAATGCAATCACATCGTTTATATGGGCAAGTGGGGATTTTGCAAGCCAGAAGATATATGCACGCAATAATTGTTTGTGAAAGTTGGGAGGCCAATAATTACAGCAGTAAATCATAATCCTTTTAATATATTATCAGTTTGATACCCAAGCAGTAAATGCATACGCATATGGTTTTTGTGCTTAAGAAGCAGCAGGAAACCTGAGTGCTAAAACAAAGGGAAGAGAGAAGCTCAGTTCTCTCTCTCTGTTGCCTGAGAAAGCGTAAGGAAACTCACTCCCTCTCTCCTTCTTGTGAAGGCCATCGTTACTGGAGTTGCCCAGGGTAGTAGTTCACATTTAATGGGAGTGCAACTCCTCCAAAACTGAAATTTTGCAGAAGATTTTGATTTTGCTATAGACGAAAAACCTATGAGGAGAATTTAAACCAAGCATTTCATTTTGGGCGACTTCAATTCAAGCCAGAATTTTAGAAAGCTGATGTGAAACTTTCTGTTTCTTTTCATTTTCAGACCTGAACAAAACACATTTGAAATTTACCAAATAAATGGAGTCTAAATTTTGTTTCAGCTGTGGCACTGCAGAGGCAAACATGCCTCTGTGTGTGCTTGTGTGTGCATGCATTTCCCCATAGGCAAACAAGTGAATAAAATAGGGGGAAATAAAGAGAATAAACAAACATTCAGAGAGTTTATCCTAATTTTGAGCTGATTACAGAGGAAAGCCATTGTGTAAGCACTCTACCAGGCCATCTGTGTCTTTTTTTTTTTTTTTTTTTTGAAGGGGTTCGATGATTGCATGGCAGGGAGGGAGAAGGGAAGATTATTAAGCAGTAATTTGGAACATTCCTTTAATAAAAGCACCGGCCTGTGTTCTAAGATGGTGCAGGATAAGAAATATGCCACAGCCTTTAGTAAGCAGCTTCAGTGATTAATTGTCTTCTTGTTTAAAAATACATTGCTTTCTTCTCCTCTGAGTTGCCCAGTTTCAACATCCGGCGGTTGGATCTTATCTTGTCCTTTGTCTGCCAGATCAAGTTTCTGTTCCCCACGTAGATATTTATAGATCATGATCAAGTCTCCCCTTAATATTCTTTCTGTTAGATAAACAGAGTGAGCTCCTTGGGTCTATCACAGTAAGACACGCTTTCCAGAACTTTCATCATTCCCATGGCTTTTCTCTCTGAACCCTCTCCAATTTATTCAGTACTCTTCTCCAACTGTGGAAATTAGCACTAGGAACGACATGCCAGGGACGGTCCTGGCTGTACCAAAGACAGGCATAGCCTCCCATTTTTTATTCAGTTGTGTCAGGACTGGATCTTTGGAGGACAACCTTTCTTGCTCAATTCACATGCCACACCATTCCCTCCTAATTTATAGCTTCAGTCGCCACATCTATCCTCACGCTCCCATTTGGTTCAGTGGTGAATGAGTTGTGGCATCCTCCTTCCAACTTCACCTACTATGAGTCTTGCAGGTCATCTGTGCAAGACTGCTGCAGGGGAAGCCAGATGCAGAGCTTCTCTGCTACACAAACACATGTACCCCAGCCCATGACAGGGCATTTGGCTCTGAAACAGCAACGGATGAGCAGTTTGTGGGAGTTGGCAAAATCTGGACTGATATCAACACTACACCTCCTGTGGAGACTCCAGTGTGACGTGCTTCACCTGCTGCTGCACTCCTGATTGCCTGAATTATTTGCTAATGTAGGTAAGGCTGGTGATTCATGGGATCTTACCAAAATACTGAAAGAAAAAGCCTTTCTCTTATATCTATCTTCTCAGACCTTCTACAGACCAAAGAATTTTCTTGACCTATTCCTTTCAAATTTGTGGACAGAAGTTGTTCAAGCCTCTCATTTAATGTACCTCCATTATTAGCTGATGTTTAATGTTTTCCTGAAATATTGTTGCAGTGGAAAATACATCATCACTTTCAGAGGATTATAAATTTTCACTTGTTTTTTCCAACCAAATCAGAAAGCTATTCCTGTCTTTTCTGTGTTAGTATAAATAATTCCACCATTTCTATCTACCGAGAGAAACATCACTGATAGGTTTTCTTCACCATCATACATCAAAAACTTCTTGTCCTTAACATGTATAACTCTGCTGGCCAGATAATTCCTCTTATATTTCTTTTGCTTCCCTTATGAATTTATCACCATTCCTATCTCCTGATTTAGATTAATTTCTGTTGCCTCACTCTTTTGTCCAATTGTTACATGTGGGCTTTTGTTTTATAGAACAGCTTTCACTTAAGCTATGTTGTTTTTGTTTTATAACAAGTATGGCTTTTTGGTAAAAATGTTTTTAAACAGTTTGCAATTATCATTCACATTTTTCTGTTTAAATTCTCCCAGTAGATTTGTATTATAATTGTTTTCAGATTTATAAAACTGGCCTTTAAAAAACCAAGAAAGTGTATTACTGGTTTGTATTTTACTCCTTTTGCACACAAAAATAATCAAGACACAATCTTGTGCACATAAGCAGCCATTTCCTTCAGTTCTGTAATCAATTTCTCTCTATCTGTCATAATTAGATCAGATTGGTTTTTTTGCTGAACTTCAGTACATTTCAGATGCTAACAGAAGAAATAAAGGCTCTGCAGAGTAATTAGGGAGGGATGGACTCAAGTCCCTGCTCCACATTTTGCAGAAAGAAAGTTTTAACCCTTGCTGTCCTGAGTGAGCACCCTGACCCCTAAACTATGACCTTTTCAGCAATACCCTCCTAATAAATCAAACCTTTCTTTCCCAAATGTATTCTGTTTCAAAAATAGCTTTAAATGCTCTTAGGTGATAGTGATTTTTTGGTCAAAGTTGTACCTTCTTATTAATCACATCTAGAATGAGAAAATTATTTCATACGCTCCCAATACGATGATTTAGTTGAATCACAGAGGAAAAAATATCACTATTCACATTTTTATTATTATTATCCATCAGTTAATATTCCACTTTTGCAAGTTAACTCACACAGTTTGGGTACTGTTACATGAAATATATGCCCAATTACCCATCACCAATGAGTCAGGAATGACAAAGAATGTTGGCCTCATGTCCTTGGACAGCGCTGTTCTCTACTTGCTCTGAAGTCTGATCTTTACTCAGTGAAAATATACTGGTCCCTTTTTTAACTTCTTATTTACTATTACTTTAATATCTTCCTGGCTATCCAAGCCAACCCTTCTGTTAAGAAATTGTTCCTTTTTCTATTGAGTCAAAAATATCCAGACTTTACATACTTCTTGGGGAAGGAAGACAAACATGCTCAAAACCATCCTTCCGCTTCCAGACCACTTATGCCACTCACCTATCTGCCACTCACCTACCATGCCTTTCAGGTTGTCTCTCTCTGCTTCAGGGATCAGAGCAATCTTTCAGGAGACCACCTGGCTCATTCAGAATCATCATCACAGTGTCTTTTCCTTTGAATTCAGGGTATAAAGCTTAACAAACCTAGTAGTATAAGACTCCATTGGTATTTCTGAGACCTGTAAGGTTTATACGTCTCTGCTACCCAGTGCCCCCAGCCCCCAGCACACTATTTGTATGGAAACATTCTTTCATTCCTTACTGATAGTTCAGGCTGGGAGCAAAGAAGCCACTGAGAGGAGTCTAAGGGCTATCAAAAGAGACTGCAGGGGACTAGGGATGTTAATGGGCAGTGCACAAGTACAGGTGGTGTTTTCCCCTCTTTTTTCAGTGGCAGCAAGGGATACTGAGAGGACCAGGAAAACCCATCTGATAACAATGTGGCTAAGAGGCCAGTGCCACCTCAGGAATTTTGGTTTTTTCAACCATGGGGTGGTTTACTCAATGCCTGGCCTGATGTCTGCAAATGGGATCCACCTGGGTCAAAGGGGAAAGAGAATTCTGGCCCAGGACCTCTCTGGGCTCATTGGCAGGACTTTAAACTAGGTTTGAAGGAAGAAGGGGCTGATAGTGAACCTGTCCATGGCAAAGTGTGGGGTAGCATAGCAAAGTTAAAGGGACAAGGTGCTAGAGGGGGCCCTCAATCTGCTGCATCTTATGATGTTGAAGGCAACAGGGACACTAAAGGTACAAACTTCAACTAAGGAATTATCTTCCAAGAAGGTGGCAAGGTAAGCTGCCCAGCTGAAGTGCCTCTACACCGACACACACAGCTTGAGAAACAAATAGGAATCAGAAACCACCGTACTACTGGATGATGTAGTTGCCATGACCAAAACCTGGTGGGATGATTTTGATGACTGGAATGTGGCTATTGATGGCTACAACCTGTTTGGAAGGAACAGGTGAGAAAACAGGAGGAGGCATTGCCCTCTACATCAAGATAGGAAGAGAGTGTGAAGAGCTATCCCTAAAGAATGGCCACAAGCAAGTCAAAGGCCTATGGGTAAGAGTTAGAGACCAAGGCAACAAAAGGAGCCTTGTGGCTGGGATCTACTACAGGCCACCTGATAAAGCGGAGCCTGTTGATGAAGCTTTCTTCCTTTAGCACTGTGACTGCAGGCTCTTGTCTTCATGGGGGACTTCAACCATCCTGACATCTGCTGTAAAAGTAGCACAGTGAGATGTAGGCAATCCAGGAGGCTTCTGAAATATATCGAGGGTAACTTCCCAAGCCAGGTAATAGACAGCCCCACCAAGGGGGATGCAGTGCTGGACCTGTTGCTTACAGACAGGTGAACTGATTGGTGACATCAGAACTGGAGGTTGCCTGTTGGGCTGTAGTGACCATGCAATAGTGGAGGGATATCACACAGGCAAAGAGTAAAATCAGGAAGCTTAATTTTAGGAAAGCCAAATTCCAGCTCTTTAGTTAGTCAACAAAATGCCCTGGGAAACTTTTCTCAAGAGTAAGGTAGTGGAGCAGAGCTGGCAGATCTTTAAGGAAGCTTTCCTTAGGGCACAAGAGTTCTCCATCTCCAGGTGAGATGGAGCATGGCTGAACTGGGACATGCTGGTCAAACTAGAGAGTGAGAAGAAAATGCACAGAAAGCAGAAGTGGGGAAAAGTAACCTGATAGGAGTACAGGGAGGTTGCTAGACTCTGAAGGGATGGGGTCAGGAAGACCAAGGCCCTACTGGAACTGGACATGGCAAGGAGCACAAAGAAGGCTAAGAAGTGCTTCAGTAGGTACATCAACCAGAAAAGGAAAGTCCTGGAGGCTGTATCCTCCCTAGTGAGCAACACAGGCAGACTGGTAACAATGGACAAGGAGAAGGAAGAGGCATCCAACAACTTTTTTTTGCCTCAGTCTACACTAGCAACTGCTCTACATGCAGCCCTCGAACAGATGGTACAGAAGGTGGGACGTGGGGGGGCACTGCCTCTCCCACTGTAAGCAAAGATCAGGTTCATGACAGCCTGAGGAACCTGAACATCCATAAGATGATGATGAGATGCAAACCAGAGTCCTGAGGGGATTGGCTGACATAGTCACCAAGCCATTCTCAGTGATATTTGAAAAGTCATAGTTATCAGGTGAAGTCCCCAGTGACTGGAAAAAAAGGCAATGTCACATTCATTTTTAAGAAGGGTAGAATAAATGACCTAGGGAAGTACTGACCTGTGAGCTTCACCTCAATGCCAGGGAAGACCATGGAGCAGATCCTCCTGGAAGTTTTAGTGATATGGGATAGCCAGCATGGCTTCACCAAGGGCAGGTCCTGCCTGACCAACCTTGTCACTTTTTATGATGGTGTAAGGGAAGAGTCACTGATGTCATCTATCTGGACTTCAGTGAGGTCTTTGACACAATCTTCCATAACAGCCTTCTCTCTGAATTGGACAGATATGGATTTGATGGGTGAACTGCTAATTGGATGAAGAACTGGTTACAAGATTGTACCCGGAGAGTGGTAGTCAATGGCTTCATGTCCAGATGGAGATCAGTGATGAGTTGTGCCTCTCAGCGGTCAGCAAGTTTGCAGATGATACCAAGCTGTGTGGTGCAATTGGCACCATACAAGTGGGATGGGATGCCATTCAGAGAGATCTAGACAGGCTCGAGCAGTGAGACCAGGTGAACCTCATGAGGTTCAACAAATCCAAGTGCAAGGTCTTGCACCTGGGTCGTGGCAAGGATGGAGCATAACCCAATGCTGCCAAAAAGGACTTGGGGGAACCAGTGGATGGCAAGCTGGACATGAGCCAGCAATATGCACTCATAGCCCATAAATCCGAATGTATCCTGAACTGCATACAAAGAAGTGTGGCCAGCAGGGCAAGAGAGGTGATCCTGCCCCTCTACTCTGTGCCAGTGAGACCTCACCTGGAGTATTGCATCCAGATGTGGAGTCCTCAGTAGAGATGTCAACCTGCTGGTGCATGTCCAGAGGAGGACCACCAAAATGTTCCAAGGGAAGGAACACCTCCCTTATGAGGACAGGCTAAGAGAGCTGTGGCTGTTCAGCCTGGAAAAGAGAAGGCTCTGGAGATAGAGCTGAGAGTGGCCTTTCAGTGTCTGAAGGGGGACTGTAAGAAGGAAGGAGACAGACTTTTTAGCAGGGTCTATTGTGACAGGACAAGGATAAACTATTTCAAACTAAATGACAGGAGATTTAGATTGGATATAATCAAGAAGTTTTTACAATGCGGGTGGTGAGATACTGGAACAGGTTGCCCAGAAAGGTGGTGGATGCCCCATCCCTGGAGGCATTCAGTCAGGTTGGATGGTGTTCCTAGCAACCTGATCTAGCTGTAGGTGTCTCTGTGCATTGCAGGGGAGTCGCACTAGATGGCCTTTTAGGGTCTCTTCCAACTCAAGCAATTCTATTATTCTCTGATGCTATGGTTCTAAGACTCTATGATGCATGGTCCTCACCCTGAAGCTGGGCTACATTCACACTTAGCATTGGGCATCAGAGATTTCTTTACATGTGCCTGTTTAAATGGACACAGTTTTTACTTTCAAATTGGTAACTTGTACTCATCATCTGTGTTGTAGTCATTTTTGGTTTAGTCCTGCAGCATATTCTTTTCATGGGGCTACACTGCAATTTAACTGGAAGCAGGCTGTGATGCAAAGACAATCACGCACATGATAAGTACTTCTCTGTCCTGGGATTCGCTCCAGCTACTTTAGAGAGGACTGATTTGAATGTGATAGCTTTGACCTACGAAGCCCAGAGCCTCCAGAGAAGATCCTTCCAAAAACAAATACACTGTGATGCATCTTTCAGAGATGCAGGCAATAGAAGCACTGATGATTGGATTATACTTCCTTCAATATAAGAGAGAGAGAGCCAACAGGATGGAAGGAAAGAAGGTTACTGGAATTAGTCAATGTGGATTCACCAAGGAGAAATCACACTTGATCAATATGGTAGCCTTATTGTCATCACTGGCTGGGTAGATGTGGGGATAGCAGTGAATGTTATGTACCTTGATTCAGCAAGGTATTTGACACTGGCTCCCACAACATCCTTGTAATGAAGCTTAGAAAGCATGAGATAAACTATTGGACAGTGAGGTGGATTGAGAACTGGCTGCCTGGCATTCCTCAGAGTGTTGTAGTCAGCAGCTGGAGGCCTGTAGCTAGCAGTGTTTACCAGGGGTCAGAGCTGGATCCAATCTTGTTCAACATCTTAATCAGTGACCTGGATGAAGGGATAAAGACCATCCTTGGCAAGTTTGCTGATGATATGAAGCTGGGAGGAGTACCTGACACACTAGAAGGCTCTGCAACCATTCAGCAAGACCTGGACAGCCTGGACTGTTGGCTGGAGAGGAACCTTACACAGTTCAACAGGGGCAAGTGTAGAGTACTACACCTGGGGAGAAATAAGTGCATGCATCAGCACAGGTGAGGGGCTGACCTGCTGGAATAGAGCTCTGCAGAGGTGTAGTTGGGTGTCAACAGGTCAGCCACGAGTCAGCAGTGTGCTTTGTGGTCGAGAGAGCCAATGGTATCCTGGGGTGCATTACAAAGAGCATGGCCAGCAGGTAGAGGGAGGTGATCCCCCCCCTCTACTCTGTCCTGGTGAGATTACATCTAAAATACTGTGACCAGTTCGGGGTTCCTCCACTCATGAAAAACAGGGAACTTCCAGAGAGAGTCCAAGGAAGGGCTACAAAGATAATTAAGGCGTGCAGCATCTCCCATAGGAGAAAAGGCTGAGACACCTGGGACTGTTCAGTCAGGGGAAAACTGAGGGAGGAACTTATCAATGTTTACTAATATCTAAAGTGTAGGAGTCAAATGAATGGGACCATGTTTCTTTCAGCAACAGAACAAAGGATAATGGACACAAATTGTTCCATACAAACACAAGGAAAAATTTCTTTATTGTGAGGGTGACAGAGCTCTGGAACCAGCTGCCCAGAGAGGTCGTGGGGTCTCCTCCTCTGAAGATATTCAAAACCCACCCAAACACTTTTCTGTGTGGAATACTCTAGGGAACTTTATTTAACAGGGGAGTTGAACTGGATGATCTCCAAGAGGTCTCTTCCAACCCCTATAATTCTGTGATTCTGTGTAAGATACTCCCCAAAAGCTTCCTAGACTTCATAAAACCCTTCCTGCAGTCTGAAACCATCGTATTTATTGACTCTTAGGACGTACTACAAAACTCATGTGTTGGAGTAGCTCCTTGAGGATCCTTAGGGGTACTGGTTGATGAATGGGGTGTCAGTGTTTATTTACTTCAGTTTGGTAGAGGAGTGAGTCAATTATATTGCATTTTGGTTTTGCAGTTTTATGTTGGCAGAGTGCTTAGAGCCTATGTAGGACCATATTTTATTTATTTAAAATATCTGGAAAAAAAATTGAATAAATAAAATGATGCAGTTGGTGTAAGATTTATGATGTCCTGAATTTTCCATGATTTTAAGTGGTTGGGTTTGTACATGACGTGTTAGTCAAGTATGCAGTCCATTACCAGTCTTGTCTGGCTTTTGAAACAAAAGGTCTTTTGTTGTGGTGAATCATAAAGAAAGCCTTGCAGGTCCTATTTTTATGATGACACTTACAAGAAAGAATCCTCACAAAGTCCCATCACCCTTCCTGGAGTGCAAGGGTGAGGATTCATACAGCAAATATGCTCCTATCTGTCAGTCTCAGAAAGACTAACAGTGAAAAAAAAATAGTAATTGCTGAATAACTTTGCAGTTTTTGCCATAGTTTTCCCGTAAGGTATCCAACATATTTGCATCATTCAGCAACAAACAGACAGAACCATAAAGTCTTTCAACGCCATTCAAGTGGTTGTGTTCCCTATTAATTTTTCAATCAGATTAATTAACAACAAATTGATTGCCTACCAAGCTCAGCTCAGTACTGACAACTGTTTGCCATGGTGTAGCTGTCAGTAGATTTCTGAATACTCTTATTTAATAAGATAAGCTGAGTGGGTACTAGAACACACCATTTACAGGCATTGTACAGTCCCATGAATGTTAGCATCTTCAAAGCAGATGCTCAATTTTGCCAACTCCTTGCTTAAATGTCCCAATAAAATATATCCTGAAATCAGTGGGAGCCTTTCTGCTGGCTTCAGTGGGCATTGGGCTAGCCTCTAAAAGGCTTTCAAGGCTCAACAGATGAGCTTTTAGAGGCTTTTCTGACTGTTAGGACAAGCTTTCCTTAAAATAAATTTTGATGTCAGGAAGACTCCCTAACACATTTCCCAAAGGGCCATGAAAAGTTTGGCTGATCACAAATCCTTCCACACCAAACAGAAACCTTCTAATACACTGGAAAGCCACAGATAGGTCTAGGAAATTCTTACGTAAAGAGATTTAAGGTAAATATGGAAATGAACAGATTAGAAGAAAATGTGTAGGGTGAGTTATTAACGGAGGTAATCCAGGCCTCCTTACCCATGTGCCACCATGTGCTCTACGTTCTTCCTTAAGCCTATCCTAATGTGTTTTCCTTAAGGCTCTTTTCCACTTCCTTAGTTCATGAAATAAAGTAACATTAGCTCGTCTCAGTGTTAACAGATGTTGTGAGGAATTATTTTAAAGTCACTCGTATCCTGTATCTCTCCATATCTTTTAGCTCTATTGCAACAAATTCTAGGAGCTTTTTTCCAGGAAAAGAAAAAAGAAAAAAAGGCGAGGATTTACACCGTACTCTCACTATCATTAAATAAACCCAACATGAAGTTAAATCACTGCAGTCAAAGTATTTTTATGTGTTTTAGAAATCTTCCTGTATCTCCACTTCTCCCTTGAGCTGGCAGAAATCCAGCGTGGGACACAGCTATACACTAAAGGGACTCCGGAAAATCAGAGAGTGGTGAAACCGAAGGGCAGAGAGAGGCCATCGCATCCACCAGTCTGTGCTTTACAGGCATAACTCTCCTAACAAACCTGATGTTTCAGAGGGGAGAGAGGCCCTAGTGGATGCTGACTGCTTGCAATTTTTCACTGCTTTTCAGCAGTATCCCTGCCCTTATGCAGCCATCCTAGAAGAGGAGAACTTGCAATCTTATTTCAGTGGAGAAGGGATGAATGGATAAGGAACGGTAAAGTTTTAAAAGTACACTTCTAGTAAATTCAGGTGAGCATGCAAAATGTAGGCTACTCACCTGGAGCCAAACAACAGGAACTCTAAGGAGCTTCCCTGATAAGAAGAAACTCAGAGTTCAAGGAAGGCAGTGGGAAAAAATCACATTTACTTCAATAGGCTGCAGCTTAGACCCTTGCCATTCCAGAACGTGCTGGAAGATACATTTGGGGAACACTTTTTTCAAAGTTTTTTATGTTGTTTTTCTTTCTCCCAGTATTATAAATACAGCCCATGCACTGTGAAACTCTCAACTCTTCTTCTGCCAGCTCATCTACAAGGATTGTGAAGTGACCTCAACAGCCAGTGAGTGCCACACATGCTGCAGCAGCCTGGCCTGAAGTAGGAATTGGCTGGGACACACAACCATTGCCACCAGGCGGGTACCATCAGGTTTCTTTGTGTCAAAAAATAGGGTAGGAGGGAATACTGAAGCTGCAGTTGCAGACATTGGGCTCATGCTCTGGTCCTGTTTCACTGTAGTTTTTTCATCTTCATGGCTTTGAGATAACAGGGCTAAGAATTTAACACAAAGATCCATGTTTTTCTATGCAGAGGTCTCAAATTCAGTCTTCTCAATCATCAAGGAGGGGTGAAATCACCCCATTTCTTGCTTATAAATGTATCTGTGATGTGTTAAGTTTACACAGGCATGTGTGATCCTGTGTTAACAGAAAGACGTAATGGAAGATAAGTTTACTTAACTATTTTTATTGTTTATTGTTGATTTGAGAGTAACTCCATACAGCGGCTGGCTCTCTTACATCTCATTATCTTCAGAGAAAGCATGCACTGAAATAGGACTGAATGGAGATCAGATCCTCCAAATAGACTCCCCACAATTCCTCCAACATTAACAGGATTGAAGCAGATTCATGTCGGGGCAGAATTTGGCCCATTGTCACCTATCTGAATGCGCATACAATATGCTGTAAAGCCAAGTATTTATGATGACTGGACCCTGAATGTGAAGAGATAGGGCTGAATCATATTCATACAGTCAATGAGTGATGACACCCTTTTATCCAACCAAAAAAAAAAAGAATAATGTCTACTGGAAGGACAGCCTGGGGCAGTATTGCCTTAGGAAAACAAAGGCACTTGGTTTGTTGTAGCGTATGTGGCAAGAGTGCCGACAGATCAAGCAAAAAACACAGCTTAGCTCAAGAAAGACATTTATATCTACCCTGTGGATGGGACCAGGTGTCTGGTATTTACAGATTACACAACAGGGACCAAAATAGAAAGCAGTTACAAAAGTTTGATAACAATAGTTTTTTTAAAGAAAGAAAGAAATATGAAATGCAGTTCTCACATGTGGTCACTGTTGCAGAAACATGGGTCACACTTGACTTACAAGATAAGCGGGGAAGCAGTATCTTGTCTGGTGGCTTAGTGGGGAAGTGGGAGGAAAATTACTCAAAAAAAAATATTGCGGTTTATATATCTGTGAGCACCAAGTAGTTACAGTATTTGTGAGAAACTCTTTTCCTCTGATGAAATGCAGTGTCTTTTGACCCTCAGGCTGCATTTTTGCTTCTTTGGTTCTACATCTGTTTATCTGCCCCAACTCCAGCAGCCCCTGAAAGAGGACCAGCATGATACTGGGCAAGGACTTCATCCTTCAAGCTCTGACAGGCACCTTGTTTCTTGGGGTACCGAGCAGCACAGCAGTACCCCACTGCTTCGGGTTCATTTTGGTGCCCAGTTCCACACCCACACAGAAGTGCCACCATGCCCAAGCCATCAGTCCTTAGGGCCACCCTCCATCTTGCCAAGGAGTGTTTTCTGAAGGTGCAGGTAAAGAGCAGACACCTTTTCTGGATGGCAAATCACAGGGTTCCAGCAGTGCTGCTGGTCCACCAGCCATCCACAGCTGTTCCACATCTGTCCATGTGATATCATGTTCCTCATAATCACTTGTTTGCAGCACGAAGGCTCCCGATCATACGCCCCAGGCACGCAGTATTTGTATGATTTATTTGTGTGCTTTATACCACGTAGAGGATACATATATGTAATGCAGCCATGGCCATGCCCTCCTTGGATGACAACATTGCAGTGCAAACATCATGACATCACTGATGCCAAAACACAAATATCATAAAACAATCATCACACTATTGGGGCCATAAACATCACAACACCAAGGACCTAACAGGCTCAATTCATTCCTTTAGGCAGTGCTCCAGGAAAAATGACCAAAAAAAAAGGAAAAGAGAGAGAGTGAGAAAAGGCAAAGTAGATGCATGGAACATAGAGGTGGGGAGTATGGGTACCTTCACAGACCCTTTCCCATAGCACATCCCCAGGAGGTTTCTATCTGCACTTTATTAAAACCAGCTCTTCTCAATCCAGATTCATGCATCTCAAATCGGTATAAACTCTTGTAACCACATTAGTCAATCCAGACAGATTCATCCATTACTTAATGCATTACTCAGATTTCAGTAACAGAAGGTATGTGATCTAGAGTCAAGTTCTGTTATGCTTGGATGAAAATAAAAACAGAAAAAATGCTCTTGGTAACTGCACCTGTGAGACAAGATTCACTGATTTTGGGAATGGTGGCTAAATGTTTTCAAGGAAGTAATTTTTAAAAACTGCATTTTTTTTCAAGCTAACAGCTTTGTTCTGATGATCATGTAAAAGGCCTAATTGACTAGCAACAAGAAATCTCTGTCAACAAGAAGCAAAAGAATTTTTTCCTCATTGAAGTTTCAGTAACTAGGTTTGGTTGTCTGTAGTTACCCCTGCAGTAGCAGGGCAGCACAAAGGATCCGTGGCTGTTCACTAGGAAACCAAAACAGTCAGGAGCAAAAAAAACACATTGAAGTTAAAATGTGGAAATCATGCTCACTAACTCATGAGCAAATTTGTTACTCCAGATTTTTTTAATTTTTTTTTTTAAGGGAGAAGAAAGAAAGAAAGAAAGAAAGAAAGAAAGAAAGAAAGAAAGAAAGAAAGAAAGAAAGAAAGAAAGAGAAAGAAAGAAAGAAAGAAAGAAAGAAAGAAAGAAAGAAAGAAAGAAAGAAAGAAAGAAAGAAAGAAAGAAAGAAAGAAAGAAAGAAAGAAAGAAAGAAAGAAAGAAAGAAAGAAAGAAAGAAAAAGAAAGAAAGAAAGAAAAAGAAAGAGAGAAAGAAAGGAAGGAAGGAAGGAAAGGAAGAAATAAAAAGAAAGGGGAAGGAAGGAAGGAAGGAAGGAAGGAAGGAAGGAAGGAAGGAAGGAAGGAAGGAAGGAAGGAAGGAAGGAAGGAAGGAAGGAAGGAAGGAAGGAAGGAAGGAAGGAAGGAAGGAAGGAAGGAAGGAAGGAAGGAAGGAAGGAAGGAAGGAAGGAAGGAAGGAAGGAAGGAAGGAAGGAGTATCTATAGCTGAGTGTTGTTTAATTTCAAATTTATCTGTAAGAGCTTGTGTGGGCAGGAGCTAAGTATGGTTTTCTGCCAAGAAATATCTCCCAAAGGTTGCGAGTGGTTTGGAAATGAAGAAAATACATGTTAAAAGGTAACGAACCTCTACCACTATTCACCCCCTCTTGGTTGCACACCCAGCCAAGCGTTAGTGAATTCCTTGAGTTCTTGTGTATGATTCATGGCTGCATGCGTGCTGCCTTCTCTCAGTAACTGCCTCTGCTGGAGGTCTTCCTGCTGGAGGATAAAGAACTTTTTACTGTTTTGCTGTTGCTGATAAGGAAGACTCCTTGACCTTTTATGCTACATCCCCAAAGATGAAGCAAGAGTCACAATGACAAGTGGTGTTTCCAGCATTCCCATCCTGGTTTCTGCCCCAAGCTTTCCGCTTCATCGTCCTCTCCAGCCTAGCAGAGTGGCAGCTCCAAGGCATCAAGACAGGTAGAAGGAATGAAATGCCTTTGGGACTTCATAGGACTTATGTGGACCAGGAGGATCTTCCCAGATTCTCATCACGTCAGAGGAAGAATTGCTCTCCAAGCCCACCAATACCAACATGATTTCCCTTCATGCTGCTACTCCTCTACACCAGCTTGGTACTTCCTTAGCTAACCTCACCTAATGTAGCCTTCTCTAGTCCTTCCAGCCATCACCACTGCCTGCTGGAGTAAGCACACAGACGTGTAAAGGAGCAACAAGGAGAAGTGATTGGCAGCAGGAAGACCTGAAGAGCCAAAGTACTTGTGAAGACCAAATGTTTTGCTTGCCTCAGGTTCAAGACCGCCCCTGGGGATGGTCCCCCTTATTGACATTCAGTCTAGAAAAGAACAAAGAGCAAATGGATTGAATCAGAGATGATGACTGACACTGATAATGAGAAATGACCTAAAGGCCATCATTTGGCTTAGGCCAAATGAAGACACACACTTTAGTCCCCAGGTGAAGTAAAACTAGTAGAGGTGCAGGAGTTCAGCTCTGTGGTTGATTGTGGCTACCTCCTCTCTGCAGGAATCAGGCTGAAGACCTCAGCATAATTTCACCCCATGGTCCTGGCTGCCAACTTCCTCCTGGCACTGCCACGCATGGAGCCTGCACCAAACACAGTTTGCTGCTGCGTGCAGCCTGATGAAATTTGCTGTTGGGGTGACACATGTCACTCAGACCCAGCAAAGGAGACCTTTTGAGTTAGACTTTAATTGTCAGTGTAGAAATACCAGGAGAGTGTTTGGGAGGAAAGCCAGGAGGTGAGTTTGTGAGACTTTATATCTGCAATCTTGTCGATGTGTGTGTTGAAATCTCCCAGGATGACAAGTCAGAGTATTTCATCACCATTGTCAACAAGGTATCAGTGAACTCCTTTATGAACCCTTTAGTCTGTAGAGGTCTGTAAATGAGCATAAAACTCTATGTTAGCTTTGGCTCAGGTTTCTATTGTCCGATGAATGAATTTAAACCTTACTCGCAGCCTCAATTAGAGCCGCCAAATCCCACCCAGAGGAAGTATCTGGGGCAGCAAACCGCTTTATCAAACCTCTGTGCCCCTGCACTTAGCTGAACTATTTACCAATTGCTATGGACAACCTGCCTGCATTGCAGAAAAGACCATGCACATCCAGGGACGTTTGCATACAACACAGATGCTTTCTTCTGACACCGTTCATCAATTGACAGGCCCCCTCTTTCCCTAGTGGGCAGTGTATTCTCTCATCAAGGACTATCAAAAGCTCCTTTGACCATAATCAAATTGTATAATCAAGGGCTCCAGCTGTTCACCTGCAGCCACCTCTAAGTGTTGGGTTTTTCCTCCAGGTGTGCAGCTGGCTGCATGATTTCTCTCTGGTTTATTTCTTCCTTACTTTGCTCTGAAGTTTGGCCGCAGCCTGAGGTGTAACACTGATATGGCTATCAAGGGTAATCACTGTGACTTTTTGACATCTCCTGTGGTAGCAGAAGTCACTCCAAACCCATATTTTAAAACTTCACTGTCAGCTAAGAGAAACCACTGTTCCCTGTAGCAGTGACAGAAGTCCTCTCAGAAGGGCTCAAACCATTGGGGGACACTTTTCGGAGGCTCATCCACTCCCACCTTCCCTAGGTTTTCATGAAGATTGTTTGAATCCCACTCAGATTAATGCAAGAGCCCCTAGCTAAGGAATCCAGTAGTAAGAACATCACAGCCAGCAGTATCCACAACTCCACAGGGAATCAGTCAACCATGCACACTCCAGGTTAAACCAGCAAGACAGTGACCATGATGCTAAGCAAAGGAAAGCACTCTTTTTCCATGCATATAACATATGGGTTATTTGTAAAAATTGCCGCTAGTCAGCAGCAGTATGTTACTCACATGTGTGGGCAATATGAGGACAAGTTTATTTCCAAATCCCCTTTCTCCTATTAGTCCCTCGCCTTTGATTTTATGTGGGTTATCCAAGGATGAAGGTTATCTGAGGTCTTATTTTCAGCAGTAGATATTTTTAAAGGACTGGAGGTTATCTGAGGTAGAAAATAACAGTATTTTGGAGAGTTTGCAGCCCCGCCTTGTATCGTTTAGTTGAAGATATGCCCACATGCACGACTGGTCAATTCACTCTGGTAATTTAACAGCGTTGTTGAATTCCTCACTGATGCAATGGTTTCACTTGCTAACTTTTATAAATAACACTTTCTAAAAATCTCTGTTTACCCAGGACATCCTGGCTAACAGTGTTTTGGCACGGGTTCCTCATTCCTTCATCATCTTGCAGCAAGACCTCAGCATAGCAGTCCACACAGACATGAAGCTGTCAGCCCTTCCAAAACTCCAGCTCAAAACTGAATAAAATCTTCCTCAGTAGTACAGATTAACAAACCGTATTAAACTTTTTCTTAACTTTCTACACTGCCCTCCCAAAACAGTTCAAGTTCACAGTCTCAGGCCTTCCTGAGACAGTGAGCATGGACTGTGACATCTAAAAGCTCACCTGAATCTTTAGGAAGAAGAGTGGCTAGCAAGCACAACTCTGATACATTAGAACTATTTACATCAGGACAAAAACTCAGCTGCGATCATTGGTTTCCTACAGGCAGACCTCAAAGTATGCAAGAGACCACCCAAAAAACTAGAAGGCTTGATAAATCTCATTACCACTGTTGCTATACACAAGTGTACACTTGTTTAGCTCCTTTTTGCTCTTAAAAATCCAAAGCAACTTCCATAGAAGAAAAGAGAAGTGGCAAAAACACATGACCCCATGCAAGACTCTGCCACCATTCCCACAGCTCCCCATATCCCCAAGGAGAGGAAGAGGGAATGCTATAAGACAGGCAGTCACCCCGACCAACATCAGCTGAATGGGGTTGAGATGTCCAGGTGATGAGATCAGGCTGTGACCCACGCAGGTTTTATACCAACTCACGGCAGTACGTTCTTGAGCATGGGTTGATCTGGAAGGAGCTTGTCCTGCAAGACCTCCAAAACCATAGAAACAGCCACAAGCCAGGAGCCTGTGTCCTGCTACCTCCACGTAAGCAAACATCGGCAATTTGCCCTTTCTACTGAAACCTATGCTTTTGTTTTAATTGAGCTGCTGAATAGAGGACACCGTTGTGGCTAGAAATAGCATATTTTGAGGTCAATAATTCAATCTGTTCTAGAGAGGCCTACTGCTGGTGCTCTTGGCAGCACTCACACGGTGCTGCAGTCAGCCAGTCCCCAGGAAGCACTCTCCCTCACAAAGCAATAGCGGTGCAAGTGGCCAACATTTGGGCTTGGCTGCCGAACCAGAAAAGGTTTTCAAAACTTTAGCTCAGATGAACCTAAATCATTTTCTTGAGACACAAAGGGATGGAGGAAACTGAAAAGTGTCCTTCACTTTTATTAAGCACCTCACAGTTCCATTTTCAGCCACTTGAATGAAAAGAAGAAGGAACAAAAGGCCAGGCAGGTCATTCATTTCATCCCTTTCCTATCCCACAACCCAGCAGTCAAAGAGTCCAGCATATAAGTAATCCAAATTCAGTTCTTTTTCTCTCTCTTTTTCTGAAGGAATTTAAATCTACAGCTCCTCACTCACTTTCACGAGAGGGTTTCAGAAACATTCCTTCAGGCATCCCAGGCATGACCCAAAAGCAAGTGCCATCTGGTCCCCAGGAGAGACCAGGAGAATATCTCCCTGTGATATGTGGTGGTGAATAGGCTCATTGGAGTTGAAGGAGTGAATTTGGAGCCACCCAGACAGAACTGCAAGTCACACCTGGCTGTCTCACACTTTCAGCAAATGCCCCAATGAGTTTGTGATTGCATGAGGGGATTAGGACAACATTACAAGTTTTGGAAGTGGCTCTCATGCACACAGAGCTCTACAGGCCCATAGGTTTGTGATTCGTTAGATGATGACTCCAATCTCATGGATGGATTTTGTTGTTTCATCTCACTTTTTTTGAAGCTTCAGCTGCAACTGCAGAGAGATCATCCATCCCAAAGATCCACACTTCGGCCCAGTGTTCCACAGGCCTGAACCTGCTTGGTATAAGAAAGGTTGAAGCTTGGCTGAAGAAGTCAAACCTCTCTGCAGCCCATATCCACAGAATACTGAGCAGCTGCATCTAATTAGGAATAGCATTCTGGGGTTGCTGCATATGATGTTGATTGTATAAACCCTTTCATTACTCTCCAATGGAGAGATATAAAAGCACTTAGAAGAAAAAGACCTAACAAGCTATGTTAAAGTGGGCAGTGAAGATAGTAAAGCATCCTGCTGGAGAAGTTAGTTTGGAAAGGGCAACATCTGCATATATTTTTTAGCCCCCAGAAAAAGATGAACAGAAAGGGAGACTGACATGTGCTTGGAGGAAATCGTTCAGCATTAAGAGATTGCAGAAAAACACCCAGATTTCCTGCTGGAAAGGATGCCATGGAGCCAAGTTAGGTTTCCCTGCCCCCTCTGGTCAACGTCTTTAACCTCAGCATTGGTAGGAGCACAGAAAGGGCTCATCTGCAAAAAGTACCAGATTATGAGGGGATTCCTTGTCCCTCTCAGCAGTTTGTGTCCATCTGTGTAACTGCTGGTAGCAGTCATTATCTCTTCCAAAAGAAAATGAACAGCGTTTGAAAAAAGAGAACAGCAATCTTTGTCTCACTAGGACAGGACCACCAAAGAGTTGTTGTTCTTTTTAAAGAGCTTATTTTACTAAAAGGGGGTAAAATGTGTGTCCTTGTGAAGCACTGTGCATACATGTCACTTACAGGACAAACTGCATCTTTTTTTTTTTTATAAACAAACATTGGCATCCATGTGACATATGACCTTTGTTCTCTTGGCAATTTTTTTGAGAGAAAAATATGCATCACTACCTCAATATGTTTTCTTAGAGCGCAGTGCTTATATTAGCATAGCAGTGTCTTACAGCATCACTTCAGCTAAGCTTGTGTCAGCATTTCCATTACAACTAACCCTCTTCAGGGCTGTTTGGATGAAGCAGGATGCATAAAGGACTGTTTAGAGGCTGGGTTTCAGTCTACACGTTGAAAGCATTTGTTTTTGTTAAGTCAGAAGATGGCCAGGCTTCTTGGCCTCACATTTGATCAATCATGACTTCAATCCTATTCTGGGCAGTGGTGGTTTTGTGGATAGGATTGTAGCTATCTTTTCATAAATAGGAAAAATATCTTGCCAAATGACATGATTTTAACATGAGTTTTGCTGTATGCATTGCTGTTCCTAAAGATCCAGCTCCTGGCTTGTGTAACTTCTGAACAATTCCTATTTCGCTTTTGTTAATTTGCTTGCTGCTATTTAAAAAAAGTAAAAGATATTTCTGAAAGAAACCAGGGCACGTGGATCTTAAAGATTCTTATACCTCACATCAAACATAAGAACAGCCAAAAATATTCACTTTAACTACTATCTTTAACCTATAACCTTGAGAGGTTATAGGCCAGTGACAAGATTCACGATGCTCAATGAAATAAACTGGCAGTGTTAACTGTGCAGTAAAAGGGCAGAAAACTCAGAAAACCCTCCAGTTCAACCCACATAACAACTGTAATTTAATCAGGAATTCTGGGTTGCAATATGATTACAAGTTACAGAGAGGAGAGAAGCTCCATCTATGGCAGCCCAAGGTTTTTGCTGGTTAGAGCACTGTGCATATATTTAACCAAGAGGCAGTCCAGCATTGGGAATGTTTACGGTCAGACAGCTCAGGCAACTGGAAGGCACCAGAGGATAAGAGCGCTGTTGTGATTATACAGAGAAGTTGCAGATACACATCAGAAAATAAATTTCAACGTACACATATAAATGAAACAGTTCTGACACAACCTATCACAACTACAGATCTTTTGAAATATGGGGTTTTGCATGGTTTGTGGAATATTTTTTCAGTGCAAAACTCTAAAAGAAAAATAAGGTGGATAGCAGTATAATTTACACTTAATCACTATTTACTATGTCAGATGACCTTAGTGTATAAATAATGCTAAATATTTTCCTAGTGAACACCAGACATATTATATATGAATTTATTAAATATTTATCTGACATTAGAGAGAAATTAATGAAACTCTAATAGTACATCAAATGACAGCCTCGACTATCCTTTAGCTTATTGGGAAATATCTACGAGTTTGCTTTTTTTCTTCCCACCTCATATATATTCCTTTAGGGTCGGAGACTAGGAAGTTGTCTCCCCTTAAGGAAGAAATGAAGAGATAAGACTTTTTACTGTGACGGTGGTGAGGCACTGTCACAGGTTGTCCAGAGTGGTGGTGGATGCCCTGTCACTGGAAACATTCAAGGTCAGGGTGGATGGGGCTCTGAGCACCTGATCGAGCTGTAGGTGTCCCTGCTCATTGCAGGGGAGTTGGAGCAGATGGCCTTAAAGGATCCCTTCCAACTCAAATGATTCTATGATTCTATGATTTGTCAGTGAATGACGAGAAAAACTTATCTGTAATTAAAAGATATGGAGGAGTGATCATCAAATTTTCTACATTATGTTCTTAACATCTGTCATTGCAAAGATGAGCAGCCTGCCTGACAAATTACAAGAAAGGTGCAGTGCTGCAAAGCAAAATAACGTCACAGACCATAGAGGACATAGGCACAACCAGCACTGACCTAAAGCACCTTCCTCTTCCAGGAAGCAGCAAAGAGAGGGGAAATCAGGATCTCCTCTCCCCAGGGAGCTTTCTGCTTCTCAGATGAGGACACTAATGCAAAAGGATACTCCACCATCTCCGGAGAAAATGTAGCAGGAGCTGGCTGGAACATCTCATGGACATCCATCTGCCCACTATTTCCTTCTTGCTCTTTCCAGCCCTAGCAGATCAGCTTTCTGGACTAGCGTTCATAGGTGCCTGTGGATGGAAGGGGCATCCTGAGCACCTGACTCCAGCAGCCTGGATCACCCATCTGGGTAGTGCAGCTCCCAAGCTGTCTGCCGAAAGCGAGGAAGAAGGAAGAAGGAACATATGACTACAAAGTAGAGGCTTTGGGAAACACACACCATTCTAGGCACCCAGTCATGTCTGCAGCACCTTTGAAACTGGGCCCTTCTCCTTCAAACAACGTTATTTCTTAAAAACCCATGCTCTTTTCCCTCCTTGGTTACACTGGGGTTGTGAATCTCCCTCTAAACTGAAAATAATGTACATTGCAGTCTTCTTAGTTTCAGGGGCTTTGACATGCCAAGCACTTTCATGCACATTAATCAAGCAAAAACTGAGAACTGGCACAGGTCTTTTCATAGTTCAGTTTGTGCTTTTAATACATGTTCTGTGGATGCCAGCCTTACTATTCTTTATTAGATGGAAAGAAGCTCTTCTATTCTTAAAATGGGTTTCATTGAAAAGCAAAGCCACTTCTCTGCATTTATTTAAGAGCAGAGCTAGAATAGAGACCAGCATGATGAATTTTAAACAGAGTTCACATCTGGTCCAGAAACCACAATCAATTTATTGCTGTATCTGAAACATTTTCAGCATCTGTCATATAATATATTTTCACACGTTTCTAACAAGACATTTTCTTGGACGTAACATAGACAGGTATATCTGTCAGTTCAATTTCATGCAAACGAAACAGAAGAATTTTTGGCATGGTTTATTATACTGTCTTTGGAGCAGTGTAACTATCATGTGAAAAGGGTATTATTTAAGGATGCCAGAAGCTCAGCAATTTCTTCCAAAACATGGAACTACTGACTACGCAGCAGATTTTATTTTTTTTAAATCTATACCTTCCATTTTTCCATTTTGATTGAACCCGTTATCCTATATATCTGAGGGAGAGGTGCATACCTTGCTATTGTAAAACCTACCTTAGCCCACTGTGGGAACTGTTTCATTTCATGTTAAAATAGAATCTCCCACTCACAATGGCTATTTCATCACAACTTTATTCCAATTTTTATTAAAAATTAAATGGCAGTACAAATCATATTAAAATCCTTAAGAGCTTCACGTTTTCACCCAAACCTCTCACGGGCTTTCCCACACAGAACCACAGATGTATCAAATAGCTCGACAGCACTGCAGCCCTATAAATAGGCACGCCAACTTGCCCCCATATTGGCCCCAGTACAACCATTTACCACCTCATTTTTGGCTACATAAACTGCCTCTAAGCACTTTCTCATTTGAAAACCCTGGGGTTCCTGTAAGAGCTCTGCATCAGCACGCAAAGTCCTGTACTCCTCACCCTTTCCCCTGTGCTCATATAAGATCATGCACAACCATTACTTCTCCGATGAGACAAATAAAAGGCAGTCAGGGGTCTGGGATGAGTATCATGTCTTGGTAATGGTTTACTTGCTTCATTTGCTCTTTATCTCACTGAAACTGTGAGAAGATGAGGTTCGTCGCGGCAAACTGGTGTGCATCTTCAAGAGAGCAAGCCTGCACTCCAGCAGTAGGCACAGCTCAAGAAGTGGGGAATCAGACGACTCTGCTGTAAAACAGTCTCCCACCACAGGAGGAAGGCCCTGGGATGATTAAACATCTGTTCCTCTTCAGTCAGTCTCCATCATATTTAGGGTGACGTTTAGCTCCTTGTGTTGAGAAGGAGAACTCAGTTTGACCATCCAGGAGTGGTTGATACCACACAGCCTCTACCCAGCAAAAAGGTTTTGGTCTTTTGAAAATTGCTTCGACACGGGCTGCGGATGCAGAAAACCTGCAGGAAAACCAGAGGAGGAGGGGGAGGTTTGATGCCCAACATCATGTGGGAAACAACAGCTCAGGGTGCTTGCTGGCTGGGCTGTGGTGCTCTGGGGCTGGCTGCTGCCTCTGTGCTCCCCTCCAGGAGAAGCTCCAGCTCGTGCACAAGACAAAATGTGGAGCCTGAAAAAAAATGCTGGTGCGATTTCTATTGCATTTTAATCTGAAATAAATCTTTTCACGTTGTTCCGGATAAGGCTGTGATGGTTTGAAAGTTTGCTCTTATTAAAGTGAAGTTTTTAACTAATTTAAAGAGATCGTGCTCTAACAAAACTTCGGAGCCTGATTCATGCTATCACTCTCATTTTATTTTTCTCGGTATTAACCCAGGTTTTCACAAGCAGATTCTCTCAAGACATTTTATGTGGGCTTGGTTCCATAGTAAAAATAAATATATTTCCAGTGAATTTGCCACAAGAAGCTTGCCAGCTCCTTTTAATAACTTTAACCATTTAACTGCTAAACAGTATAACAGGTAGACAGCGCTGAGCAACTCCACAACCCATCTATGTCTAATTAGAGGCGTATTTCAAATTATTGCACTGGTATCTTGGTGAAATGAGCCTGTAAAAGATATAATGACACAAGACAGAAAAGGGGTTAAGGAGGTATACCTCACACTGCGCCATGCATAGAATTAACAAGAAAGGAAAGGAATTTTTTCACAGAAGAAATTAGGTGATATGTGACATTTACTTAGAATTGAGCTTTTCCAATATATATTTGCAATTATTTTAGCCTGAAAGCTGGGGTACTCTAATTCCCTTGTGGCTTTGATGGGCTCAAAAGTTCCTGTTTAACAGCAATGTTTTAAAATTACTGCTCGTTGGCTTTTAGTACCAAGTCATTCAATAAAGTGCAGAACTGATGCGTTACAGAAAATCACCTGTGGAAAGAGTAGATTTTATCTTTCTCCAAACACTGTGATATGTGTTGCCAAGATTTATAACTTCCCTAGAAGCTGGAAATCCAACTTTCTCCAAAGGCACAGAGAAGTAAACGGCTGCTCTGCAATAAGAAAGCCAAATCTGGGGAAGAAAACGGTCTCTGAAGGAAGTGGGAACACTTAAATCTATTTACACATCTGCAGCCGTTTGGGACAGGTGGCATTCAAACAAAACTTAAGCCACAAATAACTAAGACAAAGTCCTCACCTGCATTAAATTTTGCAAGTGGGCTGTTAGGAAGACTCGTGCAGACAGGGATGAGCTTCACAGGCAGGTGGGAGCCGGGACTGCAGATGGATGGTGTGCAGTGGCAGGATGGTGAGGCACTGGCACAGGTGGTGAATGCCCCATCCCTGGACACCCAAGGTCAGGCTAGATGGGGCTCTGAGCACCTGATCAAGGTGTGGGTGTCCTGGTTCATCACAGGGGAGTTGGACCAGATGGTCTTTAAGGGTCTCTTCCAACTCAAACGATTCCATGATTCCATGAAAATAGCTTAGGTGAGCAGAGCACTGAGCATGAAATCTTGGCACAACAGCAGTGAGCATTTCTAACGATCAGTTTGGCATTTAAAAGACAAGTTGGCACTTCCAGCATCAAGCAGATGTGTGGTGCCAGGCCATATCAAACTAGAAACTGCACAGCTGTGCTTTGGACTGCAAGAGTTTCAGTTCATAAGGCAGTGATCAATTTTTCCCTTTCTCTGTGTGTGCATTTCTGTAATATGTTTCTACTGTCTAAGCCTTAAATATTGATACTGAACATATGTATGATATGAAAATCTGCAGGCATTTTGTGCTTTAATTCTGCAGGGATAACTCAGCTGTCTCCAATACTAAACATGCTATATGAGTTGTTCAGTGGTAACGAACCTGGGACCCTTGCATTTCTTCAGCTTTTCTTCAAAACTCCATTTGTACACATTACAGTTGTTTCCTGTCACTGCGTGACATCTTGAAGTCATAGGAAATGCAGGTGTGTACCCAATTTGTTTGTGATAAGCCATGTTTTTCACTTAAAGACCAGTTAAACATCTTTCAGAAAAAGAATATGGTGGATATTCCTCCAGTATTCTAAATGTGGTATCATCTACCATAGGCTGAATTACAGATGAAAGACAAAACTCCATTGTACAGACACTGCTATAGAGCTCCCTGAAAGTAATTCTGAGGCAGCTTCTGACCAAAAATGAATCCAAGTCCTGCATTTGTATTGCGGACTCATCAACACCGAGCAGGTCTGTTCACTTTCTCTGCTGATGCCCAGGGTTTGTTTCAGACAAAGCCAGGCTGGATTCCATCCCAGTGGGCATTGCCTGTACATCTCACATCCACAAGAGAATGTCCCAAGGCTGCATTGGGCTGTAGATCTCAAAAGGCTCAAAGGAAAGAATAGACTTCTTTTTACAGCATGCAGCTCCATCTCATTCCCACAACTGTTCAACAAATGCTCTTTCCTTCATAGGAGATGTCTGGCTAAGTTGCCAATGAAGACATTCATGTCCTGCCGATATACAACACAAAACATTTTTTTGCATGCTTGCAGCACCAGTGCTCAAACTCATGACAAAAATTAAGCAAATAATTGTTTTTTTTTTCAACTCACTTGACAAAAATTGTTTGGGGTTTACCGAAACCAAATAATTCTTAGTGTCTCCACCCAAAACAAAGCACTTCAATACTTCAATCTAACAAAAGGTTTCTTTCAAACAAAAGTAAATACAAAGCCTTTTGTTTTCCTGGGGAGTGGAAAGAGGAAGGGGAAGTACTTTATTAGTTGGTTTTTTTTTTTTAATTAAGGCTAGGTCAGTCTCTAAAATTAGAAATCTCTAAACAAACAAAAGAGGTTTTTTTCAAGTATCAAGTCAAAACGTTTTGATTTTCTCCTTTCCCTCTCAGAAAAAAATTAATGACCTGAAAATGCTTTTTCAGCAGGAAAAGATGAGACAATTTCAGCCAGATCAACTCTTGAATTGTTGCTTTCAAAAAAGAAAAGCCCTTTGCTGTGCTGCCACTCAATCTTCAGCCCACAGATGACTAGGATCAGTGCTGTAGTTGGGTGTAGTTTGCAAAACCGTTGCAAAACAGTTGTGTTTGAAAGGCAAAATAGTCTCAGTTTTCCATGCAGCCAGTGGGTGCGCAAGCGATTGCCAGGAGACAAACAAAGGTCAGAGCTGGCTCCTTATTGCTGTCAGTTCCCAGGAGGGTCATCCTCAGGGTCCTCAGTTCTTCCAGTGAGCCAATAGATGACTCCTTGGTTGAAAATTACAGGTCTTGGTAAAACAGCATCATATTGTATCTAAATACTGAACACTTTATTCTCTCTGCCTCTTCCCCTTCCAACTGGTAAACATCAGAGGAACACAAGATGGCAGTAGTTTTTTTGTTTTTCCTTTTTGGGGGGAAGGGTGAGGTGGCTGCTACACAGAAAGAGGCAGCTCTAGTGCGCTAACTTGGAATTAATTGCATGAACATACCTGGCAATTATCCAGTAACGAGCAGAGAGGAACAGAAATACAGAGAAGGCCTGTTTCTCCTCACTTATTCTCATCTGTGCATGGGCATAATGGTGCATGTCACCCAATGCATCTGGCAAATCTCATCTCAGCATTAGGCAATATCTATAGCCACTTCTGCTCTGCTCAGAGAGAGACATCTGCAGTTAAAGAAGATGAATCCCACCCATTGAGAGATCCAGTGTCTAATGCTAAAAACAAATACAGAAGCATTTGGAGTGTGCTCCCCATTCCCAAAAATTCGTGTATTTTTCCCAGTAATCATCTAAAGGAGTAGGACATCCAGGAGCCCTGGGCCTCCAGCTGAGACATCTTGTCAACAGGCTGCAGGGCTTTGGTGGCATGACCACTCTTGCTTTTCTTCTTTCAGCCTGACAAGGGGAGATGACAGGCATTTCTGGGTGTCCTTCTGGACCAACAGGGACAGAGGTGCTGTGCCGAGAGGTGGAAGCTCTGATCACAGATCCCTTCGGGATGAGTGGAAAAAAACTGAGCGTTCTCCCGGCACTCTTATCAGACCATGGTCTTATCATCTGAAGGGTTGCCTCCTGAACTTAGCTGTAAAACAGGCACCACAACACTCAGATGAGAGTAATTATAGGCAAACACAGAAACAGTACTCTAGGATTCCCAGGTGAAAATTATTTATGGTAAAGAACTGGGTTCAGGTTTTGAATTTGGGCATCTACATTCTACTACAATTTCTCATTGGACACCTAAATCCTCAGCTTCTCTTTTGTATATCTGTATATCTTAGCCTCCAACTCTCTTAGTCCGAGTAAGGTCTGCCAGCTGTTTCTAGAGGAGTGGGAACACCCCTTCTCTGGAAGTGTTCAAGAACCATGTAGATGTGGCACCAAGGGACATGGTTAGTGGCCACAATGTGTATGGGCTGGCAGTTGGACTAGATGATCTTAGTCTTTTCCAACCTTAATGATTCTATAATTCTAAGTTCATCAATGCACACAGAAACTTTCAGGCTGACTGCCACCTGAGGGTGGGTCCATACTTTAAGTACATGAACTGGCACAGATTGGAAGTGTGTTATAACCATCACAAGCTGCACAGATATGAGAGGTGACTACGTGCACTGATATGGTTCACTGGCTTGTAACTGTTGTGATGAAGTTGTTCAATCTGATTGCTTTCTGTAAAAACAGCAGAATAGTGAAAGAATAGTTAGCTGCAGCACCTCTATTAGCAGTCACGCATGTCCCTCTACCACTGTACTTCTGTTGAGCTCTCCAGTGTGCTCTTAAACACTTGTGCTAGCCATCTGCATTGCAATGCCTTCATGTTGCACGAGGGAAGAAGTAGTAGGCACCATTTCCAGAAAGCTGTTTATGGAATGATTGCTTGAGATGATTTTATTCTGGGCAAATCACATAGTCCAGTGGGACAACTGCTAAAGGTTAGGAGCTGCTGGAATTAAAGTACAAGTCAGCACTCCCAGTGCTCCTATCCACTTCAAACTTCAAACACAGAAATAATAAAAAGAGGAGAGGAGAGGAGAGGAGAGGAGAAGGAGAGGAGAAGGAGAGGAGAGGGAGAGGAGAGGGAGAGGGAGAGGGAGGGGGAAAGGGGAGAGGGGAGAGGGGAGAGGGGAGAGGGGAGGGGGAGGGGGAGGAGGGGAGAGGGAAGGGAAGGGAAGGGAAGGGAAGGGAAGGGAAGGGAAGGGAAGGGAAGGGAAGGGAAGGGAAGGGAAGGGAAGGGAAGGGAAGGGAAGGGAAGGGAAGGGAAGGGAAAGGGAAGGGAAAGGGAAGGGAAAGGGAAGGGAAAGGGAAGGGAAAGGGAAGGGAAAGGGAAGGGAAAGGGAAGGGAAAGGGAAGGGAAAGGGAAGGGAAAGGGAAGGGAAAGGGAAGGGAAAGGGAAGGGAAAGGGAAGGGAAAGGGAAGGGAAAGGGAAGGGAAAGGGAAGGGAAAGGGAAGGGAAAGGGAAGGGAAAGGGAAGGAAAGGGAAGGGAAAGGGAAGGGAAAGGGAAGGGAAAGGGAAGGGAAAGGGAAGGGAAAGGGAAGGGAAAGGGAAGGGAAAGGGAAGGGAAAGGGAAGGGAAAGGGAAGGGAAAGGGAAGGGAAAGGGAAGGGAAAGGGAAGGGAAAGGGGAAGGGAAAGGGAAGAAAGGGAAGGGAAAGGGAAGGAAAGGAAGGGAAAGGGAAGGGAAAGGGAAGGAAAGGGAAGGGAAAGGGAAGGGAAAGGGAAAGGGGGAAAGGGAAGGGAAGGAAGGGAAAGGGAAGGGAAAGGGAAGGGAAAGGGAAGGGAAAGGGAAGGGAAAGGAAGGGAAAGGGAAGGAAAGGGAAGGGAAAGGGGAAGGGAAAGGGAAGGGAAAGGGAAGGGAAAGGGAAGGAAAGGGGAAGGGAAAGGGAAGGGAAAGGGAAGGGAAAGGGAAGGGAAGGGAAAGGAAGGGAAAGGGAAGGGAAAGGGAAGGGAAAGGGAAGGGAAAGGGGAAGGAAAGGGAAGGGAAAGGGAAGGGAAAGGGGAAGGGGAAAGGGAAGGGAAGGGGAAGGGAAGGGAAGGAAAGGGGAAGGGAAAGGGGAAGGGAAGGGGAAGGGAAAGGGAAGGGAAGGGGAAGGGAAAGGGGAAGGGAGAAGGGAAGGGAAAGGGGAAGGGAAGGGAAGGGAAGGGAAGGGAAGGGGAAGGGAAAGGAAGGAAGGGATGGAAGGGGAAGGAAAGGGAAGGGAAGGGGGGAAGGGAAGGGGAAGGGAAGGGAAGGGGAAAGGGAAGGGAAAGGGAAGGGAAAGGAAGGGAAGGGAAGGGAAAGGAAGGGAAAGGAAGGAAAGGGAAAGTGAAGGGAAGGGAAGGGAAGGGAAAGGGAAGGGAAAGGGAAGGGAAAGGGAAGGGAAAGGGAAGGGAAAGGGAAGGGAAAGGGGAGGAAGGAAGGGAAAGGGGAAGGGGAAAGGGAAGGGAAAGGGAAGGGAAAGGAAAGGAAAGGGAAGGGAAAGGAGGAATGGGAAGGAAAGGGAAGGAAGGAAGGAAGGGAAGGGAAAGGGAAGGGAAAGGGAAGGGAAAGGGAAGGGAAAGGGAAGGGAAAGGGAAGGAAGTGGAAGGGAAAGGGAGGGAAGGGAAGGGAAAGGGAAGGGAAAGGGAAGGGAAAGGGAAGGGAAAGGGAAGGGAAAGGGAAGGGAAGGGAAGGGAAAGGGAAGGGAAGGAGGGAAGGGGAAGGGAAGGGAAGGGAAGGGAGGAAGGGAGGGAAGGGAAGGGAAGGGAAGGGAAAGGTGAAGGTAGGAAGGGAGGGAAGGGATGGGAAGGGAAGGGAAGGAGGAAGGGAAGGGAAGGGTAGGGAAGGGAAGGGAAGGAAGGGAGAAGGGAAGGGAAGGGAAGGGAAGGAAGGGAAGGGAAGGGAAGGGAAGGAAGGGAAGGAAGGGAAGGAAGGGAAGGAAGGGAAAGGAAAGGAAAGGAAAGGAAAGGAAAGTTTGGAAAGGAAAGGAAAGGAAGGAAAGGAAAGGAAAGGAAGGAAAGGAATGGAAAGGTAAGGAAAGGAAAGGAAAGGAAAGGAAAGGAAAGGAAAGGAAAGGAAAGGAAAGGAAAGGAAAGGAAAGGGACAAGACAACAAGATTTCAAGTCTGATTCTGATTGCACCTTGCTGTAAATCATAAGTCACTCAATTTAGCCTGGAAGTTAAGTGAAATCAATTAGGACCCTTAATTTCTAGGAACGATAATTATTTTATTCCCTTCTTTCCAATTTGAAGCAGCTCATCAAACATTCAGCTGGCTGCAGGCTGTAGAAGAGCATTTCTCTGGACGAAATCAACCCTTCTCCCTCCTTCAAATCCCCCGTCCTCTAGTAAAACACTTTAAAAACGTGTAAGAGCTATTTTTGTTGGGGTATGCCCAGTTGTCCCAGACATAATATAGACTGCCTCCCTTTCCAAAATCAACTCAAGTGGCCACTGTGAAGTTGTGAATTCAGAGACATGCAGCACGTGGGAGCACCAGAAGAAGTACCTTGTAAAACAAAGGTAGGTCTCTCCCCTTCTCATGTCAAATCACCTGCAGCAAGGCAACACTTAGCCAGCAAGTGGCTGCCTGTTGTTGGGCTCTGAAGACATTTCTCTCTGCGAAGCTCTGTATTTAGGTCCCATCCATTTTAGAACAACTCAATTTCTGTGTGGAAAATTTAAAAAAATTACTTCAAGATATATTTCTTCCTACATCTGTCAGGGTAATGTTACACATCCTGATCCGCGTGAGAGATGAGCAGACTCGGACGTGTCTTGGTTTGAAGCCAAATTCTACCAATACTAAAATGTGCTGCTTCTCTGTCCAATCCAGTATCCAAACCAGATGAAAAAAGAAGCGCACAAAACTCTCAAGAGAACCTGTGTGATTCTTACCTCTGCTCACACTTCAGCGGTTGCAATAGCACTGAACCTTCTCCAAGCAGGGTTAATTCTGTCTTCCCAGTTTAAATGAAAATGTTCTCTTTTTCCCATGTGAGCTTGTAAAGTCATGGGAACGTATCGTGCTGCCTTCCTGACATAAATCAATGGGTATATTGGAGGGACAGCCCCCAAAACGAATACTTTTTTTGCCCTTCAGCTCCATTTCACGTATAAGCATTTGCCCACATCCTAGAACAAAAAGCATGTTTTCTTTGCCTTGAATTTACAACTTTCATATTTCTACAGAAGTTGGCCATCACCACACAGCTGATTAACAGCTTGACCTAGAATCTATCAGGAAGATAAACTATTTTATAAGAATGACAATTATAATCCATCCAAGGTATCTACAAACACAATAAAGTGAAACACAAATGAACTTTTTCATGAGGATACTCTCTAATATAAATTCCAGTTTTGCTCTCTTTCAGACATATCTTCATGTAGTATGCAATGGCCAAAGTGTTCTCCCTACTTCTGTTCAGATTATGAACAAATTCATCATTCTGAATACACAAAAGACTAAAAAAACTACAAAGAAATTATAAACTGTAATATTTTATAGATTCGGGCTGCTAAAATGTGCAAGTTCATGCTCCTTTCTAAACTACCACATAGACTAATTACAAAGTATATTAACAAAAACTAGTAGGGACAAAAAAATTCAAATTATAGATGCCTTGTATGTAACATATCTTAAAGATATAGCCGCTATCCCTGCAGACTGCTGCTCAGCTGAGGAACTGTGTATGTATCTTCGGGGCACACAGGATTTCCATGCTTTCATAACAAGTAAATTTCTCTGCAAAAAGTTGCTTTCTGCTCTGCTTGTTTGTTTTTGTTTTAAATCTGTCTTGAGTGAAAACATACACCCCAATGTGTCCTTCAGCTTTGGCATAGCACCTTCTATCCAAGGAACCTGCATGACACCAGCTCTGTTAGTAGGAGAGCACTAACATTGCCAAATTCACCCCACAGTAGAGAAGGCCACCATCTCTACTTTGAGATAAAAAATGGATTCAAGTAATCCTTCAGCAATTTCTGAGACCCTAATCCCTGTTGCTGGACAATACTCCTTGCTGTTTCGCACAATGGGCTGAAACACCTCTACCAGCTCACCCTGTTTGTCTGAAAGACCACCTCTACTGGAGCGCTCAACTCCAAAGAGCTGAAAATCGACTGCTGTTTGAGCTTTGTTTTTCTTTTTCATTTGGCCTCAGACTCTCTTCGAAGCTGACGGTTTCCCATGCACATGGAGGTTCCCCATACACATTCATTAAGTATCCCACCTCTCCAAAAGCACCTGTCCGAAAACGCTTTTCTTATAGGATGTCCATTCCATATGTTTAAGTTTCCTTGAGATTTCCTTGTCAAAGCCAGACAATATTTTTCTTTGACAAGACATGAATTCATTTCAGGAGAGCAAAAATGAATTTGGGTTGAATCGGACTAATCCAAAATCTTCTGGGGGAATGGAGGGGGAGATAACTCTTTTTTAAAAAGTGATGATCTCTTTTGAAATAGAATATTAATTGTTTCAAGATCAATGACAATTTAAAAAATAAAAAAACACCAAGCAAAAAAAGCAAATGAAACATTGTTAAATAAAAAAAGTGAATGAGCTCCAATCCAAAGTTTACATTTTACTAACAACCAGGTAATCTGTCTTGAACACAAATAGATTTCTTTTCTTTGTTTTTTTGCAAATAGCGAAACAACTCCTTTCCAAAGAGGGCTTGAGCTGTTCCTCCCTTTTTTTGCTTCTGACACTTTGCAAAAAAACATAACCTGTATAACATGATGGTTTTTGCACAACGTAACAAAGCAAGTAGGGCTGTGCTCCCACTTGCCTGCTTCCCATGTGGAACCAAGTGTTGGTCATCAGGGCTGGGTTAATCTCTGCTGATTTCAGAAGTGTGAAAAAGCACTTGGGTCCCTTGAAAAAAAAAATAACCTTTTGTATTAGGATGAGATTAATTAATTAAGGCCCTGAAAGTCTTTTTCTCTTGCCAAAACTAAAGGGAGTTTGGCCACCTAGCACAGACAGCGATGCATGGTCAGGATGAAGCCTATCCATAGCAGAGCCAGGTCCATAGGCTTGTCCTGGCAATACCTTCCACAATCCATGCCCCAGAGGATGCTGCCTGCCTGCTGACTGGAAGACATCACTTTGTAAAACTTTGCATCCGTTCATCTTACAGTGTAAAAACAGATGATGAAGGTGGAAACACGCCAAATAAAGATTCCAGACCTCTACAGTGCCTTTGCTCACTTGCTGGGCCTGAGATCCCCACATATTACTGACAGAAACTGTAAAATCAAGGATTTCTTCATCAGTAGCTGCTAGAACAAAGGATTTCTGTTAAGTGGGATAATGCATAATAGCTATTTTTATTAAAATGTCAAGAGGTCACAAATATGAAATTACTGTGGTTTCTTTTAATGGAGCAGTATTGAGTTCTGCTACTGGATTTTCTCTTCAAGAAGCTGAGAGTGATTTACAAGCCTGAAAGCACTATAATAAGATTACCAAATACCAGCTTGAGATCAGTTTTTAAAACAAATATGTATATGTTTGGGTATCAATTCATCAAAATAGCTGAAACTACCCCTGGATTGAAGGTAAGAACAAAAGTTAATCATCTACTGTAACCAACTGTAATATTTTTTAATTGGTCTCACACTTTGCAATTTCAACATGCTCTTTAGCAAGGTGAATGTAAATAGTGCTGGTCTGCTCCTAGATAGTGTGTCACTGCAGTGACAACAGCAACTCAAGGACATTTTTCTTCTTCTAGATAGTTTCTAGGAAGGTTCTTGGCAGTCTGTATAGTTTTATGCTTATTACTGTCTATTATTACTTTGACTGTTTATTATCATTATTTACTTTGACAGTTTTCTCAGGGGTGCACAGTGAAAGGGTGAGGGACAACAGTCACAAGTAGTAGCACATTGCAAAATCTATTAGGATGTTAGGGGGAAAGATTTTGCCTCGAAGGACATCAGATTCTGGCATAGGTTGCCCAGGGGACATGTGGAGCTCTCATCCTTGGAAATATTCAGAATTTCACTGAGCAACCTACTTTAACAGAACTGGACGTCGAGGTTGGCTGTGCTTTGAGCAGGGCTTGGACCACAGAACCTTCAGAGGTCCCATTCAGCTATCACGTGCAAACTAAAGACTAAAACCACCAGATTTGGGATTCCTTTCTTTTGGCACGCCATCAGATTGAAGCAGTTGCTCAACAGAAGTGTGAAGGATGATTTACTGAGGTAAAAAACATCACCACAGGACGAACGTTGGTGAGCGAGATCAAAAGGTGAGCTGAGAGCACAGCCATACCCTCAGCACACCTGGAGAGAGACCTGTGTAGTAGTACTTCAAGGCTCTACTACCAGAAAAATGACTTTCTTTTTCCTTAATAAAGACAAATAATTTATTTCCAAGCCTTTGCACTTTTATTGCAAGCTGCTACGTGTAAATGGCTTTGTTTGTTTGTCCTGTAGTTTTATAGCTGTATGCCTTTGTAATTAAAGGTGTTTTAAACTGATATGTGTATAAAATTGAAGTGGGCAAGTGGAAAAAATAAACAGAAGGAAAGTTTTTAACTGAAGTTATTTGAATTGGCTGTGATGTCCTTCCCCACTAGCTAGTGAGGTTTTAATTAGCACTGAAGATCATAACTGGAGATGAAAGAGGCCTATTAGGTCACCCAGTCCAGTTCTCTGCCAGTTCAGAATTGTGCCCAACAGTGTATTTCCCAGTGTTTTGTCAAGTCCAACATTAAGCCTGTTCATTACATGAATAATCTGCTCTTTTGAAGTAGCAGGAGGGGAACTGCTCGCAGCCTAGATGCAGGAATTTTTATACAGTTTTTAACAAAAAGGAATGATAAGTGAAGATGCAAGCCAGTCTAGAAATATATATGCAGGACTCCTCATGGGGTAATTATTCTCATTATTCTTATAGGGGAGCTCACACGTGGCCCAGTAAATATGAAGGATGAGCTAAATGTCATAGCAGGGATTGTGGGGAAAACGTTTCACTGCTCCACTGCAATGAAGCTGAAGGGGCCCAAAAGAGGGAGGGAGGAGGAACTGCAAAGCCATCTTTACTCAGCTCCTCCTGGACTGGTCAGTCCTTGTCCAAAATAAATCTCTTTCACAGCTCATTCCTTTTTTCTACTAATTTAGAGAAGGAATTTTAATATATTTAAGAAGAAAAAAAAAAAAAGTTGGGTGACAAATCTCATAAAAAAAAGCAGCCAGCTGTGTGTTGTCAAAAAGAGGCAAAGATTTCTAATTGACCAATGAATGAAACCAAGGATCAGAACAGTGAGCATGAAAATCCCAGTTTAGCAGGTGCAGACAGGAGATCCAACGCACCCAATGGCGAGGCATCAGTGGGATTTCTTTAAATTATATATGACAATTTTCTAACTGAAAAAAAAAAAAGCAATCTTGATCAAAAAATATAATCAGCATGGACAAATAGCATCAGTTTCAACTGCTAGCATACTTTAATACAGTTTTATATGGACAGATAAAATTTATTCAACTTCACAGAAGACCTTTCCAAACAAAAAGAAAATTAAGAGCTGCACTATCTAGAGATTAAAAGAGAAGAAAAAAATAGTAGATGAGAAATTGATCTCCTGAAGAATTTTCTCAGATAGTCAAAAGCATAATTTCATAACCAAGAGAGATAATGACACTGAAAAAAAAGCCATCCTGGTGAAGGAAAATTGAAGTTATAAATAAAGGAGAAATATATGACAGAAAGGTGAGGATGGAAGAGAACAATTAATATAAACTAAAAGCTGAAATATGGAAATCTGCTGTGGAGGACCGAAGAAATCAGAACAAATTACCCAGCTTTCAGGGCTAATATTAATAATAGAGATGTTCAGAAAATAGATGAATCTTTGCAGTATTTTAAAAAATGATTCTAAAAGATGTCTGAATTGCAGAAAAAATATGCATGGAGGCAGAAATGTTTGACACTGAGTTCTGTCCTATATATGGAAAGTATGGTGAAATGTGAATAACATATACATATCCTATCAATAAGATAAGAAACTTTTTAGCCCGTCACAATAAGAAAGAAGTTAAAGATCTACTGAAGATCTACAACTATTAATATGAGGAGGCCCATAGAATGTACACCTGAAAATCATTAAAATTCTGCTTAAGACATGAAGCAGCCTACTTTTACTCAGTGTTGATGCCTATTTGAAAGCTGGGGTCATTCCAGAGACTCAAAGCATGCAGTGATGGAGAAAAACACAGAAAGAGCAGGCCATGTGGCCCAGGTAGCCAAGTGTGGGCATCTGGGTGTCAATCTTGGGTAACATTTAAGAGACAGTAATTAGAGTGATTAGATAAATAGAGTGATTCTATCAATGAAGAATTTAAGGACAGAATTTAATTATCAGTTTAGATTCACAGTCTCAAAGCTCTCATCATCCTAGGAATAAAGCGGATCTCGTGTTTATTAGGTTGTTAAGCATCCAGCTACAGTACACACAGACTTCTAGGACAAGTTCAGCCCCCTAAAATTAGCAATATATGCAGTCATTAAGGGCTCCAGTAGCTGGCTAAACGACATATCCAAAAGTAGTTATCATCTGGCAAATGTTCCATATGGGTGCACCTGAAGGGGAGCTCTGCAGCAATCAGAGCTATGCTGCACACTACTCAGCTCACCTTTCACCAGTGGCCTGGGAGTAATAAAGCATGTTTTAAAGCAGCCAAATGCAGAGTTGCACACCTAATGACAAGGAATATGGAATGATGTGACAGCATGGGAGCCCTCAGCAATTTGGATTTTTTCACCAAATTTTCTCATCAAATGGCTTTAAGCCATAACGATGTGATGATTAGGTCAAGCAGAAGAATCCCCAAGGAGATGAGAGCTCCAGCTCTGTAGCATGATGACAGAATTTAGCTGCTATATGGGCACTCACGGTCAGATTGTCATAGCTGATGAATTAGCACCACAGCCTCAGCAGGAGTGGTAAAACAACAGGGAAATCCACCCAAAAGTGCCTTACTCAGGTAACACGGATGGAGATTTAAGTCCTTGGTATGACTGGAGTTACCAAGGGACTCAATTTTCTCCTGCTCCAGGAGAGCATCACGGCTTTCTGTGAGCTCTCTGCTGAACCAGAATGTTTTCTAAACCTCTCACAGGTGAAAATACATTCAGTTGAACAAATGTTTTGCCAGGAGGTCAATCACTCTGTCCCCTTACAGATGACAAATTCACTGCAGAGCAGTGTGCACCTGGGCATCACCCTCAAATGGGTGCCAAGAGAATGCTCACAGCAGGCCTACCTACAGGTCTGAGATATAGAAAATGTTTCCCTTGTTCTGGCAAGACGAAAAGATCTCCTGCAGTTCTGCCATCTGCCTGCTTAAAAGGCTAGTCAAACACCTGAAAGGATGCCGAGAGAGCTTCAAAATGTTCTAAAAAGAAAAAAATTGCTTTAGAGAGAGAAAATCATATAGAATAATTGTTTTCTTTATTTTTCTAGGAAAAAAAAAAAAAAACCTAAAAGTACTGGGACACAATTTTCTCAAATTCATGGAGAAAATACCGTACACCAAAGGACTCTGTCACCTGGCAGAGAAAGGCATAACAAGAACCAATGCCTGGATTCAGCTTCCAGCCAAATTCAAATAGGAAATAAGGCACAATTTTTAACCACTGGAACAAACTACCAAGGGAGTGTTATAGTCCCTGAATGTCTTCAAATCCAGGCTGGATAAGTTTCTGGATTCCATGATTTAGACAAGCTCAGACATTACTGGGCTTAGTAGGAGGCTGACTGGGCAAAATTTAATGGCTTGTGATATACAGGGGGTCAGGTTGGTTGATCTAATGGTCTCCTCTGGCCTTAAATTTTGTAAAAGACTTCAGCCAAACAAAAAAGCAAGTGCAAATGACCCAGTGCTTGCAATATATTGCTCCAAGCGGGCTTGACCAATTTAAAATAATTATTTATAACCAGATTCTTTCTTAATCACAAACAGAAAAAAAACAAGTCACTGAAAATAGTTCACTCAGAGAAAAAAACGCATTGAACTCCCCAAAAATAAAGATGTGCAGGTCTTTTTGCAGAATCAAACCTAGATTCTACAAGAACAAAAATGGTATACGTACTTAAAAGTCCATTTAGAGCTTGGCATGGAGCTATTGCTTTCTACACCAAGTGCAAGCATACTTCAAGGGCACTGGGGATCCGATTACTATCCTGCAAAGTGTAGGGGTTGGCTGAACAACCCCAGAGTAACTCAAATACCAGGGAACCTGGCCTATTCCCTGTCCATAAAATACACAGAAAACGATCCCACTCCCTGACATTTTTTCAGCTGGGACAGCTGCTATAACAACTCAGAGCTTTTCAATCTATATACAGAGCTCATGTATAACCTCTTCAAGTTTTCAGCGTGGAACTATTTTTCTTCCAAACCCATTTTGTTGGAGCTACCAAAAGCACTCAGGGAAAAGCTGTTTGATAGCCTCGAGGAGTGGGGGGGCACTAAATCAATGAAGAATTTAAAAGGCAGGGAGGGGACCAGGGGGTAGAGGAGTAGGGAAGAAAGATTTACAGCAAGCAACAACATACAGCTTGAATCCGATCCAAGAGGAGCCACGGGGGGCTGGTGCCAGTCATCACTGATGAAAGGGCTTGGATTTGTCAGGGAGAAAGATGCAGTGTAAAATGGTGTTCAAAGCCCTGGTGTGAAATTGCATTACGGGGCTGGTCACCGTGAGCTCTGCCTAGCAATGACTCCAGGGCTGTGTGCTCTGGGCTGCATACCAGTCCCCTCCTTCACGTCCCTGCAGCTCCCGCGAAGGCAGCGCTCCCCACAAAGCCGACGGGGAAACGCTGTGTTTAGAGAATCGTTGCTTCGCTGGATTTAACTGTTGAGCAATGTTTTCCAGCCACTTGACTCTCCTCAAGGCCTTTGTGGGGTACTTTGTGATGGTTTTCGGCTGGGTGGAGGTTTGCTAAAGTTGTGCTCTTTCTCAAAATCCTCCTCGTGTGCCCACTGATAGGGTGGTAGAGGACTCAGCAGAGTGGCTCAAAGCTGCTCCTCACCCTTCTCCTACACCATGCCCTTCCAGTGTCCCTCTCAGCCACCTCCTTAGCATCAGGGGATGGGGGGGACTAAAACAGAAGACTATAATTTTCTTGATTTAAGAGACTGATGGGTCCCCATTAGTATTTGGCATGGGGATGTTACCCTTGGCTATGCTCGTACACAAGGGCAGAAGTTTCCATCAACAACTTAAAAGCCTTATAATAGAGGCAAAATAACCCACAACATAGAGTCAATATAAAATCTCCACCAGGGAAATCTGAAGCATTTAGCAACTTGAATGCAAAACACAAAACACCAAATGCTCCTGCAGCAATGCACAAAGCCATGCGCTGTTACCTTTTGACCGAAGAAGTCAGTCAATATTCAAGGTCTTATTGTTCCCAATAGACTAGAGATATTAATGATAGTTCCAGACACTTCTTTGATGCAATACGATTTAGTTTAAAAGACTGTAAACAGAGTCTTATTTCAATGAACAAACTGGGAATCAAGCAGCTGGACACTTGCCTTGGTTAGGTTACGTTATACTCAGAAATGCTTCAGAGCTTCCTCTCAGAGTCACCATTCAAGTTCTTCCTCTCTGTCTTCCTCTAGGTGCTGTTGCTCAGACAACGCCAACCAGAGATACACAGTATTTACTTATATCTCACAAGAAGGGTCAGCAGCCCCCACATCAGCTCCTAGGCAGCTCCCCACTCCACCTGCATGTTGGGAGGTGTCACACCTGCTGTATCAATCCTTCCAGCCCAAAATGCATCTCACTATATCGACTCTGAACAAGAGATGTCCAGACCCTGGCCTTTGGAGTGATGACTGGTCTCTATGCTGTCATTCCACTCTTCAAGAGCTGCTCCAGGGCTAGTGAAGCAGTGTATGGCCATCTGGCTTTTCAGACAGGCCAATCAACACCCCAGAGCGAGCTCCCCTCCACCTCAAAGCAGAAAATGAGATTATTTCCAGAGGTGTTCATGAGACTAAGACTTTTTCACGAGCAGCTCTCACCCTACAATGTCTCGTCAAATGCACAACAGCAACATCTACTGAAAATTCCCCTTTTATTTCACTTTCTAAAATCTCACCCTCGTAGCCTCTTAGGCCAGAGGTTTTCCTCTTCTCACACCATCAATCCCCACTCCTTAGGGTTGAAAGTTTGAAGTCTCTCTGTACCCCCCTGCACCAGTTCTTAGGGGCGTACACATTGCGTGGTTTTCCATGCACAGTCTAGATTTTGCACCAAGGAAATGCAATTATTGTTTTCAGTAGAGTTTTGTTGGCTTGTTGGGTTGCAATTCAGAATCAAGGTCCCTATGGAAAAGCACAGCATTATTTCTGTCACACAACCCAATAGCTGTCCCATACCATGGCCTGGTAGTTCTGCCACACAACAACAGAAACTAGCAAGAGAAAACCTGGCTTGAAGTGTGAGTTTATTTCTTGCTGCTTTTTTTTTTTTTTTTTTTTCAAACTGACTTGCACCGTCACTACTGCCATAAACAGCCCTGACTTCTCCATCAGCTATTTCCTTCTTCACTTCCTCCTGCACTGAGTGCGTGTTTTTCACATTTGAATAGTACTTGCAAGCTCGGAAAAGCTCATCCGACTGTGACTGAAACTCTGGCACATAGCTTGATTTTTTTATCCCCTTTTACTGAACTTAATTTTTGCATGATATGCAGCCAACTTCAATTTTTCCCCTTCCCTCTATATAAACAATATTCCTCTTCCAGATATTTCTTACACATTTGATAAAATGTGTTGCATACATAAGATGACTTTGGCTCAATTTTATAAAGATTTGGCATAACGGAATATACTAACTCAACTTTGATTCACTAAAAAAATATGTCATTAAAAGCTGTATACACTTCTGATTTTACTGTATAGCAGTGATTGACTGTTTGAGTTGTAAGTGATGAAGGCATGGCCAAATATAAATAAAAGCTGTACACCACCTTTCAAAGACGTGTCTTTTATTTATTTAATAGGAATGGATTATGTTCTAAAGTTTTCAGGAGGTGTTGCTTTCACCAGTGGCACTTTTGCAAGTACAGCAGTGTTAACCTTGGTTCCCTGGCCAGATTCCAGTGTGGTTAATTATATTCTGCACACTGTGAAATTCCCACATAATTTTCAATTAAGGAAGTTATTTGCCACTTCTCCCACTCATTGAAAATTGTTGGTAAGATCTGCTGCATACAAAATGGCTGCTGTGCTCCATTCCAGTGCTGTCTATATGATAGCCAACAATCCATAGCAGAGATTACTTGGATATAAAATAAGTTTAGTCCTTGGTTCTAATGAAAGTCACCAGAAATTCTCTGGTCTCATTCCTCACAAGCAGAAAAAGGACAAGGTCTGGGAATGTATGAAGATATTTAAATCCATGCTTGAAGCCTGCTTTTCTAGAATTATTTGGAGCAGATCTGCAGCTAAACTTGAACCAGAGTAGAAAGAAGTTTGCACTAAAAGATGCGAATTTGTTGTTCAGTCCTTCAATAGAAAGATTACATCTGGCTCCTAAGGTCCCTTAAGAAGAGGAAACATTTAAGCTACCATTCATACCACCCTTTCACAGACCACCTCTGGCAGGGAGACCTCCAGCAGTGAATTTTCTTCTTGCTGGACAAGATATCCTCAGACACAGCCAGATATATTGTTTTGCTGTATGGGTTTTGCTGTGGGTCCCCAGCACACAGTGCCCCAGCAGACTCTGCGCCTGTTCTCCACCCCATTTGCCACCCCAGAGTGTTGTTGTTGCTCATGGGAATTGGGAAAGAGCAATGAGAGGGAGATATCATCTATAGGACAATGACCCCACGTCAGTAGCTAGAATCTCATGCCAGACACTCAACCAAACGCCTAGCTAAGCTGCTGGAGAGCCACTTCCAAAATGATCAAACCTATCATCCAACACCACTCGTGGCCTAGCACTTTCAGCATCCACTGATGAGGCCAGATCATTCTCCAGCCAGAGAGCAGAGAGGATACTGCCAGGACCACCAAGTGCTGCAGACTTCACAGATTGCACAAGGAAAGGAAAAGCCCTTGTGATTCAGCACTGAGATTGAGAAGGTGCACACAGGAGAGTTCTGGCCAAATCAAGGCTGAAGTTGGCCACGGGCTATGCCAAAGTTTCTCTTACAAGGAGGACGTCTGCTCTTATATCATCACATTCTTCCCTGTCCTTGTCTTCAGTGACTTGTTCCTGCTTGGCCTTAGAACACTTGAGTATTGTTTCTTTCCTTCCAGCCCTTCCAAGTTTGACTCACTCTGTTACTATTAAATTAAAATAATATTATATAATACTTTTCACTAGCTCTTCTTTCACCTTTTTTCTTCATATTCTCCATTCCCCATTGTCACCACTACAAACTGCTGCGTTCAGGATGGCCACTATGTGTTGGCTTTCCTTTTTTCCTTCTCATCAGAAACACATCCTTTTGTGAAGAAATGAAGAGAAAATTATTTGCTGTGTCCTGTATTTTTTTTCTTCCCTGGCTGAAGATATCTCTATATCACACAGATCGGCTCCTTTTCCAGCAACCTCATGTAACACAGTCACAGCACTCTATATACTGGACTGGACCACCCTTCCTAAGGGTCTGTGCTAAATATATACTCTTCCTTACTTATCTACATTTTACATGTAAATACATATGTATCTGCCAAGACTTCTGTATTGCAACATCGTCTTAAAATTACCATGCTACCAAAGTCTCCTCTCACAAGATGTCTTATGAACAGATCCCCTGGGTACTCACTTTTGCCCAAAGGTCATATCTAAGCACTCCTGTCCCCAAGTATACTCCAGATAAAGACTTCTTGCCCCTCTACTATTGTACACTCATTCCTGAACTCTGTCTCATGACTCATAAGTTGTGAGATTTTAAGTGGGTGTACTGAATTATTTTCAGTGTGAACGGACAGAAGCCTGGCTGAGTGAGAGGAGAATGGTAGAAGAATCCAATCTGGCATATTTTTCTACTGACAGTGCCCTCACCATCTCATTTATTAAAATGTTCTAAGAAGTAGCTTATCCCATGTCTATGTCAATGTAAGGAAGATCTCTCCAGGCATTACGTTGTATTATGGATTACAACAATTGATGTTGGCTATGCCAGAAGTACTGTTTCAAATACAGTCACTGTTTTGAAGGCCAAATTGTTCAATAATGGCCTACATCTGTCAAACAGGGGCACTTCCACTGACCAAGTGATAAATTTAATCCATGAGAAAGCTCAAAGCACATAAATTATATTGTTCCCTATCCAACTAAGCTAAAGAGTGGTTAACTCACTGTGAAGCAGTTATTTTATAACATCTGAAAAAAAAATGTTCATAATAACGATTCTGTGGAGGCCCTTTTAGAAGTGGGTATAATATTGGAGTGCCTGTGGTAGTGACCCCCTGGGAACAGCCCCTTGTAAACCATTCATAAACAACATGTAGAGGGGGAGCTCTGTGTGTGGTCCTGACTTGATCTTGCAACTTTGGAAGCCGAACAGCTCAAGGTGGATCCATTTCATAATTGCCTTATTTGTTTTGAAATCTCTCACCATCCTTCAGATGACCTTCATGTGAGTACGAGGCAAGAACTTTAATTATTATTGTACATAAATCTAATGCTTATCACAGAGGCCCTCAATCTCTGCTGGAATCTCTATGCATTACTGCAATAAAAACAAAGTCATACTCCCACTAATTACAAAACTAGAATTTATTCTCTCCATTGGTAAGTCTGATGTTGCCAACAGGGCTCACAGACCAAGCCCTGGTAACTGGCAGACAATAAATTCTATGAATGCTACGTGACAGACATCTATTTTGAAGATCCCTCTCAGCGTCCTGACTTCCCGTGAGTTTCTCAAAATAACTTGGTAAACAACTTCTAGCGCTGATGGCAGGGGCACCGCTAAAATTGGTCCCTACTTGTCCACACAAGCCCTGGGATTCCAGGACTTGAGCAGTCCGAGAATTCTGTAGCCATACTGGGTATATGAGGAGACATACGTTGCAGTTTCTTGGCGAAACTGAATTGGTAGTGGCATTCAGACCACCCCAGCTTGTAATTTTGAAAAGGTCACCTCACAGGCCACTGGTGCAGGCACAGGAAGTGACTATGTTCTTATTTTATACCACTGCACTGCAAAAAAGTCCCAGTGACAGAAAGAAGTAGCAAATAGCCGAGGATCTAACATTTCTGAACAGTCTGCTGGCAGACACAAACACAGGAACCCAACTTTGCAAACTATTCCCTCCCCCCAAATACTAATTAATATAATAATTCAATAGCAGCGCTTTGCATCAGGAAGGGGAATATTTTGAATGAGCTATTTATAACTATGAAAAAGTCTGCCTGCCACATTTCAGAACAAATAAGGCGTTGTCCTTGCCAGAAGGAGGTAAAATCTTATTTCAAAACTTGTTTAACAAAAAAATGATACCAACAGAATGTGATGAGCAGGAAAAAGAAAAGAGATTACCCAAAGGAAAAGTATGTGGACCTTGTCTCATCAGGATGGAATATATACATTTCTGCTAAAAAGAGAAAAAAAAATACCTTCAGAGAGATGTAGGATTTCTTAAATATCTGAATGAAAGCAGAACAAGGACTTATTTCCTCCGTGGGCATTAAATGGAATGTAATTCCATTTCCTCTCATGCTTATCTTTATTTGAATCAATAAAACCAACTAGGAGAAAAAAAAGACTGAGACAACTATTTCTTGAATACCAAGGTTTGACATCATCTGATGGGAGTTTAATTAACAGTTAACTTGGCAATTACCTAGCGAAAGCAACTTGATAAACCTCTGGCTGTAACTAACTTGCAATTTGAGATGAATTTGTTCACATCTGGCTCTGGTCCATGTCAGAGACTGGGATCTTTAATCGCTAATGACTCTTGCAGATATTTAGATGAGCCTTCTGTATTGCTGCCCATTGAAAACAGACCATTGTTTGCTCCTAACGTGATTGTTGGGAATATCACCTGTATTTGTTCTTCCCTAACAGTAATTGCCAATTGGCATGGAAGTATCTGGACATCAGCATCCTGCTGTGCTCCAGTCTGACACACAGATGCCAGTGCTATCACTTGACATGCAGGAGCAAGGAGAATGTTGATTTCTCCTGGTTAATATCTAAGCATCAGTTACCTAAGCAGAAGATTAACTCAAAAGAAGAGTAAGCAAGCCTATACTGAACTGTACAAACAATGACGGTCAGGTCATCTGTATTTTCCACTTGAGACTCTTCTAATTAACTGATAAGATGTCTCATAGATGTGTGATTTGGAAGAGACATTCGTACCCCAAACCCACATTGCCTGGGCTTCTCAGTAACATTACACTTGTGATTTGTGGGGTGTCGGACTCATGGTCTCTTGTGGTCCCTTTCAACCTTTGCAATTCTGTGATTGTGTGACTATTCCCACAAAATACAAGAACTTGTGCATGGGAATGCATGCTAGGTGAGCTGCTGCAGCTATCCATTCATCATGCAGGGTTTGTGACCTGCTTCTCTCACTCTTGCAAGATCTTGTTGATGCTTTAACATTTAACCAAAAAGAAGCTGCCTTGCTTCTGATAAGTCCAGGAATACTCTTCATTTGTGACTCCACTGCTAAGCTAAGCAGCACCTGGAAAGGGTCTTGAGTCCTGGAAAGAGCAATCATCCCTACCACTGAACCACAAGAATGGTCTGATTACAGCAGTGTTTGGGCCCATGCCAGCTAGTACATCTCCCAGCAGCTGCCAGTCATTGTTCAGGAGCAGGACAATGTATAGGAGTGGGGCCAGCAGGCGGTTTGCTCACTGCCACCCTTCCCTGAGCACGAAGGTCCTTGGCTCACTCAGGCTCCTGCCACTTCCCAGCAATGAGGTTGGATCCGGGCACCATGAGCGTACTAGCACACACAGCCTCAGCTCCCAGGAAAAAAAAAACTGTCAGAAGATGTAAAAACAAGCAGAGTTGCTCAGTACTTGGAAAAAAAGTTACGCCGAACATTTTCCAAAGTTAAAAGGAGAACTTCATTGATGATGGAAATGTCACATCATTGTAGCACTACTGGATGAGTTTTACACAGGAAGATGTGGAATTACGCTGATCTTAAAAGAATTTTCTTTTTTTTCATTTTCATATTAAAGTATAGCTTTGCTTTCACTTTCTCTTTTTCTCCCTGTTCTTCCCTTGCTCACTGTAAAAATAGAAGCAGGGGTTTGGGATAAAAAGAAGGAGAGATGAGTGGTGTTCTGCTCTCATTTGTTTTTCTTCCTTTCAGATGACAATAAGGAAAAATAAACCATTTCTCCTGCCAAAGAAGAAAGAGACACAAGATCTATCTAGCTACTCAAAAGAAGATGGAAAATGAGAAAGATAATTTTTGGTAAAAAAGAATTAATAGACTGAGGGCCTAAGCAGAGAGAGGTAAGGCATTGGAAGCAAGGTTGCATGTAACGGTTGACTGGAGATGAAATCCATCTGGAGCTGACCAGCTGCTGTGAGTGTTTGCTCAAGCTGTACCAACACGACTCAAACAATGAGTCTTCTGCTGGTTCAGGTCCAACCTCGGTTCTCCAGCTCAGTCTACACATTCTGGGTGTCTGCATCTTTTACAAAAATAAATAAATAAATAAATAAAAGCACCGAGGTGAAAAGAACGGTTTAATTTGGCATATGGTAGCCTTAGATGGGAAGGGTAGAGACAGAGCCTTCTTTCTACAGCAAGGAATTTTGTTTAGTTTCCTACTTGGGGAAAAGATACAAGCACTGTACTTGGGGAAAAGGCACAAGCAAAGGGAATACAGGGTGATATCGGTCAAGAAAACACTGAGAGAAGAAAGCTCAGAGAGTCATGAAAGAATGGACACTAGTGATTAACATTAATCAAGTTCCTTTGAATCAGAAAAGTTGAATGCTTGAAATTTGTTTCATTTGCAACCTAAATCCAGACGTGATCAGAACTGAATCAGTTGATACACAAATACTTTTCCTAGGGAAAACAGAAGTGCTAAATACAGTCCAAGGCCCGATCGTTCCTTGTTTGTATTTCTTGTGGAAGTTGCGGTCTGAGCCAGTGGCAGAATTTGGTTTGTTCAAAGAACTCCAGGATGTGATTGTTCCAATCACGCATTCCTTTCCTTTGATAATGCACTGATTTGACAAATACACAGGTGAATCAATTCAGAAATAAAGAAATTTTTTTCATGCAAAGATAGCCTTGGAAATTTTCCAGTGCTTCACAAAGCCTAAAGTAGAGACCAGCACTCTCACCTCTTATTTGCAAGACCAGCTCTTGTGTAGCACAGCAGTATTGCCATGCAATATCTTACACAGAAGCATTAAGGAAAAAAAAAAAAAGCCATGGAGACAGTGCAAATCAGAGACATTGCTAAGCATTTTGTCATTTGTGGCTGATCACGCTTACATGATGATTATCCATGTTCAGTTTCAGTTATTCAACGGGAATTGCCAGCTGAGACTGAAACTCTGGTCACTCTGTGGTCTGAGTCCTGAGAGAATAGAGGATTTCATACTACATTACATTTTGTAAACAACAATTTGTTGCAAACAAAAAAATCCCATAAGTATTATTTATCTTGATGTAGATTTCAAAGTGTTCAAAAGCCAATCCTAACCTAGGTTCAGTAACAGATTCAATAGTTATAAGCCTTTTTTTTTTTTCCTATTTTGTTATACAAAAAGAAAAGCAATTGCCATTATGTCCTAATTTGTAAACATTTTATTTGATGCTTGAGACTGGAAACTATGTTAGTGTTGTTTGTCCTGTCAAGGGCTTTGGAATGGTCTGAAGTCTACAGAGCTACATCTGTTGCTATTTATCATGTTTTTTCCTATTTCTAAAACAGTTTATAAAATGAAGAAAAATCTTAAACACTGCAATTATATTTCAATAAGGGGACTTTTTCCTCCTAACAGATATCAATTACTCTTTTTTCTTCCAAAGAGAATGTAGATCTTGTAACACACAGAATCAAAATGCTGTTCAGTTTTCCACCTTGCTTGTAGATGAAAATTCATGTAGAGACACCAGTTTAGAAGAGGACTAACAGCAGAGAAGCTCAACTTGCTATCCACGTTTCTGTCCTTTGCATGTTCTTACACCTGGATCATGTATGGAGATGATACTTAGGGAGATGGTTTAGTGAGGAATATTGGTGGTAGGTGAACAGTTAGTTTAGATGATCTTAAAGATCTATTCCAACTTTAATGATTCTATGATCTTCATAGGAGCACAGAACTCATCACTGCTTTCCAGACAGGAATCAAACCCAGCGTCCATCTTAGCACTGTTAAAACATTGTTTTAAGCACAGAGCTGGAAAAGTTCTGTCTGCCCCTCACCCACAGCCACCAGCAATTCACATTTATTAACATAGTTTTACTCTCACAACACCTTGAGGAGGTGAGAGGCGAGGAAGGAAAATTTCATACCTGTTGTATAGGAAACTGAGCCAACGATTGAAAACAGGTTTGTCAAATACCATCATAATACCCTGTCCCGTCTGCTATTTGTCAGCTTTAATGGCATACCCACTGCTGTGCCAGAGCCAGAATAGTCCACTCTTTCCATGTTTCGCCCCTGCAGGACAGACACAAAAAAGGGCAACCCACCATCTGTGCTTTTGAGTAATGCCTGGGTCTGGCAGAAGCAGTGGGATTTTAGCATGCAGTTAAATATGATGTAGTCTACTTGCAATTAACCCATTCCTAAGGCATAGCCTAGAAAGAGGCAGAGACAGAGTGCAAAGCAGTAATGAAGAGGCCATCAAGAGGCCATCAAGACTGGCAGCAGCATCAGAGCTGACGAGTTATAGAGGATGGATGGAGAAAAGCTTTACACTCAATATTTAAAGAAAGCATATTCTTGAAATAGAAGAGATACGATCTAACAGTCAGAGCCAGAGGCAGAGGATATGTATTCAGTAATTATATGAAAAATGGCTCATGAAGGGACTCAAGGATAAAGAAAACAGACGTAGGAGGACATCCCAAATCTTAGCCCTCCTCCAGGTAAAAAAACTGGGCCATACAGGAAAGTTTCAGCTTTCCGAAGCAAGACACAAATTATGAAGCAATTCATCATCAGTATCTCTATCTCATCTTCCTAAGAAGATTTTGAGTAAAAATTCCTTTCTGATATTCAGCTGTATTGACAACCATGGAGCTATGCTTTCAACCCGCCTTTGTGACACCCCTCTTCTTAAATATAGAACAGCGTGGACAAATTTTTAAATATTCTGCAGGAAAATTATCACAAACTCACATAGTACTTCCCATACACCACAGCTTTTGCATTTGCAGATAGTAAAGGGAAATCCCCAGTTACGGTCCATCACTTAGGAGCTACTTCCTCTTACTGTTTTTACAGTTGATAGAATTCAGAATATAAAGATAAATGGTTTAAAGAAGTAAGAGTACAGTTGGCGTAGTACAGTACAGCTGGGAATTGGACTAGATGACCTTTGAGAGTCCATTCCAACTCAAACGATTCTATGATTCAAAGTACAGCAGCAGTTACCTTTAACTGAAATTATTTCAGTTCTGGTTACATTTTGGCCTTATAGCAAAATAATTAATAGAAAATATGTGTAGAAAACTGATGTTTTCAGAGACACAATTTAGCTAAAATACTGAACTTTTGGCAATGGCTGCCATTGTGAAACGTCAACCACAGGTAAGTATTTTGATTTTTGTTTTATTTGAAACTTTGGCTGAGATTATGTGAGAAAAATCCAGCCCAAAGCTCTAACCAACTGCTTGAACTGACTGCAACAACTTTTTGTGTGATTTATTATACTGATAGGCAATTCAGTCATTATAATATGAGGAGTGCAATTCGATTTCCTTTTAATTTCTCTTTTTTCCCATTTTAATTAATTTTCATAATTATTACTGAAGTAATGTTACTTAGCGCTCACATTGATCGCCGTTTCAAAAAAACGTTTTCCAAATTCTCAGCCTTTCTTTGGCCCTTTTGTCATACTGGTAGCTTTAAGAAGCCCATAAATCTAGTGCAAGAAACACTACAAACCATTTGTGTCACATTCCTGGTTTAAGAAATATATAGGGTTCAGGAGGCAGGTGAGATGTTTTCTAGCATCTAAGTACAACATGCAACAAGCTAGTCTGTCTTTGGAAATTACAAGGCCCAGGAAAAACTATGGATGGCATAAAGCTCTCTTTATTTCATCTTCTCACCTAGCCCCATTGGTACTTTGTGTGCATCCACTAGCCATATTGACAGCTCCTCTATTACGCTCTCAGCATAGTCAGAAACAGTCCACATCATGCAGAACTTCACTTTGAAAATGCTGGGCATGACTCAAATAGAGTAAGGAACATTTATTTCCTGCTCAGATCAGCATTTCTTGCAAGGTGGTTAGGAACCAACATAAGTTGTTGCTTTCTGCACAATGTTACTTGAAAGCAGCACTTTACTTGTAGAAAGTCTTAAATTTGCAAAAATAGAATCATTCAGGTTGAAAAAGACCTCCAATAATCAGCCCATCCCCACCATGCCCACTAACCATGTCCCTCAGTGCCACATCTGCCCTTTTCCACTCATCCCCTCCAGGGATGGTGAGTCCGCCATCTTCCTGGGCAGCCTGTTCCAATGCCTCACCATTCTTTCTGAGAAATGTTTCCTAATATCCAACCTGATCCTCCCTTGGCGTAACTCTCATTCTATCACTATTATCTGGGAGAAGAGGCCAATACCCACCTGCCACAGCCTCCTTTCAGGCAGTTGTAGAGAGCAATATGTCACCCCTGAGCCTGTTCTTGAAGGAGAAGGTGATGAACACTAGATAACAACAAATCCATGAGTATTTTGGTTTTCAGTGTAATGAAGACTTCAAAACAGCCACATGAAAGTTAATAAAGTTGCCATAGAAAACAGCATATGCTTACACAGTAGGAACAAGAGAATAGGCATTTAACATGCTTTATTAGTAAAATCAAAAAAGCATTGAAATTCCAGCATATTTGCATACTCACAATCTCAGTGACTTTGCAAGAAGAAAATGACTCTTGCAGGAATAGATCCTTTTTTAATTTTCTATTTCCTTTAGCTTCTAAAACTCTCATCTACATTCTGATTGTCATCACCTTGAAATCCCTTTTCCTGCTAAGTAATTCTATATTTGCCTCACTTCTACATCATAGTGCCACAGCCTTGTCAAGCCTTCCCTTTCTGAGGATCCTGTGCAAATAGGACTAACAAGGACATTTGTGACTCAGGTATCTGATCCAGTTTACAGCAGTTTAAAATAATAAATCTGTGTTCCAGATAACTGATGCATTCAGCTGTTCCATTACTAGGAATCACAAATCTCTTTCAAGATTTACTGTTAACCTTTGCCTCCAGAATGGGATGCTCACTTCTGTTATTCTAAATATACTTATGTCTTTTACAGAGATGAACAAATATTTATGATAGGCATCTCAGAAACCTGTTCCTAGCTCAATAATTCAGTGCTAAATGTTTTAATGTAGCATGCTGTAGCTTAATCCTCAAAGGTCATGAACTCCTTGCAATTTAGAGAGACTGAATATCATTTTTAGGAAACATGCAGACATACTTTGTTCCAGCTTTACATAAAAACTCTCCAATTTATATGTGTGGATACTGTGATGGCTGTGACAGCCTATTCTGAACCCGTGAATCTGAGCTTTTCTCCCTCCTCTGTGCCTTCTGAGCACACTCGTGGTACTTGCAGTTCCACATTAGGATAACAGTCACTATTAAATCCCATGTTTAAGCTTCATTTGTATATACCAGATGCTTTTGCATGCTTGGGATCACTGGCTTTGAGGTCTGCAGAGGTTTTTCCCTTGGGCAAGCTGGAAGAAATTTGCTTTCTCTGGTTCTTTCAGGGGAATGCATCATGCATCGTCTCCATCCATACAGTCATACAGCAGCACAAGAGGCTTCCTGTTCTCCACCAACAGCACTCACGTTTTGACAAGTGCAATACTTCTACCCCCCTGGGATCTGAGCAAAAGGTGACAGCGATGAACAGGAGATCAGACATAATCTCTGCGAAATCTATGAAATGTGACTTGGCTCCAGAATCTGAGCACATTTACTCATTCTTTGGAGAGTCTGGTTTACTACCTTCTAAGTCACCAATAGCTAATGTAATTAACAGTGCAAACGAATGTGACAATCGACTCCTACTACACTTACTTGTACATGATGTCATTTGGAAAGGATCAGTTGCACAAATTACCAGAGGAACAACTGGATCGGGAAACTTGGGGTTGCTCTGCAACAGGTACACGACTAGCCTGTGGAAGTTATGTGTCATATTTCACACTTCACATAAAACAAGTAAATGGCAAGTGCAGCTCCATACCATATCTGTGGTGTAGGTAGCAACATGGTCAGGAATTGTCATTATCTCTGCAGAGAGAAAGGCACAGTGGCAATGGCATCTCTGCAAAGAAGCACTTCAACTGTAGAAAACTGTAACCTTAATTTAGGTTTAACTCATCTTTCTTTTTTCTACCTTCCTTACTTTTATGTAGTGTCCCGGTTAATTAATTAGTTCTCTCCTGGGATTAATAAAGCTGCATCGGTTTGCACATGAACTGTCAATTTCTGGCTTCCAGCAGTCAGACACGACCAATTCAATGCTTCCTGAGACAGCTATAGATAATGGCATGATTGTAATGAGTTTTCAGTGCTCCCAGTTAAGTCAGTGGACTCAGTAGGTATTTTTTGGCTCTAGAAAAGTCTATGATGCCTGAGTTGCCGCACCGTTAGTATTTTAGCAAATGTTTTTACATGCAAGTACACAAAGCAATTGGTAAGATACAAGACCAAGGTCATGAAGGGTTCCTTAGAACCCTTTCAATCTTTACAGTTATTTTATAGAAATAATACATAGAAAACTGTCAATGTCTAAGTATGGGAAAGCTTTTAAGGAGTTCAGTAAAACTTTGGAGAAGGCATCCAATACAGCTGAAAAATATATGTGTGTATTCTGTTCTTCGTCATTTCAGTGGTATGCATGGTGGTGTGCTTAGCACAAGTTCAGTGTTCATTGACACTGTACAATGAAAAGCAATTAATCAAACCTTATAAAGAAATAAGGAAAATGTAGCAGCCCTAAAATGTGTCAAGCTTGACTTCTCCAAATTTATTTTCTTCCTCTGTATAAATCACAGTTTAATTTACACTAATTGTTGTGGGTTGAATGTAAAAGGTATGGCTAAGCAGCCACTGAATGTTTGAGTTTATTTCAAATATTTGGACATATTTGGTAAGATTTTCAGACCCTGCTCCATCTCTGTCTCTTCTGCTCTGTGGGAAGGCTGTTTCTTAACAGCTTGACAGCCCTTCCCAGATTTTCCCTGCACTGGGTTGAAGTGGGTACAGGACTCAGCTGGGGTTCTCAGCCAGCCTTCCACTTTCAGGACTTTAGTTAATCACCATTCTTCCCTTCCCTTTCCTCCTACTCAGATCTCTCATAAATGACAGATAAAAGCCATTTAATATCTTATCTATGGCCTTTATAAGAAGAAGATTGGAAGTTCCTAGTGTCATTCCTGACAGAACAGTGAAATCCACACAGTAAATTCTTTCCCATCACTAGCACTATTTTTTTGGTAAGCAGTAGATTCATGTATTATCCCTATAATCTCTACAATGATCTCTCTGCAGTATGTCTTTAGTTCTTGCCCTAACAAAGCTTAAGCCAACATAACATAGAAATGAAGAATGCTTCTGCTAGCCATTGATATGTGTGCTAGGAAGAAACATGAAGGCTTTTACTTTGCTATTGCCAGGGCACCGTGTGAAAGACACAAGCTGGGGTTGTTAAGAACACAACAGCACAATAATCTCACTTGGAGAAAAACTTTGTTGCTTAATCACAAGGAGAGCTAAATCCAGCCCAGACACACAAGAGGGAAGAACATCTGGTGCTTGTGAAGCAGTGTGGCTACCAAACTGGCATCTTGCGTGGAAACCAAAAAGTTGTTCACTGTGGCTACGCATGTCTACAATAAGTAAACATACTAAAACAGAAGTAGCTTGGATAGGGAAGGCTCCTGTGCCATATCTGATCACTCATTCATTCTTTCTGCTGCGGGCCATCTTCTGCTGCTGCTGCATTTCTTCCTGTTTTATTTGAGCCAGGGAATGGGGGCAGGTGGGAAGGAGGGAGAGCTCCTCATTGCTGTCCCAGTGAATGAAAGAGAGTTGGGAAGAAAGGCGAAAAAAAAGGGAAAACGGCCGAGCCCAATATCTCCATCACTGCTACCTTTTGAAACATAGAGTTGCCTACACAAGTTAAGAAAGTCAAAAAAAAAAAAGAAAGAAAGAAAAAGAAAAAAAGAAAGAAAAAGGGAAAAAAAGAAAACTGGAGAGACCTCTTTCTTGCATCTGCAAATTTGCTATGTGGGTTTGTGCAATTTCTTAAAATCCTCTGTATCTAAGACACTCTGCTTGCAAAGTGGAGTTAAGAGGTTCTGTCCTTTAGAAAGCATTTTCAAAACCTCATATGAAAAACACTTAGTGGTATGTCTCATTTTTACCAGTGCAGCTGTCCTGCTCAATTTATTTCTTCCTGGAGAAAGTGTGCTCTACAAAATAAGTTAATACATTTTCTTGGCTGTGTTTCTCCCCACAGTCCCCAGTTTCACTGAACATTGTAGCAGACAAGCAGAAGATACTGTTCGCAAAGTATTTTTCTCTTAGAAAATCAAAGGAAATTGATTGCTTTTCCATATACTCCCTTTAGTCAATAGTGAGCTCATGCACAGTATCAAAACCATACTTCTTCAAAAATATACATATATCATATTTTATCTAAATTTTAACTGTCCTGCACTTCAGCAGTCTACTCTAAACCCAAGCTGCACAAAGCAAAGGTAAGCTCTTGCAGAAGGAAGATCTGCCTGCTGTAAGTGAAGATCAGGTTCGAGACCATCTAAAGAACCTGAAGGTGCACAAGTCCATGGGACATGACGAGATCCTTCCACAGGTGAATGAGGGAACTGGTGAATGAAGTTGCCAAGTTGTTATCCATCATATTTGAAAGGTCACAGCAGTCTGGTGAAGTTCCCAGTGACTGGAAAAGGGAAAACATATCCCCCATTTTCAAGAAGGGAAAAAAAGAAGATCCAGGGAACAACAGGCCTGTTAGTCTCACTTCTGTGCCTGGCAAGATCATGAAGCAAATTGTCCTGAAGGCTCTACTAAAGCACATGGAAGATAAAGATTAGATGATTTGTGGTAATTAGCATGGCTTCACTAAGGACAAGTCATGCCTGACAAACTTGGTGGCCTGAGTCGAGGCAGTTCCAAGCAGGGATACAGGTTGGGCAGAGAATGGCTTGAGAGCAACTGTGAGGAGAAGGATTTGGAGGTGTCAATTGCTGAACAATTCAACGTGATCTGGCAATATGTACTTGTATCCCAGTAGGCCAGTGGTATCCTGGGTTGCATCAAGAGAAGCATGACCAGCAAGTCATGACCATCACCTCAAGGGACATGATTCTTTAACATGGTTTTGCTGGAAGCTTAAAGACTCAGGTGGGCACTATACATTGAAGTGTAAGATGTGGCAGTTGCTGTCTGTGGGAAGACCTGTTTGGTAAACTGAGGCTCTTGTTTTCAGGTAATACTGGAGATTTGTGTAGTTGGGTAGCTACATATCAGCTAAGATAACTATGGTCCAATCCAAAGCCCTTCAATATCTGTGACTCTTGAATGGTTTTAGAGTATCACAGGATCATAGAATTTCTGTGAATTTTTTTTTCTGTGATCTGGCAGTCTGTGCTTGTAGCCCAGTAGGCCAATGGTATCCTGGGTTGCATCAAGAGAAGCATGACCAGCAAGTCATGACCATCACCTCGAGGGATGTGATTCTTCCCCTCTACTCTGCTCTTGTGAGACCCCATCTACAGTACTGCATCCAGTTCTGGGGCCCTCAACACAAGAAGGACATGGAGCTGTTGGAGCAGGTCCAGAGGAGGGCCACAAAGATGATTAGAGGGCTGGAGCACTTCCCCTACAAGGACAGGCTGAGAGAGCTGGGGATCTTCAGCCTGGAGAAGAGAAGGCTACAGGGGGACCTCATAGCAGCCTTCCTGTACCTGACAGGGGCCAACAGAAAAGCTTGGGAGGGACTTTTTATAAGGTCATGCAGCAACAGGATGATGGGAAATGGCTTTAAACTGGAAAAGGGTAGATTTAGACTAGATATGAGGAAAAAATTCTTTACTGTGAAGGTGGTGAGAAACTGCAACAGGTTGTCCAGTGAGGTTGTGGATGCCCCCATGCTGGAGGTGTTCAAGGCCATGCTGGATGGGGCTTTGAGCAATGATTCTATGATCCTATGATACTCTAAAACCATTCAAGAGTCATAGATGTTGAAGGGCTTTGGATTGGACCATAGTTATCTTAGCTGGTATGTAGCTACCAACTATACCAATCTCCAGTATTACCTGAAAACAAGAGCCTCAGTCCACCAAACACGCCTTCCCACAAGACAAACTGCCACATCTTACACTTCAATGTATAGTGCCCACCTGAGTCTTTAAGCCTCCAGCAAAACCATGTTAAAGATGACATAAAAGATATACAAGGGGAGATCTCTGCAGCATGCAGTGAACTCAACCAGCAGTACCAAATCCAGATACCATCCCCCTGTTCTTGTGTACATGCATCTGATACCTTGGCAAATCAGTTCTAGATTCAGTGAGTCAGCGGACAGAGTGGTGACCTGCTATGTGTTACCATGTGCAGTCTTACAAGCCACACTGTACACCAGAAAGGAAATGCTGGCAACAGAAGGGGAAAAGGTCTATAAAAACATCCTGTGCTTCCGTACATGTGTTTTGGCTACAAAGTTCTAGATATGGCACTCTCCTATACCACAATTGTACTGCACTGAGTTCTCATAAGTCTTTACTGTCATGACCAACTGATCTCCTCAATATCCTTTTTACATCAATCATAAATACATCATACATATAAACACCTCATGCAAACGCATAGTTACTTGTGATTAACCAAACTGCAGCAATTCCTCACACTTTAGTGAGCAACGAGTCTACATGTAGGCATAAAAAAATGTCACCTGAAATATTGAAAAGAAGCTTTGATGGAATTTGGGAATACTTGGGCTCCACTTGGCAGCCTTGGGATGGGTAGAAATGTTTACAGATATGCAAAAGTACAGTCCAGGAAGAAGTAGGCATAAACTTAAAATCAAAATTTTACACTACACCTTTTACTGACACTGGCAGTTCCAGGCATGGTGATTGTCTATCAGGCCTCCCTTAAAGATAGTGCCGTAGTTTCCAGACTACTTTTATTCTGTGGTGTCTCTGGACCCAGATTTGAAGCAACTATTTGCCGAGCAAAGATGTGATCCCATATTTAAATGAGAATTCTGTGGCAGAACAACCATTGATACTGCACAGGTATTTAAAGATGAATCACCTCATTGTCATTTGGGAGAATGTTTCTGTTGGTTTTGAACATCCCTCTAAATCCTCAGGGTTCTTATATCAGTGCAAAATCTTAGCGTGCCCAGTAGAAGGAGGTTTCTGTAGACTTAATACACAGTGGGGAAAGGAGATGGATATAGAAAGGCAAATTATTTTTGCCCAACTAACAAGGACATTAAAAACAAACCACAGTCTGCTGTATGGAGCTGGCCTTTTGTATGCCAGGCCTGTTTTTTTTTTTTTTTTCTTTTAAGTGAAAACAATGGAGCTTCTCTCTGTAAGAGGAAAACAGGGAACATGATCTGGCAGCCACATGGTCAACTCAAAAGAAAATCACACAGGATACACTCTTGAAAATTGGTGGCCACTACAAGGGCTACATCCTTTACCAACTTTCTTCTCATTAGCCCCCTAATATGGAAGGCAGGGAATGCAAACTGGCTGTGAGAAGAAAAAAGAGAGATTGCAGGGACACAGCATCTAGGTGTAATTGGCCCACCAGCACAACCTCCAGCAGCTCCATCAGCCCACTGCCCTCATTCTAGCAGAGTAGCTGCTCTGTCTTGCCCAGGGAGGAGGCTATGGCTGACACTCAGACCCACACACCACCCTGACATCCTCACACAGTCTTTGAGATATCCCCAAACAGATTTTCAGCTCCTAAAGGGCTGTGCCACCATAGTATGACACAAACTTTGCAGCATATTGGCCTGCTGGTGAGTCTGAAGACTCATGTCATCTTGTGGACTTACAGAGAAAGACTTGAGGCATCAGGCTTTGGAGCAGCTACCAAGAGTTTGGCAGAGAGAGGACACTGCTATTTCTGCTGTAGATTTACAGAGGAAAACTTTCTCTGCTTCTACCTTCAACTTTTCTGGGTTTTCTGTCTCAGTGCATGCCCACATGAAGGCAGGCACAATAACAGCACTTTAAGCGATGCCTGCTGTTGTTTTTTTCTGCCTATTCTACTACTAGAACTAACCTCTGGACATTTCACCTAACTATAATGAAGGTTTCAAAATCAGAGAAGGTTTTAGGGCAGTGCTTCTCTGTTTGTTTTCCTTGCTTCCTTTCCCTCTGAAAGGGTACAAAAGGGCAGAGAAGAGGGATGAAGCACTGAACTTCTAACTATACCTAAGATGCAGCCCCTCTCTCACAGCTTACACACACGTAATTGGTAACAGTGATCGGACTGTGAACTAAGACCATACAAATTTCCTCTTATTTAGCCAGTTCTTCACCCTTGCCCCCTCAGAAAAGTCCCTAATCTAAATCAGATCAGGGTAGTCAGGAAACGTACAGGCCACTACAACGAGCAAAACATTTGCAAGTCATCCAGAGACTCAATTTCCTTCCTAAAGGAATAGCACAACAGGATCTATTTTGTAAGGAGAAAAAAATCCTTTTCTGGGTGCCTAGAGTTAGGTTTGCTGTCTCTTTGGCTCAACCCCTTTGGAGCATCCAGGAGCTGAGGACAACTCATTCCCTTTTTAATGATTTTTATCACTACCTTGCCACTTCCAAATGTGGAAAAAATTCTAGCATTACACTGCTAACACCAAATAAAAACTTTAGTCATTTCCACCCTCTCAACAATAAAGAGAGAAAAGTGATGATAGTAGAATTTTATTGGCTTTATTTAAACAGGCTTCTTCTCCCCCAACAATACTGTGCTACTACTATAAAACTTTTCTGACACATTACTTTAAACATTAGCGCATGGACATGCCAGCTCTGCACTTCAGGAGCTGCAGTTCAATGCCAAGAGCTATTAGTCACATTAAGAAGTCTATTCACAATACGGCGCATAGAGAAGAGAGTCTGAATCCTCCCCATTGCAGCATGCTCTGCGCCCTGTCCCCCTCCCAGGATGAGGCCAGGCTTGCACAGCGGGCAGCAACAGGGGGCTGCTACCCACATTTGGAAGCACAAAATATTTGGGGGAAGAAGGATCTCTTTTTTCCCTGTTTTTAAGGTGAACGCCATACCCGGTCTTCTGCCGCGCTCCACAGAGACTGCTGCAGTCAGCTGAGGACAAGTGATGAGAGAAGGGAAGAACAATGAAGTTAAGCAAACAGAGGAATGTCTCGTCTAGGTCTGGGGAACTTCTAGTCTAAATACATAGCCATCCTCCTTCAGTATACATGTGTGTGCTGCTCTTTAGGACAAACGATGCCTTTCTTCTCGGCCTCTTTGACTTCGGCAAGGATTGCACAGCTGGGACGATGACTTGTCTCCTCTTCTTATTAAAAATACTTCTTACAAATGCCGACTGTGTCTACGTGTTCCTCTGAGTCACTTCACCAGAGAAAAGAGAAAAAGAGAAAATATTTTAAGACCCAATCTATCATCTTTATGCGCTTATGCCTACATTTAATCTGGTTTGGGATGAAAAAAAGATATCTAATGTTATTAAAAATGGTGATTTATTAAGTAGCCATCCTGGGTGTTTATCCACCTATGTTTTTTCCCCATGTATGGGAAAAAACAAGAGCATCTGAAATGATCAGAGCACTCTTAAGCAAAGACAGCCTAGCCAAAGAAGTGAGATTATTTCAGCAGAGATGGAGAGAAGAGGCAGCATCCTGAAGAAAAACCACCCATAAAACTGTAGAGGTCTTAACCACGCATATGAAAATAGCAATATTGGTGGGTTGTTGTTTCCTTTATTTACTCCTGCATTTAAAACAAGCACATTCTCCTGCTGATCTCAGGCAGTGCCAGTGTGTGACACAGCACACATGCTGAAATACAATATGGAAAATGTGTACATACACTGCACAGGAGAGGTTACAGTCTGCAAAAACGAATGTTGCGTCCATATATCAATTGAAATGGCCTGCAATTCAGGGAGTAATTGTTTTGAAACAATCTCACATGAATTCACCTTCACGAGATTAGAGGCTGATGTCACCACGAGGGTGAAGTCATCAGCAATGACTTAAGCTAATGGGATAATGCCAGAAGAACTCAATCTGTGCAGAACTTAACTCCTTCCAAGCAATGAGGAATGCTGGGAACTATTTACTTCTTTTGTTCACAGTATTTCCTGAGCACAGTTTAGCACAGGAAAACTCACAGTTGACTAATGGGGACAGGGAATGAAATCTCCTTCCTACACTGCTGCTCATGATCTCTGTAGGGAGATTTTAAAGCTGTAAGTCTTGAAATTGAACTTCAGGACAGAGAAAATTGACAGCAAGCTGCAAGAATAATTTTGTAATGTATGGTCAAGTTCCTGTGGTACAAACTGGTGGGAGTAGTCCCTGCTCACTGAGGTCACCAACACAGCGGGACCCTGCAAAGAGACTTGAGACCAGCTTCACATTCATCGCAGAGAAAGATGTAGAAAAGAGATGTCTCTCACAGTAACCACAGCAAGCTTTTTAATACATAAGAAATCAAGCTAGCCACAACCGCAAGTGATGTGGCTGACGCTAAGCCGTAATGGGTAGTGGTGCCAGCGTGACACAAGTTGGGTGTCTTCCTGAGGTAATAGAAAAGCACATGATTTAGAGTCAGTGGCATTAAAAATCATCGGAGTCATCCTGGAAAGTACAGATATTTTTGTTGGACTGTGTAATGCATGCCTATGTGGGAGTGGTGTGGGATTGGGCTATTTTCGGCATGTGAGCATTGAGGTGTGACAAGACCGCTTTGAGGATCATTCGATGAACAGTGCTGGTGGTGCCACTCCCTGGTCCTGCCTAGAAGCTTGGATAAAGCAAAAATTACTCCAAATAATGAGTCTGATGCCTGAGAAGAAACCAAGAGATGGTCATGATCGCAGATGCACATCTGTGTGGTACAGCTCCACGTACAGCCATAGCGCCCAGGTGTGCTCCAGCACTGCTGCAGCATGTTCTACTCTGCTCTGATGCAGATAAGATTAGAGTTTGGCCCTCTGTCGCCTTATTGTTTTTCATGTTGCAAAGCCAGCTATGTGATTTAACCCCCTTTTACTCCGTTGCACTCTTGCAAATATTTCATTTTTGAAGTTTGAAAGAAAAAAAACTGATCACTTCTGCAGTCTCTCAAAAGACTATGTTTTGGGTTGAAATGCTAAAAGGTAAATGTTGAAAGCCCCTCTACTAGTATCATAGAATCATAGAATCCTTAGAGTTGGAAGGGACCTCCAAAGGCCATCTAGTCTGACTCCCTGTAATGAACAGGGACATCACAGCTACATCAGGTCGCCCAGGGCCTTATGCAGCCTCATCTTGAAAGTCTTCAGTACACACTGTTTGAATTATAAACATGGAGATGTACAGTTCTAGCCAACAAGGACTTATCTATCCTAAAAGAACTTAAGTTACGACCTTTCCAGCCTCACAGCCCATAGGCCAGACATTGCTATGTTCATTAAACCACCATCTTCTCCACCAAGGAGATGAAGGATGGCTATTCAGGCTGCAGACACAACCAGATGTCTCCTGTGCCCACCCAGTGCCCAAATCTGGTGTTGCCACAGAGAGGTGGAACAGTTGCCTGTCCCGTGCTGCCAGCCCTATGGCCATGTCACTGTCATTCACAAGGGAAAGTGGATCCCAAATGAAACTGCAGCCTTTTTGGACATCAAAATGAAATCATATGCATTTTTTTAAAAACTAATCTATTCTATAATCACAAATTGCCATGTATTTAACAGCATGCTCACCCAAGCAGGAGGTATTTGTTGAATAAAGAAGCTACAGCTGCAAATGAAAGGACTCCATGCTGTTTCAGGGCTAGCTTGTTCCCTTTGTTTCAAAGGAGCTATACTACACCAGACAGAGAAATATCTAAGTTGCTCAGAAGCATACTGCAAGCAAACATATTACTCTTCTTCCTTCACTCTTCCTCTGCAGCCTTCTCACAGGCAGCTCACCTGTAAAGCAATCTCTCTATGCTAAGCATGGATTAAGTGAGTGTAAGATCATCACAGTCGTGTCCTGGAATAAAAGACAATTTTCACACAGGTATTCATGGCAATTTCGAAGAAAAGAAGAGCCTGTGGCTTGGGGAGCAGCTCAGTTTCTGCATTTTCTATTTGGATGTCTTGTTCTGGCTTCTAACCAGGACAATGAATCTACCATTCGTGCTAGCACTGAGGGGAATGCAAAACGGTCAGTATCTTCTGAAACCTTTATCCAAGAGGTAACTTCTCAACCCAAAAACATATTTATAAAACCAAACCAACAAATTAAGACCAAGAGTATTTCTGTGATTTCTAAAGAGTGAGAACTACCTTGCCTTCACTCCAAAACCAGCCTGACACTGGCATGAAGAACAGTGTCTCTGTAGGGCTTTCTGAACTGGCAGAGTTTAATGTCTCCTCTACGCATTTCTATTTAGGGGCCTCATCAAAACGCCACAAAGTTAAGTGAAAAAAAAAAGCCTCCAAATTCTTCAGCACAGGCTCCTCTGACTTTGGAGGAGAATACAGGAGGCCCCAGACAAAAGTGCAGTGATCCAAATTCCCTTTACAAAGATGATAGCAAGAAATTCTTTATTGTAAGGGTGGTGAGAAACTGGAAGAGATTGCTCAGAGAGGCTGTGGATGCCCCCTCCCTGAAGACATTCAAGGCCAGGCTGGATGGGGCTTTGAGCAACCTGGTCTAGAGGGAGGTGTCCCTGCCTATAGCAGGGGATTGGAACTAGATGGTCTTAAAGGTCCCTTCCAAACCAAACCATTCTATGATTCTATGATGAAGTTTCTTCAGAGCTCATTTCGGATCACAGATAGGCTCCCTTTACCACTGAAAGTTCCTACCTCCTTCCATTGATCAAAGAGGGACCTGTGGGAGACCAGACACCTGACAACTGTCACATGTATGCTCTTCAAGTTCAGTGGATGGTGATCAGCTTTTCATGCTATGAGAAAGCAGTCAGTACATTCTCTGTTCTTTCAAACTTGGACATGGATTGTGGCATCCAGTTCCTCGAGAAACATTCTGTATCATTCCTTTGAATACAGGCCTCTGGTGAGACCACCTTGTCCAACAAATGTAAGAGAGGAGGTAATTCTACCCCTCTCATTATCCTAGTGTGACTTACATACTGGCCTAGGCTGAAGGCTTATAAAAAATACTGAGACCTTATATCCTGCAAACCAAGTCCTGAAAAGGGAAGTTTCTACAATCTTAATTACAATTTGCTGTAGGAGGTCCAATCCCAGCCAGTTCTCCAAGGCTTGTGGCAGCTGACTTATTATTCTAGCACGCTTGATAGAAATACAAAATTACATATCCTTCTTTGTAAGATGACTTCTTGGGCTCTGGCGCTTGCTGGCTGTCAGTGGATTATATATTGGATTTTTCTGTCAGCATGTAATAAAAGGAAAGTTAAAAAAAAAAACAACAAAGCAATACATGAAAATAATTCCATTCATATTAGGTTTTGTAAAACCCACCAGCTAGAATGGGGCTGGCCATGTATGGATAACTGAATGAAAAGGAAGAGGTCTTCAGTCCTTACTGAGCTATACAACGGCCGACCATTAATTTCATTTTTATGCTACCAGAGAGGTCTGGGGATTTCCTGCTACTAGCTGTGCTCACACACTATAAAGGATCAGCTCTAGATTTTGCCCACTTTATATACCCAGACCTGGCGTAACTGGCAGGAGAAGCTTACACTGTGCTCTCTCCCAAAGTTTATCAGAAGACTTTCCCTATGCTATGCTGCTGAGGTTAGCTAGAGAAGCACCAGGAAATTACAGTGGGGATTCCTTCCCCTTCCCCTTCCTCTTTCCACAAAGCTCAAACTGCATGCTGCAAAGCAGAACTATAAATGCCTATCCTAAATGCCTTTGCAATTTTCTTCTCAAGAGCTTGCTATCCACCATGTCACGTTATTTAACACACAGATAGGTGCCCCTACTCAGTCTTCCCCAAGCAAACAACCCACATACATATTCAGCAACACTGGTCTGTAATCACAGAATCACAGAATCATTAAGGTTGGAAAGACCACTAGGATCATCTAGTCCAACCACTAAACTATGCCTGTGACTGCGCTAGACTATAAGTTAGTGCAGCATCTACCTTTTTCTTGAATACCTCCAGGGATAGCGACTCCACCACCTCCCTGAGCAGCCTGTTCCAATACTTCACCAATAATGAGTCCAAGGGGATGAGGTGCACACATCAAACATCATTCAGTACAAGGCATGTCCTTGTTTCCCACTGCAATCATCTCATTTTCATTCTCTGCATCATGCAGGAGCCAACTTTCACATAGCAAGTAAAATCAGTCACACGTCTGCTGGAGAAGGCAGCACCACAGTAGTTAAGCGTGCCAACAGAGCTACTTTTTTCACTGGTTGCATTTCAGGTATGATTTTAGTGAACTGGAGAGAATAGGAGAGTTAGCTTGGTCACATACCTACTTTCTGACTCAGGAAAAGAATTTGTAATGGTTTTACTAAAAAGCGCTCAGATTAACAGAGCTACTTAAAAATAACCCACAAGTCATACTGTATCAAGATTTGCACAGATAAACTGTTCTTCAATTCCTTGACAAGCAAGAAACAACAAAAAGAACAAAATCATTTTATTTTGGATCAAACACAATTAATTTTAAAGCACACATTAATTTCTGTACTTAAGGTTGGGTACATTTATAAACAAAATGCCACTTTGGAAATAACACAAATTTAAAAAAAAAAAAAAAACATTTTATTTTTAAAACAAACCTTAATATTTTCAGCCAAAATAATTTGGTTGCCTCAATACAAATTTTGCCAGCAGCTCCAGTAAACTCAAATCTGGTTTTTTTCTGCACATAAATTGAAAAACCAAACATTTCACCTAGCAGTAATTGCATCTTTAGTCTTCACACTGGAGGCAGCATATTTTCTTTACTTATCCTCAGCATCTTTGGTGGTACTAGGGAATTTGAATAGTAAACATTGAAAAGAAAACCTTCCTATCTGTTATCTCATTTTTAATCCCAGCTTTCTCCTTTGTACATTATGACTAGGGAGCTATGCTTTTCAAAAACATAAGGGAAACTCCTCTGCTAATCTGTCAACAAGCCATCCGTCTGTAATGTCTGCTCCACATTTGTTTTGCTATGTCACTATGTACTGAATGTTTGATGCAGATGTTTTGACACCCGTGGTAGAGCAAAATGAAATTCGCTGTTTCCTACCACCAACACCTCCAAAAGATTTATTTCAACAATAAATCTGCCTTGCTTTTTAAAAATAATGGAGTACTCTGTGACAATGAGTGACTTCTCAATACCCTCCATCAGGATGTCACGCTGCTTTACACAAATCACACCAGCAAGTCCCATTAATATTGCAAGCTTTTTATACCTTCTATAAGAATACAGAAGAGTGATTTGACTTTGATTTTCAAATTTATGTCAGAACATAACGCTCACTTCTGTTAAAGACAGGCAGAAAAGAGCTTGCAAAAGACATCTCCTAGATGAGTAGCCCAAACGTGCAAAGCCAGAATTAAAAGACTCTTGTCAGTCCCATACGTTGCACCAGTAATTGTGCCAGACATCTTACCACCTGAGAATGGATGGAAAGACATCTGCTTTCTTTCAGACAGTGCCTTACGCTGAGCACTGAGTTTCTGCTCGCTCAATCCACTTTCTTTAAGTGCTTTCACACTGGGAGAGGGGAAGAAAAAAAAACCAATTCCCTCTTCCTAACCGACCTGACATGGGTCATGCGGCTTGTGTAGGAGATGATTGGTGTGAGGCTCAAAACTGCAGGTTCAGATTTTATTGTCAGCAGGTCAGGAGATATTTCAAGGCTATGTTTTTAGCAAAGCCTGTGAAGTCACGTCACATGGGTGCTGCTGTGTACATAGGAATAATCTGTTCTCACTTGGTTTCATAGGCACTTTGGTAGGCAGGAACTTGTCTCACTGAACCACAACCACAGACCCCCTGGAGTCACTGGGTTGAGAGAGGCTGTTCCCAGGATCAGTACAACCCCCTCATCTATTTTAGTTCAAATATCAAAGGGATCACATCCTGAAGTATCTTTTTCTAGAGAGGCTTTCAAAGAGCTCCACAAATTGGCTGAGACTAGATGTCTGAATATAGGTGGATTTAACTTGTCCATAGCATTAACAGCATTAACTAAGTGTTTTGCTATCTCTCTTAACTGCAAAGAGGATCCTTGAAAAGTTTCTTTTAAATTTAAAGTGGAGAGAAATACGTCACAGTCACATTTTGAGTCTGTTCACAGTGTGCCCAGCAGACACAGGGATTTCAGGCCTGAGAAAGCCCTCAACCTGCAGAGCCAGAAAATGAATTCACAGCTGTGAAGATGATGCCACCTGGACTACTTCCAGAGGCACTAGGACCATCATAAACTCTCATATGGCCACCATCCAGCAGCTTGCAGTTGAGGCAGGTTTCCTGCTAACCAGCTGGGTGGATGATACACATCACGAGGGGCACATCTGGGGCAGGGGAAACAAAGAGGACAGAAACCAGGATAGCAAAGGGCTACTGACATCCACCACCAACTCTTTTTTTGTCTATAATTTGGCTCAGTAGAAGACTTGGTGATATTTTTAATATTTTATATACCTCATCCCACGATCTTCAAATAATTGCATCTCCGCACCACTTTGAACACAGCCATGCTTTCCTCTGTTCCATAACATATTTCTACATCCACACTTCCTCATTATGCTCATCACATGCAAAATAAACATTAAGCCAAAATTTCATCTTCTGGATCAGCGTGTTTGTTGGAGAGCTGCGGACAGTGCAACTGTTTCTGCTTTATTCATCTTTAGTTACAGAATCATAGAATCATTCAAAATAGAAAAGACCTCTAAGATCATCTAGTCCAACCGTCAGCACATCCCCACCATGCCCACTCACCATGTCCCTCAGTGCCATATCTCCACTGTTCTTAAACACCTCCGGGGACAGTGACTCCACCATTTCCCTGGGCAGTGCCTCAGCGCTTTTCGCTTCTTCAGTGGAGAAATGTGACCACAAAGACAGAGAAGCAGTATGTGTCTTGAGAGGAATAAGTTAGAAGTGTTTTACTCAAACAAAGAAGAAGAAGAAAAAAAAAAAAGCATTCTGAGGCCTGAGTGGAAGAACTGTCAACATTCTGGATGTACTACCTGTGCCAGGTTCTCTCCTGGTTACATACCCTTCAAAGGCTGATAACACCAAAGATGTCTACCATTTTCACACATTCTTACTACTCATCCAAGAAGAATATATTAGCTGAATAAGGAACCGTGGTTATCTAAAATGTGATAGCAAAGCAACTACAGTTTTTCTGTTTAGGGATTTTTAGTCATTCTCCCATTCCTAAGCCTGCTTTTGTAATTTTGAGGAGATCTGTTGGTTTTCTGCTCCCTGTCACACTGTGTAGCCAATTCAAGCTAGTGAATAGAAATAAGTGCTCTGGCTGTTTCAGCTTTTTCAGAGCCTGAGAATGATTTTGTTTCAAATTTAAAAAAAGAAAAAATGCTACTGATCCATTAAAGAGAACCAACTACATGAGTTCTAAATGAGTGAAAGAGGAAATTAAGAACTAGCAGGTAGCACAAGAAGTTGTACATGGCTCCATAAGCACCAATTTAATCCGGCTGACACTTTCCAAAATTAGCAAAGACACAAATAGTGTAAATCAAGATGAAGTCTTTCCTCACCAATCAGCTCCTTGCTGGTAATGCTTTAACTCTGGACTCCTTGGAATTGCTTTGCCTCTCTGGGGCTTATCTGGGGATGGAAGTATTAAGCATCAGGAACCAAATGCAGTGTCCAGGTATACTTTCACCAGAGACTAAGGGCAAAAGAGCAAGACACTGTGTCTTCTTATGGGCATTCCAAACAGTGATCGTGGGTTTTTATTTTCCAGTTGCCATGTTGCACTGTAGACTTCTGTCTGTTGTACTATTCTCTGTCACGCATTCTTTCAGCTGAATGGGTGCATTTAATTCAGAAAAGTCTGGATCAGGAATAGGCACTGAAGCAAATTTCCAGGTTGTCCCCATGTGATGTGTGTTGGTTAACATCACAGCGTGAGCTCAGAGCACACAAATGGACTCCTTCCAAAAGAAGCCATTGCTAAAGGTATGCCAATGGAGTCAACCTGCTCCATCAGATAATGAGCATGCTATCCATGGGCCAGCTAGCGCCAATGCAAAGTAAACCACCCTGAGACATTAATAGTATGGATGCCTGATCCTTAGCCACAACTGTTTTGCTTTACTAACTGTCTACCTGAATCACCTGCTAGCTAATGCAGATACAGTCAGTAAATGCTACAGAAAGACTAGGCTAAATACTCTGGCTGAAAACTTGATAACAGGTGTGAAAAGAACATACTAAAGCAATGGAAAAGATTTCTAGCAGTTGCTATATAAACCTTATCTTTGTGTGAATAAAGTTAACTTGCATAACAAGCCGTTCCAGAAGTACATCTTATTTCAGGTGTAACCTGACTTTACATTGCTCCGCTGCTACTCTAAATATTTTAGAAAGGCAAGCCAGATCACAACTGGCATAGTTCTCAAGGTAAACTTTTAAGTCTAAACTGTTCACAGAGCAAATGAGATACAGTCCATGATCCACAGCCTAAGAAGTCACTTGTGTGAGCACACCACAAAGCCAACCTCACAAGAGGGTTGCATTCCCATTTGAGCTGAGATCAAGGCTGGGCAGAACATCAGAAGGATGTTTACAACTGGTGGGGACTAAGCATGTGACTTTTTCTGAGGTTCTTTCAAATTGTGCTGGGTAGGGAACAGGTGATCCTGTAGGTGAAGGATGCAAAGACAGTTGTTTCTCCCCTGCTAGTGGAAAATTTAGTCTGCCAATTATCTTCGGAGAAACCGATAAAGCAAGTATGATATTCTAGGACAATGGGACGCATCAGCAGAGGGGTGGCCAACAGAGCAAGGGAAATGACTGCCCTCTCAACTCTGCCCTCATGAGGCCCCATCTGGAGTACTGCGTCCAGGCCTGGGGGCCTCAGTACAAGGAGAGTACAGAGCTGTTGGAGCAGGTCCAGAGGAGGGCCACAGAGATGATCAAAGGGCTGGAGCACCTCTCCTATGAAGAAAGGTTGAGGGAGTTGGGCTTGTCCAGCTTGGAGAAGATTTTGGGGAGACCTCATTGCAGCCTTTCAGTACTTGAAGGGAGCGTACAAGCAGGATGGGGACTGACTTTATACATAGTCTATTGATAGAGATAGGACAAGGGAGAATGGCTTTGAACTAAAAGAAGGGATAATGAGGTTAGATGTTAGAAAGAAATTCTTTACTCAGAGAGTGGTAAGGTACTGAAACAGGCCGCCCAGAGAATGTCCCATCCCTGGAGGCGTTCAAGGCCAGGTTATTGGGTGGAGGGAGCCCTGAGTGGCCTGATCTAGTGGATGGCAGTCCTGCCCATGGATGTGGGTTGGAAGTAAGAGATCGTTAAGGTCTTTTCCAACCCAAGCCATTCTATGGGTCTATGATTCTATGACATTGTATTCCTGACTTACTGCTCTCTTTATCTGAAAATGTGAAACTTTAACGAAGTCACTGTCTCACCTTTAGGATAAAACAGACATGCTTACATATGATTTTTTGGGTTGTTCTGGTTATCTTCTCATTGGTTTTATGATGATGTGAAGCTAGCTTACCATAGCAGAGTTTCTCCTGATTTACAGCACTATAAGCATTAAAGGATCTGGCCGCTTGGGTGTGTGGATATTCCAAAAGGCATGAAGCCAATGGATAAATGGAGTTACTCAAGGATAACACTGATCTCTTTGAAATACAATGTGGCATATCCGATTTCTATTATAAAATGAAAATAACAAAGAAAATAAAAGAAAGAACCCCATCTCCACTTACAGGAAGATATTTTACAGGATGTGACACCACTGAGAGTTGGCAACATTCTCTGTTCAAATCCGTAGATCTAATACCATTTCAAAATCAGTCCCTGATCTATTGCCATCATGCCTGCTATTTGAAGAAACTAGAGCTCTGATCTAAGAGCAAATTCCTTCTGAAGAAGGCAAGTATTAACACATAAGCTCACATACTGACGACATGCTTAAATGTTTCCCTAAGCAGTCCAGGAAGCGGTAAAATATTACATAAAAGGAGTCCATTGCTAGAGGAGCTGTCGTCATTACACACATCACTGTACCAATTTGCTCATCAGCACCATTGACACAAAGACGCTCACTCATTGTTATTATTCAGACTAGTGCTCCTACCTGCCCCTTGCTATCCACAGCTTATTAGTTTTCAACATAGTTTCTTTGTCTGTTTAAAATTTTAATTGCCAAATCAGAAGACAGGAATAATAATGTGTGAAAATGGTGGTCATCTGCACCACACAAATAAAGAACATTAAAATGTCACAGAATAAAATGAGCACTGCATGCATCAAAATCAGTATCCAAAACATTTGGCAGACATTCACTCTACTGAAAATGAGAGTGAACTCCCAACATATTTGCAAGCAGACAAAGGGGCTATGTTAACATCATTTACTCATGTAAACCATTCAGCCAGTTTTACTAAAAATGAATTGCAGTGAACTGCAAAAATCTTTTGAGTTTGGAAACAACTTCTAACAGCACTCAGAGTGGGCCTTGTCTGAAGTAACGAGTTCATGCGATGTGCTTATGTCTCTTTGTACTACTCTTACTTTGTATGATTCTTATTAATTATTTGTACTGTGATGATTTCTAAGAACTCCAGGAATGTACCAGGACCCCATTATGCAAGCACTGTACGGACATTGGAAGAGAACATGCACAGCAAAGTTGAAAGTAATGTGCAAGTTGCACTGTGTCAGAGTATGCAGTACTTTGGAAATGAATTTGTAAGCATTTTTTTAAAGCATCTACCATTCAGATAATGGACTGAAATACCTTTGGGAAAGCTCTGCATGACAGCATGCATTCACATTAGACACAGTAAATTTAAAACCCTCTCCCATGTTACACAATAGTATTAGGCCTTTCGAGCTCTGCTAACATGAAAATGTCTCAAGACTGTTGTACTTCTGCTAAGTACTTTTAAGGAATAAATGAATAAATGAAAAAAAAATAAGGTAGACAGTTATATACACTTATAATTCAATAAGATAGTTGTGTCATATTAAACTATGACTAGGCTTCCTGAAATAAATCAAACTCTGAAATAACTCTCCATTTATGATTCACACAAACATGTTTTATTGTTAGCACTCTACAGATGAAAGAAAGAACATGTAGAAAAGCTGTGGAGTGTTTCTTTGCCCACTGGAATGAGAGTTTTGTGAACATAAAGCACAAGAGAAGCCTCTTTATTTAGATGCCTCTTTAGTAGCTGAGTCACGTACATATTGTTGGACAAGAAGGAAAGTTTAAAACAGCCTGGCAAAATCTTACCTCCCGGGGGTATTATTTTCTAAATTGGAAATATCATCAGTGTTTTCATTATCATGGCAAAGGGCAGTGCTGTAGCTTGGCCGATATTTTTCCATGTTAATTTTGCAGTAACACTGTAAGATAGAGTATGAAGCAGAAAATAAGCAATAAGCAAGCCTGCTCAATTTTTTTCCACAAGTGTGTGCCTGCAGTCCTTGCTGCCAGCATGCCTCTGTCTGCCTCGCCTGTGTGCCTGCCCTGCTTGAGAGGCAGCTACATCATACTTGTTCTGCCAGGGTGCCACCTGCACCCAGGGCACAGCAAGGACAGCAAACTCCACCCCCAACACCTTCTCCCCACTCTCTGTCTCCAAAGCAGGATGGGTGCCGCCAACACTGGGCAGCACCTGCCATCCCCTCTGATTCCCCCAGCATGGGTGAGGATGGAGCCAGTAGCAAGGAGGGAGGACACCACCAGCCCCAGATGGTGACAACTCCAGGAGTACACATCCATGGGACACATGACCACAGGCATTCACCAGGATGCTGAGCCCCCCATGCTGCTCCTTGCCATGGGCACCATCTGAAAAGGCCCCTGTCACACACAGCTGTCCAAGTCAGCACCCACAGCTCAAGATGCAAGAGCACCAAGGATTTGTGAGGGGGAATGAGAATGTTTCCTCTTTCACTCTACATTTCTTTTGTAGTAACTCCTGATGTTGGCTTTGTCCTTCTGACAAAGCAGTGAGCAAATGTTAACTCTTTCCTGAGGTAAAAGTAAGCTAGAGCTATTATAATCAGTGTGTATGCATAGCAGGTCTTATTTTTCCTTTTGTGTTTCACCTTGCGTATTTTGACAGAGAATTCTTAGTCCTTGCTGGTCTGCTCTCATACAAGCATCACCTCTTGAGACCCAGACACTCTGTATAATAAATAAAATCACAGAATCATTAAAGACAGAAAAGACCAGGAAGATCAACTTGTCCAATCATCAGCCCATCCACTGATTTTTTTCCTATTATCCAGCATGAACCTCTCTGGCACAACTTATGCAACTCATAGCAACTCATTTCAGTTATCTTTTGCTTTACTACCTAACATAATTTTTAATTACCCTTCAACACTGCTATCTTGGTACCAACCTTTCTATTAGGCCATTTGTGAGGTTATCAACCAATGTAGGTGCCCCTCAGGCAGCCTTTCTCCACTGTGTAAGTTAACAACTTCTTACTTGTCCTTTTTTCCTATATCTTTCAATCTTATATTACTCTGGATCTCCCATCTTATTTCATAACAGCTACTTTTGAGAGTTTTTTTATGAAACTTTCTGCAAAATCCTATCCACTATTTATTATCCAGACAAGATTTACCCACAGCCTGCCTGTGGACAAGAATGCCTAATTTTTAGCTTAGCTTGTAGACAGAGTCTTGAAAGAAACTGCGTGTTTCAAGCAAACGTTTTCAGCTTTTTTTACTTTGTATAGTCCCTGGGGATATCATAACAATAAACCAGTAAAGAAAAATTTTCACTCTGGCATGAAAGTATGACTTTCATCTTTACATGTGCCAAGTTCTGTGAACTGGTTTATTCTTTCGGTTATGTCAGCAAGCAATGTAGATGTCTAATTACCTGATTTGTGGGTAATCAGGTATTCAAATGACCTGAACTGTGCAATTATTTATGCTGGCAGATTACAAATGGAAAACTAAGACCAGGCCGTAAAAATTTGATCCTTTGTGTCCATAGTCATAATAAAGAAGTTATGGCCAGTGATTGATTATAGGAATATTAAAATGTAGAGGGGGAAAAAGAAGAAAAATAAAAAAAGAAGAAAAAAAAAGTTTAATTTGTATTGTACTCTCATGTTTAGGAAAAAAAAATGACTGCCATTATCTTGACATGTTTATCACTTAGAGGCTGAGCCAGTTGTTATTGTATGAGTTCTTTCTGTCCTGTAGCTGACAAATACGATCATGTACTATAAAAATCATTATGGCTCACTCTTGCAGCTGTAATAAACTAGGAAAACAAATACAGTAACCATTTAACATATGAGACTTCATTCCTAGCACGCATCCATTAAGTTTGTAGCTTAAAATTTAGTTGTATGAGAGCTGCTCTGAAATTAATGCCTCCTATTTATTTCCACTGAAACCAAAACAAATACAGTGAGCACAATAACACTATTTGACAGAGCAAATTATCAGCTATAAAGCACTATTTTTTGACACAGTCACTTGCACTAGCTATGTATTTTCACCAACGATGAACAAGAGCTGTGCTCATAAAAATCTGCACCAGCAGAGCTGAGAACTGTTTCACAGCAGTTATAACAGCATTGTTACTGGAAAACGCTGCCCACACAGTCTGTCTTTTATCAGTCCAAACAGATGGAGGGCAACAAATCCAGACTATATGATGAGTGTAATATATCTGATGGGTGTAATAGAACAGTCCAGCTACAATTGGCAATGTGCTCCACGGTCTTCAAACAGGCATGGGGTCTGGTGTTATCATGTTACAAGAGAAAAGTTGTCTTCTCCTCTGGCCTGACTCTGGAAGTTGAGCCTTTAGCTCAGTCAGCATTTTGATGTAGCAGTCAGAGTTGATGGTTTGTTCAAGTTCCAGAAATCCAGAAGGATCAACCCTTTCCTATCCCAGAAGACAGCGCACACCATTTTACCTTCTGTGGGCTGTGTCTTGAAATCTTTCTTCAGATGAGAATTCATATGTCACCACTACATGGACTGCCATTTTGTCTCCAATTCACAGTGGTGACATCATGTCTCATCACCAGTAATGATGTGATCCAAGAAACTGTCTCCTTCAGCCTCATATTTGTTCAATAGCTTCTGACAAACTTGCATATCGTATTCTTTCTGTTTCTGTATGAGCATTCATGGGACCCATCTGGTGCAAACTTCATAATATTCCAACATTTATACCATTGTTTTCAATATAAATTCAGCTCCACACACAGCTCCTTGGTTGCAATCTTGGTTGACTCACGTGGTATGCAGCACCAGCATCTGCCTCTGATGTTGTGGGCCAACACAGAATGCATTACTTTCAGAGCAGCTCTTATAACTGGTATGGTCAGAGACTTGCCAACCACAGCTGACATACTTCTAGGAGTAATGAGGGTTTTCTTGTATGCCTCAGCCATAGCACTCAATCAGGACCAGATGTATATCATTTCAGCATCAATTTCCCTTCTGAACCTGCTGCCACTGTCTTGCCCTGCTAAAACAATCAAGTTATCTCACATGTCCCCAGGTTTTGCCACTTTTTCATTTACCACACTTGAAAATACTTGGAATACCTCATGGAATATTTTACACTCCACTTTTATCTTTCACATCAACAAAAATAAAAATAAAAAGGATTGAGATTATAACATAGCTGTGGACACCTGCAGCACCAAGCAACACAGATGGCTTTTGCTTTCATTTCTGAAAAGACAGGTGTGCTCTGAGAAGCAAAAGTGATTTCAGGATGCTGGAATTTCCAAAATCTAGATGCATGCCAAGCAAACAGAACAGATAAACACACAGCATTACACGTAATAACATACTCCAGGGTGTATCTCAGCACTTCACACTTGGGTCTTTGTGGCTTCACGTCCCATCAAGGGTATGGATGAGAGCTGCTTTAGCTGGATGACCAAACTTAGCACCTTGTAGTATCAGACAAGAGTCAGCATCCTTGGAAGAGCTAACCTCATCCATGATAGGCTGGGAAAATGCATGAAAAACATCAGATCATGGGTACTTCTTCCATGGTCTGACTCCCTCCAGACAATTCACCAGAGTTTGTGTCATTCTAACTCTCTGAAAGAGATCTGGCTGATGTTAGTCTCCATGCCTGGCATCATTATGGAAACAAAAGTTATTACCAGCCAGTACCTGTGATAAAAGCAGCCCTACAGCTCTGTATTACATCTGCCTGATCACCTGAGATGTTTTCCACATGTAGACACTGCTGTGGTGTATAATGGGCTATAAGCAAAAGCAAGAATAATGATTCAAGATGAACTTCCACTAACTCTTCTATTCATTTTGGATTTGTTCAGAAGAGACAATGGTCACTTTTTTTTTTTCCTGAATGTTCTCTATCTAACCTCTGGGATGCTCCTAGAAGCAATGCTGAGCATCAGGGTCAAAAACCAGCAGTGGAAAACAGCTGAGGGCTGTCTTTCATCAAGTAGTGCAGATAAAGCCAATAGAGACAAGAGCATGAAGAGAGTTTATGTCTGCTTCCTCAACACCAAGGAAAGAAGTTCCTTTCAATTTGATATGTATGTTGATGGCCCATTGTTTTAAAATCCTTTCATTTGAACTGCTTGCAAACTACACCACTGAAAAAGCAAAGGCTTGGTGTTACTGACTGCCTGTTAAACACCACCAGTCCAAGACTCTTGGCAAGAAGAACCATGGGTAGCAAGCTCAAGTAAGGCAGGCTGAGTAAATGCACTGCAACAGAATGCTGAAGGCTCTTCTGAAAAGTAGAGGAAAATCTCACCTCGGGAGAAATAGAGACATTTACAGCCCAGTGCCAGAAAAGCTAGCAGGGATCCAGTAACCATGTTCAGAACAACATTTGACCAGAACAAAACAAAAAGTTCTTTTAAGAGCCTTTCCCTTAACCACAAGAAATACTTCAGAACTGATTGGCAAGTTTCTGTATTGATTGGCTTCAGAGCCTGATTAGATAAGACAAAGCCAACTAATGAGAGTCACTAGAAAAATCTACTGGAGTATCATCTGTTGATACTCCAAATCCTCAAACCAGTCTGTTTAATAGATCTTTTATCTAAACATATCCTGATGTTACTGATAGTATTGTGTACAAACAAAAGATGGAGTACTAACAAAAGGGCTTCATGAAGAAAGGTGACTACTGTTCAGAAGACAAAAGGAGAGCAGATAACCTGGGCTTTAACTCCAGATGTAAATAGTGGAGGATAAACATCAACACATGTCATTCCTTACCTGTAATTCAAAATCCTCTATCACCTCCAAAACATAAAACGGAAGCCCTAGGATATTTTTATTAGATGCCTCAAGCCACATCACACTGTTACCCATTACTCCCCCTCTTCAGAGTAGCACCTTGATATTGGACACCATCTAGGGAAAATGCTTTTCTTAAGCTATGTGTTCTCCTTATTGCCTTTCTTTTTACTTGTTGTTTTTCAGCTATTGTATTGAATATGCCTGAAGCCCTTCCTCCATTTTCACAAAGCTCTTTTGGAAGTGAAAATCTTGCTGACTCGGTAGGGGTTTTGGCTGATTAAAACCTGAGTGAGGGAGGCAGAGCAAAGCCCAGCATATGTGCTTCAGCCTTTTCCTTTCCATTCCTGCTTTCATTTCAAATCTCTGCATTTTCCACAGGGTGGAAATGCCTGTTGTTGGGAGTGATTTGGGGGTACACAGGACATGAGGAGAACATTCAGTGATACACAATCTGTTGGGAACTACGAGATGCACAGCACTCATTTAAGACAGATGTCCAGAAAAGAATCCAGCCCAGTCCTGAGCTCGTGCATCAACTTGAAATAATTAATAAGTCTAAAGAGGAAAAAAGAAGTCTGAGCAAACTGTGTGCTCTAAATTTCCTCCGAGGAGTTCACCTGGGAAAGGCAGGAGAAATTCCTCACCCTGCTCAGGCTCACACTGACAGGAGGTTAAGCCTCAGGGATGTTCCAGCGCACTAAACTAGGCAAGGGGTTTTCAGAGCTGTTATCTGTTTTAAAATAAACATTCCAGTGTGTATTGTTATCATATTTTGCCTTGCTCAAGTCATTTAGAAGAAAAAACTAAAGGCTTCTGAATATCAGTTTCAAGTGGTATTTGCACAGCATCTGGCTCACGTACATAGAAAAAAATGCATATGGTCTGTTCACTTTTCTGTTCAGGTTTTTATCTAAGGAGGACTTTATTAGAGAAAGGCAGTTGCTCTTTGGGATTTATTCAAAAAAGGGTGATTATTAGGCATAAATGGAAAGGTAGGCAGAAGCCCCACCTAGTGCTCCTCCTTTTAGGGCTGTCAGCACACCAGAAAAAGGTCTCCCGTAATATCATACAGCTAGAAACTCCAAGAAAAATGGATGCTTTAAAAGTGTTGTTTTCTCTGCGCCCCACAATCTGCTCACAGGCCTTATGACTCCTGATCTGGAATGCTGATGGTCCCTGCAGAGCTCGCGTGACACAGTTGTGTTTTGGTTTTGGTTTTTTATTGGGGTTAAGTCGTATGTAGATTCCTTAGATAAGGCAGCAGCAGCAAAGCTGCTGTGTTTCTTCTGCTCCAAGCAGAGAAACAACCAAAGAGCTGTGCAAGAGTTTCCCACTCTTGGCCACTACCAAGACGCAGGTAGCAGAGCAGGCAGGCGGAGATTAGTTTCTATTTGGATCCTCGCACAGCTACAAGATACATTCAGAGCCGATTAACTTAACAGTTAACTGTTATCTTAACAGTCCTGTAATAAAAGTTTAGCCTTCCATGTCAGTGCAAAGGTTATCAACTTGTTTCTGAAACACTGATTTGCTGTAAATCTACAAGAGAGCTGGGACGACTCAAGTGGTCCCTTCACAGGTGACAAGGGGACAGGGCTGGACTCTGGGATGCCCAACAGCTGTCAGTGGGCCTGAACTCTAACCTCACATCCTCTCCAAAGGGAAAAAGACACTGATTTCTTTGTACTACTTCGCAAAACTTACCATGTTAAAAGGAGGAAACCTATTGGAAATCTCAGGGATTTGTATCTCTGTTGGGTATCTCTAACTTGGAAATCAGAGCTCCTTCGTGGGGTCATGTATAGACAAGTCAATAATATGGAGCTTATCCTGGATTTTGTCTTCTCCTGCCTAGAGGATAGGCAGGTTTTCAAGGGCAAAGTGCCCAGGAAGGGGTAAAGAAAAAGGGTATGCACGTGTTAGGAAGAGCTCAGGAATCAGCATGCAGATTTGCCTACTCACTCTGATGTTTTTACACAAGCTGGGCAACTCTGAAAACCTGCAATTGATTGTGGGCTCTGAGTCCTATAGAAAAATCTGCCTTTTAATGCTGTGTAATTGTTGAGTGTTTTATAATTACCCACAGGTTTAAACTGTGGGTAACAAACAGTCTAATGTTAAGGATTTCCTTGGCTGCTGAACTTTGAAAGCTGCTGTATTTTTTTCCAATGACTTATTTACATCAAAACTGCCAGATTCAGTTGTCTGTGTATATGATTTATTAATGAGAACAGAACCTCCAAGACAAATTTCAGCCAAAAAAAAAACCAAAAAGGCATGATGTGCATTTTCTAAAAGCCAAAGCAATGGGTAAAGTACTCAAGGACTTTGCACCTCCAATATAGATGAATCAGTTCTAACACAATGCATTAGCAGGAAGGCTTAATACACTTAAACGCAGTCGCAGTCTACAAAAATGAAAAACACCCTATATTCTGTGTCCACGAGTGCTTTGCATCCTGAATTGGACAGAAAAATTAAGACAAAAATCCGCCTGCTATCTTTTCTCAGAAGAAACTGAGCTGAGTTGAAATTGGCTCAGAAGATAGCAGCTAGTAGTAGGAGAATGGGAATTACATCAGGTCATATTTAAACCATGTATCCCAAGATGAATTTATTCACAGCCAACAAAAACAAGAGCCTAACATTTTGTTCTCGTATATGCTGTCTGCTCTAAGGGTGTTTAAAAATCCGTCTGTTGAAGAAGCAAAGCATCACTGGACTTTGTTTTTATTCTAGATCTGCATTCCTGCCTTGCAGTAATTATATTCATTGACACTATATTCATGAGTTACTTAATTTGGGCATACTGGAAAAACAGAGTACATTCGCTACCAAGCGTGCCCTTTCCATGTGGAAAATCATTAAAACCTCAGAGACGTTTCAGCTCTGATGGGAGGTGTCTTTCACTAAGCTGAATCAAACCATGCATATGAGGAAATGCTGACAGAATGTTGCTGAGTTGTAAATTATCTACAAATGTGAAATTGTTCTGTGTTAACTGTGGTGTTGCTTAAAATAATATTTACTGATGATTTATCTCCCGAAGCCACATAGGTAATGATTCTGTTTCCCTCATTTCTGCTTCCACTTTGTACGTTAAAATATGTTCCCCGAGAACTTATGTTGTAATGGATTCTGGCTTTTCTCATAATTACCTTGTTTTATACCTCTGCTCATTGACACACTTTGGTTCTCACTGGTAATAATTAAATTCACATATGATTATGTGTTGCTTTGGCATCTAATATACACCTCACATACTCGTAAAATATGTATGCAGTGGAGAGTGCATTTTCAGATCTGCATGCATCCCATTTGCTGCATTCAAACATAATAATTGAACTGGAGTCCAGCTGCAATAGGAGCTATCTAGAAGCACCCAACAGTCAATGGAAAATACAAGACACACAGCTGCTACACTTACATTTAGACTGCCAGAAGCATGGAGTATTTCCAGTACTCTGCCTAAGTTAACTGGATCTCTGAGTAAGTCCTTGCTTCATTTTTACTGAGTTCCCACCGAGGTAAGTCCTGGTTTCTCTGAGCCGAAGTTCATGCTGTGAGGTATGCATGCCCAACCAGAGCTGCACATCCCACTTGTGCAGGGATGGTCTCCCAGTCAACACCTGAAGATTCACCCCTCCTTTCTGCATTAATTTCTGCCTTTTATTAACAATGATCAGAAACAGTACACCATACACAGGCTGAAGGCTGGTGTACAGCTTCAATGGCTGGCCCTGTTTTGCTATGAAATGTATGTTAAACCCTTTGCACTGCCAGGCAGCAGGAAGAGAAAAGCTGGTCTCATAGTTCAGGCTGTTGAGTGCTGCTTTAAAGAACTGAATCTACCCTTGCTGCTGCTGCAGATTTTCCGTGCAACATCAACTTAATGAAACCAAACTTGTCACTCCAGTTAATTAATCACTTGTGCCTTTTTCTTTTCCTGCATGCTCAGCTTAGTAATCAGAGGTCCAAAATGTTAAGCACACACAAATGCAAATGGAGCCAGCTTAAACATGCCTGAATAAATTTGTGCTGCGTAATGCTACACTCTACCTATAATCAGTGGAGGAAAAGGAACAGTTATGTGTCTGTCTCACCACGTCTGTCTCACAATTCCTTGGCATGCATGAGACACCTACAGACAGGAGTGGCAGAGCAGAATTTCAGGACAGGGAGCTCAAGTGCAGACAGCCCCGCTGATGGATATCTCAGCCAGGGAGATGAACCCTTCCCAAGGAGTTTCAAGGGTAGTTTGGTCAATTAGTAGATGGACTTGAACTTAAATTTGTCATGGGCCAGCGCTCTTTATGTAAAATAAAGGACATCAGGAAGACTTTAGTGTCTCCAATGTGAAAGTAGTTCTTTTTGGGGAATGCACCCTACAGAAAAGCACAGGAAAATGCCTGTCTTTAGCAACAACATACAGTGAAGAAGACACAAGGTCACACTTCAACTAGTAAGGATGAAAGTACTGGCACAAGAGTACCAGTTCCTCAAGGAAGGCGGTTGAAAGGAAAAGTCTGTCATCTAAACCAAGGAGGATCAGCACCCGTAGACCCACGCTCTGGCAATTCTTTATAGGAATAATTGATTTTGCAAGAGCTGAGAAGACCTCTTAATGTGCTTTTAATACACCATGACCTCCATCTCTTTGATTCTGGCAGCTGAATGCTTCTCTCTCTCTGGCAAAACTGAAGAAACTATAGAAATTGATAGCTGTAGAAGTTATACACTGTTCTGTATTGAAAATTTGCTCTCCTAGATGGCCCTCACATTTGTACTAGCTACACATAAATACTAGCTACACAAAACTAAAAATCCCCCTTCCTAAAGACTGAAATCAAGTTCCTTTTATTTTCTTAACTCCATTCTTCCCCTGATTTGCTCAGTCATCGGAAAATTAACTCCAAGCTGTGAGAAGGGGCACTGGTGGCCTGCTACAGAGAAGGGGCATAAAGGCCCAGCATTTAATCAATATGGCAACAGTTGTCTACCAGCTGTAATAGCTCATGCTGGCATGGAAAAAAGTAGTCAGATTCCCAAGTGATTCAGGCCTTTAGAGTGGTTTACCCTGAAGCTCCGGAGCCTCCACAGCCCTCAGATCTTTGCCAGTGCCTAATCAAGGCCTTTATCTTAATCAAGAAAGCCACCAATGAATTAAAACCAAACAACATCTCCATGACATGCTGAGGCAAGTCTGATCTTCTTGGGCATACAACAGCAATGCTGAAACTTTTCTGCCATAACCAGGACCAGGAAGCAATACATAAAAGCTCATTTTTTAAAAGAATATTAATATAGATATGAAAAATGCAATTTTAGACGTTCAAAAAAAATAGTTCATTAAAACATCAATGAGGGTTGGAGCTCCTTGTGGAACCAGTGGGTCTGGGTCCCTCAAAGCAATGCCACCTTATCATCGTTGAAATACTACAAGGACATTCATTAAAGGAAAACAGAATGAAAAGTTTTCATTTTTCTAGTGAGTCAGGTGATCAGTAAAATCGAAATATACCAAAAGCACAATTGCCCAGAAAAATTCTGTTACAGACAAAGCATTACTGTGGTATTCTGCTACTAGCAACTAGGAAGACACAAAAAGTGATAGCCCTAATATCTACTCGTGTTTCCAGGAGAACATCCAAAGGGTGTAGCTCTTTGACAGCATCTTGGTGGAGCAGCCAGGATCCGAGAACCGTCAGCTGCACCATTTGGCCCTAAGACTTTAAGGTACTGCACAAATTAGTAGAGTGTAATTGCTTATATGATTTGATGACAGTCTAAAATGAATTCTTGCTGACTTTGAAGTGGGGTTAGGATGACATGCTCCCCTGACTCCTGGAAATTAATTTCCATGGTCAGGTTGGCCTATACGAAACTTAATCTTTTTCTTGCAGTTCCTTGAGATTTTGAAACCTTTATTCAAAGACAAGACAAAACAAACAAAAACTAACATTCCAAACCGATTTCTTTGATTTCCTCAGAAAAAAACGGCTGCTCAGCCTCTAGCAATCCCTTACAAACCCAATTTCTGCCTCGGGAAGGTAAGATTAGGCCTTTAATGAGCACTTCATCCCAGGGATTGATTTTTGGTAATGGAATCTCTTTTGGTTATTTTTTATTTCCTTCCCTTTGTTATTACTGTACTTTTATCCTTTTTTGTCCTGGTGTGTTTTTCCAGACCCTGGGTCCCATATTTAGTTTCCTTCACTTCTCCAACGCTCGCCAGAGCCATCCTGGTTACCTGCCATGAGTATCAGTTTCATTCCCTACAGCTTGCAGGGCAGGGAGGGAGGAAAACTGTTTCCAGTCCAAACAGCAGTGCCACTCTAGAGATCATTTGGCAGGTTGTGCAGCCCAAGAATGAATCACTGCTTGCAATGCTCAAATCTTCCTCCATTTCTCACTTTCTCTGTTTGAGGGAGCAAGGAAGAGGTGGTGCCAGTGGCTGCTACATTTAGAAACGCATAGAGTAGATGTAAGCAGTCAAGATTAAAATTAACTTGATTGCTATTCTAAAGTCATACGAATACTATGGCATAATGCTTGCCAATTACTGGAATTATTCATTTTTAGCCAAAACTGAAAGCTTTTAAGTGAATCAAATCACCTAGCCCATGTAGCAGCTGTAGCCCACTTCCCACAGGGTGCCTCTGGTTTTCTCCTATACTCCTAAATGACTAACGGTGATTGCTTAATTTTTTTCTGTAGCCCATGCTTGCTCTAACTAGCTCATTCTTCATCTCCAGCCACAAGTTGGTAGCTTGCCCTGAATCCTTTCTGAATCCTCAGTACCCTCCTCTTTCAACTTTAAATTGCGTGTGTGTGTGTTGGTTTCCTGCTCTTAGTCCTGCTGTAGTCCCTTACTTCAACACCTTAAATACATGAACATATTAAATACATAGAAATCACACACAGTGCCCTCTCCTCCTTTGCAAGATCCTCCCCCTCCACTGTTAAGGATGGAAGATCAGGAGTGAAACGCTCGCAAGTGCTGCTGCAGAGTAGCAGCGCTTTGTGTTGGGGTCAACCAGCATGTCAGTGGTACCTCCACGCTCTGGTGGGCTTTGCACTTCCCAACATCAGCTCAGTCCTGCACAAACCAATTCCCGCAGGACAAGGGAAAAATCTCAAAGGAAACAAATATGTTTCATGTCTCATCTTTCAAGGGTCAGTGCTTAAACTCACAAATCCATCCTCTTTGACATTATAATCTCTGGTTGTAAAGTGGATTTAGTGGTTTAACATTAAAATTTCAGGCATAGTTAAGGCAGGGATTGCAAAAGAGTTAATAAGCAAAATAGTTTAACAAACTTTGGCAGAGAAGATTGAAAAGCTCAAATGGTCTCCCAGTGAAAATAGTTTAGCCCTAGCTTTGCCAGTCTTTCCATTAAAACTCTCTGAGCTTTTTTTGCTTTGTTTTTTAATTTGATCAGTTTTACTACTCCTGAAACTTGGAGACTTAAGCGCATGGGAGAAAGCCAGTCAAATTTCAGGTAATGGTTTTGCAAGCGTTTACATTTCTGCCGGCACATCTCAGCTCTGACGTGTGATACCTCTGCTGTTTAACTTTTGGACCTCTGCTGAGCAATCCCTGGCAGTCATGACAAGTGGCATGGGCCTCTGTGTGGACTGGGAAGTAGCAGAAGGTCTCCACGTTCATTTTGCTGGTGACCCCACACACCACAAATGAACTTCTGTCTCCAGAGGAGGCTGCACTCATGGCACAGCCACATGATGCTCTGCAGGGATTCCTGCACTCGGTTAGGAGCCTTTCTTTTGGTGACGCTGAAATGTTGGCAAAAAAAATCTCCCTGGTATTAGATCAGTCTTGTCAACAAATCCCTTCTCTCTCCAAAAATACACGAGGAGCAGGCAAGGGACCTGACCCAGGCTTGGAAGCACATCCCCCTTGACGGCCCTGTGCATAAGCATCTGTGCTTGCTGAGATGGGGGGGGGTTTGAGCATGGAACAATTCTGGCTAAGTAAGCCAAAAAAACAAAAATGTCTCAGGCCTCCACAAATGCTAAAAACAGCAACTCCTCCACCTTTCGAAAGCAGAGTCAGCACTCCCTCCTACACTGGCTCAACTCCCTTGACTCAGCTCTGCTTCCAGCCAGCGCCCAGAGACGTCAAGCTGTTTCAAAGAAAGCGACACAAGGTTCTTATTTTATCTCTTGTCACTCTTTGATTCACTACTTTTGTTAAATATAATCAACGGGTCTCTTTGATAAAGAAAAGTAAGTCACTCCTCACTGTCCATGTGTGTACAGTGTCTCACGGCTGGTCCACTCTGCAGCGACTGCTGGAAAGGTCACGCTTGTTGTTCCGCACCATTATAATGCGCAGTGGGACTACATTAAAGGAAACCACAATAAAAGACGCAATCTTCTCCCACCAAAACCACTTCAAAGTAATCAGGCTCTTCACATTTAGCCAAGAGTACTTAGGTATATGAAGAATGCTAGTGTGTGACTTTTAGCAACAGTTATGGCAGATTTATAAAACAGCCAAAAAATATCTGAACTCTTAGAGGAGATTGAAAACATTAAATACTTAAAAATTCTGAGATTAAAATAAAATCTCACCTTAAAATGCAGAGGTATGTGAGCAGGTCATCCACTGTTAGCAAGGAGATTTCTGACCAGGACAAACTGAGCCAAGAAACAGATGTGCACCTGCTCCATAAGGAATAAACGAGGAGCAGTGCTGCATCTGGCATTCACTTCTTGGTTTGGAGAGGGATGAGCGCTTTGTTCATGCAAATGTTCACTCCTGTAGTGTCTTGTAGACATTTTTAGGCTTTCATGCGAGTGCTATGACTGATTCAGCCTGATTCACTCACTGGTGACGAGATGCCAAATGTTGACACCAGGTGATGAAAGATCAGGGTACTCAGCTCATGCATATTTTCTCCTGGGTGATTCCTCACCTTCTTCAGCTCCTATTAATGAAATAAAATGAAAGAATCAAAAAAGTAAACTGTAAGGGAAAGAAAAGATACAGAGGATTAATTTGTCTCAGGCATCAAGGGATTACAAGCATTACAAGAGTTGAACTCACAGCACTGCAGCACAGGACGGGTAGGATGTCCCAGTCTCTTTGCTGAGGCACCTCAAGAGACCACATGGATGGAAAGAAGTGGAGAAAAGCTTCTAGAAATGTGTCAATGCAATGCTGAGACTGGTCTCCAGTGCCTCTGCTTGGATTCAGGGATGTAACATAGCACACACTTGGTATTCTAGGCAGGGAATGTGGGAGTTGTGTCATTTAAAGGGATGAGTGATCCGTTGGAAAATAAGGACAATGAAGAAGAGTTTCTGAAGCAAGTTGGTGTGATGATTTCATTTTTGGTAATCCTACCAAAAAAAAAAAATAGATACAAGGAAAAGGTTTAAGGGAGGAAGTTGCAGGGACAAGTTCCTACTTCCCATGTAGCTTTGGGGAGAGAAAAGACACTCATCTTTGCTATGTTCCCCTTCCATTAACTTACACAAACAGGTCTGGACCTAGAACCAGGGATCAGTTCAGCTACACAAGGGGGTGTCTGCTCCTCTCCAGAAATTATATCAACAAATTTCTTCTGGAGAAAACTGTGACAATTTCTTGCCAATGAGCAAGTGACAAGTATGTATGTATAGCAACAGTTTTCCAAAATAGAAATTCTGCAGAACTGGAGGGTGGAGGGAGGTTAACCAACACAGACTGCTACAACTACCGTTTCTAAATCACTCAATTTGCATGTCCAAATGTGAAATCTCTCCACAGGTCTGACTTTCAGGAGGGTGGAAAATTGCCTTTTATTCAAAAAGTGCAGGCTCTCAGGTGTGGGTAAGTCCCAACCCTTCTCATGTGAAAGTCTTTTGTCTATATTTTTCAACACAAAAAGAGTTTACCCACTCCTGTTACCTCTCTCTGGTAAATCTTTTCTTATTTAAGATTTCTTTTTTCTTAATGCTACAGAGTTTGAAGATAGACATGAAGTAACCTGTGAAGTAGCTTACTCTCTGCCCTGTATATCACTGTTTGTACACTGGGAAAATAAAGTTCATCATCTTGTACCTACAGTATATCATATCTATCCCTGGTATAGAAAAAGCCTGACCAGCACAACTCTGCATTCACAGGCAACACACCACAACCACACCATCTGTAGGCAAGGACCTGCTGAAGCTTCTGGGAGGTGGTAACCTTCTCCAACATTTAGAGACGATGGAAGACAGAGGCGGCTTGGAGGAGGTGTGCAGAGCAAAGCAGGGATGGTAGAGGAGGGGTAAGAGCTAGAAAAATTGTTTGTGGGGGAGAGGAGGGAAGAGTAAGGAAAATATGCGCAAATTATTGTTTCATGAGCTCTGTGTGTGTGTGCATGATTCTTCTCTCTCCAGGAAAGAGGAGTAACTTCTGCCCAAGGTGCCCTACTGCAGCAAGAGCCAGCAGGTAACTCTTTGGAAGCAACCCTTTGCAAAGGGCAAACACAGCATGTACAGCGGAAGAAAAGTCACAGAGTCCACGAAGACCACGAGGACCTCAGTGGAATATTATACTTGCATGGGCAAGGAGCAGAAAGGGTTTTTCCTTATTCCTAAGCATTCTTCCATTACTGGGGAAATAAGCAGCCTTCCCACCACTCCCAAAACACTCAAGTCAAAGGCAACCCTCATTTAGAGCCCTGCTTATCCAAATACTCACATGCAGTGGAAAATAAACCCCCATAGGTTACCTGGTTCTGCAAGATGTATGGCATCAGCCTTGCCTCTCTGTCATCTCTGAGAGAGCTTCCACAGCTAGAGAAAGGGTGACAAAAACGAAACAAGCAGAGAGAAGAGAAACCAAGAGAGAGAAAGAACAGTGGGAGCTTTAAACAGAGCATTTGTCTCAAGGCTGCAGTGCTGAGGCATACTCTCTGATAAGTGGGTGCAGTACCATGCTATTCCAGTGGTTAGTTTGGCCTCTGATCTAAATACAGTGCGCTCTGTTTTCTTTCTAAATTCATATTGCATTATCTACTTACATTTTACAGCTACCTAAGGAGTAAATAATTTCCTCTTTTTGACAGGCATACTGGGAGTTTCAATCTGTCACCCATTTGCAGTGAATATTAGTAAAACTGTGCTTGGGATTTTGGCTGACATCAAGGTTAACAATGCACTGTGCCTATTTTCTGGTTATGGAGAAATTCTCACGTTATTTCTGGAGTAAGCTAATAGTGGCTGTTACTCAGAACAAATCTTGAGTTTGTGGTTGACTTGCTGCCAGCAAAGGAAATCATGCTACTACCTTTATCTCAATCTATCTTAGCCCTCTCAAGTACAAATTTTTAATATTGGTTCCAGTTAACTTCTATCAAAAAAAGTAGTGCCTCTATTTTCTAAAATGCACTGCACCAACTCCCTTGAGTAGTGGTAACACACCATTTGCATTGGTGGGAGCCAACCCAGTGCATTGCCTTCCCAGGTTCTTCAGGGGCATCGACTTAATTCTCATCTTCAGCTGTATGCTTTTTGCTGCTTTGCAAAATTTCCTCATCAAACAAACCTGCCTTAAAAACAATTACTTAAATAGATGTAATTGCACTTTTTAGCCCAAGAACAAAGACAGAAATACCATCCACATCACACATCATACCCACCCAACTGCAAACACATCAGTAGAGTGAAGCAGAGCAGTTTGCTTTCAAATTTTCATTTACGTATTTGTATAAAAATAGAGCCTTCAGGAACAACAAAATATGTCTGGAATTGGAGTGTTGCATATAGGGTCTCATTCACACTAGTGCTTGGAGTAACATTTGAAAAATGGTTTAACTGATTGCGTTCAAGCTCTGTTAGGTGGTTGCATTCACATTTGAGATCCCATCCACCAGGGACTTCAGAGCTCCATTTGTCTCTGATGTGGTTACCAAAGAGTGGAATATTTCTAGCGTGACCAAAACTTAGTCATGCCTCAATAACTTAACTCAGATTCCATATCTTCAAGGCTGAAAGTGGTTTGAAGGGCACAGCTCTATCCCTGCCATCCTCAAGACGTAATTTAACCCTGTTCTCTTGATCTCCTTAGTTGATGCAGTTGCACACACATCACCTACCCCACTTATATGCTCGGTGTTGTCGGATGGATCATAAATCCTAAGGGTGTTATATCCAGTTAAGAGAGTTTCACCACATGGGCATTTTCTTTTACAAAAACCTCTCCAGGATTAACACAGGGGAGCTTGTATTCTGCATATCCTTAGAACTGAGGGTCTCAAAGAGCTCCATAATACAAGTAACGGGCAAAAGCACTATCTACTTTTACGATGGAAGGCGATCAGTGTGTGAAAGGTCTGTGTGATGTGGTGACGACAGCAGGAGGAGACGGGGCTGAGTGACTCAAGCTTTCCTTCCAGGCCCCGTTACCGTGAGGGCTCCCAAGGGCTCCTCTCCTGCTATAAGATAGCGCAGTTCTTTCCACTGACGTGGAGTTATGTCCAGCTCCATGAAAACTGAGCTTGCTCCTCGATTTGCTCCTCTCTGAATGTCAGGTGTGCTATGAAAGGGCAGAAAGAAAAAAAAGAAAAAAAAAAAAGAAAAAAATAGAGATCTCCTGTCCCTTTCATCTCATGCCCCAAAAACCAGTGGCAAGATTCAAATCCTGCAAGCTTCCTGATGACTGATGGTGACGAGGCTCAAAAGAAAATGAGAAATAGTAAGAAAGCGGAATATCAGTCTGCATGCAATCCAAAGATTTTTCTTTCCACCCACGCTTTTCCCTTTTACTAACCTTGGTCCAGGTTTCTCTCACAACTGGAAAGGTTGTGCTATTTAACGGGGTTTGGAGCAACCATTTTCTGTAGTTAGAAAACAAAGCAGGTCAAGAGGCAATAGATGAGACTCTTCTCAGCTTCACAGCGCTTTCTCAGCCAGCAGGTCTTCTTCGCAGCTGTCCTTGGAACCACTTCAGGTTACTGTTGGAAGGTGGCTTGCTTTTTAAAACCTCAGTCCTGTGAAGGCAAAACAAAAAGAAGCTGAAGCTGATTCAAACATGCTGATAAAACTTTGCATTCTCACACACACAGTCATGCAGTTAGGAGTGTCAGTGGAGTCACAGCCTGTGCTCAGCTCCATTCTGTCAGTATAAAGCTGATCCAGCTCAATACAGCAGCTAGAGTAAAAGAAGGCAAAAGTAAATAATCTTTTACAGTTTCAGGATGAATTTCATGGGCCACTCATTTTGAAAAGTGTGTATGTTTGTGGGAAGTGAGGTATAGAGAGGATGAGTGTTTTTATAGCAGAGTGCAACAGAGTGGGATTTTGAGAAACAGAAGATGTGATCCCACAGTGGATTGCAGAACAGTTTTTACACTCGGAAAGTGTTGGAAGGATGAATCATAAGGACGGACATTTAATAAGTTTAATAAACCTCTCCCCAAGGTTAACAGCTTAAAGGCTAGTGGCACACATGCTTTCTCCTTACCGAATGAAATGCATTACACTTCACCATCCAATGGAGTAAACTTTAAAGGGGATGTCCACGATGGATCAAACTGATTTTATTGTTTTTGAAAAGAACTGTGAATGTGAGAGGTCAAAGCTCTGACCAGTTCCTAGGAGGGCATATTTTTCTGTAGCATAACACGTTTTGTGTGTGGCACACTAGCACCCATCCCACATTTTTTGTGTTGTCTGGGGGTATTCTCTCAGGAAGCCTGGAGCCATGGACACACCACCAGAAATCCCCTGCCCCAGCATCCTGCTCTAGCTGCATGCCTCCCATCCTCTGTAGCTGCGCTTCTCCAGCTCCTTGCGCTCTTACGCCTTTATCTCATTAGCCAACTTGCTCTATCTGCCCACGGAATTCTCTGTCTGATGAAAACCTCCTGCATGGCTTTTCCTGGTCTCAGTGCTCGTCTGCTCTCAGACATGTAGACATAATATGGTCTGAGAAGATCAATTTCTTCTTTGAGGTCCAGTCTTATCTCCCAGACAGTGGTTTATGCGGTGGATTCCCTGGGGAATTTTTCTCTTCATACATGGAGACATTCCCTTGGCCAAAAGCTAGTAATGAATATGGCAGATTTCCAAGCTGCACCATAAGGGCAGACAGGAAGGATGCGCACCCAGGCAGGCTTCTCACACTCAGAGAACTGCTTTGAAGCCTATAGAGAAGCTTTGCCTCTGATGCAACAGTCCTCCCAGCTGGGTGAAATACTCCAGTCTCTCAGTATGTGGACTGTACATCATGTGGATAGTTGGGCTTTTTTCCATTTTACGGTCTCAAATGTGACCTGGGGTGCTTCATAGCTGAAGTCCAGGGTTCTGTTTTTCTCCCCAAGCAGCAGCGTTCTGTTATCATCAGACCCTCAGGTCTGTTCCTGCAGTGGGTGGTGTTAATGACCCATTGGCCACAGTACCAGAAGCATAAAGGATGATTTCCCAGTCTCCAGGAAGCAAAAGCCAGGAGGTGATACAAACTTAGGGTGGTTTTCTCCACTCTTCAGAGATGCTAACCCCCTTTCCACAGGTTCCTTATGCCTGTAGGGACTCAAGAATGTGAGCTGGTCTCCATTCAGTCATGGCTCTTTCCCCATCACCAAAGAAAAACAGGCCTTGTAGCCTCACTTGGGAAGCCAGCACCCTGTATTTTGTACAAAGCAATGTAAGCTGGAGCGTTCAGGCCAGACACGCACTTCTTCCAGTTTATAAACGTCCACATCTGGGATTTGATTAAGGGTCATTTCTTGCTATCAGCTGTCCATGGCTGTACTGATTCCTGCCAGGAGATGAGCAGGCTGCTCCAGAAGGCCCACGGCTGTGGGCACAGGAAGGTGAGCAGGTTACCCCAACAGACCCCAGGACTGTGGGCGCAGCTCATAGGGCACCAAAGTGCCTCAGCAGTGGTTTCTGTGGATGCTGGCATGGAGCTGTCCCTCAGGGACCAAGAGGAATAGCAAAAGCCATCAGCTGCCGCATGAGAACTGGAGCCAAAGCCACCAGCTCCCAGCTGTGTAAGATTAACCTGCCTATTTCTCCACACCCCAAGCCATCCCCCCTTCTGAAGCAGTACTAGTAGTGGTGATCAGTCCCACCACCACGTTTCCCATGCAGACTGGCTTATGCATCCCACAAGCTGCTGCAGCAGAGACCGTTGTGGGGATTCTTTCTCCTGCTACTTGCCCTACCAAACCCTACAAAATGCAGTGTCCCCTCCTGTTGTTTCCAGAAAACATGCCTGTTTCCCCAGGAGCTGCCTGATAATTTTTTCCTACTTTTCCTCTAGAGGGACCCTTACCCTGATTTTAGTTTTATTAATTCTGATTAAAACACATTTTAACTACTCACTAAAACCAAGCTGCTGACCCTGTTGAGAAAGTGGTACTGCCACTGTTCCTACTAAGTCTGTCCCAAAACAAAGGGGAGTCCTGTGCAAGAAATCAGGACAGGACTCCTGTTGTGCAACTAGCAAGTTTTGCTGAACTGTACAAAGCAAATATATTAGCGTGTTTGGTCTTAAATGTAATTAAATATTTCAGTAGCTAATTAAGTGAAGAAAACAAATCAACCACATGTTTTTAGATACTGGGTACATAAATATTAAATTATTACAAAAGGCATATGAAGAGGAAAATGCAAACATTATGCAGATTTTAATTTCCTCAATTAGTCCTAATTCCCCTTGAGCCTTACATTCATTCCCAGTGATTGCAGACAGAATAATCACTCAAAGCAGGACATCATTTAATAAGACACAGCAGCTGAAATGCAGGGCTTGTCACCGGCCCTGTGTTGGCAATGTCAACATGGGGGCACTGTCGCCTCGAGCAAGATCCTCAGCCACAGGGGACTGTGGTTTGAGATTCTCATGTGTACAGGTAGGTAGGTGATGTGCTTTTCACACTGCTCTGCAGTCTATCTGGGAAGATCTATCCATCAGCATCTGTCTCCTAAAGCCTACAGAGATCTATTTATGTAACTCCCTCTCTGGAGGAAAGGTGCTGGGAAAGCAGCCAACAATAAATGGAGTGGGTGTGGGAAAATGAAAAATAAGCAAGCAGAAATACTACATAAAAGAATGACCATATGGTTTAAGCCACAAGCTCTATAAGTCACAGCTATAAAGTTGGGTCTGATAACAGATCCAGCCAAGTAGGTGCATAGGGCCAGAAGCTCCACCAAGACAGTCCCACTGGAGGGTCAAGCGTGAAGAATAAATATGGACTCAGAAGCTCCATTGAGCACAAAAGCAGCCGGAGCCTACCTACAAGTAGCTCTGCCTTTTCCCAGCCAGCCCCAGACTTGCTTTGCCAATCTGCAGATGATGTCCTGCAGCCTATATTTGCAATGGCATCAGTTCACTAGCTGCAGTGAGGAGAAGGAAAAAAATATCACTTAGACTTTTTCCTTCCCTGTTTGCAACCCAGTTTGGTGGCTTCCAAAGCAACATTACAAGTAGATAAAGAGAAAAGCTCATGGGTAAATTCTCCTGAGAGAACATTCCTATATAATATAACATTCCTCTCCCATTCAATATTAAGTAATGCATAGGCTGGGACAGAATTTAATGGGCAACAACTGTATCTCAAAAAGCAAATGAAGATCTTTGCTCTTCCCTTTAATCTTTTGTGCAGGGGCCTCAAAGCAGCCTGCTGTCCTGATGCATGCTGCCAGGAGATGTGTAGGAAATGCTCCTGCTCACAGGTACCTGGTGTTGGGCAGCCAACCATGGTGTACACCATGGTGTCTTTTGGAGGAAAACACTCATAGAAACTGAAGTGGGTATTAGGGCAGTCCATAGCAGAAGCATCTTGGATGGATGATGCCATCAGTCACTTTGGAGAAAGGAAGTTGTGTCTTAACCTGCACCTGGGGGAAATCAGGTGAATTGTCTTCCTTGAAGTCAGATGCCTTAATTAGTTCCAGCATGCCAATCCTCCAGCCTGTTGGTGAGAGGGATCCTAGGATTGGCAACAAAGTCACAGGATAGAGAGGTCAGTTTCTCAAAAGGAGAAAGTACTCTTTTTTTACACTAGCTGAGGAGCTGAGATGCTATGAAAATCCCACCTTAGCTACAGCAGGATGAGAGGTACCCACCCAGAAATGCCAGTTTCTCTCCACTGACTTCAAAGGGAGCTCACTTTTGGACTCTACATCTGCTCAAGGTCAATCCCATGTTATCACTGAGGAGCTCTGTCCCAACTGCTCCTCCTGTGGCATGGAGAGGTCTCAGCAGCATAGGCCTATGTTTCACATGAGACATCTCTCCTTCATCTCGCACTGAGATTGCAGAACAGACCCATAATATCATCCTTCAGCCCACAGAATTGAATCAGAATTGGAGAATTGTCTTCAAGTATTCAGTCTGATCTGCTAGGACTATTCTGTCTGGTCAGCTTGGACAGGCATTTGGCAGAGGGTCACCTGCAGCTTGGCAGTAACGCTGGAGGTGAGCACAACTTGGGCAGATACCATCAGATATCCTAATGTGTTTGTCAAGAAAGCACAAAGAGGATGAACAGGAGACATTTTGTTTGTGCCCGTTTGCACCCGTGGGAACAGTGAGTGTAAGCAAATCATTTATCCTCTAAAAGCTTCCTGTGGCAACTAGCAGCCAGATAGTTTGGCAGATGATAACAAAATGCACACGGGGCAGATAGGACTCGAGGGCACTGTTATATGTACAGCACAGTTCAGTGCTGTCTACAGAGTGATACCACCTTGGAAAGGAATGAAGAAACTGAAGAAATAGCTCACCAAACTGAGAAAAGGGGTGACAAACAAAATGAGTGCCCACTAAGGTCATTTCTCCCCTGCCACCCCCACAGATAAAATGGATGCAAGCAATAGTAATGATTTCTAAAGCAAGCCATTTTGCCTCTTGTAAAAATGGCTCAGAGAATGGAAGTCTGAGACACAACCACTGCATAAAATTGTCAAACCAATACTCCCCAATGTACTTTTTGCAAAACATTTCTTTATCTTTTTCTTTTTCTTTTTTTTTTCTTTTTTTGCCAACAAAGACTTCTTATTTGCAGGATTAAGTGCAATTCTTGCCAGAACTTCTTCAGCAGGAAATGGAATTTTTAGTTGTGGTTATTCAGTTCTATTTTTCCTCTTAAAGCAATGGTTTTGCGGACAAAATTTCAAATTTTCATTTAAAAAAAAAATCCTGTAGCCCAAAGCATTTCAGTACTTTTGGTCCAAATCCAGTTCAGGCTCAGTAGAGCTTCAATATTATCCTCTCTGATCTGGCTTTCTCCTTTTCAAATTACTTCTTCCCCAGTGCAGGCTGATGTTGTATGTAAGGAGACACCAAGGCACCCTGGAAGCTGTGGCATAAGTGGGATGTCTGACCCTTGCAGAAAAGTGAGACACCATCACCCCAACACTGGATCTTTAACATCGCTGTAATTCCCAGGAGACACCGATATCCTATGCTGGAAACCAGAATTGTCAGTTGCAGCTGAAAATAGTCACATTTCCTAGTGAGATTTTCCAGAGTGGAATGTGGAGCAGGTCGATGGGGAAAAAAAATCTACCCTTTACCTGCCATGTCAAAGGACATATCTGCCCCATTTAAAACAGAGCAGTAGTTACATTTGTCTCACCAGGGTTGTCCAGCAGCACTGGCTCACCTAAGGTAAATGATGGTGGGGCAGAAGAGGGAAGAGAAAATCATCTGCTCGTGGGGGAGATCATCTCAAATAACCTCTAGGGGATTGGGGTGAGAAATGGGTAAGAAGTGGGTGCTTATTTGAGAGAGGCATTGCTATCCCTTACACAGCAATGACTTCATCCATCAAACCATAACATGTTCTATAATTATACAGCACAGCCATATGAGCCATCAGCCTTCTCCCCACTGCAGGACTGTTTTTTTCTTTCTTCTCCTCTTCTCCCTACTCTGCATGCATCCAGTTCTCACAATGAAAATCTCTAACACCCCCCTCTACTCTGCACAGGTGAGGCTGCACCTGGAGTGCTGCATCCAGCTCTGTCTCTTGGACATACTGGAGAATGTCCAACATAGGGCTGCCAAGATGACAAAGGGACTGCATGCAATGTGCTGCTCTTCAGAGGCTGCTGAATCAAAAAGCAGACACCCAGGATCACTTCTGACTTGGGGTCCAACACAGGGCAGCAAAGTGATGTACCTTTCTGCTTTAAGATTTCATTTTCATTGCCAAGTCCATGTCAGGCATTATGATAAGCCTCTCAACTTTCCTTTTAGAGTTTTAATTTAAAAAAAAAAAAAAAAAAAGTGCATTTGTGCATTTTCTAGGAGGTAGGAAGCTCAGACTTAGACTGCTGTCTGACTTAATGTGTGTGTATTTTTAAAAACAAATGAAAAATGTACTGGATGGATATGGCATAACAATATGTAAGCCTGAGGCATCAGATGGTTAGAAAGCTGTATTGAGTGTGTGCACAGATGTAATTCACTGCAAGGAATATGTGACACCACACAGCAGTTCAAAGTAGCAGGCTGGTACTAATTACTATGCTCTTAATGACTTCATCCATCAAACCATAACATGTTCTATAATTATACAGCACAGCCATATGACAACCAAATGCCCGGCCACTATTTCATAGAAGATGGTTACACAGCAAAATTCTCTTTTGATCACAAAAAGAAAAGTTGAAAAATAACCAGAATTTAAGTTGTAGGTTCTCCAAAAATGACTTTATTTCAGCCTTGTAACCACTGAGTGTCTGGGAGGGGTAAGGCTGCATACAGAGAAGGCAGGGAGGCACTGGTGGGACTCACCACTTCGCTCAGACCTCAGATGTCTCTAGCCCATGACTCAGACTATTTTAGGGCACCTACTATACAGACACGTCTTGGCCTAGGAGAGTTGTGCTTCTCCACAAGGAGAATAGCATCAAACTTTGTCCCAAGCAGGCATGGCCTTAGCACAATCAAGAGGCAGTAGGAGGAGGATGGAGTTTGTGTGGGATGGATCCCGAACTTTCCCACAGCTGTGGCAGGGCCTTCCCAGAGTCTGGGCGCCATCAGTGCTCACATCACCTCCATCTGCATCAGAAAGATCATGTCTTGGCTCTTTCCCTCTCAAAGAGAAGCACACTTGCACTACTTCTACCATCCGCAGGCACCCTCCTCCCCAGCAAAACAGCACACTCCAGTGCACACACTTCTCCCCTTGGGGAGAGGGCGTGAGATTCAATCTGTGGCAGATGTTCTTCACACCACTGCGTGAACTATGGGAAGATGCTCTGGTGCTGGGGCAGGGCTCAGGCCACAAGTTTTCCGCAGCCTTTTCTTTATTCTCTGAGAAGCTCTGGTCCCTTCATGGCTTCCAGTCGCACAGCAACACCCTGCTCAGTGGCGGAGCACGGATGGAAATGTGTGTAGTTCATCTGCTCATCACTGGTGCGTGCTGAATTCACCCATTTCCCTTGCACATCAAGAAAGGTGAGTTTCCCACGTTTCCATTGACTATCTCACCGCTGCTTCTCTTCCAGAATCGCTACGGAGAGTGTTATACAAGAACCTGAACAATAAAACTACAGATAATACAGAACATATCAGGACAAACTACCTATTCCCAAGCTAATAAACCGTGAAGCTAACACTGTACAGATATCCTGCAGCAGACACCTGCAAGCCCTGGAGCTGGCTGCTGGCTGCTGCATGTCGCTGCGGGGGGTCCGGATGCATGGAGCTCTCCTGTCCCGAACCTGCTACAAGGAAGAAGTTCCCACTTTATAAACCTAACTCGCACATCAAAATTATAGGGCTGGTCTCCCCAGAGTTGCTCTGTAGAGCTGAAAGCATGAAACAACTGAATAAGTGAGGCTGATACCTTTTCTGTCAGGAAAATGGTCAGGAGCAGACCTGAATGCATTAGATGGTGATATCCCAACTCAGCAGAAAATTACTGAGTTTAGTGAGCAGGTCTTGTCCTTAATTTGGGAGAGATGCAATGTCTGGCAAGGGCATGACACAGCCCAGCCAGACAAGCTGAACAGATTCTTTCCAGCCAGCATTTAAAAACACAGCTATCTTGCAGGAAGCCTCCAGCATCATAAAGCCTGTGTAACAGCAGAGTCCTTAGGCATGATACCAGTGTAAGGGATTTCATCCATCAATTGCCAGTTTTACCAATCCACAGGTTTTGGCACAGTTATTGATGACGTCCAGCAACTTGACCTAGAAATATGCACTCCTGATTCAGAGGTGCGAGCCACTCATCATGCAGAAACAACCAAATGCCTGTAGTAATTTAAAATAGTGCTTTATTCCAGGAAAAACATATTTTGTTTTTACAAAAGGACAAAATGTACAGTGCTTGTTCCCATTAGAGCTTCCTAAATCTTTAGAGTATTTCACAATTCAGTTATTGCAGTTCATAAGCATCAAAACAAAAGTTTAAAGTGCCTTTATCCCAGTAGTAAATAGTGAGAATATTCACCTCTATTTTTTTTTTTGCAAGATAAACATAAAAGGTGAGAGAGATCTGCATAAAACAAACCTACCTTCCATTTTTGCACTGCAGAAGCAGCACTCCCAACTTGGATTGAACACTGAGAGATGATTTCACAAAAGGCAACCACAATTCCTTTGCAGCAACATTAATACATTAATACTTCCCTTGAACATTAATACTTCCCTTGAACAAGCACTCAGAAAACTCATAGAATCACAGAATCACTAAGGCTGGAAAAGACCTCCAAGATCATCCAGTCCTACCATCCACCTACCACCACCATTTCCCACCAAACCACGTCCCTCAGTACAACATCCAAATGTTCCTTGAAAACCTCCCGGGACTGTTACTTCATCACCTCCCTGGGCAGCCCATTCCAACACCTGACCACTCTTTCACTGCAGAAGTTTTACCTAAAATCCAGTCTGAATCTTCCCTGGTGCAATTTGGGGCCATTCTTCTATGTCCCTGCAATGGCACCTCCTTTGTTGTTACTCCCAGTATCTGATACACTGACAGCCATCTGTCATTTTTCAGAGTTGTCAGCAGCTGGGATTTTTTCTGAGTGCAATGAAGTCTGATAGTCACCTCAGTGGCATTTCTGTGCTTGTCTGTGACACAAAGCCTCCCAACTGCCATCATCAGGGCTTTCTTCCCATCCATGCTGGCAGAATTACATACAGAGCCTCTTAAGACGGCTTGTTGGTGGGACCGTATTCTGCTGTACTATCACCTGACCGTCTGGAGCTTTTTTAGGGTGGTCACACCTCCCACAGCCTTCTCTTCTCCTGTTTGCCAAGTATTTTTTGTGGACTCAGAGCGCAGGAGTTTCTGAAGCTGTTAGCAGAAATATCTCACACCATTTGGGTTTGCTTATAAAGCCCAGGGCCATTTTGCTAATGGCTTTTTAGTAAAAACGTGGTTCAGCATTACAAAGGGCAGCACAGGAGTCTCGTGCAGCTCCTGAGTCAAACATCTCTTTCTTTTTTTCAGAGTTATCTCCCATCACCATCATCACTACCATGGCCACCACGATGTTCCCTACAAAGAACAGGGCACATTTTAAGCCCCATCTGTTGCTGGCTCTGGAGTGGCCATGTATTCCTACAGGCCAATACCTCATAGCAAATTCTCACCCCTACACCCACAGAACTTCCTTGTCAGGGATTTTGTCAGAAGTTTCAATGACTGAAGCCAGCACGTCTCACCCTCCTACGTACCATCTTGTTGATGTTGCAGAGTAGATCAATAAGTATAAGCTCAGGAAGAATTGTTTGCACCTAAAGGAGGCAGAGTGGTTAACCACAGTGACCCATTTCTTCACAGGCACGGAGTCATCATCTCACACCAGGCCACTAGAGCAAGGTGACATTCTGCCTGACAGCACACTGACACTGACAGGTGACGCCAGATTATTCCTGCAGCACTGCAAGAGTAAACTCCCTGAGAAGGTTGCTTCTGTGGCCCAAGTAGTGCCACACATAAATTGGGGTTTTCTTAGGTTTATCCTGCACCTTGTCCCTTCTTGTGCTCTGTGTCAGATCAACAGCAACCAGTGCAGAGAAAGATTGCCTTAATGTTGAGGTGTCAATTCAGTCTGCTCCTTGTGTCACCTCACTAGAACCACATGTCTCTGTTGGTTTCCACTGGGCAGATGAAGGCTCATTGCAATTATGTTTTCTACACAAAAGGTGACTGGTAAGGTCAAGTTCTATATTAGGCAGCAGCTTGTATTTTGTGCTGTGCCCTGGGGTTGGATTTTTTACCTTTAAGTCCTTGCATACTATTAAAAACTGTATTCCATTGCCATTTCTTGAGCTGACACTGGCAATAGGCTGTGACATGAGCTATCCCAAATCTAGTTTGTGTCTCTCAAAATGAAGTCTTGTAGGTTGTCCAGCTTCTCCAGATTTTTATACTGTCTCTGCTCGCCTACCTCCCACCTTTACTAGAGCTAAGTGAGTTCACTTAGGCGCACAGCAAATCTTGTTTTGTAATGAAAAGATGAACAGAGAGAATCAGGCAATCATAGAATCATTAATGTTGGAAAGACTTCTAAGGTCATCCAGACCAACTGTCAGTGCATCACCACCATGCCCACTAACCATGTCCCTCAGTGCCACATCTACATGGTTCCTGAACACCTCCAGGGACAGGGACTCCACCACCTGCCTGGGCAGCCTGTTACAATGCTTTACTGCTCTTCCTGAGAAAAAAATAAAAATAAATCCTAATATCCAACCTGAACCTTCACTAGTGTTACTTGGGGCCTTTCCCGCTTGTCCTATTGCTGTTACTGGGAGAGGAGGCCTATCCCCACCTCACTACAACCTTCTTTCTTCATTGCTCCCATTTAGAGAAATATCATTTGTATTGAGTGCTTTTCATGGTTTTGTTTAGCAGGGTTTGTGTTTGTTTTTTAATAGAAGGCAGCCAGTCCCTATGTCCACAGGTAAAGTAGCACATGGTGTTCCTGACACTGCCAGTCTCCACCATGGTTTTCTATACAAAGACAGTAGCCAGAGAGTTTCAGAGTAGAGCTTACATCTGGAAAAGCACCAAGACAAAAAAGACAACCAAGAACAATTAAAAATGATCACGCCACTCTACATCCCATGTACATCCTTATGTTAGGTCATCATGGCATTTCACAACAACACATAACCATAGAAGTCCAAATATCTTCTGTTATGCCCCTGCGCAGGGAAGGGCTATGCCCTCTGAAATGTGCTGAACCCTCCTATGGTCACAGAAGAGAGAGGGACAACTGAGAAACGTCACAAGAAATATCACACGCAGAGACCAGATGCACCACCACATCCTGCTGCCTTCAGAAAGCAAACTGCCTAAATGGTCACCACAAGAAGTTAAATGCCTTAAAACCTTCGGTATTTTCCTCTCCATCCCTCACTCCTTGTTAGAGTCTGCATCCAACCTTTTCCTTCTGCTGCCAGCACCAGTGGCCACATACTGCTGACATGTAACCTGTCTTGCATTTGGCCTTTCTATCTTTTCCTGCATCAACATACAAAGCTTCCCTCTAAAATCCCATAAGAAGACGCACTTCTCAGCTCTCTGTGGCTTCCCAAGGCAATAGCAAATGCCAGCTGCTACTTGCCTAGGTCACAGTGAGAGAAAGGCTCAACAGAAGAGCCAAAATACATGTTGGAAGTCAATGTAATAGATCATGAGTTGGATGAAGGAGGCAGAAAATGAATCACTAGTCAAGTTGGATGTTTCTATTTAGCCTTTGAAAATAAAGCACAATAGGAGTGTTCTCATGCTTGCAGTCTTGAAGAAGGGCACCACGACATTACATCAACCAAGAGATTACTTTGCTTTCAGCATCACGACTCAAAAAAAGTTAAACACATGCAATAACACTGCATCACAGAGAAATCATCCTCTATAAAAAGCCTGCTTCATAACAGCTGACTGTGTATTATCTTCTTTTGCTTATGGGAGATGAAGAAAAGGGAACTCATCACCAGCAACACTGTCTCTATCATTAAAGGCCAACGTGCAGGTGATGTTTCACTACATTTATGCATTTATGAGTAAACTTGGCAATTCATAATTGTCTGACGTATGAGAGCCTGAAAGCATTTTGGATAGACTTAGAGAAGGTATGTTTTAAAGACTAAAATCAATAGACTTCTATACTTTAAACAGGTAAAATCTTCAACACTGAAGGAAGAACTGCAGGTGCACACATATTTATGTACACATAAATACACAGTATGAGTTTATGGAAGTGTCCAAGCTGTGGTGGTCACAAATGTTGTCTGAGCTGCAAAGAAGCAACACCATATCCACCCACTTACTTTCTATAGCCCACCTGTGTACATTAGAGATCAAAGGCTTTTATGCCAGAGCCCACCTGTGTCTGCAAACTAAGAGTAAGCAATGCATTACTTCAAACTTTAAAAGATGTGAAGAACAAGTCATTGTATCACAGGACAAATGTGCCTGTGGGCAAGCCCCCATGCATCTCCATCCTCTTCCTTGAGGGAAGTGTAAGAGCGTAACCTTAGAAATTCAGAAACAAAATGCTGAAACCCAAGCTTGATATCTTTTGTGGTGAGTGTACAGAAACTATTATAGCACTATGGGTTAATGTATTCGACTTAACTCAGATGAGACTTTATCCATGAGATGAACACCAAAGCTTGGGCAGAACAATTCTACACAAGCCTCTGAACACCAGAAGACACTTTGCAACCTCCTTTGCTTCCAGTGCTTAGAGGAAGGCCGAGGCAGCTTTTGCTTTTGGTAGCTGTTCTTGGCTGCTGGGATGGTCCCTCTTTGCTTTCCTTCCCACTACAGCAGCGTCTCCTTTCTGCCTTCTCTCCTGAAGACACAAAGCCTCATCGTTTTGTGCAGGCCTGTGGCTGGAAGGAAGTAGGTGTAGCTACCACTGCCCACTTGCAAGGGCCCAAAGGACACTGTGAGGATAATAGTGGGTGTTCTGCACATTAGACAATGATTCCTTCCAGTGTATTTATCGCGGGAAATGGTATCATCCAACAAAGAGGGAATGAGGCCAAATTCATTGAACCCCACAATTACTTTACTAAAAGTCAAACATCCTCAATTCTGAAGACCAGTTTCTTTGTCTATAAACTGTGACTCATGACTTCAAATGTTTAAAATGCTTTGAGTGCTCTTAATGGAAGGTGACGTAACGGATAGTTTTTGCTGTTCTTACATCCAGAGCAATAAGCATATTTTCCCTTGAACAGTTCCTTGAAATTAACACGCTTGCTACACTTCATTCAATAACACCAGAGCATGTTACCAGGGAACTCATCGTGCAAACTTCAATGAGAAGAAAGCAGAGAACCTACTGCAGTAAAACACATCGAGAATAAAGGGGATTTTTTTCTGACTCAGACACTTATGAAAGAGCGTGGGGTGGTGTGCGGGGGGTTGGAGGACAGAAAAAAAAGTGATCATGAGATGGTAATATTCCTTCTGAATAGGAGAGGTATACGATGGCATCTCATCTGTTTGAAGCTGTGAGCAAACACAGATTCTGAAGAAACTGGAACCACAGAAAACTGATTTGGTTTTGAAAGTTCTAAAACCTTTGCTTGGAAATAATTTCTCTTATTTCTTTTTCATTTGGGTTTTTTCTTTTTGGCATTACCTTGGTCACACATTTATTTGTTACTGAATTTATTACTGAAGGATCTCAATCCCAGCTCCTTGCAGTACACACACGTTACACCTGAGTGAGGAGCTGCATGTTCTGACCAATGTCTCATGTGTGCCAGCTGATTTTGGAAAGGGTGACTTGGAATTTTTTGAGTTCAGTCTTCTTATTCTTTTTACAGTTCTCTGTTCTCATCTCCTCCCCCTCTGCATATTTCCTGTTTCCTCATCCTGTAATAGTTATGTACACTTAAACAGGGGATCAAACACCTTTTTGAGCTGTTGTTGTCAAGTTTTATTAACATTTCCCACATCGTTTCCTGTTTTCATACTGATACCCCAGCAAAGTTCTGTATGAGTGAGCAATGCAACTGGCCAGTGCCTACTCTGAGCTGCTGGTAGAACATTCTCTTCATAGAGCACTGACCATCCCAAAAGATGCTATGTTATTGCTGCAACCACAAACTCAGGAAACATTAAAGGAATAATTTCACCCACCGGCAGAGTTCAGCCAGCATCAAGGGAGATGAGATAACCCCCAAATATAGCAAGGCTGGACATGGAGTTAGGCCAAGGAGCCACAAGGGATGTTGCATGTGCCTGACAACATTTTGAAGCTGCACCTAGTCTGTTCTTAGCCTGGTGTGGGTACAAAGCCGCCACCAAAAACAGCCAAAAGCATCGTCTTCCCGCTGGTTACAGCACCTCAATGCCACATCCCGTTCCCAAGCTCATGCTTCCAGCAGCACAGTGTCCTGTAGCACACTGAAGACAGTCACTAACAGATTTAAGAAAATAAAGAGTTTCCATCAACTTCAAAGCAGCCGTTGCAAGAACAAGCTTTCCGCTCACAAGCATAGGGTTCTATTAATATAATCTTTTGCATGCAAGACACCCCAGTCTATAGGAATAGAAAGCCATAAGAAAACTCAGTGACTAAGCACCAAACAATAGCTCTATGGAACTTGCTACATTGCTCTCCCATTTAAGAGAAATCCCTGAAAAATAGAGCAATATTTCTCTATGGAAACACAAATTATGTGTGTCAGTAAGAAGGAACAAATCGAGCGCTTTGTGTTAGCCAGCAATATTAAAAGCAGCGGACACATCAAGGAGCACTCAAAACATGTCAGACAGTGACTGAAAGCAGTAGGAAAAAAGCCTACGTTCTCCCACATCAAGCTACAATAGGGTTTGAGGGAGAGGAGTGGAACTTTACATGGTTTGAGGCTTAAAAAGAAGTCAAATCACAAGAGAAAGCGATTTAAATCCAGTGTGACTGTGCTTCTAACCAGAAGCCTGTGTAAAAAAGGGAACAGAGAACTGTGTTTTTCACAATTTTCTCTTGTGGTGTTTTGCTGAGGCTGTTACTTCACAGGATGTTCTATTGTCTTCATTGCGATGATGCACAGAAACACCCTGCGAGCCACTGTGGGCTCTGATACAGTGCCTGGTGACATGAAAGGAGTGTTTTTGCTTTAAAGAACTGCAGACTGAAAATCAATATCCGAGAGTTTTGCCACCCACACCAGGCTGGCAACCTCAGTGAGGTTTTAACGTAAAGGAGAAAAAACATTCAGCCTTCTGCACCCAGGATGAAGTCTGTTGAGTGCTAAAGCCCTTGCTCTGGGGGAGCTGGGGGGGCTGGGGACAAATGTTGAGAGCAAGACTAGTCACAGGATCCAAAGTTAAGCTCTGGGAATGTTCCATGCCCTTCTGCTCCTGTCTCAGCTTTTATTTCTTTCTCCCTCTGAAGATCTTCTCTGACTACATGACGCAGACAACTTGCCTTGGATCTACAGTAATGTCATCTCAAGTCATTCAAAATTCATGGATCAGATCCTCTAAGTTGTACTTTTGGTTAAATAAATCTTAAGATTTATTGTAGTTGTTGTAATTGTTGTTTTTGAGATGCTTTCAAAGATCCAAGGGAGGATGGAAAGAGGAAGACTGATTTTTCAAACCTTTCTTTATTATGCTGAATCCATTTTGTTTTTCAAAAACACTCACAGCTGGGATTGCCTTGCAGCCCAGGGCTGGGACTGCAAAAGAAAGCAGCCAAGTTTTGTGGGGAAAATTTTCAGTCAGACTTTATGGAGATCCACAGACCTGGATCTCCATAAAGAACATCGGCAATCATGTCTTTGCTCTGAAGACATGAAATGATGGTCCATCCTCAGAGGACAAGAAAGCCAAGCCCTGTACCACAGAAAACAAGCTACCTTTGTGTTCTTCAGCCTAATGAGTGCTAGGGTTTCCCTTTTCCCCACCAAACAAGACCCTCCAACGTGACAGGTAGAGATGGGACAGGGATGACGTCCCACCTAGGAGGAGAAGACTTGGAGGTACTTACCTCCACCAAGATCAAAACCTGCCAACTGTCACCTATGTCCATCTATAGACAGTGGCAGCTTGGGTCAAATTGGGCATTTCATTCTGGGTTACACTGGAGAGGTAAGAGCAGCAAGCCCTGCTCATGCCAGGCTGCTTCTTGAGCCAAAACGAAAAGGCACATGCAGAGAAAAGCTCCAATAGCACCTTGAAGACTAACATCCACCTTCACAGACATATCCTTCACCCCACCAGCCGGCCCATGAGTTGGATAGGGCAAATCCTGCCCAGAGCTTCCCCACTGTGCAGGCCTCTGCTCTATTTCACACCTGGGAGAGGAACTGGCCCACCTGCAAGTGGAGAAAACCGCTCTGACCCAACCATCACCACCCAGACCCATCCATCAGCATTATGCCAAATGTGCTTCTCCCGATGTAAATCTGTCCTGCAGAGTACTACCTCTATCCCAACTGACTCACTGACCTCCACTTCCACATTTCTGAGCACCAGGTCCCACTTAGCTCAGAAGCCACTCAGCTAGCAGATTCCTGCAACCAAGGAGATCTCCCTCACCCAGGGCAGAACCCATGATGGAATCACAGAACCATAGAATCACAGAATCATTAAGTTTCAAAAAGACCACTAAGGTCACCTAGTCCAAACATCAACCCACCACCACCACGCCCACTAACCATGTGTCTCACTGCCACAAATGGGATCGGCAGCCTTCCCAGCATTTGAAAATGGTGTAGAATCATAGAATCACAGAACAGCTTGGGTTGGAAGGGACCTTAAAGAACTTAAAAGGGTTCCAGTCCCCTGCCACAGTCCCCACAGCCTCAGAAGCTCAAGCTTCCGAGGGCCCCATCCAACCTGGCCTTGAACACCTCCAGGGATGGGGTGTCCACAACCTCCCTGGGCAGCTATGGGTTTGCCCCTGCTCCCAAACATCTGCATGTTTTGTTTTGCAGATAACTAGCAGTGCACACCCCAGCTGAGCTGTGGGGCTGTGTGCCTGCCCTTCTTGTCAGTCATGCCTCTGCGTGCCACAGCATGGGTGAGTTCAGGGCACAAAATGTACAGCAAAAATTTTAAAGAGGATGAGGATGAGGCAAGCCAAAGCAGTGCCTTAGTATGAGCAATTTTATATTTAGTTGTTAGGCATCTACACTTTGCAAGAGGAGTTGAAGGTATGGGGGGGGGGGGATTGTCGGTGTCACAAAATGTCAGCAAGCTTTTCAAGCAACCACCAGAAAAAAAAAAGTCTTTTTGGTTTTTTTACACCTACGGAGTCTTATACGTTGTCTTTTAGACGCCCCAAAAATTCCCCTTTGCACTTTTATCATTCAGCATCACTCCAGAGTTTAGTCAGCCTAACCATACCCTTTTCCAGTGTTAGATAAATTGCATCTTGAAAACAGCACTGACACAAATATCACGTCGTCCCGGAGCTGAGCCACATGCGAAATCTCTATCCTGTTTTTCTACAGAGATGAGTAAGATTTTCCTGTGTAATTAATATATAATATCTTTCTGTGTATTTGTGTAAATATATAGAGCAAAGATACCACCCTGAAGATAACAATTTGCCAAAGCACTTTTTGCATTCCTTCAGTGCGGTTGCTTGATTTGCCTTTTACTGCGCTTTAGTCATGTTTTCACATTTGAAGAATTCTCACTGAAAATAGACCTCGTACTGATAACAGAACCAGACATAAAAGCGGTCGTAATGAGGAGTAGCAGTAAACATCAGATTTGCGATTTGCTTTTTATGGATTAACACAGTGAAGTATTTAAGTAAAGTTGAATGAATTATAGTATTTAATGAGGTTAAAGTGCATAATCTAAGCTGCTTGCATATCTTCAACAGTAATGGTAGTTATCTGATAATGTGTATTTTATGGCCAATTTTGCCACTTGCAGGCATACAACCTTCCTAAAGACAGTGGATCTCTTTCTTTAAGCCCTGCATACCATAAGGAAGGCTGCAAATAAAAACAGAGATGAAAGATAGTTTACAAAGCCATAAGAAAACAAAACCCTGACTGGAAGAGGTGTACGTTCCTGGATGTCCAAAGCCAATGCTATGTCATTCTTTCACACACTGCCACTGCAGACATTTAGGAGCTCAGTCAGGCTTAGATTTGATCTTTGTTTAATAACACAACAATTAATTAGCATAAAATAATGAGGCAAAACAGAATATTCATTTAAGAGCTAGGGTTTAAAAACTGCAGAATAGGAGACACGTTGCCATGTGATAAGTTTAACCATTGGATCTCCTGGAACGGAGTGCTCTTCAGATTGTCACTGCTCCTCAGGCAGCAAAAAGGAGGCACAGAAGGACCAGACTATGAAGAAATGCATCCAGCTCTATTTGGTTACGTACAGGAGGCATTCGTCTGAATGCATTCATTTATAGCAGCAGGCTTTCTGGCATGACTTCTCCTCATGCTGCCCAGATCTACACAGCACCATATCATGTGCTGCAGCAGGAAAGTGGTGGGGAGGTGCTCAGCTGCAGGCCGCTCTTGGGCAAAAGAGCTCCAATCCTTTGAGCACACTTAGCACAGTCCTTCCTCCTCTTCCTTCCCCGTTTTATCCAGACCTTGTTCCTCCCAGCTCAGAGTTCTCATGTTCAAACTAATGTCACTTGTGAAAGCAGCTGCACCTGCAGCACTATGACACCTGAGTCTGACCATGGCAGGATCCAGAAGCTCATCTCAGAAGGGGCAAACAGAAACATTTCTTTTTCCCCTTTTCCTCCCATATCTCATCACATCCTGGTCTTTGGAGCCAGGAGTCAGCATGGGCACAGCACAAATGATTCTGAATGAGCAGCACCTGCCCTACTTGCTCCATGCAGTCAGATGTGCCTGTGCTGTACAGAAACTAGGCTAAATGACAGGAGTGTCACTCCAGAAGCCTTTATTTTGGTGTTGTTTTGTATATTCTGGGTTAAAACCTAGAGAGAGAGGAACATAGAGAGGAACAGATCTATGTCTGAGGCCTGTCTGAGTAAGGGCTAAGGCAGGAATCTGGGATTTGGACTGCCATGAAGGGAAAAAAGTACCGGCACTGAGAAAATTACAGAACCACAGCACAGCTGAGGTTGGCAGGGCCCTCTGGGTAGCTCTGCTCCAGCCCATGCCCCAGTAGGGACACCCAGAGCAGGGTGCCCAGGGCCGTCCTGGGTGGCTCTGGGAGATCCCCAAGAGGCAGATTCCACAAATAAGTATTACTGCACCAACTGTGCTGGTGTCCATGTGTTTTAGACTTATCTGGTATTTGGGGCAGGAGAGTACCCTGGGTGCCACATGAAATTTCCCTGCCACCAGTCAGATGTGATCCCCATCTATCATTCCCAACACCCTTGAGCAGAGACATCCCCAGATGTGGACAGGGACCACCTTCCCCAAAGCCACATTTAGCCACCCCCAGAGGCACAGCAGTATTTAAAATACTACTGCACACAAAAATGTGGGAGAGCCTTGAGAGAGCAGAACTGTAACCATGGGTGCATTACTAACGCCTCACTCCTACACAGGCCAGATCTTACTCAGCAAACACAGTACTTACACAGGCAGCTCACTCAACAAGGCTGGAAAAATCTCTTACAACTACAAGAAGGTAAGCAGCTTTCTCTTGTGATGTTGGTTTGGTGATCACAATTAGCACTGAGGAAAGAAGAGAGGGGGCTCTTAGTTTGTATTAAAGGAAATATTTCCATGTGAAAGGTGACCTGGAGTTTAATCAAACAGAACTTAATCTGAAAATATTGCAGCCCTCAAAGCCAGGCTGCAATCACCAAAGATGATTATCGGGATCTGCTGTTTTTTCAAATCATCATTTGCCCAGAGAGGTGGTGGATGCCCCATCCCTGCAGACACCCAAGGTCAGGCTGGATGGAGCTCTGAGCACCTGATGGAGCTGTAGGTGTCCCTGTTCATTGCAGAGGAGTTGGTCCAGATGGCATTTAGGGGTCCTTTCCAACTCAAACAATTCCATGATTCTATGAAATCTCTCCCACTGACCCTCAAGTGGTAGCTACGAGAGGGGCAGTGAGCTGGTTCTGCTGTTTGTAATGGAGGATTTATGACAGATGAGGTGTTTAAATGCTGCATGTATATTCTCCGTGGTGACGTTATGTCACAGTATTTGGGTTTTCAGCTGTATCCATAGAATGATCATTAGCACTAATTATGATGTTCATAGTCTTGGTTCTTGCTTTGCTTCCTCCTCCAAGCTGGGCTCACTGACATTAACACATATTAAAGAGCAAATCCACCATCAGCCCCAGAATATCCTGTCACCTCCCTACCTTGCTTCTTCTTCCTGAAAACCAAAAAACACTAACTGCTAAAATGCTGCTTGAGAGCAGGAGAGAACAAGCACTGTCTGTTCTCCTTTGAAGCCCCAACACCAACCACACAGATCCTGTGATACTAAAACGATGTTTACAATGTGATAACAGCCCTCTCCCCGAGAAAATGGCACTGGTAATCATAAAAGCAAACACCTTGGGCCATCCCTATTGAGCACAGCTTCCAACACTGGTCCCAGGGGAGCCAGGCTCCAGTGCTCACCGGGTGCAACGTATCCCCTGACCCACACTTGAACCCACCACTTGCTGTTTGCTTCTGCTAATCTAAATCTGGAAGCGCGCTGTCTGGTCAGTAGCATACTACAAAACCATTCAGCGAAATGCTCTAGATGCCATAAAAGCGTGCCTGTGCTTGCAAGCAGGGCTGAAAATTGACTTGTAAAATATAGCCCGCGCACTGCTCACAGCCTGTATCGCAGCCGGCCCATGTGCTGCTGCGCAGGCACCTTTGTGAGGCAGCCAGGCAGCAGCTGTGTGCATTGCAGACATTGTGGGTGGGTGTTTGTCTGCACACTCCACAGCTGTCCTGGCTGCCGTGGAAAGCGCCAGTCCTGCTGCTGGTGAGAGCCGTCCTTGGGCATGCTGTGCTCTGCAGGGCTCTGCGGGACCCATCCGCCTCCTGCGGGGCTGCAGGGCAGCGGGCTGCATCTGGGGGTTGTGCCCTTGTCCTTCCCCTGCACTGGAGCTGTGGTGTACAGCTCCCGTCAGTGTGTAAACCTTTAGTGGTGTTTTTTGTGTTAAAGCTGCATGTGTGTTTGTGATTTCAGCATTTGTAAAAGACACTATTAATCCCTCCATAAATTTTCTCGTTGTGCATTGGTAAGGAAAACAGCCTGCAGTTCTGATACAAAAAATTGCAGAACCACGGCATGGCTGAGGTGGGAAAGTACCTCTGGATGCCTCTGCTCCATCCCCTGCCCCAGCAGGGACACCCAGAGCAGGGTGCCCAGGGCCACGTCCAGGCAGCTCTGGGAGATCCCCAAGGAGGAGACCCCACAGCCTCCGGGCAGCCTGTGCCAGTGCTCCATCACTGCACAGCACAGAAGGGCTCCTGGTGTTCAGAGGGAACCTCCTGTGCTCCACTTTGTGCCCATGGCCTCTGGTCCTGGTGCTGGGCACCACTGGCAGAGCCTGGCTCCGGCCTCTGGCACCCTCCCTCAGGTATTTATGGACATTGATGAGATCTCCCTGAGCCTCCTCTTCTTCAGGTGAGCAGTCCTAAACATTTCAGAACTCTTCATTTCCAGTTTCATCAGCCCATCATGAGAGGGAACCTTTCAACCACCTCTGTAGCCAGAGTCCAGCTTCTACTTGCACAGTGTCAGGAACATGAGCCTTCAGGACTGCATCTTCTCACTGCAATTTCAGCAGCCCTAAGGGTTGTGTAATATGTGGTCATGAACACCAAGGATCCCAGATGTCATAGAATCATAGAATCATAGAATCATAGAATCACAGAATAAGGTTGGAAAAGACCACTGAGATCATCTAGTCCAACCATCAGCCCATCCCCACCATGCCCACTAACCATGTCCCTCAGTACCACATCTGCACATTTCTTGAATACCTCCAGGGATGGTGAATTCACTCCCTCTCTCAGCAGCTGTTCCAATGCAGTCTTTCTGAGAAGAAACGTTTCCTAATATTCAACCTGAACCTGTCCTGGTGCAACTTAAGGCCATTCCCTCTCATCCTATTGCTGTTACCCGAGAGAAGAGGCCAACGCCCACCTCACCACAACCTCCTTTTAGGGGGTTGTAAAGAGTGGTAAGGTCTCCCCTGAGCCTCCTCTTCTCCAGACTGAGCAATCCCAGTTCTCTCAGCTGTTCTCCATACAACTTGTCTTCCAGACCCTTCATGGCTTCAGTGTCCTTCTCTGGACACACTCCAGGATCTCAACATCTTTCCTGTAGTGAGGGACCCAACACTGAATGCAATACTCGAGGTGATCTCACCTAAAAGCAGCTGGAGTCACTTTTCCTATTGACTTTCAGTGACTGCTGCCTCCCTCCCTCAATGAACAGTAAGGATCCCTATAGTATAGGCAAGGAAGATGTGTGCACAGACATCCATAACAATTTTGAGAATACTTGCTTGTGTTTAGGTATTTCTAGTAGAAGCTGGAGTTCTCTACACGTTGTTGTGGGGTCATTTCTGGGCTGTTTTTGGGAGCAGAATCACCCTGGTGAGAAGGCAGTATTTTTCAATGTGAAGTGTTTTCTTTTCAGTTGTGTTTTACATCAACATATGAATAACTTCAAACACACTGTTTCTGAGCTTAAACATCACATTTAGTTTTTAAGCAGACCCGTGTACTTTGCTCATTCTGATTAAAATCAGAATCTTCAAATCTTCATTACCACTGCCAGAGCTCAAAACCTCAAATCAAGGAGCAGTGATTGCTGTGAAGCAAGTGAAGGTCAAGTGACACAACCTGAACTAGTGCATGACCTGTTGAGTAGCAGCACTGCGCACAGCAGTGCATTGGAACTGGAGGGACATTAAGGTCCCTTCTAACCTGAACCATTCTGTGATTCCAGGATTCTATGAAGCAGCTTTGGTGAAGGACATGGAAACCATAGTTCTAAGACATGTAGCATCATCTGACGAAAAAGAGAACAGCATTTCTTGCAGGGTCAATATCACGTTGAAGGGCATTTTTCTAGGCTTGTAAGAAGTGGGGAAAGGTCAAAAAAGGAGCAGGTTCTTTAAGAAATCCTTGTCTGATTATTTCTGTTTTTTTCACATCACCTGTGAGAACAAATTTGCCCTTCTTACCTCTCCCCCCATCAGAAGTTGTAAAGAGGGACAGGCACAGGGAAGGTGTTGGGGACGGTTTCTCAGCCATCTCCCCCCCTGGCATTTTCTGGTGCAGTAAGGATATCTGAGAGCTTCAGGACTTGGCCAAGGGGAACTGGACATCTTCAGGGAGCTCATTATCCTTGGAAGAAACCAATTAAGAAACAAAATGAAATAGGTAGATCAGTTCTTTCCACTGAGGCTGTGGTCTGGTGCTAGAAGCAAACCTGAATGATAAATCACAGATTGTATGAAACTATGAAATCATACACTTCACGGAGAATTGTATGCTAGAAAGTGTCCAGAAAGAATTACTTTCATTGCCCATTGAGACCATCTATCCAAGAGCCAACAGGCACTGGAAGCTGTTCCACTGACACTCCCCACACACCCACTGCTCTTATCAGGCCTTTGTTCCCCTCAGGGCCAGGTTCTTTTGGGGTCCTCCTATGCTCCCATCGTCTCAGATCACAACAAATTCTTTGTATTTACAAAATCTTTATTAGACTCCAGAGGCCACGGATAAAGACAAAAGACCATAAAAACATCCACAGGAGGTTGAACCAAAAGTCCCTCCAGCCCAATATCCTGTCTGTAATGCTGGCAATAGCAGATGCTGAGGGAAGAGCACATGGCGAGGACAAGCCTACAATAAAACTACCATGATATACTCTTTCAGCCTCCAGTGAGTTGCAGGTCAGGGACTTCCTGACCCAGATAGGGTATGTTTGTATTTGAAGGCAGGGAAGGATTTGAACCTCTATTCCAAGCATTTGTGTGCTACAGGAAAAAACACTTGACCCAGCTGGAAAGAAATAAATGTTCGCTATAAACACAAAGCTGACGGAAGCAGACTCAAAGGCCATTTCCAAGCCCAAGGCATGAGCTCCAAGGAAACACTCAGCTTTCTAATGCCCAAAAGAATCTTTTGCCCTGAGAAACTCCTGGGGCAGTGCTCACCAGAGCCCTTTCCCCTCCCCAGGGGTGTCGGCCTCTTGTCCCATGTAATAGCAATAGGATGAGAGGAAATGGCCATAAGTTGCACCAGGAGAGGTTCGGGTTGTATATTTGAAAAAATTTAGAAAGGGTGGTAATACATTGGCACAGGCTGCCCAGGGAGGTGCTGTAGTCACCATCTCTGAAGGCGTTCAAGAACCACGTAGATGTGGCACTGAGGGATGTGAGTTAGTGGGCATGGCGGGAATGGTTGGTGGACTAGATTATCTTAGTGGTCTTCTCCAACCTTAATGATTCTGTGTCTCTATAGAGGCCAGAACGCGAGCCGCACCCGTGTGCTTTGAGCACATGCTGGCAATAGGCCAGGGCCGGGCACCAGCAGTGAAGCCCTCCATCACTCAAAAGGCCAAGCAAACATCCCTCTGTAATGCTTGGCAGGGACGCAGTGCTTGCATGAAGGCATGACTGCTCTTCAGAGCCACGCTACTTCTCTGCCTGCCACCACAACCCCCACAGAAATCATTTCCTGTTTTATTTTTACACTGTCATAAGCTGCTGCCAGCATGGGCGTAGGGGGTTGGGGTAGGGACGAGGTGCCTGAACACACGTCAGCAGGAGGTCAGCAGGACAGTGTGTGGTGGAGGGAACCCGAGGAGCAAGAGGCCAGAGCCAGGCTCTGCCAGTGATGCCAAGTGCCAGGACCAGAGGCCATGGGCTCAAGCTGGAGCACAGGAGGTTCCCTCTGAACACCAGGAGCACTTCTGTGCTGTGCAGTGATGGAGCACTGGTAGAGGCTGCCCAGAGGCTGCGGGGTGTTCTCCTTGGGGATCTTCCAAAGTCGAACAGCAAGAGTCAACACCAGAATCATCACCCCTTCTGCTTACAGTAACTGTAGCAGAAAAAGTCAAAAAAAGGGAACTTCAAATGGCAAATGGTACTAAATGATAAGCTAGACCAGCTGCATTACTGCCAGCATTGCCTTCTCCTCTGGGTCCCAGCTTCATGTTCAATTTACACTGGAATAAGTCTGCTGCTCCATCATACCCTGCCACGTTTGTTTTGTGTTCTTTTTTAATTTCCCTTGAAAATATATGAAGCGATTGGCACAGACTGGGGGAGGTGACGGTCAGATCGAAAGGCAGAAATGAAATTCGGAACAAACCAGCTGCTGGAAATTGTTTCACAGGTTGTGGAGCAAATTGCTCCGCTTCACTTAGAGGCCACTGTGCAACACAGGGCCTGCCTTTTCCACGGGGCAAAATGGGCACTGCTGAGCTTTTTTTGCTGGGTTAGTGCAGTAAAATCATTCGTGAAAAGGCAAGGGTTTTTGCTCAGAGGCTTTTTTAAAATTCACCAGCCAACCCTTCCAGCCACCAGGATAGCTGTAAAATTTGGCTTTTTTTTATGCCAGAACTCATGTAATTTCCATGGCTGTGAATCAGGACATCTTCATTCTTGTGGCATGTTTTTCACTTTTATGAACACTAATTTCGCTGCATTTTCGGAGCGGTGACTTTAGCCACAGCGTGGCTGCTGCGAAGTTCCCACGGCTACCAGTAGGACTTTTATGTGGGAAATCTGTGGGCAGCAGGGAGCCTCCCTGCTTGTATCAATAGGAACTTCCCAAGCGCCTCAGACTGACATTTTCTCAGCCCGGATCGGAGCACACATGCTCTCATTTAGAGCTCCCTTCTCCGAAGCTGAAGGACATGTGTGATCATTTTAGCTCCGGCAGTTTTCTAGCAGGCCTTTTGCACACAGAGAAATCCTGTGCAAATGGGATTTTTCCTCTTCAGCCAGCAGAAACCCCATCCTGCAAACTGCTGAGCAGAGCACCAAGGGGTGAACACAGGAGATGCCAGCCAGGGCCACGTTGACCCCAGGCCCCCATCATGATGAAGATCATGGAGGAAGCATATAAGAGTCCCACCAGTGTGGATGCTGCACTGCAGACTTCCCCTCTCAAACTTTTTGAAATTTGGGGTGCACAGAGCATCCCTCCAGTGTGCCTCAACACCACAGAGACATCATTTTTCTTTCTTTCTATGTGTCTGCTGGGGCTGTCAGGCCACCGCCAGCAGTCATCCTGTCCCACAAGAGTTTCCCAGCCCTTCGCATCACAGCCATGCATTCCAGAGATGGCCAGACACATAAATACATCTTCTGTGCTTGCACACTGGAGGACTTTCTGCAGCTGGATAAAAGAGCATGATAAAAGCATATATATTGTCTCCACCAGTCAAAAAAAAAAAAAAAAAAAGGGGTTGAATTTTTGTTCTCAGAAGACAGAAATGCAGTGGGAGGGCAATGGGCAAGTTATACAGCTTTGGATTTATTAAAGATAATATATTGCAGGGAAAAATCAGCTGTGGTGGGACACTGTGTTTACTGGATGTTTAGAGAAGACCACACAACCCACAAACACGACAGGACCACGCTCAATGATCATATCTCACTATCACTTCCTATTTGCAGAACTGTAATTGTGGGAATTCTTAAGGTCCATAATCACTAAAAATGGATATCTGAACTCAGAAACCAGGGAGGCAGAAACCCTCAAGGAATTGTTTTCCACTTCAGTTAAAAAAAAAAAAAAAAAAAAAGGCTGAATTCTTTGTCAATGAGAGATGGTCCAGTTTTGCAGCTTTAGATTTGGTAAAAGAAACACCTGGTTGCCCATCAGTGACAGAGCGGAGTTTGATGAGAACAGAGGACAGAGATTATCACTCATTTGTCATGTGTAAGGATTTCATTGATGCACATCATTCCAGTGCAAACTGGTAATAACTGCTCAGGATTGCCCAGAGGAGCCGTGGGTGCCACATCCCTGTAGGTGTTCTCGGCCAGATGGGATGGGGCTTTGGGCATCTGGTCTGGTGGGAGGTGTCCCTGCTACATGTAGCCCAGAAGGTTTGAAATGGAAAAGAAATGGGAATATGTTTGCTGTTGTTGCAGCCAGAATAGGCAAAGTGTAAGTGTGATGAGGTTTGTAGCAGAAGCTAGTATCTTCCTCCAAACAAGATATATTGAGGGGAAGAGAAGTAATAATAACCTTTCTCCAGCTCCAAACTATCACCTCTCCATATTTTGATGGCATTTGATAAGCTTTCAGTGTAAGTCAGAAAGAAAAACATGTATACATTGCTGCTATGGCAAAAATCCTGCTATACACCTTCACCAATGGCTGGTGCAAGAAGACCAAAATCTTTTGTCTGATGTTGTCAAGTGGCCCAGTTCTGTAAGGTGGTTTCAGTGTCTGTGCATGCACATCCATGCTTTTCCCCTTTAGAAAGCTGCTAAACACCTTGTCCAAGCAAGCTAAATGCAAAAGAGGACTCAAAGCGATTCCTTTCTAAAATCTGTGTGAAAATAATCAACAAAACAGGAGAGAATAACCATATGATGTCAACAAGCACCCCAACTGAAAGTAGGGCTGTGGTGTGAACCAATGTTATTATGTCACCAAGACCACTGCAGCGGGAAGGAGCCGTAATGTTTCAACGCAGAGAATGGCATCAACAATAGCTTGTGCTCACCCATTATACAAGCCCATGGTGCTTCAGTAGTCATGATGTTTGAGCAATCCCTTATTGATATGAAGAGCACATTCACAGAATACCTGAATCATTATGATTGGAAAAGATCACTACCTGGTCCAACCATCAACCCATCACCACATGGCCACTAAGCCATGTCACTCGTGTCCAGAGTATGGAGCTGGAGATGGGGTTTTGCTGGTGAGAGGAGCTAAAAAATGAGAAATGTGCCAAAGAAAATGAGGGGGCAGCAAAAATGGGATAAAAGATGGAGGAGAGCAGAAGGTCAACAAGTTGGTCTCACTCTGCAAAACTTGTAAAGGCTTCTTGGTGTCGAGTCATGTGAAGGGAAAGTGGGTGGCTCTTGAGACACAGTAAAAATGAGAATTAACTCACCTACTAAATTCTCAGTCATCTTCCTCTTACAACCACTGCCAGGAAGTCTGATTAATCAGTCTAAGTTTAAATAGAACAACAAAAAAGAAAATACTATGCACTCTGACTGGTCCATGAGGAAACCATGAATTTGCTCTTTTAATAATTAAAAGTGACCCAGCAGGTTTTCCAGAGCAATCATCTCTCATTCAGAGAATAAAATCTTCTCCACCCATGTACGTGGAATCTACTGCATTCTCTGCCCAGATAATCGCATTGTTTTGCCCACTCGGATGAAGTTTCATTTTGTGAGGTGGTTCCCCAAATACCACTTGTTTTTCTGCTGAGAAAGTATTGAGTAAAATCATTCCAATGATGGAAGAGAAGAAATGTTTCAACTACCTAATTGGTCATCTTTTGCCGATTTCTATGGAAGAAAAAAGAAGTTCACTGTCACTGCCAACATGAGATGAATATTTTGCTGAGTATGACTGACAAATTTTCCACCCCAAGTACACTGCAGTAGGAGGCATGTCTCACAGATTTGTGCTTGATTTCTTGCTGTACAAAACCCATGTACTCGTACAGCTCGGCTTGTGCTGTGTGAGCTTTGACTTTCAAAGCCAGATTTCTACACATCTTCACCTTTGGATATTTTTAATGCATCTACTTCACTGAATGAGAGAAATATCATTAAGATCTGTGTCTCGAGAGTTCTCCTCCAGGTCACACCTGAGACGTAGCTCTCAAGGCACTGTGTGGGGAAAGGCTCCACCACATTTAATCCCCTGGAGTACTTCTTCATGCAAGTCAGTGAGAGTAAATCTAATGCAAAATGAGCAGAGGAGGCAGAAATGAGTCTGCAGGCAAAACCCCAGTGAGTCAAAGTGTCCCTCAGCGATGACATCAAATTGCTGGTAGAGGTGAGGCAGCCCAAACGCCATGAGGAAAGTTGGGGCTCCTTGGTGACTGTGGGGCTTTCTTTCAGACATGAGCACAGTCTGAAATCTGAAGTCCATAAAGACCTTTCAGTCACTCTGGCTCTAAGAGAGAAGAGAAGGTTTTGGCACTGAGTTTGAATGTACCAGAGCAACTGGTGGCAGTGCCACAATGGAAAGAAAAAGGAAGCAGAGCTGAAGAAACTTCTGAGAAATGTAAAAAACAGTTAACTGGACAGGAACTGAACAAGTCATCAAGTGTTATGGGAAGAGGCTGGTTCCTAAAGGTATATCCCATGCAGCCTTTCTGTTTATAAAGTATGTATCAGCACTCCAGTAATCAGACCTGGACATTTGGGGTTGGAACTAGGTGATCTTTGAGTCCCTTCCAACCCAAGACATTCTATGATTCAAGATATTCTGCAAGGATTAACCTACTGGACATGAGAAATCATATACTTTAACAGTGTCTGTAAATGAAAGGCATCATGGAGTTAAGAAATTACACATCTTTGTTACATAACAGCACAATTAAAAACAAATAATGTATTACTTCCTATGGCCATCTACTGAATTTCATCAAGACTAATTTCGTGTTCAAAATCTCACTAGCCTTTGCCTGCTATCAGACAGAAAAAAGGGAAATTAGCACTCTCTTTTTCATGTTTCAGAACAAAAGCACGAGCTTTGAAGCGCTGCCTTTGTGAAAGAAACAGTTGTGGCCTGCTAAAACAAGCAGTACTGAAAAGGTTAACTAATTTGGTTTCCCTGATAAGTTTATCTATGATCAGAACTGAGTCATACAGAAAATACTCCTACAAGATTTGACCTTTTACTTGTATCCCACACTGAGATAATATTATACTTAAAATGGATATCAATAAGAACTTTGTTTTAAAAACTATATTTAAAATAAATTACTTTTAAATAACAGAAACTGTTTTCAATTAGCCCTGTTAAAGGAAATCAACTAGAAAGTTATGTATGCTTTTTTATTTTCTTTATATAAATTATACCCAGGAGTCCTATGATAGCAGCACTATACAAACTATGCACTACCTTTATATTTATTTCTTATCAAAATAAACTTAACAAATTAGATTTGTTTTTACAGCACTTTATATCCAATAATGACAATGTTGTATTGGTCCCAGGATAAAAACAATGAAAGTAGCAGCTGAATGGTATTTTTATTAAGAGTTAACAAAAATGTCCTGTGCAAACAGAGTGTATAAAGAAAATTAATTCCATAATTCCTTATGATGAAGGCATCCCTCTCTTTTTTCTTTTTTTCTCACAATATCAATCTCATTTGGAAAGATCGTTTTAAGGGGAAAACTGTAAGTTTTAGCATGACTTACTCAGCAAAATGATATAGCTGAACTTAAACATTGCTGACTGCTACGATTTAATATTAGGACCTGGCAAATGTTTTGATAACTTAATACTTTTTAAAAGAAAACTTGTTTGTTACTGAAGATTTTGGGAGCTCAGAAGAAATATAATCTAAAAAAATAACACAGCTAAAGATCCAAAGAGAGGTTTCTTCTTTTTTCCATTTTTTCCATTTCCTCTACCTTGAGCTGGTTCCTCCATGTGAGCACATTTAGAGGCCTTTTACTGGTGGCAGATTCAAATATCTCTGAGATATTCACCCTACAAACTCAGCACAAGTCCACGTTTTCCTCCAGCAGTGGAAAAATGGCAGGGCTAATAGTCTGGAGTTTGTTACTAAAAATGAGTCCTCACACCAAAAAATAAAATAAAATAAAATAAAATAAAAAATAAATAAATAAATAAATAAAAACATTGTTTAGAACATGTGGTTTGCTGCTATTAAGTTAACAGTGGAAAATCTCATTACTTTTAATTTTATTTTGTGGTGGGATTGTTTCGTAGACCGAAGCAGATTTTCTCTTAAGCAGAGCTTCTCCTCCTACCTTGCAGCATTCTACTCTGCAAGCAGCTCTTTGCACAGCTCGCCTTGATGTTTCAGGTCAAAGTGCTGAATTAAAAAAAGAAAACGGATTTTTTCCCCATGTGTGCCTCTCGTGTGCCATCCTCACCAGCTCTTGCTCTGACAGAGGAGTGTTCCAATGAAGACCCGGGGCTGAGGGTGTTCTCCATGCAGTGCTAAGAACGTATTTGCTCCTACTGAAAGCTCCAAAGGGGCAAATAAGGCATCAGACAACTCCTGATGTCACCTCTATGTAGGAAGCCCTGTGAAGAAGTAAGGTGTAACGTGGGTGGATGAAACAGGGTTTCTGGAGCTCAAAGTGGCCAGAGTAGAAAAGATTGTAAAGGTTTCTGCATCAGATTTCTTGCCAAAGTTTGGAAGCCTCTCATCTGATTTCTGACTTTGGATTGAGGCTACAATGATTTACAAGAATAGAGGACCAAATGTGCAATTTGAGGTGAAAATATTGCCAAGGCAGAAGCTCAGAGCTTAAAAGCTTCTACATACATACATACATACATATATATCCTATTTATTGTGACTCAAATCTGAAACTCTTATGGTTTAAAATACAAAGTGATATTCAGGGTCACATAATATTTGCTTTCAATCAACAGCCCACTGGATTTCCCTGTAACATATGCTTGTACATGATAAGACTTACTCTTGTGCAGAGGTGAGCCATTATATTGTAAATTCCACTTGCAATACAATCCTTATGTAACTCAGCTTGTGTATTTCCAGATATCCTTATATTTTCAAGTTCAGCCATTCCCCTGGCACTCAGCACTTTTCCAGGTCCTGGTTTGTCATGAGAATTTGACATCTGCTTCCTGAATAAACAAAATATATGCACATAAGATCACTGATGATCAGATACTATATTTCTTTCGAACATCTCTCTAGTCCTCACTTCTCAACAAAGCTGCCAGAAGCTGAGCTCTACATTCAGATGATGACTCATTCAGCCCCACTGCTGCCAGGGCCTCACTTTTCCATCAGTGGTCATTTTGGGAGCTCAGGTCAGTCTCTCAATATTCTTTTGGAAATCAGGGAAGGAAATGGATCAGCTGCTCAGTGAATACAGGTCTTATGGGGAGTGGCTGAGGAAACTGGGATTGTTTAGACTGGAGAAGAGGAGGCTCAGGGGAGACCTTATTGCTCTCTACAACTCCCTGAAAGGAGGTCATGGCAAGGTGGAGGTCAGCCTCTTCTCCCAGGCAACAGCGATAGGATGAGAAGGAATGGCCTGAAGTTGCACCAGGGGAGGTTCAGAATGGATATTAGGAAAAACTTCTTCCCAGAAAGAGTGGTAAAGCATTGGAACAGGCTGGCCAGGAAGGCACTGTCCCAGGAGGTGTTAAAGAATCATGTAGATGTGGCACTGAGGGACATGGTTAGTGGGTATGATGGGGATGAGTTGGTGGTTGGGCTAAATGGTCCTAGAGGTATTTTCCAACCTTAATGATTCTACAATTCTTTGATTCCATGAAGGGAGAAACTCTGACTAGTCTGAATTCCCACAGCAATGCTCGGCTAGAAGTGCCACTGTACGGGCACAGCTCGTATGTTTGTTTCCAGCTAACTGCACTATGATTTTACAAAAAGCTAAAACAAAGTAGAAGGCCGCTCATCGCTTCATTTTGAATAAGAGTGCCTGGGGAGTAGGCGTCTGATGTTTGCAGTGGCATGAGCACCTGCAGTTTGTGGGCTAGCGTGGAGGAGCAGCAGATGTTCAGTATCTCTGCAACATCAGGCCTCGAATTGAACATACATGATTTCAAGGATGACCTTCTAGGGGTGCAGTGAGTGCCTCCTGCCATTTCAGGAGTGGGTGCCACTTAGAGCATTATCAGAGATTTAAGAAATGAGTTCAGAGCTGGATATGAAAATATATGGATCATCGTCTTATAGATGAACAAAAGTTAAATGTAACCAGGCTGAGACAGAAAAACTTTCACCTCTTGACAGATGTCCAAAGTTCCATCTGAGACTGAGAACAAGCATTGAGACTTTGCTGACGGTGTGATGCTTTGGAGCTGCACTACCCATAGTGAAACCAGCTCAATTTTGACATCTACTACATGTGCAATTGAAAAGTGAACTTGCAAAATGGGGATTATTTTGAGAGCTAAGTGAAACTAGCTTGTTCAGTCTGTAGAGCTCTTGGGTTCACTTTCTTACGTTTTGCTTTGTACGGTTCTATACACCAAGAGTTTTGCTTTGAGTTTTAGGTTCAAACAAAGCAAAACTGATCGCAAAGCACTGTATTTTGATTTTTCAGATTGAAATTAGGTCTCACACAGAAATTTTCAAAAGCCAAAGTGCAGAGCACTGGAGCCTGCATTTCAGCCCAGTCCGTTTCCAAGCTGTCAGCCTGAGGCTCAGAGCCAAGTTTTCCTTACGTGCACTGATGCTGAGAGCTGCCTTCTCTGTGCAGTCCCACATCCACACAAAACTCCCTAAAACCACCTGATTTTGCAGTTTCTTCCAGGAAAAATAGGTGAAGCCATCCCAGCGTTGTCAGATTTAACTAACGTCAAATAGTGCCAAGTTAGTAATTGTTACCTTCAATAGATTTGTTTCTAGCTAAGTCCACGAAAATTATTACAAAAGCACATAAATCCCAAGCTACAGTTAGCACTATTTTCTGCTAGAATGAAAGCCGCATGCTTACCTTTATTATAACAGACATGTCTTGCCAAAAGCAGTAGAGCAGAGTGTCCAGAAACACCCTCCTGAAGAAAGCTTTGAAGAAACACCTACTTAAACATACTTTCAGCCTTTATTTTATCCACTTTGCACATTTATTTTCTTAGCAGCCCTCGAGCCCAATGGTTAACACGTTGGATTATCGTTCTTACTGGCCACAGAAAATCATTTCTGTCTCACTTACAACAGCACTTATTATCATACCTCCATGCTCATCATTTAACTTTCCACTATATTAATAACCTGGGCCGATTTTGCCCAGCAAGCAACCTAAACCTTCTGACTTTGACAGAAACCTTGTGTGCTTGTTTCTCTTTCTAACCATCAAAGAAGGTCACTGAGCTACCCTAGGTATCAGCATTTTTCCTGTGTGATTCACTCACACCAAGCAAACCCTCTAGACCAACATTTCTTCCGTTTCTGAATTTGTACTTAACCAATAGGATCAACAGGCCCCCTTCTCCGTGGGTGGTGATAATGTCAGTACACCACTGCCCAAATAACCTTTCCCTATAGGGAAATGCTAACATTTAATTCTTTAAATTTAAACCACATGCATTTTGGTCTCATAACCGTACTCTGCATTAACTGCCTTTTGTTATTCATTTGTATCACTAAAAACCTTAATGAAACCGGTTATTTAAATTGGAAATGTTAAGTGCAGTAGACATCTAAAATTTGGGTATGAGCTATAATACATCAAAATATTTAAATAGTAACTAAATATTTTACCTAACCATTGTAAACACATTTGCAGAATTAATAATGACACAGCCCTGCGTATGTTCAGTGTAAAGCCACGTCTCCAAAGAGCTGTTCTCTTCAGTCCTTTGCAGGGAACATAAGCAACAGCCAGAGAGGCTTTTGAATGGTTTCTATCAGTTACCTTCATCTTACCCAGAAACAAAAAGTGCCATTTAAGTACTGCATATGTGAGACCTCCGCTAAGGAGAACAAATTACGTGTGAGTTGGCCACATGTTATTTTCCTCCTGGTGTTCTCTGAAAGAGGCACTGCCACTGTATACATTCCTCACAAACATTGCCGTGGGGTGACCACAAATGCACAGCTGCCAGTGCAGTGCAAATACTGACATTTGGGACCAGGACTCAGGGACTCTTATTCAGACAGCAGGAAAGCTAAGTCGTTCCTCAGCAAAATGTAACACAACTAGAAGTATTAAAAAAAAAAAGAAAAGAACAAACAGACAAATTAGGTCTTAAAAATTTTGGGGGAGGAGGATAAATTTTTAAATTTCTTCAGTATTAACACATATAATGTAGATAATGGTTGCATCAGTCTGTGCTTACAGTCATTATTTTAATTACATGTCTCATGTCTCAGCATAAAGACTTATAAACCCTTTAATTGCCAATCACAGAGTTTCGATACCAGTCCATTATTTTTTGAATTGGCTTTTTCAGAGCATACATTACCTCCCAGGTGCAGATTTACACCATCTTCTTTGTTTTTTAAATAGGAATTCTGTAACTCGTTCCACAAGCCAAACAGTTCACTACCCAAAACCAGTTGGGAATCTTCCTCTGGACCTAAATCACTGAATCATGGAATCATAGAATTGCTCAAGTTGAAAAAGGCCTTCAAGATCATCAAGTCCAACCACAACCTGACCATACTACCCTAACTCTAACAACCCACCACTAAATCATGTCCCTGAGCACCATATCCAAATGGTTTTTAAACACATCCAGGGATGGTGACTCAACCACCTTCCTGGGGAGCCTATTCCAGTGCTTAACAGCCCCTTCTGTAAAGAAGTGTTTCCTGATATCCAACCTAAATCTCCTCTGGTGCAACTTGAGGCCCATCTTTCCCTATTTTGTCTTGGGGAGCTCACTAGGGCTGGTAAATCATATAAAAAACAGCAGTCATTGGAGATGGCTGCAGTAACAAGAGGCATCCTTGGGGCTTGGTCACAGATTTCAGGATGCTTAGGTTGCAGCTCTCCATGGCTTCCTATAATTCTTTCCCATCTCACAGTCTTTCGGTTATATAATTCCCAGTCCATAAAATGCTGTCGCACACTCTGGGATTTGGTAAAAATGTTCAAAATACCATTGCTCCCTTCTAAAGAGACAAACCAGTCCTGGTTCTCTGTAGGAGTGTTCCTGTACCTTCCTCCTGCTCAGACTGCTGGCATGAGTGACACGAGGAGAATGTTTGTTTCTGCTCTCACACAACCACTGCCGCTGTGCCCAGGGGTTCATCCTGAAAAAGATTCATACAGACTCAATAAGAAAAAAAAAAAAAAGAGTGAACAAGAATGATTTTTCTGCTTCATTTGCGAATTATAGAATTAATATTTACACGATTAAACCCGATTTCCTGATTGCTTTGCGGGTCACCCCATGCTATTTTCTGTAACAATTTGACTTTTAAACTTCTGCAATAATAATCCAAATTCCTGTCGATCATAATGCTACTGACCGATAAAAAACAGTTCATGGGAAAGTTTTATCTGCCTATACAATCCTCATTGATTGCCTGTAGTGAATTTCAACCACAGTTTGCTACCCTCACAATTTTAGCTTCATTATGAGTTATAGATTTATGCACTATATTGTTTTTATATGTTATATTCTAGAAGAACATTCAGTAACATTCAGTCCAGCATTGTACAATGCCTATATAACCACATCAACTAATATATTCAAGGTTTTTAACTTCCCTCCTATTCAGCAGACCATCAAAAATGAACCTGATTAACATAGTTTTGTAATTACTGCATGTATTTCTCTAACTCTCTGTAGCTGAGTGCCTGGTACCTGAAGTTATCACTTTCTTCATCAAAATTAGTTTGCTTCATCGTGCCCCAATCTGAGGAATTATGCTTACTTTTTCCAGACTCCCAATACTGTTGAACCTCAGACCACCGTGTTCTTGCTGGGAAGCCCCATTTTCTCAGTCTGAGCCTGCATGCGTTATCTGCAAGGGAAAGATGGACTGTTCAGTGCCCCAAGCCCTGAAGCTGTCTTCTTGTGCTCTCCTGCAGCATCAGCAGCTCCCCACCCGCACACGGGTTCAGCTCAGCCACCTTAATTCAAAACAGACCCTTGATGGCATCCTGTTAAACACAATAACCCTCTACTTGCTAGATACGGAATTACTTTCCTGCCCCTACTCCTTGTTAAACATGGATAAAACACCTTAGGTGGAATTACTTTCACAGCTGTGCCACTTTTAATTTTGTTAAGCCTTTGTAAAGGCTTATTGGTTTGTTTTACGGTGTTCTTCTACAGCAGTATCAAAGTTCAGATGCCCACAGGAAGGTACCCAATGCCCTCTGGAGCAACCCAGAGTATCTGCAGCACCTGTAGTGGGTTGACAGTGACAGTGTGGGACCTACAGGAGATCTGCACCATTGAACTGTCAGCAAGAGGCCAGCTGGGATTCCCCAGAGGCTCCAAAGCGATACAGGAGGGCTATGCTTAGGCACGTGCATTTCTTCCAAAATTAACACAACAAAGTATAAAATAAAGGGGAAAAAAAGTAACTAAACAAAAATTAATATGAAAGCTTTGGAAAGTAATACACCAAAAATATAATTTCACTTTGATATGCAGACTAAATCCCATACCTACCTGTATAAAAGCCAGTTGTAGATAATCGCTGCAAATCATCCAGGTCCCATAAAAACAAAGTGCATAATGGAATAGCTAAGTTCACTGCACTTTGATACTCTTTTTACTTCATATTTTAGACGACTGATACATTTTTAAAGTTAAATACTGAAAACGATAATTGCTTTGAACTGTTCTAGAGTGAAGTTTGCTATTTTTTCTCATTCAGCAACAAAGTGTTTTGTACCGTCCAAAAGAAAAGCATTGTGACATTTGTATTTACATAACTTACTGAAAAAGATATGGACGCCTACGGCACAATTATTTCCCATCACTTTATCATAAGTCCAAATTTTGAAAACATAAAATTAATTCACATTGTAATGTATTCCTCAGAGCCAAACCTTGGAGATTGTTCTCATCTTTCCCCTGGATAAACTCCTTCCAGTACCTAAAGGGAGCCTGCAGAAAAGCTGGGGAGGGAGAGTGTAGTGATAGGACAATGGATAATGCCTTTAAAATAAAAGAGGGCACATTTAGATTAGACATTGGGAAGAAATTCTTCACTATGAGGGTGGTGAGGCACTGGCACGGCTGTGGATGCCCCATCCCTGGAGGCACTCAAGGCCAGGTTGGATGGGGCTCTGGGCAGCCTGAGCTGCTGGCTGGTGCTGCCCACGGCAGGGGGCTGGGATTGGATGGCTTTAAGGTCCCTTCCAACCCAAGCCATTCTGTGGTTCTATGAAAATTAGGCTGAGAGACAGAATGCTATTTATAATCATCAGAGCTGTAATGTGTTGGAACAAACCTCCAGTGGAATACAAGGTGGGCAGTACAGCTCCTGCATGGATTTTACAGCAAGTTTGGCTTTAACAGCCAGAAGACCAGGCTCAGCAGACCTGGAGTCCTCAAGCAATAAGCCAGTGGTGTCTTGATTCTTCGTAATTCTGGCACAGCTTTCTCGATGTGGTTATCAGAAATCAAAATTATGCTCTTTATATTAAAGGAAGCTGCATCTAATAGCCAGGTGAACACTTAAGTGGTGACATAACTATTAAAATAGACATTAAAATGATTGTGTGATTCTCAAGTTTCATTTATAAAGTAGAAAGCGAAACTCTACTGTTCTTTACTTCAGACTCAATCTGAAGCAATTCTGCTGATTTCAGTTGCTTCAATGAGTTTACTTCAAGCTTATATCAAAATAAATGAGATTTGCATTCATCACCTTACTGTGCATGCCCTTTGGGGGTACTAAAGCCCAAAGCCCATCATAGAAACTGATGATTATCACTATTTGACAGTCATCATGGGAGGAGAGTTCACAGTGGTGAAGGTGACACACACAACTGCAAAAGGCAGGAGACAGCATTAACCAGGCATTGGTTTTCTTCTACCATCCTCTGCCCTCTGTTCATTATATGGCAGGGTTACACAGTGCAAAGATTCTGAGAAAATATTCTCACAGTCTGCTTCAACGTAGACCAGCCAACTTTGCCTTGGTTTTTATTTGGAGTAACGTATCCTTCAAAGTTGTATTTTAAAGCAAACTTTTTCTTTTTCTTTTTTTTTTTTTTTCTGTCACAGCCAAATTCTCCAGTTCTGGGATTCACAATATTTTCCTTTTTCCAGAATGACACCTGCTGGTGGGAGAAGCATGGATGAATTACAGATATTCTGTGGTTCAATAGCAGCTAACCTAACCATACTCTCTGAGCGTGCTCATCACCTGTGTCCAGTAAAGTGTTGATAATAAAGATCTGGAAATGTAAAGATACTATAAGGAGCACGTTGTAGAAGCAACATAGTTTTCAAATCTGATTTAATATTTGCTCTTATTCAATCACTAAGATACCATCCACCAAAGCAATGCTTCAGTGGTGTTTCAGTGTCGTATCCTACTACTATTCTGGGAAGCCCACAGCATGGATATGTCAAATTGAGGTGAAAGCCTGAACGAAATCCTTCCTATCCTATGCAAAAAGCTGCTGTGCTGCTTCAGACCTTTCAGTGTGAGTAAAACCAGCTGCTAACGCTATTATTGGTGCTTAACACTCCAGAAGATTAGCATCTCAAAGAGAAGCATTATGCACATGTCCCTCAACTGGTATACGAGGACATAGCTAGGAGAGACAGAAAGCAAGCTGTACCTTTGCCAAAACGATGACAAATGCTCCTCAATATGCCAGGCAGCATTAGGATCTGTAATGGATTTCCGTACCCACAGCACCTCTAATGTCTGGGGCTGCTGGAGAAGACTCCAGCTATAAAGGAGCCAGACTTGAGCTTTTCATGCTTTCAGCACATTCACAGCAAATTTCCAAAAGTGATTTCCAATGCTCGAAACATCCTCACTGGGGACACACGATTTTATCTCCTTTTTCTGAGATGCTAACTACCCAAAGTCCCCTGTGATGGCAAGCTAAAGCAAAGGTGCCCAGGACCCTGAAGAAAACATATATATTGGACTACAAAAAATCTAGAAATCTGAAGTATTGAAGTTGCTCTCAGTTAATTGCAGACAGTAACTTGTGGTCACATACTAAATCATATTTTGAGACCTGTATGATTTGAGCCCAACTTATGAAAAAAATGTCCAACTAAACAGTGAAAGAAATGTCCAACTAAAAAGAAAACAGTATCAGAAATTAAATTCAGAATTAGAATTCAATGAATTCTTTTGAATTATTTGCAAGGCAAACATAGAATCATAGAATGGTTTGGGTTGGAAGGGACCTTAAAGATCATTTTGTTCCAACCCCCTGCTATAGGCAGGGACACCTCCCTCTTGACCAGGTTGCTCAAAGCCCCATCCAGCCTGGCCTTGAATGCTTCCAGGAAGGGGGCATCCACAACATCTCTGGGCAACCTGACCCAGTGTCTCTCCACTCTCACAGTAAAGAATTTTTTCCTCATATCTAGCCCAATTTTACCTCTTTCAATTTAAAGTCATTTCCCCTTGTTCTGTTGCTCCATGCCCTTATAAATGTCCCTCCCCAGCTTTTCTGTAAGCCCCTTCAGGTACTGGAAGGCCGCTATAAAATCCCCCTGCAGTCTCTTCTCTTCTCTTCTCTTCTCTTCTCTTCTCTTCTCTTCTCTTCTCTTCTCTTCTCTTCTCTTCTCTTCTCTTCTCTTCTCTTCTCTTCTCTTCTCTTCTCTTCTCTTCTCTTCTCTTCTCTTCTCTTCTCTTCTCTTCTCTTCTCTTCTCTTCTCTTCTCTTCTCTTCTCCTCTCCTCTCCTCTCCTCTCCTCTCCTCTCCTCTCCTCTCCTCTCCTCTCCTCTCCTCTCCTCTCCTCTCCTCTTCTCTTCTCTTCTCTTCTCTTCTCCAGGATGATTAGCCTCAGCTCTTTCAGCCTGTCCTCATAGGAGAGGTGCTCCAGCCCTCTGATCACCTTCCTGGCTCTCCTCTGAACTTGCTCCAAAAGCTCCGTGTCCTTCTTGTGTTGGGGTCCCCAAAAGTGGACATATATTCAAGCGTGTTCCTCTTGAGTAAATCATTAAAATACAATGCTATGGCATACCTCATCACAATGCCAGAAGGCAAATTTCTGTGCTGATTAGAGAATCAGAATGCAACATAGGAGCCTTGGCTTGGATTCCTGGATTTGTCACTGGCCTCCTATATAGCTCTGAGCAGACAGCTTCACATCTCTGTTCCTCCAGTTCTCCCATCTGTGAAAAGACAATAACATTTTTATGTTTTATGATTTATGAAGATAGCTATGTGATGGATTTCCAAAGATTGCTTTTATTTTGGAAAATACAAGCACATGAAAAAAGGGGTATATTGCTGTAAACTCACTGGATAATAGGAGACACATGAGGCTGTTTGCTTCAACAGATACTTCAGAGATAGAGTTTCTTCAGATGTATTCCTTGTAAAATTCATCATGTCCAGCCAATGGTTGCATATACTTCTGGTTTTAGAGTCCTCATTTGCCATGGCAAATGAAATGCATGCATGTTATAGAAACAGCCCAGAATTCAAATAAGCCTCTGCAAAAGGACGAGAGCTCTGAATTTGGTCAAATTTTCCTACTCTCTTAACTCAGCCTATTGAACTCACACTGAGTGGAATAACCTTACCATTGGAACTACTTCCACATCCTTATTTTTTTACTCCACCTACGACATTCTGAACTTCTACCATCAGTAGTCACCAAGTTACCAAGTACTTGTCCCAGAAGGACGAATGCTACATAACTGGACATCACTTACCTATCACCAACCTGAACAGCAGTGCCTCTGCATAGAGGAAGTAAGAATGCTCTAGAGCATTGCATATATTTCTATTTCTCTTTTTCATTGCCTTTTTTTCCCCTTTCTAATCTGCTTTCTTTCATTTGGGTTCTTTGCCATTTTATAACCCTACCCTGAACACCAGAATGACAGCAATTGATTCTCCATCTAAAAACATATACTTTCAGCAGAAACATCACATATTTTAAACTCTGTTAAGAGCAAAACAGTGGTAATCCACACTGCAGTCAGAATCCACACAGGACCACTAAACACTGCACACTGTGCAGAATGTAATATCAATTCATGGAGAGAAAAATACGTAACGACCTCACCCAAACTAGCCGCAGGTAAACTCAATTAGAGAATTGCAGCTTCACTTCTCCTCACTTCCTCTCTTTCTACTTCACTACTTCTCTCCCTTCTCCTCAGAGAAAAAGAAATATTAAATACTTTGCTGTACCACAGCAAATTCCTCACTGAGATCCGTCAAGGTGAGATTTACAATACACCCTTTTACCATCAAATCAAAAAGTTCCAGATTTGCATATCATTTTCACATTTTTTTCCAAAATTGGTTATTTCAATACTTCTTTCTATTTCCTAAGTACATTTTTTTTCCTCCGAGATCTGTTTTAAATACTTGCACCCTTGATCTTTTTACCCAGATTAACAAAGCTGCTCTTGTCGCAGTGACTCTTCCCTTTTATAAGACACTCAGGCATGTAGTTTCATACACCTATTTTGTCTGAATTCTGGATTAACAGCTGTCCCACTCCACTGACTTGAGTATCCAGACTTTGCCTTATTTCTTCATCATTTTAGCCCAGAGGTCCAATGCAGATTCTATTTCATCTTGCCCCTGCCTTCACTGCAGAGCAGCCTTCCTCTCTTCCTCAGTCTTTTCTAGATGAATAAGTTTTCCTTCTATTGGTTCTTACTTCATTCCTACATATCCTGCTCTCCGACTCATCACTTTCTTTGTCAATTCCTCTTCTGTCTTTGCACTACCTACCTACAGATGTATTTTCACTGGTGTTTGCCCATCAAATTACATAAGGTCCCCTTACCATTTTTTCCTTTGTTTGGGATACAAGTTCTGGATAGTTTTTACACTTGAGGGAAAAAAAGAAATAACCTCTACAGTTCAGCTCCTTGATTTTTCTTGTTGCGGATCACTTCAACAGTTAACTCATGTAGCTTATCAAAACTTTTTATCTTCAAAATCAGGAACCTTAACTACAGTTCTGCTTCTATTTAGTCTTCTATTTAATGCAAATGCAATAGGCTTGTGAGTATTTGTTTCCAAGTTCCTTATATGTTGATTTTTCTTTTCTTTTTTTTCATGGTCTTCATCAAAAGTAAGTCTAAAATAGGTTCAGTTGAGAAGTCATTTGGTTACCTACTCTATCTATAGGTATGGGCCCTACCTTGAGAAGTAAGGCCCTACTTCTGCATGTCTTTCACTAGAGATCACAGAATGAATCATAGAATCATAGAATGGCCTGAGTTAAAAAAGACCACAGTGATCATCTAGTTTCAACCCCCCTGCCATGGGCAGGGTAGCCAACCACCAGACCAGGCTGCCCAGAGCCACATCCAGCCTGGCCTTGAAATACAGAGTTACATCTCTGTATGAGATACAGATGAGATACATCCGGGAAATACAAATCTTCCCAAAATATGTCATTTCCATTTGTGTTTACTCATCTAATTATACTATTTGCGACCTGATAATAAGGATGGAATGAGAGTTCCATCCTTATCATAGTGATCCATGAGATTACTGCAGCAGTGATCTAGAATGATCCTTACTTATTCTAACTAATGTTTCTCAAAGGAATTTTAACACAAATTTTGTGTTCAGCCAGCAACAAGTCTGTTCATTTCTTTTTTCTGAGGGACAATTTGAGACAAATTATTTTTTTCTTTTAGAAAGTCAGTATATAAAATTTTCAACTGCCAAAGCACATGCATCATTAGATAGCACAAAAACTAGGGCTGCTGGACTCCTGGCTGCACTAACACTGATGTACCTCAAAAAAAGCAGCTGCCCAGCAGTGAGGAAGCCTCAGAGCTGGATATCCAAAAGAGTCTGAGAATTTGGGAGGCCTGAGGAGGGGAACCAGGTTTGAGCCCCCACCAGCCTGGGAGGAGGGAAACTGGAGAGCTGCAAGCCCTCTTCACAGATATGGAAGGAGCTGGCTGCGCTGAGGCAGGGTGGGAAACCAAAATTATTCCTTTCTAATGGTGTTCTGTTCTAATAGGTTGGAGCCCACCCTAAAGGTGAGCTCACCCACTGTTATGTCCCATTGCACCCTTGCTCAGAGCATCCCAGAGGCTGGCCCAGCAGGGACCCAACTGCCCCCATCTGCTCCTTTGGGGTTTCACTGCCATACCTCGGAACATTAAAGTGGCCCTTTCCAGCCCTTTCCCACTGGGAATGTTTTGACACTGCTCTTCCCTACAGAGCAATAGCATTTCCAGTTACCACTAAAATATGTAAAACTTTCACAAGCGTTAAAAATGTGAAGCAAGAGCAGCATTTCAGCCACCAAATGAGTAATACCTCTGAAGAAGACTTAACAAAAAGTTTGTGGGAATTTTTGTCCAGCTTTATTTACTGCTACAAATTGCTTACCAGATCGAGCCTGTTCAGACTGCTGTGCTTGTTACACCAGCAGAAAAACAGCTTTAACTCTGCAAGTCCTTTTTTTCTTGCAGTGTACTTTCACTCACTTTCACTAACACGATACAAAAATGATGCCTTGGGATTACAATTGCGTGATGGAAACTTTTTACTACACTTCAGTGAACCTTAAGGGAAAACACGTACATATATACTGTGGATATTATGTGGATTTCCAGGAACCCTGTCAAAATTATCTCATGAAACAACATTAAAAAAAAAAAAAAAGACAACTAGGAAGAAAACTGCTTCATTAACTTCTTCCATTACTCACACCAAAGGGTAGATGTAAAATCAAAACTAAAAGCATTATTTTCAAAAGCCTTTTGAAAATGTGGCTGGGTTTCCTACCCTATTACCTCTGTGAGCCATGCAGACAATGAGTAGTCCGTGATCTTCTGAGCATCAAAACACCACCTAAAGCAGCAGTGTAATTCCATATTACGTCCAAAATGCTGAATTATTTAATCCGAACCACAATGTACTTTGCTTATACATCTGAAAAAGAAAGAAAGAAAGAAAGAAAGAAAGAAAGAAAGAAAGAAAGAAAGAAAGAAAGAAAGAAAGAAAGAAAGAAAGAAAGAAAGAAAGAAAGAAAGAAAGAAAGAAAGAAAGAAAGAAAGAAAATAGGGTATGATGAAACAGAAAACTCTCTTTGTGGTTTTTTGTATATCATCCTTGCCACTTTCATAATTAGAGGACATAGGCTACCATTAAAGTCAATTGCAAAGTTCTCGTTGACTTCAGTAGATGTAAACCAGGCATTAATATTATGCTTTTCAGTTTTCTTGAGGTTTAAACACCCCATAAAATAAATTTACAGATGAACTAGTAAATGTACACTTACAAAGAAACCTCCTAAGGAGTCCCTGAAGCCATATTTTTAAATGCTGCTATTCATTTGGTTTCTATCGACCAGATTAAGGGACTGTCAAACAAGGGTGCATAGATCAAGAGCTGCAATAAGAAATGCTGAAAATACACTCCAGAAGTCTAAGCTCAAAAATATCATTTGACATACTTGACAAAATGGACTTAGAAGAGGGTTTCATGTTATGTGACATGTTTCACAAGCACAAAAAACCCTATCTATTTATTTATCTGTCTATCCATTTCACTGATCTGTAAATGAAAACATGTACAGTAGACGCAGCAATTTTTTTTTTTTTCCAGGAACCCTTTCAAAACCACTCACATAAAAATACAAGAAAAGCTAATTGAGAAAGAGAGTCTAACTGATGAGAAGTCAGAAACACTACCATCCGGAGCTGACATTTTCTTCTATACAACTATGTGCCCATTGGGCATAATTTTTGATCTTGCAGACTTTCCACATGTAAAACTCCAATTGACTTCAGTGCAAATGAATGAACTGCAGGATCTAATTAAGCCTGATGAGGTTTGAAAAACAATCTCATACGCTGCCTGAACATTTCCATGAATTACAGAAATTTTCAAGATACTTTGTCTAGCTCATTGCCAAATAAGCATCTGCAAATATTTAGAAGGATAATGTGTAAATATAAATATAAGGTGAGCATTAGATGATAAGCAGATATAAGGAGCTAACAGTTACCTGAACTGACTTGATGAGGGCTTTATTAATGGACATCATACATGACATTACCATACAAAGAGTGGTGATTGATGGATGACATTTGCATAATAATCTTGCACTACTGGCATGAGCAGAGAGGCCCTTTTGACAATTAATAACCACTTGGGAAATGTTTGCCTATTACCACACAGAAGCATGGTAGGAGAGGCAGGGATATTGTCCAGCTTTCCAGGGTAGAATTCAACCACCTCAACTTGTTTTCTTTTTCTACTATATCCTGATTCATTCAGGAAAAGCCTTGCTACATGTGAGCTTCTCTACATGTGAGCTGGAGTTCTGCAGTTGCCATCCATCAATTCCGCTCAGTGCTGATTCATCTCCAAAGCAGATACATGCTAGATGTATGGCCAAAACCATATGAGAATAGACGGCATACTCACAAAACTCGAGTCAGTGTTACAATGCAAACATGTTTTGGAAGCAAAACAAGGCTGCAGAAATCAGCCTTTTATTCTTAATTTTTGTAAACTGATCCTTGTAAATTCAGTGTTACCTTAACATGGTGTTCTCCACATACCTGCTGTTACAAAACTAATGAACCTTACCTGTTCTGCATTCAGATGTGGAGTACTCAGTACAGGAGAGACATGGAACTGTTGGAGCACATCCAGAGGAGGGCCACAAAAATGATCCAAGGGATGGAACTCTTCTTCTATGAGGACAGACTGAGAGAGCTGGGGCTGTTCAGCATGGAGAAGAGAAGGCTCTGAGGTGACCCAAGAGCATTTCTTTCAGTATCTAAAGGGGGGCTGTAAGAAAGAAGGGGACACTCTTCAGCAGGGTTCGTTGTGATAGGATAAGGGGAAATAGCTTCAAACTAAAAGAGGAGAGATTTAGACTGGATGTAAGAAAGAAGTTATTTGCAACAAGGGTGATGAGGCAGTGGCACAGGTTGCCCAGAGAGGTGGTGGATGCCCCATCCACCCAAGGTCAGGCTGGATGGGGCTCTGAGCACCTGATGGAGCTGTAGGTGTCCCTGTTCATTGCAGGGGAACTGGACCAGATGGCCTTTAAGGGTCCCTTCCAACTCAAATGATTCTATGATTCTAAGACTATTTCCACTATGTGGCATCATACCCACAGAGGGCCACCATCTGGGATGGTGCCCTCAGGCCCACACAGACTAACAGAGAGACTGATGGCAAAGAATCACAGAATGGTGGGCTAACTGAGGTTGACAGGACTTTAGGAGTCCATGTGGTCCACACCCCAATCATAATAGGACTAATGTCTACATTATGTTTGGCTCCCAAGGCCTTCTTGGCCATTCTTTATGTCCATTCAGGAAATTGGCAAAGAAATCGTGCTGGAGGCTGGCCAACAAATGATAAAATTTGAGAGCCCCACATTTCCTTTAAGGGCAACAGAGACAGGCTGCAGCTCCAAGTAAAGGCCAGGGGCAATATCAGAGGGGTCACTTCCAGCCCAGCCACTGGTGCACCCAGCTGGTGACTGCTCAGCCATTCTGTGAGGACGATGTATGGAAAGTCTGAGCATGGAAAGGAGCTGTGTGAGGCAGAGAAGATGAAATCTCTGGAAATATTTGCTGTTAGGTCTTAGTAAATCTCTATGGAATATTTGGTAACTGTGTTTTTTTCCACTTCTTGAAACAGTCGACCAAATTTGAAAAGTTTTGTGGAGATGGCAAAAGACATATATCTGATTCAAAGGAAGAGAAAAATCTGTCTTTGCTTTGAAACCTCTTAAAACTCAGGGTCGCATTATTATTATTTCTTAAGTAGAATAACAATTTTGTTGTTGCTGTTTTGTTTTTTAACCAGCCTTCTTATAAGAAGTTAAATCACTTTGGCTAATACTTTAAAAAAAAAAAAAAAAAATTCTAGAGAATGACACCCCATATAAATATATTTGACCCAAATGTGAGTTTGGCTAAGTTCTAAACTGAGAACAGAATCTTATAGCAGAAAACATTAGAAAAACTTCCTCAGGGGCAGAGCTGCCCATCCTGCCTGCAATACTGTTTGTTAAGCACTTTGGAATCCGTAGACACGAACAGAACCATGTAACCAAAGCTTCTGGTCTGCATTGCCCCACTCCCTCTTTCTGCTGCAGTAACTTACTGTTAATTATTGTTATGAACCACAGCTGGCTGGTGGGAGCACCAGGCAAGCATGCTTTCCTCTGGAACTAAACTCCGGGAAAAGAAAAAATTCTGAATATGCATTGCATCAGGATTAAAGACAAATTCTGAAGTTTGCTTCCAGAGAAAATGCTGGTGCATTCAAAGCCTATTAAGGTACAGGGCAGGGAGTGCCAAAGGACGAGAGCACTCCGCAAATACAGCTGCAATTCCATGAAGTCAGAGCAAGCAGCCCACAAGATGAAGTAAGTAAGGGATGCAGTGTAACAGCCCACAAAACACAAACGGATCTTGCTGTTCAAACTATTTGGACCACGGGACCCAAAAACTGTTGATATTAAACATAAAAAATACAGCCGTTGCCTTCAGGTCAGGTTTTAATTGTGGATTTTATCTTACAGCTCTAAATCCCAATTGTTAAAATGTTTCCTCTACTGTAATTATTATTAAGGTATTTCTTTTTAGGCTTCCAGTATGGGACATCACTTACTGGTAAGGGATCACGGGTGAACTGTCCAACCTGTCATACTGAGCAGAAAGTTTGCTACTGATTTCAAAGAGCTGAGATATTTACCTGCAGGAAATCAAGGTAAGTGGGAAATAATATACATTTTATCCAATTAAAAAGTGAAGCTCATGCATTTTCAGGTTCTCAGCCCGCAGACATTTCCTTTTTCTGTCAGAAAAATACAGTTGGGAGGATATGTAACGTAAAGTACAAAAAAGGTGCTGTAACACAGAGAGGGCCAAGGGGGCCAAGGCTGTAAATTCCTTCCATCGACATGGTAATCTGTATTTGTAAAAGGCCAATATTGAGCAGGCAGCGAAAACAGAAATGCATAACCACATCACATTGTTCCACTGCCAAAAACATTCATACTAATTTCCACCATCAAACGCACAGTATGATTACTTAAAGGGTTTTTTTTTTTTTTTAACCAATCCAACTTATAAAAACAAAATCCTCAAGATGGTGTAATTTCACATTTTCATATTCTGTAACATGAATATCCATCAAATTGGCAACAATCCCTACCTTGTGTACAAGCCTCCTTCAGGGTCATTAATGTGGAATCAACTCCTTGCAGTAAGTAAACACTTTTTTTCCTTGGTTTTTATGTTGAAAATTGAAAATTAATCTTGCAAGTCATGTTGAACCAGGAAAACAGGGTTGACAAAGCAAGCACTGTAGTCTGATATCTTTTATTAGGCCAACTTAGAGTTCAAAAATATGCAAGCCTCCTTGACCACACACAAGTTCATGTATGCAGAACTCCAGGCTGGACCCATAAAATGGATTAAACTACTTGCTTTGTCACTCCATATATATATATATATACACACACACAGTATATGTATGTACATACACAGTATATAATGAACATGCATATACATTTTCAAGGCTTCAGAATAAACTGTTCTTTGATGCAGCTTTAAAATAACAGCTCTGAAGGACTTCTGCTGGTTGGCATGTAACCATGCTATGGGTCAATGGGTTCCATAAAGAAAATGTAGCAGCGCACACAACAAATCCTACTTCTGATTCCTAATGAGTTGTAATTCCTATGCAAAAACTCACGACTCCCGCTAACTGCTAAATATTATTAGCAGTTCCTTGCTTTTAATGGTAATAATGAGAATAGCTGGCAATATACTAATATAATAGGAATAATAATGTAATTCACACAAAGCTTTGTAGAAAGAACAATAAACAAGGTTACTAAACTTACAACTATAACACTTCAGAATGTCCTCTGCAAGTAAAACCCTCTGTAAATGGATATGTCTCTCCTGCACAAGAATTCAAGTGTTTGTAATGTTGCTACGTGTCCAGAGCAAGGTGTGTGCATAACCTGCTCACCTCTGCTTTTCCTCCCACAAGCATGTATAAAGATCACCGCCCAGCTCTTCAGCAGCCCTCCATCCAGAGGATGAGTCATCTGCCTGCAGAACAGAAGGGCACTGGTGGGAGATCTATTCCAAAGAGCATGCAAAGAATTACAGGAACGAAAGGAATTGCTCTTCTTTCTTCAAGTTCTGGTGACTGGGAAACTCCTTAATGGTGTTTCATTAAAAGGGCAGTCACGCCAGTAAAAGCTAGCTTTGTTAGGACAAAAACTGAAGAAGCACTGCCCTTCTGCAGTGTCAAACCTTTGTGCCACTACCCTCAGCACTGCTTCCCAAGTGTGAGTATCAGCACTTGTGCGGTATCTCTGCATCCCTCATCTGCTGGAATTCAGCCAGCATGGGCTGTGGCAGCACCTTGTATTCTAGTTGTGTATGCCTTGATAAGGGCTGGTGGATCTAATCTCCTTACATCAAAGGTGGCTCTGATGCAGGCTGCTAACTCATTCTGAGTGCATTTGAGGCCGCGGCTAAGTATTTGAAGACTCATTCCTGTACAATAAAGGCTGTTTGTGACCAAAGAGCATCGCAGATTTGCTGAAGAGCTTTGTCTACCTCAAGTAATACATTAATGGTCTCCTAACATTCAAGGATGATCAACATTTTGATCCTCTTACCGGTGAACTGGGTCTTGGGGAAAAAAAAACTATTGGTAAGTGGATATACTGATTCATAAGAAACCTGAAACCACCTTTAGAATACATTTAAGATGTTGCCTCAGAGTCACCCTATCCACCTGAAAATAATATGGAGGATTAGACATAAAAGCTAGGACTTTATTTATCCGTGAGCTGAGGTAATGGCTACTAAAAATGTGGATTTCATTGACAGATGACTTAGTGAACGTGATGACAGCAGCTCAAACGTGGCTCCATTAAAGATAAAAGTAACATGCTTAAATCTCATGAGAAGGGATTTTTTTCTTATTGGTAGAGTATGTATGTCAAGACCTTTAGAAACCTAAGAACCACATAATGAGAAAATAACGAAGAATCAGCACTCGTAAGTGTCTGACTGAAGTTCCCACTAAATGGGCTTTGATAGATCATTTTTCTCCTGGCAACAAAGACACCAGAAGGATTGTCTGGATTGTAGCTCTTACTGCAACCTATGATGAAAAACACTTCCTATAGCCAAGTTGAAATCCACAGAGAGGACTTTCTCCCTAGAAATAGCCACGCATTTTTGCACTTCTAGAGTGAATCTAGTCCAGAGGTATCATCTGAGAACATCAGCACCATCAGAGGCACCATCAGAGGCAGAGGAGATGCCAAAACAATACTGGACAAAAATATTGAGCCATTGTGTTCCTTGAAGACAGTTTAACCGGTGACTGGAAAGATACTGAAGAACTAAAACCAAAAATGAGTTACGCTTTTGGTTGTGAGAGCTCAGCCTCCACTGTTGCAGAGCCAGCTGTGCAAACTTTGCAGCCTTTCCTTGTGCAGCTGGCACAGTGAGAGTGGCTGAAAGGCGAGCTGAGAGCTGCCCCCCTTCCTCTGTGGGATTCAGTGACAGCTGACTACTGCTACTGTACGGGTCTCCTGGAAACACTGACCTTGGTGACAGTGGTGGCCTTTTTTGGCCCTCAGTATCAGCCCTCCCATTAACAGGGCACTAAAGGTGAGATCTGTTTAGTCACTGGAGAGACAGACAATTCTAGCATGTCACGGAATCATAAAAGAAATGCCAAAAACACGTAAGACAAATAATTCCCCAGAATTATCTACTCCTTACCATTGACAATAAATGTTGCCTAAGGTGACACACTCCGGTGCAAATATTCATAGAATCATAGAATCATTTTGGTCAGAAAAAAACCTCTAAGTTGATCATCAGGTCCAACTGCTAATCTGTACTGCAGGCACCTACATTTAGATTACAAGAATTCCACCCTAGATATTTGCATTTTGGAAGTAGAACGCAATGTGACGTGGATGCACTTGTCAGTTGATATTATCATGCCTTCCACATTACAAAGACTGGCTATTTTGACTTCCAGATCTTCTCTAGGCATTCACAATGAATGCCAAACTGCACATTTGGGAGGATACTGGCCTATTTCTTAAGAGTGGAACACTGATTATGGCCACAGCATTATACTTCATTAGCATCTGTTAATACGTTAATATAGCAACTATGAAGTTCAGTAGTAACAAACTATCCCTCACTATAAATCCAGGCAAACACCAGTGCTGATCTACTTCTTTGACAAGGAATCAAAGGGCAAAGACTTGCAGAACTGGAGCTGCTTTCCACCCATGCATTGAGTCCTGCGCTGAGAAAGGATATGCTGTGTTTTATCAGACTTGGAGAAAAATGTGCTTTTTATCTTGCTTTACAACAAGATTACTCCACAGTAGTTTCCTAAGGAAAAACAAAAAGTAGGCAGGTGAGAGGCAGAGCTGTTCCATGTGAACAAAGAGATGAGAAAGAGGTATAATTGAGGCTCCTACTTCCAGTTCCTACTGTGGAAGCTACCAAACTGCTGTAAAGTCCTTCTTAAAGACATTTATTATATTATTCCAATCATTTTTCCAAGGTAGAGTAGGCCTACAGATCTCATTTGATACATTTACAAGGAATTAGCACTAATTAATGATGAAGGGTATAAGAAATAAATCTGCTAATCTGACCAGATGTAATTAGATACATAAGAATGAGATGAACTGAATTGAAATGTCTCTAAACTCCATTGGTTGCATTGACTAACTTGATCACAAAGGGCACTTAGACACCCAGCTCACATGTGAACACCTACACTTACCCCAAATACCTAAAATCTTTCTGAGGCTTCACAACTTGCACTGCTAGATGAGTGAGTATTCCAGACCAGCTTAATAATGAACTAAATGATCTTAGAAAATTCAGGAAGAGTCTGAAAACAAAGGTAGACAACTCTACTGAGATGAGAATAAGGCTCTACACTTAGGCAATACATAGAAAGTGAGGGACAATAGGCTAAGAAGCAGTTAACAAAAAAAATATGCTAGGATTATAGCTGAATAATCTGAAGATGATTCACCAATGTTGTATTGTTATGGGGAAAAAAAAAGAACAGTCATAATAGTAGGATGCATGATGGGAAGTACGCCTTACAAGGCATGTTAAGGAATCTTTCCATTCAGTTTGGCATGGATTGCATTGCTCAAAGCTTTGGGCACTGTACATCGAAAGAGATGTGGAATAAAAGCAAAGCTGTAAGTGGGGCTGGAGGTCAAGAAAAATAAGTTATTCTCAAACTACTTTAGGTCAAGAAACAAAAGAGATAGCAATGGACTTGCAGCAAAAGAGGTTCAGGTTATAGAGCAGGCTTGTTCAGATAACTTGCACGTGTCAAAAAATAGTTTTCTGAAATGATTAAGCACTGGAATACACTATTGAAATCTCCATTCTCAGAAGTCTTAAATAGCAAGTTTGTAAAATATCTGTTAAGGAGAATATAGGTATATATCATTCTGCCTTGTTCAGATGGAAGGAGAAGATGGATTCTATAACTGAGTGGTAACAATAAATCCTAGAAATACAGAAATAAAAATCTGACTTGCCTTTGTCAACAAGTGTAGCGTATCCAGAATTAGAAACACTCTGACTTATTTCATTCTTCCAAATAAAGCCAGCTGGTAACATTACCTGTTCTTAAGACAACAAAAACATTCTTTTAAATTGACATGTTTTAAAAACAGATGACCGGTTACATACTTTAAAAAAAAAAAGTAACTACACATCAACATCACTGCTAAATATGTACACACAAACCAAGCAATATTTTAACATTTACTGTATAAAAATCAGAGTTGCATTTACAGTCACATGAACTACCTGGCATAGTAAACACACACATATTCCATAGTAAATACCACACCGTACGTGCAATATCATGCAGTGTTTTTGTGTCTTTTTAAGCTGCTTGTGAGCTCCCTGAAACAAAGATACCAAAGAACATTTTCTGACTTGAACAAACGAAGCAGCAGCATCTCTGCCATATGTAAAGATCACTTTCCTTTTCCTCAGCGCCTTCCCTGTAGACTGATGTTAGCACAGATTCAGAAGTATGACTTCATTCTTTGATCTTTTAAAAACAGATGGGCTGGGGATCACCATGAAAACTGCAGCTTCTTAATCTTCTAACATAACTGCTAAGACCATGTACCTTCTTAGAAATCGTGCCAGTTGTTTGCACTGAGTTAAGGCAATTTTCTGGCATTAAATTTCAACGACTCTGGCTGAAGGTCAAAAATACTTGTAACTTGTTCTAGAAGGCCCCAGCATATCCCCGTATTTCTGTGGGGTCCTGTGACAATGTTATGGAGTGTTCCAGCAAAGCAATGTTCAGAAGTAGAAGTGCAAACGTGGCAATTCACATTTTAAAGCTACGTGTTCTTTTGCATCTGAACAGAAGAACAAATCACCTGTTGCCCTCCTGCAATGAATTATCATCTCACTGCTATCTATTTCTTCAGAGTTTTTACCAAGGTTTAGAATTCAGTTGAGTTTTCCAATTCCCTTTCACATCAGACATTCTTATCTATATCACAGTACTTCAGGTAAAAATCCAGTGTAAATGGTGTTATTCATGGCCTGCAAACCACTGTAGTTAAATGCATACAATGGCTCTTCTATCAGCCTCAGGAAAATGCTCTTCAAAACTGTTGGTTAGCACACTGGTCACTTATATACTGAATCTAAAAGGGCTCTCATGCGTGCCACCAGGATTTAATATCCGTGAGTCCATAAACTGACAAGCTCATCAGATGTATCAGTTCACAGTAGAATTCCCATGCTGATGTTGGCTTCCATAAGCCACCAAACAGCAATACAGAAGCCAGCAGATCCACGGCAGGCACTGTCATCTGGAGCTCCATCAGCAACGCCATCAGTAGCCACAGGTTAGCGTGGACAGGTTAGCTCTGTCTTCTGGCTCTGTCAAAAACATGATCAGGATTTGTCTACACAAGGTGCCCTGGAAAATCAATCTGGGTCAGCTGAGTAAACTATATTGGATTTAAACTCTGTGTAAGTTTTCATATTTATGAGTGTTGGGTGTTTAACACTATTCAGTGTTTTAACATTATTTAGTATATCTGAATTTGAAAACTATCAACTTTCCTACCTTACAGAGATGAGTTTTTGATGCCAAGAACTCCAGCACTGGTAGGTTCTTAACAGGGACTTGCAAGCAAGATTTATTCAGGTGTAGGAGAGGCTCTGTGTAAATCCACAGTTCTTAACTAACCTGCAAGAAGAATGATGGTAATAATGAGAGAATTGATAGTCAGCAGCCAAGAAGCTCATCTCTGTATACAGGGTTATAACAGGAGACATTTGGGCGCTAAATATTTAGACAGTGCCTTGCTGACATCAAGTTTTCCTAAAATTCAAGTTCATGGGGCACTGTCAACATGGTGGTTTTGCCCCTCTTTCCATAATAATTTATACAGACCAGAAGCGACTTACACAATCGAAACAAAAAGCAAAACTACTTAACTTGACAATATACATCTAAAATACAGATGTCTACATCTGACCTGTATATTTCTCTGTACAATTCCCCTCCAGAACAGATTAGATGGATTATGCACTCAAAATATGTATTTTTCTTCTCTGTATATAAAGCAGTGTGATATGACATGAAATACACACTGTACACTTCTGGAGACAAATTACATTAATGTATACTGAATTTTCCATTAGCCTAATATTTGTTTCACTTTGGCATGACCTACTATAGATGATTGAGTTACTGGGTGCAGGTTTCAGATCTCTGGATGTACATATGTTTTACATCCCCCGTCCCTGTGCAGATCATAGAATCATTAATGTTGGAAAGACTTCTAAGGTCATCCAGCCCAACTGTCAGTGCATCACCACCATGCCCACTAACCGCGTCCCTCAGTGCCACATCCACACTGTACTTGAACACCTCCAGGGTTGGTGACTCCACCACTTCCCTGGGCACTTTCTTAACACATCTGAACGAAAGTAATATTTTAATATTTTGCTTTTGGTTTGTTCCAGAGATCCAAATGTTTTCTCTTTTTTTCCTACAAATAACCTCTGAAGGTCACTCGTTGTGTTTGCCATTGTCTCAAGACACTACATTCAGCTGCAGAAAGGACAGAGGGAGAAAAAGCTCTAGGGCAGTGTCTCACATAAGATTGCTCTAGAAACTCACCTGCCCTTACCGTGATACCTTGTAAACTTTGCCAGATGTTCCTCAGCTCACGAGCCCCACTCCTCCAGCACAACCTCAGCCAGGCTGATGCCTCCGTTCACAGACAGTGCATTCACCTGGGGCCATAACTTGGCAATTGCTGATCCATGCTCTTTATCAAAGCTTCAATTATGTGCAGCTAGTCTTTTTGGATGAGACTAGGTGGTGACATACTAATCTAGTTTCCTTCTGTAACAGGATAACAGATGGGAGAAGCAGGAGGTGTCATATCTTGACTGTTATTGACACTGACGTGCATTATTCTTCTACCCAAGACAGAAAACACAGTTTAGAGGAAAATAACATAGGATGAGTACAAAATGGTTATGAAGCCATTCACCAGAAGCATTTCTCAACAGAGAATTGTTGAAATTGAAGGCTGTATAAGAGTAAGTCTGGGATTTCTCAATATTTTCATTACCAACCTAAAGGATGGAAGATAAAATACGCTTATTCATTGTTGCAAATAATTCCAAGCTGAGAGAAGATGCCAGCTCACTGGAAAATGGGACTGAAACTCCGATGATCTTGACAAATTGGAGAATTAGTCTTGGGGTCTAGTTTGAGACACAGCAAAAGAAAGATTGGATGAGCTCAAAAAGGAGAGATCAGAATAATCAGAGGTCAAAAGCCATTACCTCTGTGAAATAAAAAAGACTGGTATGGTTTAGTCTAGAGATTACAGAAAATATGCCAAGAGAACAGTGGTTAAACGCTGACATAGACTGCACAGAAGGGTGTGAAATCCCCATCCCTGGATGTCTTTAGGAACAGGCTAACATCTGTCCAGCAAAACAAAGGGACAGCAGGTCAAGGGGGCGTAGGGAGAGGCTGAATCATCTCCAAGCTGATACTGTCATCCTGTCATCCAGGATCCAGTCATTCTGCATGCTCTAAAAAAATTTGTTGGAAGTAGCTGTGTTTAGAAGAATCGTACAAAGACCAGCATTTCTCATTCAGCATCCTCAGGGCTGAATGAACCTGAGCTTTTTGGTTGTTAGAAATTCAGTAAGTCCGCTAGCTCTCAGAGTTCACTGCGCTAAAGCTAAGGCAGTCAGACAGCCTGCTTTTATAATGCTTCCATTGAATAAATTTGCAAAGCTGCTACCTAGAGTCCACATTATTGCTCAGCGCCACTTTGTTAATTTGGAATCCAGATCTGGTGACTGATTTAGGAAAACAGTTCAGCTAATCCCCGGTGAATAGAAATCCTCAGCCTAAGACTGTATGGCTCACCAGATTCCCACATGTGCAAATGCAGCAGTTGCCTTGCAAAGGGAGGCTGAAATATCCAGCACAAACCTCAGGGGGGGTTCACATGACATGCAGGAGCTCCAAAAAGCAGAGGTAGAGACGATTGCAACCTGCACATGCCTACATGCAGAACAACTTTTGTGTACACAGAAAGTGCATATGTATTCTAGAAAACAGCTCTGTCAGGAGAACATGCAGAGTTAAAAATGATAATTCTGCTAATTTGCCTTGCCTAATTTCTTTGGTCAGTGAATACAATTAGCATGTATACCCACACGATAGCAACAATCTATATATTTTAAACTGTTTTCACGTAATTGCCTTCTGCATGATAAAACAGAAACATGTCAGTCATTACAGGAAAGCTGTGCAGATTGCCTTCTGGCTCTCACGTAGCCATGGGCCAACCTATTGGCCTTTGGGAAACAGTATGAGGCCCACATATTCCCTCAGACTTGGTAGCAGGTGGGTTAGGATAGTCCTGAGATGCTCAGAGAGGCCAGTCAGGGGTATGTTATACATTGTGCCTGTTCCTGCAGTAGCCATTCAAACTCAGAAGCAAATAAGTAAATGTAATTTAATTTTTATATATATATATATATATATATACACACACATATATATATATATCTTTATTATTATTATTATTAGAAATACAAAGAAAATTGATTCTTCCTCAGAGTTTTTATAGAGACGTAGCAATTGCTTTCTAAGGAGTCCTTCTGAGTGGCACTGCCTTCCTGCTTTAGTAGGGGTTGGACTCCACAGTCTCCAGAGGTCCCTTCCAAGCCCTACAGTTCTGTGACTCTGCATTAGAGAACATCTTGAGTACAAGAAAGAGTACCTTCTACTGTAGTCCAGTGATGAACTTCCACCTAACCACTTCAGAGGAATCCCCCTGATAGGGTTCTTGCATCATCTCACATCACTTACAACAGGAGCTTTGAGAACATTGTGTCAGCTGTCCAGTTATTGACTTGAATGCGATCATGGTACCTCAGGTACACGTCATCCTTTCTTCATTCTTGCTGGGCCTTCCCATCCCATCCTCATCCCATAGCATTATTTTTTTTTTTTTTGTATGGGATTAACCTTGCAGACTGTTGGTATCTTTCCAGCAGGCCAATGCTTCTCTCTTGTTCTCAGGAGGGCCAAGATTTACCTCCACACCATCTAAATGCACTTGCATACTTACACCACCAAAGAGAAACAACTGCTCAGGATTCGGTTTGCCCAACGATCCCAGGTGACAATGAAGGACTTGAGTCCTACATAAGAAACCAAGTACCAAGGAATTCAGGGTGCTCTCCAATGCATGACAATCTCACATGATAAACTTAGCCAACATTTCTGAACTTACTGATTTAAGTGCATGGTGGTGATGGATTGAAATTGATGGTCTTGGAGGTCTTTTCCAATCTCTGTGATTCTTTGAGTGGGCTTGGCGGTGATGCGTTGAGGGTTGGACTTGATGGTCTTAGAGGTCTTTTCCAACTCTAAGCATTGCTGGTCTGTTTCCTGTAATCTGTAGGTATATATAAAGCAAGGCTACAAGTAGGCAAAGATATGTAGATTGTGTTGACTAAGTTATAGCGCTTGCATCATCATATGCACTACACTCAATGTTAGCTATAATGAATGGCAAGCTGCATTTGCTGAAATAAGGTGGTGATTAAGTGATGAGCAAATATTTTCTGAATATCATTTTACACTGACACACTTTTAATAACAAACAAGGCATCTTTTTCATGTAACATCTTATAATTTTTATCTGCCTTGCTTCTAACCTCATCCTGTCTGGGCTATAATGCGATGACCACATACTGGGAACGTGCTGCAACTCACTGGAAGCTAACAGAACTGCTGCAGGGAGTAGGGTGCCTTCTGGGTCCCCAGAAAATAAATGATCGTTCCTAAAGGAATGCTTCTAAACTAAGCAGGCAGCATACAGACAGGAGCAGGGGCTGGGGCACCGTGCTTACACAGCCGTGACTCCCCAGCCGCAAATAGGCACGCTGCCTCAAACCACTTCCATTTGTATCTGCACGGACGGATCTCGGAGATATTGAGCAACGTTTCTCTGTGCATTAGCCCTTCAGTACGCAAATCCTCCCCGTTTCTCTTCCTGGAATTCCCCCTAGAGCAGTTACTAATTAGAGGCAGAGAAGCAGCATTAACTTATCTATTAAAACGATGAAATGTAAATTCAGATGGATGCAGAGAAACACTTTTTCTCTATTTACTCTTAATTTACATCTCGATGAGTCAAATCCCCACAGTCTCATCGCCAAGCCAAACAAATTCATCAGCGATTGAAGTCGCCTCGTGGGATCGTGCAGCACCACGCACGTCTTTAGTGAGCGCTATTGAGAAGGTGCGCAAAGAGCTCCACCGGCTCGCAACGTGCGGGCACTGGGGGGCGGCTGATGTCCCGGGGAACGGGGAGGGCTTACAAAACCCGCTGACATAAAAAGGGAGGAAAGCAGCAGGTGTAGAGAAACCAGAAGGAGCCGACGTTAGCAGCTGGAGGCAAAATACTGATTTTTTTCCATCCAGGAGACGCGAAGACGCGGACGCTCCTCGGGCAGAGAGAACGCGGCGCTCCCTTTCCTTTCCTTCCCCTTTCCCGCAGCTCCCGCCCAGAGCCGCCGGTGTGGCCGAGCCGCAGCCGGGAGGAGCTCTGAGCCCGACGGCGTCCCGTCCGCCCCGCCCGGCCCCCAGGTGCGGCTGCAGCCTCCGCCCTGTACGCTTCGGCCCGGCCGGCGCTGCTGCTCGATGCTCCTCGCTCTCAGACCGTCCCAACACACTCCTAAGCACCGTCTCGACTGCCCCACACCATCCTAGCGCTGTCCTCCTGGAGCGAACCCCTCCGGGTGCCCTGATTACGAGGGTCCCCGCGGCCCGGGACAACCACGGGGGGGAGGGGGGAAAGGGAAGGGGGGGCCACACAGCTTCCAGCCCAGGTGCGGTGTTTGCAGTTTCCACGTTCAGTTTCCACGCCTCGGACAAACTCTCTCGAGGTGTCAACTTCGCAGAAAATGGCCGAACGCGAATTTTTTTTCTGCGTTTGCACTCGTTTTGCATTTCCCCCTCCCGCAAAGTCGGGGCTGAAGCCAGGAGATAAAGAAGGGCAGCGGCGGTGAGCGCTGAGCGGCCCGGGATAGGCAGGGAGGGAGTGGGGAGGTGAAGGCAGAACCCCGGCTCCGGCCGCAGCCCTGGGGGGGGGCACGGAGAGCTCCGGGGGCTGCGACCGCTGCGCGGGTGTCTGCGGGGAGAGATAAGGGCCGGGCCCGAGAAACTGTGACAATGAAATAGCGAGAAGCGGGGATCGCTTGGAAGCAGCTGCAGCTCCGCCGGGTCGCTCAGAGAGGGGCGCGGGGACAGCGAGCGCACCTGGTGGCGGGACGTGGGGCAGAGGGACATGGGGACGGGGGGGGAGGAGGATATGGAGACGGGGGAATATAGGGACAGGGGGGAGGAGGACATGGGGACAGGAGGATATAGGGACAAGGGGACGTGGGGACGGGGGGAGGAGAACATGGGGACAGGGGTATATAGGGACAAGGGGATATAGGGATATTAGGAACGGGTGGACATGGGGACAGGAGGATATAGGGACAGGGGGATACAGGAACACAAGGATACGGAGATTTGGGGACACGGGGACAGTGGCAGCGGGGAGAGGGAGCCCGACGGGCAGAGCGGGAGCAAAACTGAAAGTCCCAAATCGCCCCAACACGCGTTTGTCGGTGCGATGCTGGGGGGTGAAATGAACGGAATTCACTCACAGCCCTTGAAAGTTGCGTGTTGTGTTGCTATTCTGTCTTTTCTTTTCTTTTCTTTTCTTTTCTTTTCTTTTCTTTTCTTTTCTTTTCTTTTCTTTTCTTTTCTTTTCTTTTCCCTTTCCTTTCCTTTCCTTTCCTTTCCTTTCCTTTCCTTTCCTTTCCTTTCCTTTCCACTCCTTTCCTTTCCACTCCTTTTTTCCCCTGGCTTTTTAGGCAGCCGGGAGTTACTTTCCGCGTCGCTGTCGCTACGGTTTACGTATTTTCAGCGCACCGCAAAGTTTCCATCGGTGAAATCCCCGCACTCCCCCGCAGCCGCTCAGCTCTGGGGACGCCGGGACCCGCCCCGAGCAGCAGCACAGCCCGGCCGCGGGCGGCCCCGCCGCCACTCCCCGTGGTGTCCCCGCGATGTCCCTATGCCGGTACCGGCACGGGGCACCCACAGCACCGAGGAAACCACGCCGGGACTCAAAGCCGCTCGGAAGACGGTTGTTGGTTGCTTTAGTTTTTGTTTGTTGGGTTTTTTTTATTGTTGTTGTTTCTTTTTTTCTTTCCCCCAGCGGTATTGCAATCTTTTCTGACTGAAGATTTTCTTTTTTGTCTTTTTTTTTTTCTCTTTTGTTTCCTTTTTTTTTTTTTCTTTTCTTTTTTTTTCGGTTAATTGCTTTTGAGATCCTGCTAAAAGGTACCCGTCGTTTTTCTTTGAGCGTTAAGCAACTCTCCGTGCGCCGGGGCAAATCGAAGTCTCGGGACATGCAGCGCGCTCAGCATTTGCGTTCGGTATTTTTAACGACGGCACTGAAAATCGCCGCATTTAATCGTGCCAAAATAAGGGATAACGCGGTCATCGGCCACCTCAGCTTACACCGAATCTACGCCAAGTCTAGGGGGGAGGCGAAACGCGCAGCGCCGGGGGAGGGAAGGGGACACGAAATGAGGGGCGTGGGGATATCTGCGAGGAGAAACGCGTCAGAAAACGGAGGGACAGAAAGGTGCCATGGAGGGGACGAGGAGGATAATGGGGCTGGAGAGGGGGAGGGCTGTGGCACCGGGGTTTGGTTCGCGTCGTCAGGGAGAGCTCGGGGCTGGGGAACGAAAAGGGACAAGGGAGCGGGCGGCCGGGGTTGTGCGTGAGGCTCCGGGACATCGGCTCGGGGACGGCGCAAAAGGAGGGAAAGGGAAGAAATGTGGGAAAAGGACAGAAAGAAAGAGGAGGGAAGGAAGGTAGAAAGAAATACAAAGAAAGAAGGAAAGAGAGAAATAAAAAGAAAGAAGGAAAGAGAGAAAAAGAAGGAAAGAAAGAAAAAGAAGGAAAAGACAAAACGCTGGGAAAGCGCTATACCAGCGCAGGTTATTGAGATTTTTCGCTAAAGGCTGTCACGAACTGCAGAACATATATATATACATATACATATATATATATATATATAACCTCCCTCAGCCGCTCGTGACGAGCACGTTTCCAAGCCTCCGCCGCTAACGTACACAGAACCAAGGCTACGGCTGACACTTCCCAGCTACATAGGAAAAAAAAAACAAAAAACAAAAACCCAACCTCGACTCAATTCCAAACAACGACTTTACACTCGGCCAGCCCCCGCCGCTCAGCTCTCCCCGCCCCGGGCCCTTCCCGCGGCCCCCGCAGCGCTCATAGGGCCGCACCGCCCCGCGCCCCTCCCGCCCCGCAGCCGTTCGCTTTGCGATGCGAGGGCTGGGAGCGACCCTGCGGGGATCCCGAGCGGCGCTCGGCCCGGCCCTAACAACAACCTGCTCGCCTACACGCGACGGGGGCTGAAATAATAATTACGGAATGACGCCGCTCGAGATGCACAAAAAGTTTCCAGACCGAAAGAAAAAAAAAAAAAATATATATATATATAATGTGAAAAAAAGCTCCACGCTCTCGATAGAAGCGCCTCTTCGCTTCGACGCGCGGACCGCATCCATCGCTCTGCGGCTTTCCCAACACGTCTCTTTCTGAGCCCATCCCGTCAGTTTAACCGTGCGGGGCCGGAGGGGTCGGAGCGGCGCCGGATCCCCCCGGGGCAGCAGTGGAGCGCAGCGGGGCGCGGGGCGGGGCGGGGCGGCGGCGGCGCGGCCGGAGCCCTTCCTCGGCCCTCCGAGCTCTTCTTTTCTCTTCTTTTTTTCTCTTTTCTTTTCTTTTCTTTTCTTTTCTTTTCTTTTCTTTTCTTTTCTTTTCTTTTCTTTTTTTTTCTTTCCTTTCCTTTCCTTTTCCTTTCTTTTCCTTTTCTTCTTCTCCTCTCCTCTCCTCTCCTCTCCTCTCCTCTCCTCTCCTCTCCTCTCCTCTCCTCTCCTCTCCTTTTTCCCATTCCTTTTTATTTTTTTCTACCCCCCCTCCGCCCCCCCCCCCGCGCATCCCTGCGTTTCCCGACGTTACACCGCGATTTTTCCATCACATCAAAGGGAGATTTTTATTTTATTTTATTTTATTTTTTAATATATAATTTTTTAAAGCGCTTTGAAAATCGTACAGGCGTTGACGCTCCGCTCCGTTTGGCGGTCCCCGAGCCCGGCCGCAAAGCGCGCTCCTGGAAAACAGCGTTGGGATCGCGGAGCATCGCCCCCAAATGCCCACAGTCACCGCCGCCAGAGCCCCCTCCGCTTCAGGAGGAGCTGGGGAAACTGCTGATGCCCAGCATCACAGAGAGGGCTGGGGAAAGTTTTGTTTTTATAAAAATGGGGAAGGAAATGGGATTCGATCTCTCCATCCCCATCGGCGCGTCCCGATAAGGTCCGAAAAGTTTGCAAAGAGAGGACGAGAAGTGAAAGCTCCCCACCCCCAGTCCCAGTCCCATGGGCACGGGGAGGCAGAGGAGCGAGGGAGGCTGAAGGCTTCTTCCCAAAAGAGGGAGTCCTGAGGTCATTTCAGCCTTTTCATCAGTGTGGATGTAAAGGAAAGCTCAGCGGCCGGGAGCTGCCCCGAGGTGTCCGGCACTGCGCCCGCTGTGCCACGCCGGGGCCGGCCGTGAGGCCCGAGAGTGGCAGCCCCGCTGTGCGACCGCTGCCGCTTCTGTGTCACACAGCGGGCAGAACAGCGAGAAGCGGGAGAGAGGTCAGGGGAGGCGGGGGTGATCAGATCAGCTCCTTGATTTGTCCCAGAGGAAAGCAGCCCGCGGCCCGTGGTGACTTTTGCCTATGAGGCATCTAGTGGGCAGGGAGCGGTCGGTGTGCCTTCGGGAAGAGACGTGCGGCTCTGAGAACATCGGAGGGGAGAGTGGGGAGGGAAGAGAGAAAGAAAGAGGAAAGAAAAAAGAAGAGAGAAAGAGAGAAGAAAAGAGAGAAAGAGAGAGAGAGAGAGAGAGAAAGAAAGAGAGAAAGAGAGAAAGAGAGAAAGAGAGAGAGAAAGAGAGAGAGAAAGAGAGAGAGAAAGAGAGAGAGGAAAGAGAGAGAGAAAGAGAGAGAGAAAGAGAGAAAGAAAGAGAGAAGAGAAGAGAGAAAGAGGAGAAAGAAGAGAGAAAGAGAGAAAGAGAGAAAGAGAGAAAGAAAGAAAGAAAGAAAGAAAGAAAGAAAGAAAGAAAGAAAGAAAGAAAGAAGAAAGAAAGAAAGAAAAAGAAAGAAAGAAAGAAAGAAAAAGAAAGAAAGAAAGAAAGAGATTTAAGAAAAAGCACCTTGCACCTAACGGAGCCCTTCCCCTCACGGCTCGCTCCACGCTCACTGCAGCACCCCTCTTCTCACCAAAACCGACCCCAATTAATGCATTCCCGGTGCCTCACGCTCCCTTTCCCCGAACACTTGCGAGCACAGCGCGCTGCCCGCCCGCCCTCTGCCCGGCCCCGAGCTCTCCCCGCAGGCTCTCCGGTCCCGGCCTCTCCCATCGGCCCCGTCCGGCCCCGGGGCAGCTCGAGGAGCGCATTTCGGGCTGCGGTTTTGACTTCCCGCACAAAAAACTCTCCGTCTTTTCAGTGACACCGCGCGCTGTCCGCCTTCGAACCGGGAGATATTCGTTCGTTTTCTTTCTTTCCGTAACGACGAGGAGGGAGCGGGATCCGGAGGGCGCAGCCCGAGCCAGGAGCCACGGAAAGCCGCTTTCATTTCATTCCTCCGGAGCCGTCCGGGAGCGGCACCGAGCCCCGCTGCCCCATCGCCGTGGGCCGCGCGCGTTCCGCAGGGACTCTTCTCCCGAAAACCCCGAAGCGCGATGAAATCCACCGTGGCTCGGGAGGGGAAATCCGCACGTCTCACGCGGGCGGCTCGGGGGGGAATCCCAGCTCCCGCCCTGCCCGGCCCGAGCCCGCTCGGCCTCGCCCCGCTGTCGGCGGGAGGGCAGCGCCCCGAGGCCGGGGGAGGACCGAAGCCTCCGCCCGCACGGGGCACGTCGGCCTGCGGCCCCGCGACCGCGGAGAGCCGGGTCCCGCGGGGCCGGGCCGGGTCTGGACGGTGCGCTGCGTGGAACGGAGGCCGGCACCGCTCGGGAACGCGTTCCCTCGCCCCGACCGCGGGGGAAGGCCCTCCTCTCGTATTTGCAGTCTTTGTTTACATTCACTTTAGAAAACATTGGCCCGTGGCCAGCAAAGTGCGCTCGCGTTTCTCGGTGGAAAGCTGAAAGCGATCCGGCCCGAGCGGCTCCGCGCTGCCCGTCCTCCCCCCGATCCCGCCGGGGTCGGGGAGCAGCGCGCTGCCGGCCGGCTGCACCTGCGAAGGGCACGGGTCGCTCCTCGCCGCTCGGCCTCCCCGGCCCCGGCCTCCCCGAGGCCGCAACAGGTTTCTCTGCGCGCACCGCCTCCCGCTGCGGGCTGCGGGGCGGCGCCGAGCCGCGCCGTGCCGCACCGCACCGAGCGGAGCCGCGCCGTGCCGCCCGCCCCGGCACACGGAGCCGCGGGGCGCGGCCCGGGGGGGGGGGCCGGCGGGTGCCCGAGGTCGCGCGTGTGCGCCGGGCTGTTCGCCGTGTCGCCCCCCCTCCCCGTCCCCGTCCCCGCGGCCCGTCCCCCGGCGAGGAGCGAGTGCCGCCGCTCCGCCTTCTCCTTTTCGCAATGTTGACGCAATCTATAAATAGTGGAACAAAAGGAGCAACTTCCTCGCAGCTTTGCTGAAACTGCACAAAAAAGGCAACCGGGGGGGTGGGGGGCGTTATTTTGATTTGATTTTTTCGCCACCGCTTTCAAAAGCGAAGCCTCCTTCCCCCTCCCCCCGCCGCTCTCTCGCTACTGGAAGATTACAGATCCGTGCGCGATTATTTTTTGATTCCTCGTTGTCTGCTGCGCTGGCACCGTCCTGCGAGCGGCGGAGCGGCTCGGCGCCGGGCTTCCCCCGCTGACAGTAAGTGCCGGGCGGGGAGGGCCGGGGGGAGGCGGGAGGCGCTCCCCGCCCGCCGCGCCGCGCCGCACCGCACCGCGGGCTGAACCCCTCTCCCCACGCGCGGCTCCGCGCCCACACGCGCAGCTCCCGCGCCCGGCGGGGTGCTTTTATCGGCGCGGTGGGGGTGTTCACGCGTCTTCCCCTTTCTCTTCCTCCTCCTGCCGCGCTCAGCGGGAGGTGGGGGGGATGCTGGTCACGATCACGCGTGTCCCAAACACCCCCCCGCCCCCCCAACCCCCCGCGGAGGGAGAATTACATCATCCCTTCTGTAGTGATGCTACCTTAGCGTGCGCGCACCCGACATCTCGGGAGCGCGCATCCTCCCTTCTCGGAGGCGCGCGTTCCCCCCCCACCCCGGCTCGGGCTCGGAGAAAGGCGCGCCCCCGCGCTCACACACACCCGCGCCGCCGAGTGTTTACAGTGCTGCCCCAGCCGTATTGTGACGTCGACTGAGCGACAGCGCGGCTGGCCAATGGGACGCCGAGGCCCCGCCCACCTCTCTCTCTCTCTCTCTCTCTCTCTCTCTCTCTCTCTCTCTCTCTCTCTCTCCCCCCCCCCCCCCCCTCCCCCGCTCTGTGCGCGGCTGTCACGCTCCGCGCGCGCCGGCGCGCGTCCGCGATTGGCGCGCCCCACGCTGGTGCTCCTAAGCTCGGGGTGCGGGGAAAACAGCAAAAATGCTTTCTTTTTTTCTTTTTTCTTTCTTTTTTCTTTTTTTTTTTCCTTTTTTTTCTTTTTTTCTTTTAACCCCGCGCAAAGATAACAGCGCCTACTTACCCGGCTTGCAAAGCCCGTAGCAAAGATCAAAAAAAAGAGGGTTTTTTTTTTACACTTTTGAAACTTGTTGCGAGTTTAAGGCAGCAGTGCAAAATTCTCCCCCGAGCGGGCACCGGCTTAGTGCGGGATTTAGGCAACCGCCCGGCCCTGCTCGGCAGCGCACGGAGTTTTTAATGTGTTAATGGCTCGGGGTGGCTTCAAAGAGCGTTGCTGTTTTGAAGTCCAGGTGTTTCTATTTGCGCAGAAAATCGAGCGGGGAGCTCTGAGCTCCTACTGTTACTAAAGTTAAAAGGAAACAAAGTTGAGCTGCTAAGTCGGCAGTCTGGAATGAGTCAATAGTGTCTCCTTTGTCCTGCTAGGTTGTAGCTCCGCTCCGTTTCCTCCGCACCAGCGAGCGAGCGTTTCGCCCCTCGCCTGAATTCTCGGTACATTCTGTACGCATCTCCCCCTCGCTAAGCGTCCCGGCAGCGGGGCTCAGAGGGGTCGAAGCCTCTCCGCGCTGCGGCTGCGGCAGCGGGACGGCGCCGTGCAGGGCCGTGGGCTGAGCCAGCCGCCGTGCCGCAGCGCTCCGGGCGCGGTCAGCAAAGGGCCCTCGCGGGTTGGCACAGACGTCGCCCGCTCGCTTCTCGTTTCCCCGCGTCTGTTTTGCTTTTTGATCGCCCCACTTGCGTACGCGGCTACGTTACGGCCGTCCCTTCTCGTACGCGGCTTGAAAAAGGCCGTCCCTGCGGCCGTGCCCAATACTTCAATTCTTTAAATATATTTTAGCTCTTCGCTCCCGGCTCTTTCCAGAAATGCCGCCTCGCAGGTCCTGCTAGTCACACGCGGTTTTCCCCGGTGGCCGTGAAGGCCTCGGCCGCGAGTTCCTAAAGCTTTCGTTTCGAGCTCGCAACGCTTCCCTTCCGCCCCACCGCTGAGGCCGGCCCCGGGTCGGGAACGCGGCTGCGGGCAGCGCTGCCCCCCCGGCCCCGCGGCAGCCCCCGCGTCCTGCTCTGAGCCGACAAGCAGCGCCGTGCGGAATTAACGAGGCTGCCGCTTTTGGGGAGCTCGCACCCGGCCCGTCTGAGCTCCGAGGTGTCCCCTCCGGATGGCCGAACTATTTAACGGCGGAAAAACGCAGCGCTTGTTGGTGATGGGGAAGGTGAGGGCAGAAAAAAAAGAAAAAAGAAAAAAAAGTTTTAAAAAATGGAGCCTGAGGCACAGAAGGAGCGGCACGGATCCAGCTGTCCTTTTATAGTAAGTGGTGTTTTACAGAAAGTGGGAAAGGAGAGAGAAGTGCCTCCCTTCCCGCAGCAGGACAGGGATGGTGCAGCCCTTCTCATCGCATTCCTGGAGGAATCTGCACGCAGCTCTCGGTTCTTCTCATTTCTGGAAACGAGAAGTGTCGTTCTCAGCAGTTCCTCCTCTTGAACCCTACTGCCGGGTCCTGCCTCACCCTCCATGGTGCTGAGGGATCTCTATAGAACAGTTTTCGAGCTTAGCATTCGTACTTCATAAAAAGTCGTAAGTGATAGCTTTGATGAGTAGTTTCTCTAAGTGCAGTTAACATTCTTCATACTGCGTATGTGTAAATGCTGTTAGTTAACCGGGGCGTTGCTTTAGAACGTGTACAAAGGAGACACCCAGCACAGACCGAAAGCAAACTCTCAGCCTAGGTCAGAGCCACAAATATAACAAATATAAAGGATGGCAGCACATTAGGAAACCTGCAGTAGTTCGTCAGGTGAGAAACAGGCGCTTCAGACTGCACGAAGAATTAAAAAAGAGATGTGCAGAAAAGGAGGCAGCGTTAGCTGGCAAAAAAGGATATGAAAACAACTGTACTTTTTCAGGGCTCTTCATATCCTTGTTTCTGGCTGAATGTGCTACGTGCATGAACATCCTTTCTTATAAAAGAATAAATTTCACAAAGATCCCACTGTATGGCAGTGTACTGATTGGCTGTCACAGCCCCTGGCTAAATATTAATGTTGGTCGCTTTTCCAAGTCAAATCTATGAGCTACTCTATCTGGAGAACTTGAAATCTCTACCCGCAAGTGAAACTCCAGTACGGTGCTTTTCTGACTTGCACGTTGTCTGTCCGTGTTTATAAAGATTTCCTTAGTAAATTACTTTTCGTTTGACAGTATTTTTTCTTCATGTGTTGCTTAGGGAAATATCAGGCGGTCTCTTTTGATCTGAGCCTTGGTTTGTTGAAGTTTTACAATGCTAAGCAGCATGACAAACACTCAGGACTAACCAGAAGGAGCTCCCCATCGGTGCAACCCCTTTGGTTTCACAACCCCTTGCAAGCTTAGAGCTATGATTTACATAGCAGTGAGGGAAAATGAAAATGAGGAGGAAGCCCATTGCGCCGTGTAAGTGTATTTTCTCCTAACGCAGACTAGATTAAACCTGGCCTGTGCCATGAGAACAGCGAAAGGTGAGAGCAAAGGCGAGCAAAGGATCCTCCCTCGTAACGACACGCACGGTTAATGTTCTCTTCACCCAAGATAGTAAACCAGACCCAAAACGGGAAGGAGGATCTGGGCTATTCTTTCACCTCCCTCCCCACCCCCAGGCTCTGAGCCGTGGAGGAAGGATCGGGTTGCACTATTTTAAAGCTGGAGCAGCATGTGCACCTCCTCGGTACAGTGAGAGCACTGGGAGCAAAGCTCTCAGGGCTCCCTGCTCCCGGGGCTGTGTCTTATCCACAGAGCCAGCCTCCAATTCCACTCCAAGTTCCCTTGCAAACGTACAATATTTGCAGGGATGTAAACAAATAAGAAAGTTATTAAGCTGACTTACCTTTGGCACGTGGCTTTGAAAGCTTTCTGCTCGACGCAAGTCACAAAAGCCATGCTGTCACAGTAGCTCAGCACTGCAGGTAAAGTCGACCTGTAAATGAATGAAATAAAGAAATCGAGTGCCTTTGCCTAATTTCCTAAGCTTAAATAAACTGGATCGATTAGCATGTTGAAAAATATCATTGCTATGTCTTTCTCCCCACCACCTGAAGTGCAGATGATTTCAAGTTATACCATACAGCTGATATTAAATCTGTGCCAAGGTAGGAGATGGATCATGGTTTGGAATGGAAGTTTAGGTTAGGGCCATAATTCTGTCCCTGCCTCCAAACTTTTAAGATCAGGACAGTTAAACTGTCCTACCCCTCACTGGACCAAAGAGATGAAATATGCATACAGGATGCTCCATGGCCATGTGTGTTAGGAACTGCAGAAGGAAGCCACGAGCCTTCCCCTGTGTTGGAATAGGGAAAGTTCTGGGGAGATCCAGCACAAAGCACTGAATAGATTCTAGTGCCTAACTTAGTGGTCTTAGTGCCTAACTTAGCTCTGCCCGTGGCAGGGAGCTAGAACTGGATGCTCTTTGAGGTCCCTTCCAACCCAAGCCATTCTGTGACTCTGATTCTATGATTCCAGGCTGTATAAAAGTACACAGAGATGAGAGAAGCAGTATAATCATGGGGTGACAAGATATGAATGGTTTAACCTTGTCTTAGCCACTTCTACCTGGGCTCTGTGAGTTTTAAAAGGAGCAAAATCTCAGTCAAGGCTTAAAAATACGTTGAGCTCTACAGATAAAAAGCCGTATGTCAAATTCAGCTATTCTTAATGTAGTGGTGAAAAATACCCAATTTTAACATACAGACTGGCAGACATTTCATTTGAAAGCAGGAATTAAAATAATGACAGGTTGTGTCACGTGAGAACACATTTACCAGCAAAACTGTCCTTTTCTGGTGCATGAAAGTCAACCATATGGAGAGAGAGGCTGCTGGAAATATGCAAGGGGCACAAAAATGGAGGGAAAGATGAGGAGTTTAATGGAAGATGCTAAGTTTGATGACCGGAGCCTTCAGCAAGGCTGTTACCCTCTTTACTTTCTAATGCTGTGCAAATGAATTCTCTTGCAAATCAAAGGTTCTGCTTCTCTGTGTCCCTGAGGTCATTCGTGACCATGTCCTGACCCTGGCAGTCTGCAGTGGTACTCAGCACAGGCACACACCTCCCTAACCACTGCAGCCCATGTCTGCTGTGCGTTGCATGCTGCTTCCCCCTTCTTTGTTTTTATTTTACAAATCTATTTTTAAAAATCCTATTACCTTTTATGTATTTCTGCATCTTTCCTTGCACTGAGAAGCTCCTTGATACTTAAGCAAATGTTAAGATATAAGCAAAAATATAGGAAGATAAAATTATTTCAGGCCACTTTGCATAAAAAGGCTTTTATGGAAAGCAAAATCTTCAGCTGAAAGAGGCTGGTGTTTACACTGTCACTAAAACTTCTGCTGAATGGGGAAGAAACAGTAACGGCAGACAGCACTTCAAAAGGAAGTTCTGTTACAGCACAGAGGAAAAAAAAATTAAGTTCTTCCAATGTATAAAATATGTACTCAATGCTGAGCTTCTACATTTGCCTTCAATACTGAGCTATGAGCGTGGAGTGCCCCACTGCAAGTTGTTCGTGTACCCACCAGCCCTACTGCTCAAACCTATGCAAAGAAAGAATTAATACAAAGGCATTCATCGAGCACAAAACTGAGATATTCTTTCACTGCAACTTCTCCAGCTCTAACAAAGGCACCATTCAAAAAATAAAAAATAAAAAAGCATTTCAAAGAGCAGTGTAGATGCTGGGCATGGATCGGCTCCTCACTTAAAGACAGAGGCCGCTAGCCCAAAGGAATAACTCAGACAACGCAGACGCTCCAAGTTTCAGACTTTCAAGCTGGAGGCCTCCAGTTGGAACTTATCTCTGTTTTCACACATCAGTAGGTTCGGTGGAGTTAGAAATACCCAGCACGTACAAGGAAAACAATCTCTATCAGTGGATACAGCATGAACACGATAACGCAATGTTTTGCAAGCCTCGAGCAATTGTCAAGCCACTGCGCTTTGTCAAGGCAGCACACTTGACTGTCAGGGTCATCTAACCTCAGGTCACCTTCTACCTTTCCCCCTGGCCAGGTCCCAGCACCTCCATTTACTCTCCGTAAGCGGCTGCAGCACCCTGGAGGCAGGGGCAGAGGCAATGGGTGCTGCTGCCCCAACGCGAGCAGCAGCTGCCTGGATGCATCGCTTTGTGTCTCTTAGTTAAACGATCCTTTTTAACTACCACTGCAAACAGAAAAGAGAAGGACCTTGCCTTATTTCATCTATTTTGGGATGGTTTTATATTTGCGTTATTTTATATAGTGTTCAAGGCCCTTATTCAATTAAAGACAGCCACTCACAAAACATTTTTGTCATCCGGATTGTTATTCCCTCACTATACAATTCTTATTTGATCTCCTATAAAGCAAACCTCTGGTTCTTAATTTTTACATTTTATGATAGAAAATGGGGGTTGATATGATGGTGTGATAGAAATGGGGGTATGATGGTATGATAGGAAAGGGGGTTTTCTTTACTACGGGATTAAGCCTTCCAATTCTGATTCGTAAACTCTGTGTAGACGGAAAGCGGAATTCAATTAAAATGTAGCAAAAGAGCACTTCATTTTTTATCAGTTTAATTAAATAACCGTAGATGTACGTAATGTGTAAGAAAAAGAATACCCTGATCAGAACATAGTGCACTGCAAGCTGATTTATTCAGCAAGGACTAATCACTGCTAGCTGGTGAGCTGCAGCGATTGTTTCTGGTCAGCACGACCTTCAAGACTTTAGGGCTGGTACATCTCATCCTCTCGCAGTCTTCACGCAGGGGCTCGATGAGAAAGAAAATGAGGAGATTGCCTGCTTTTTTATCCCTCAGTGGAGCCTTCCACTTTGAACGTAAAGTAAATGAGTAGGTTAAAAGAAGAAAAAGCTATCGGAAGCAGCTTCAGCATTCTGTGGGTTATAGTTCCAAGCGCTCTGGCAGTGACTCCCACCCCTTCAGTGGTTTGACTTGCTCTAAAAATCTGGCGTCAAAAAATGTGTCGTGTAGCACTTTTATTGTGTTATTTTAAAATACCTACAGTAAATGTAACCTTAGAACAGGCTGCCCTACTTCCATATTTAATTTTAAGTGGTCTTGTTAAAAAAAGAAACATTTAATTTAAATAAAATAAAGTATACATATATAACTCATTAAACTTATATTAATCATTCCAGTAGGCCACAGAAGCAATAGAAAATGTGGATTCCCTCTTTTCTGATTTATCAGCCACTTAATGCTATGGAGCGTTCAGAACAGAACGGGTTCCTACTGTGCCTGCTGGTGTACGCATGAAGTTAAAGAGACAGAGCCCTGGCAGAGAGGTTTGCCTTAATTTGCTCAACACCTGAGGTGTTAAAAGTAAAGCCAAACAGGAGAAGCTTTTTGCTTTTTTTTTTTTTTCCAGTAAAAAACAGCACTGGCTGTTCAAGTGCAGGTTTACCAGCGCCAGGAGGCAGAGCGTGGGAGGATGCCACAAAGGGCCCCAGATCCTCCATCCCCTCCAGTTCCCCTTACCCTTGAGTTCCACTGCACTCACCCAGGCCCATGGACTGGCAGTCGGAGAGAGTTTAAATGAACCAGGGAACTGAATGTAAGCAATAATGGTATTAAGCTCTGCTAAAGATAGAGGCTTCCCATTGAATTTCCTTCCTGCGTGACGCTGGAGCATAAACCTAGCACCAGGACCACTTCTCAAGTGGAAAGGAAGAAAATTATTACTGACAAGGTCCAAAGACTGGGATACTGGCCTGCTCAGTTTTGAATTGTGCCTTACAGATCGGCATTATAGATCTGTGGATTCAACTGATTTGCTTCATATGGATCAGAATGTAATTCCTGCTCCCAGATTACTGTGTTGGAAACCAAGCTATCCCATGAATTTTCTAGTTTTTTTTTTTTTTTTTGGGGGGGGGGGTTGGTAGTTTTTTTGTTTTTTGGGTTTTTTTTGGTGGACTGAAAGATTTCCTTTCTTGTAGCAGAGAGAATCTGAAAGCAAGCGTAAGGAAGAAGAAAAATCACTGGTCAAAATTACAGTGGTAACAGCAAGTTTCTAAAGAGATCAGTTTTGGTTTACGTAAAACCAAGATTAAGCAAAGAAAAAGAGAGAAGGTAGAGGCGTTTCACTAACATGTTACTCGGGCTGGCTCTTGTTAGTTGAATTGTAGAATGGTCCTGAAAGTATTGTTTCATTACTGTAAGATTGGGCTAGGAGAGGCTCATAAATCAACTGTATTTTAGAATGGAAGAGATGTTGGGCTGTCCATTAACCCAACTCTGACAGCAGGCATAGGCCAGTTCCTAGCCAAGTGAGCAGCAGGACCAGGACCAGCACACTTGACATTGCCCATGGTGCCAGTACCCAATTTTTAGCTCGGGAGTGTCCCTGGTTTGATGCGATCTGTCTGCTCAGTGACCTTCAATAGATCCCTTCTCACGTTCTTCTGCAGCCCCTCCTTGGATCCACGTGAGCTATTTATACTATCTGTACTATCTGTACTATCTTAAGGCAAAGAATGTCACAAGTATATTACCCACGTGCATATAAAATAATACAATTTATTATACTATTTGCTTTGAACTTGCCTACTGCCAGCTTCATCTGATGCACCCTCATTCCTGTATTGATAGCGAAGGTAGAAAGTTGATCCCTGTCCATCCTTTCCATGTGCCATTTTAAAATATTTATTGCTATTTTGAAGAAGCATCGGAGGGGCAATTAAAGACTGAAGTAGAGGCCGTAGTCTCTGTGCTGGAAACCTTTTTGTTCTTAGCTCTCGGGCACCGCTCAGCCACTCTCTGTGGCAGATGCTGGAGCTGCTCTTGTACAGAAGGCCTTCCAAGATCCCAGGGAACTGGAAGCTCCACCGAGCACACTTGGGGAGAGCCACTCTTTCCCACTGTTAGGGATGATGCATTGGAGGAAAAGATGCAGTCATGCATATTGCACTCTTAAAGCCCTGCTGGTCTTTCTGCAAGCAGAATCTAGAAGAATAGCAGGGAGTGGAAATAAAGAGAAGAAAATTTGCTATTCCACAGAAATCAGCCCCGTTCTAAGAATATTACTTGCTAAGAATTAAAGCTCAAGGAATCAGTGTAAAGTTCAGCTGAAAGCTGAAGTAAAAACCTGAAGTAGTTCAAGCCTTTCTCTAAGGGAGCAAGACTTTGTTTTTGGAGTTTGGCAGCAAACCTTAATCAGGCAGAGCTGACAATAATTAAAACAGCAGAAGATTGTGAGAATTTCCTAGTATTTCCATAGGAGATTCATGTAATATATTCTCATTTTCCTTGCTACGTGTTTTACAAGGCACAGGAATGTCTCTCAAGCAGACAGAAAGGTCCAGTTTCTATTGGTGAGTAAATATTAAGATGAATAACTGGGACCCATCTTCATTCTTAGGTAAAAATATGAACAGAGTCTGTTCAGAAACCTTACTGCAAGGTAAGACATACTGTGTCCCAGTACAGAGACATTCTGTAGAATTCCAGGTAGTGTCAAAGTTCTTAAACAGCACAATACTACTGAAAGCAGAGGTTAGGGGAAATGCTGATGATGCAAAGATACATGGACAGAAAGTCTTCCAATTTAGGTTTAAGGGTAACTTTAGTGAAAGGTACTCTGTGTAAGACAAAATATTCTGTACTGCTGTGGAACAGTTTCTGTCAGTAAATTTCACACTGGCAACACCCAGACCCAGTTACAGCCATCCTGGGTTTGGCTGCAGGATCTGATTATTTCTTCAGAAGAATGTATTTGACTAAGCAAGTAAAGAGACAGTGCTGAAAGTTTCACACAACACCAAGAAAGGTAAAAGGAAAAGGCATCCACAACTCATGTTCATAGGCAGGTTAGCAGGGCATTTTTCCTGGAACTGTCAGTGTCACTCCTGGTAGAATGGGGCACCTACTCTTGTCATGAACGAGTGCCCGTTTAGGATTTCCCATTTGAAAATGGTTCCTCTTGAAGACTGGCTCCCCATTATGGTGGTTAGATGGACTGAAGGTCAGGAAGGGTCAGAACCTCTTAACAATAACCCCAAAAGTTCCCTGGTGTGTGTCAAGTTACTGAAACTGTGTGTGTGAAAGTTACTGAAGAGTCTTACCTCTCACTGGCTCACTGACAAAACATATCATTGATTATCACTTTGACTATCAGCACTCGTTCAGCAAGCCTCTGAAAAACAAAACCTAGTGTATTTCTGGTTCAAGGCAGTGGGTCCTGACTCAAAGATACACAGAGAACATCTCCCAGGCATCACAGAGACTTTCAGTGGGAGCAAATCCCTGTATCTGAACAGGCCCCAGGCACATCCAGTAGGAAGATGACACCATACTGACGACCTGTGATTGGTTTGCCCCAAGTTTCACGATGAGAGGACTTCTTCATGTGCCACACCATTTGATTTGGTGCTGGGCAGCAACAGGTCAACTCTGTGCAGAATGTAGACAAAGTACAGTATGCCTTGTGAGAGACCGTAAATGCTAAAATGCTTTCAGTGAGCTTAACAGATGCTTGGGAGCGAGTTTAACTGATTTGCTGCTGTTCAGCAACCCTGTAAACACGTGTTTCAAATCAGTGTTGATGTTTTTTTAGGTCTAGAACCATTGATTCTATGGCTTTTGACCCGTGTGACCCGAGCCAATCACCTGTTGTGGCACTACACTTCAGTTTATGGTCTTCTAAGACAATCACTTTTGGGAGAGAGACAGGAAGAACACCAGAACAAAATAAATATGTCTCTTGGTTCACGAGGAGGATTTGTGAAGGGTCGCTCTCTGCAGAATTAGGAATCTGCTGTGTGGGCCCCTGTATAAAGGACGCTTTGCAGGCTGATCTTGAGAATTAGGGATTGGTGAGGAAATCACGGATCCAACTTCAGTCCAAATTTGAAATAGCAAATGGAAGTGTCACAGTACTGATGGCTCACAGCACAGGGCTAGCCACTCGCCCCTTCTGGAAGGAAAGTGGTAGGTACAGCACTTCTGTTAGCAATCCGCGGTGGCACATTTGCTCCTGCAATCTGTTGTAAAACAGAATCTGTTTCTGGTGTTTGTTGTTTCTGACTGGCTGGATAGCTTTTCAGGGAATAAGGGATAGAGAAGGCACGAGAGCAAGTCACACAGCTCTATGGACAGCACAGACACTACGGAGGTGATCGCTGCTATCAGGGCTCTAAACACATCAGGCACTTAACACAAAGCCAAAGTCCCTGCAGGGAGCATCCAGAAAATAAAAATAAAATAGTTCTTTTCAGGCCACAGACTTTAAAATACATGAATCAAAGAGCCACCATATTGCTGGTGACTCTCTCATCCCTTGCTACGTGCACGTGCTTGTGCTTGGAACCGCAGTCCTCCGGCCAACTTCCCTGTCAGTGGGCTGTGGGCACGAGTGTGGCCTAGAAGCCCAGAATCACAGCTTTTAAGACACTTAGTATGAGACACTGTCTTAAAGCATAACTGTAGCTTTATTCATGGAATTTAGAAATAAACTGATCTTTTTTTTTTTTTCTTCTCCCTAGGGGAAATCCCCTTCCTCCTTCCCCCACTCTCTGTTTCCTTGTGTCATAAATAGGATCTGAAGAATCATGCTAGGGAAAATATTAAACTTCAGTAACTCATGACTCTCTTATCTCTATAGAAGGAGACATATCTGGTATATTAATTTAAACTGTATTTCTTAATAGTCAGTAGGAGACCTAATTTACTGCATGAAATTAATTACAGTATTACACATAAAAGCTAAATGAATCACACAGTACTTATATTGCACTGTTTCCACCTTTGTGGTATGATGGAAATAATGAAATCATGAATGTTTGTACTCACAGCACTGTTTAATGCCCTGAGGACAGAGAGCATAAGGGTGCTTCAAATAATCCACTGATACCGTCTAATAATTAGACTCTGCTCGTCCAAATTGTCCTTGTGCTCACAGGGCACATACACACCAGCAATGAACCCTACTCAAGCACTCAAGAAGCCAGAAGTACCCCAGCTGAGTTATTCACATGCTTTATAAAAATTGGGCAATTAAAATAATTTTCTGTGCTTTGGCCAACTTAAATGGAAAGCTAGGCTACATAAGTTAACATGCATGCAAACTATATTAAGAAAGCATCCTTCTCTTTATTACTGTTCCTGTGTATCACAGTATAAGTATGGAGAGCCCCGAACTACCTACAAACTCTAATACTCCAGAGAAAATATTTTCTTAATTTTGACCTTCTCTTAACTTATTCCTCAAAATTGGCCACGGGACTGTCTTTCTGAAGTACAGTTTATAGCACTTTGGTCAGTCTAATTTTGATTATGCTAAGAAACCAGATTACCATCTCTTTAAAATAATATTGAATCCGTTAAGACAGAATAACTCAAAACAACTGCACACCATGTTTTCCCAATTCTATCCCACCTTCCAATTATAAGTTCTCTATAGAACTATAGAACCATAGAGTCATAGAACAGCTTGGGTTGGAAGAGACCTCAAGGATCATCGAGTTCCAACCCCTCTGCTGCATGCAAGGCCACCAACCTCCCCATTTAAGACTAGACCAGGCTGCCCAGGGCCCCATCCAGCCTGACCTTGAACACCTCCAGGGACGAAGGTCCTCTCTGGGCAGCCTGTTCCAGCACCTCACCACTCTCTTGGTATACTTTCCTTATATGACTCAGTCTACCTTCGATTAAAAAAATCTTCTGTTCTCTATCACATCATTCCAATTTAATTGTGTGTGGTTGTTTACCTCACTCAGTCAAACAGCATATATTCTTTTTCTTCTCAGCTGCTCCTTAGTAATTCTTACTGCTTCTAAATATCTTTATTTAATCCATAAGAAATGTTTTCAAAGTTGTTAAGTGCCGCATTCATTGGCACCTTTGAAATAGCAGTTAGAGCATTCTATACTATTAGTTGTAGGGTTTTTTTCTTGAGTATCATATTATCTGAAGTAGATTACAGACAGCTCGCTGAGCATTGATTTTCTTAATCGCCTCACTGGGCCCCTGAAGACATGTGGAGAAACTACATTGTCTTCCTAATAAATCACCTCTGGTTAACAAAATCTTTTCTTTAGTCTGAAAAAACAATACTAGCAGATTGATAAAATATTAAATGGGAATGTTGAAAATATAGTTAATATTTTATAACTTCAAACTATAAATGTGAATATTCAATTACTAAAATTAGAGACTTTATGCACACGTTGAAAAGCAAGTTCTGAGAAGTGGGCAAGCTTAGATTTTGATTTGAAGTAAAAGAAGCCTTAGTAGCTTCACATTTTTCTCAATTTGTTCTATTCATCATTCACAATTCACATCATTCTCTCTTCATGAAACATCTTGGATCATAAACTACTACTTTGATTTTCATGAGAAAAAATAAAAAGTGTGAATTAAACCTTCTGAGGTTATTTGCTAGACGTGTTCTTCCCAAAGCTTCTCTGAAGAAAACTGGTTTTCTTCTAAACTATATTAATATAAAGGAGCAGTAGTATGTAATTTATATTCTTGTTCCACAGTGCTGTGGGAATTCTAACATAGGGCATACTTTGCCCGTAGCAAACAAACGTATAATGCAGTCAATTACTGTTGCTAAATAAGACTCCTAAAATTACATACATCAAATTGACAACAATCTTTGTCTGGACTGCTTTGTGTTTTATAGGCTTTGAGACTATAGTGGTCTTCTTCTAAGTCAGTTCTCAAATAACTTAAGTAGATGTCTTCTACTTTAAAAACTCCTTAAACCAAGTCCTGGTCCACCTTGATGACTCACATGCCGTACAAAAGAGGAACGTTACACTGGAGCTCCTTGGTTTCAGAGCAGGATAACAAGACAGGTCTACAGAAGTGAAGGGTTGCTTCTTCTCTTACTTTCTTACTTAAGCCTTCCTCTCTGGGAGGTTAACTAAGCAGAAATCATTTGAGTCTCTGTATGCTATTCACATTTTTAATACAGCTGTTACTAATAATTGAAATGTTTCTCACACAGTTTGAATGAAGGTACAAAAAATACCCATTTTCACATATTCACAGTCCACAGACCAAATACAAGAACTATCACTGCAAGACGAGCACTTCAATCTGAAGCCTTTAACTATTGTTTGAGATGAACACAGAAATTCTCCAGCAGCGAACAGATCTACATTTTTACTATTTATCATGATAATAAATATAGTTATAGGCTTTTCTCCTTTTCCTTCAAATTGAGTTTCTTAGAAAGAACAGATGTGCTCTTCAGGATTCTGAGCAGACTGAACATTGTCAGGATTCTGAACAGGCAAATGATCCTCATCCCTCTGTATCCTTGCTCTTCTGTGTCACGTATTTTATGTTCTACCGAAAGCATACATGTGAATGATTCACATTATAATCAAGGCCATGAATGTCAGTAACATGATCCATACATGTTCTTTAATGTTGTTTTTGACTACAGGAAAATAAGATAAATTGAGGTTTGGAGCACAAATACAAGCGATACTTTCTAATATCACTAACTAATTTCACTTTGGGGTTCCATTATGACAGCACAGATACTAGGTTTCATTTTTATTACTAACAGACTTCACTTATCACAGCAAAAAATAGGCTGCTAACCACAGAAAGTAAAATTGATCATCAAAATTCTGGTTTTGCTTAGGAGTCAGACTTTTTCAGATACTCTGTAAAGTAATACACTCTAGTTATCTATTTATGACTTAAAAGAAACTACATGTGCTTTGAATGCAGTATATTTCCCCATAATATCAACGAAGCTATACATACCTGAGGAGCATGTGCTGGAAGTCGAGGGAAAAGTGCATTGCTGGTGCTGGAACGAAGGCACACAGCCTCCTGTGTGGAGGGTCACATAGTGCAGTCAGGGTACCAGCGCTGCCTGCACAGATAGGTGAACTTTTATCCTTGTTCACGATCTGCAAATATAGAGGACATGCATGTGAAGTTCAAAGTTAAAATCGGTGACAATTAGAATACAAAAAGGCATACAAAATACAAAAATACCTCTGCTGATAAAACGATGCCTGTGTTTTTAATGATTTATCATGCATTCAGACTAGCTAATTTCATTTCTGCATTTCATAATTTATTTTCAAATTACTTATTAAATTCCAGATTATTTATTGAGTTCAGTGAAGCTAATGGAGTTAGGAAAGAAGATAAACGCACTGTGATGACAGAAACTCCTTGTTTAAGGTGTTCTAAATTGCCAGTGAGGAGGATGCTCCAGCATCTCTGGATAGTACACTTCCAGTCTTTACCCATCCTTGGACTCAGAAGTGTTTCACAAATATGTGGCCCGTTCTTCTTTGCTGTAAATTAAGATAATCTTTTCTTGTCCTTCCACAACAGGCTACAAAAGACAATCGATGACTGTCTTCTTCACAATAATCTTTAGATGTAGATTCTTTTATTTTCCTCTCAGTCCTTTCTTCTGTAGACTAAACAAACACAGCTTTTTCAAACTGCGCCTTATAAATCTCGCTCTGCAAAAGCCTTTTCACTCATATGTTCTCCTACAGATTCTCTTTTACCTGGACATTGAAATCATTTCCTTTTTCTAGATTTTATTTTAACACAGTGATGGAATTTTATTTGCTTTTTTCTTTTTTTTCTGGCCATTTCGCTCAAGTGTTTCTTGTTTGCTTGCTTGATTGATTTTGTTTCATCTGTAAAAGTACATGCTATCAATATCCTCTGGAGTTTTGTGGTGTTGTAGAGCAATAGGCCCCGCAGAGCCTTGAAACAAAACACAAAACAAAACGAAATCTGTCCATTTTTTCAGTCACTTTCTTGCAAATCAGTAATGACACTTAATTCTCTTTGAATGATTGGCTTGTTCTCATTTTTTTCCCTTTCAAGTAGTGGATTAAACAGGGATTTTGTATGCCTTCTGTTTAGTAACACTTAACTTTTAGGTGTAATGCCTAAAACAAGAATGATAACATTCTTAATAAATGAGCAGCCATACAGATGGACAGAGAAGCATAAGTATTTTTTGCTTTAAGAATCAAGCATAAACAGAAGGAAGGTTTGACTCAAAGCCCACGTCCTTCTCCCTTGCCTCAAAACAGATCATAGTGCCTTCTGAATCAGAGGTAGAAGGACGCTGCTAGCTGAAATATTCAGTGGAGTCCCTTTTGATGTTTACAGAGTTACTAGTTTGTGGTAAACGTGTGTCACATTCTGCACTGTTTTCAATATGAGTTTTGTCTGAATAAAGCCGAAATATTCTGGACCAAGAAAAATAAAACAAAGGATGTAAGATAACAGATCAAAGAAGTGCTTTAAATGCTGCGGTGGCTGTCTTTCTTCACATTTATTTCCAGCTGCCTGCCTTTGGAGAATCTAGTCTCTTTACTTTTTTAACCAAAGATAGTTTATCCCAGGAATCTCCAAATTATTTCCTTGGAAAAAAAGACAAAAAGTGAAAAACTGGTCAGAGGTCTACGACTTGTAGCCCAGATTTTCTGCCTCTTTGCTCTACTTCACTCGCACAGACTGTACCACTACACCACAGTCACATATGAAAGTTCTTCTAAGAAGTGGTTTCTTCGGTTTGGTTTTACTTTTTAATATTCATATCATCCATTCTTAGGGTAGTTTCATAATGAATTCCTGAAATTTAGTAGTTGTTCTCTGTAATCTAACTAACCTAGCCATTTGCAAAGCATCCAGACCCCAAAGTACCCAGGTGTTCTCCCTGAGACAGTGGACTTTGTGGCTCCAAGCAGCTCCTGCTCATAGCCATCCATTTCCCACGTCAGAAAAAGCCTTTTTACACCTTCTCTGATGATTTCTGACGCAGTCACCTCCTGGACATGTTGAAGCTTGCTGCCCACAGCTCCCAAAAGCAATGGGAAAAAACCCTTTTCTCTGGGAACAGAGAGGCAAGCCCTCAGCACGTGGCTATTTAAGCAAGAGTGATGGGCACTGAACATATTCACAGTGAGCAAAGAAGCAGTTTACAAACACTTCTCCAGCAGACAGTCGTACCTGTGCTATCTGCTGTATTTTTCCAAATCTCTTTTCAGAGAAGCCTTAAAATGACTTTTTTTCCCTCAAAACGGGAACTGCCAGCTCTGACAGTTCAGACATTAGGCTCAGAGAGAAGTGGACAGCTTCAAATATTTTGTTTCTTTCATGCCATTTCCTGAAACTGAAATTACAGAATTTTACATAATGCATTTGCATTTCAAAATTACAAGGTCACTGTAAGAACTTTTTTTTTTTCCCAGCCAGATATGTAATACATGTGACATTGGCTTTTTTTTCTCCATCCATGTGGATGCAAATCTACTTTCTTCACCCTGATATTCTCTTGCCTTTACAGATGTTATTCTGTTATATGCAAAAACAGAACTATACCGAAGGCAAAGGCATAGAATCGGACATTAATACTATAGATGTGATTTTGCTGAACGTATTTCCCCACCACATTGCACATATGGATGCCAGCAGTACAGTAAGGCCAGAAAAGGCCACTTAGTTCCTCCAGAAAAGCTGCTCAGTCTTAAGGACTTGAAGGACTTGCTCTGCACTTCTGAAGGACTGCTTCTCCAAATAAGTTACGCTAGTTCATCTATAGACAAATCTATGCCTGAATAGCTGTTGGTCTATTTGTTTCCCAGCATTACATTAACAATTGCTTCCTACTAAGCTGTTTCCAAACACCTTCTCCCAAATTTTCCTTCTCAACTTCTGGCCATTTTATTTTGATCTGCAGCATCCTAAAATTTTGCCCAATTTATTTATTTATGTCCGTTATATACTGAATAAATTTAGTCAGTATCAAGCATACAGAAATTTTAATCGAGCAAAATCAAGTTGTTTGTGAATTTAATAAATTCAGTAAATTCTCATGAGAGTGGTGACCCTGTTCTGAATGTAGGTATTTTCCTTTGAACTGCCTGTGACACTTCATACCAGAATGCCTCAAACATTATAGGTGTGGTTGTAACAGCACTATACATAACAACTCCTTATTAATTAACTCCTTAATTTTATCTATTTTCAAATGTAACATATGAAGAGACAGCATCCTTCTTATAACCCCTATGAGTTATAAGTTTGAGTTTACATGTTAGATTGATATTTCAAGAGCCGATTTTGCCAAGTAAAGTACAGAGACCCTCAGCACTGACCAGAGGAGCTGAAGCCCTTGCAGAATCTGCACATTGTTTTCTCTCTCTACATCTGAGTAACTTAAATGACAGTATTCAACTGAATGCTAGCAGATCACGTTCTAATATTGTTCAACTTGCCATGTTTTCTCTCTCTCTCTCTTTCTTTTTTTAATGTTTCCAAAGTTAAGCAGTTAATCCCAGGTCTTAAAATAGTCCACGAATGTAATGTTATTTCCTCTTTTTGTGTATCCCGCACGTAGCTTTCTACAACCTGTAAAATCAGAAGCAACAATGAAAACAACGGGTGACCTCACTAGGTCAAACTTTGACCTGGAACCTAACAGTAATTACATCACATACTGGCAAACTGTCCAAGTAATTCAGAGATTATATTAATCCCAAGATATTATTGCATATCCCTTTCAGAAATCTGTACAAATATTCAGTAAAGCACTTATTCCATCATGTGCAGGATGAGATCACTACTCCGAAGTATGCCCATTTCAGCATCAGATCCTTCTCAAAAGAACAAAACACCATAACCAAACACATTATATGCCAGGCTTGTATCCCAGAAGGAATTCCACATACATAGGACTCAACATACTTTATATTAATGGACTAAATCTATTTACCCAGTCATATGTTAACTTCTTTGGGTTGACAGTTGAACTAGATGATCTTAGTGGTCTCTTCCAAACTTAATATTTCTATGATTCAGTGATTTTTTATTGTAGCCTTGCTTCCTTGAAAAGAATCTTCATTCACCTACACAGCATTCCAATTTCATTTAAATATACAGTCAAGTGAGCACTGCTTTACCTTTTGCTATTCTTCTCTGACTTTAACTTAGTGATTCATTTTCAGATTTTCTTTGTTATCTTTAAGTCACTTTACATCAGAATGTATACATTCATGGACATTTCTGTTGAAGAAACCATAGTCTGAAAGGTAACTGTAGATGAGTGGCTTTCAAGCCATTGCAGTTTTATCTTAGAGCAGGCTGTACAGCTGTAATCACTGCCAGGTGCACCTCGTTCATAAGGCTGATCTGTGTTACTGAGCTGAGCAGGGCCCAGATGTGTGCTTGGGCTCTGCCATGGGACAACCTATGGCTTTGAGCAGTTAGTGTGCTTTTTGGTGTGCTGCACTGAGCTGAAGGCACAGCCAGGTGTGAGGAGCAGCATGGGTTGGGTATCGTGCTCAGCAGGCAGTAAGGACAGCTGCCACTCAGAATGGCCAGTTGTGTGCATGGGAGCTGTGACACGCTATCCACCTGCAGCTCCACTACAGCCCTTTTGTTTTCTAGCGCAGATGCCTAAGAAAATAAAGGCAGAGACTCAGTGCATTGCCTCGTGCTCCTGTTATCAGAGAGCTGCTGGCATGGAGAGGCCCCAGTCAGCTCCCAGCAGGCACAGCAGGGGGCTCGGCCTGCCCAGAAGCAGCACAGAGCTGGGCCATGGCTGCTGTTGGATACCTGTCCATGTTTACAGTTACCGTGTTTGTTTGCTGTCTCTTCAACTGGGGAAATCTGCTTTATCTTTGCACAATAGCAAACTCACAGTTTGCATTCCCAGTTCCTTTTTTTTTTTTTTTTTTAGCTGTTTAGTATTTTGTGTTTTACTTCACTGAACGTTTGTTTTCAGGGGAACCTTATTTTATTGCAGTGTTAGTGCTGAACCAGCTTTCTGCCGTCACTTCCCAAACCCTGCAGTTTTCTGCCAGTGATGTTCACAATGATTCCTGTTTTTTCTGGACTGTATATTGAACTAGAAGTACTGTACATACTTAAGGTCTTCATTTTAGGTTTTTTTTTTTTTTTTTTTCCTGATTACTATCAGATTCAGGACTGAATTAGCTGTCATTACTTCTTCTAGAAGTACTGATAAAAAATACCCTATATCTTGGATATATAAATATAATATGAAAAATATTCTCTGTTACCAATATCTCGTAGCCTGTTTGGGAGCACTCTTGCACATAATTCAAAATCCTCTGTTAAGCTTTTTCACACCCTTATTTTCATATACATAGAGCTGTCCTTCTTCCCAGCCCTATAGTGAGTCACATGAAATAAACCTTCATCGCAGCCTTCGATCTTCCATTTTCATGTGTAATATTATTGCTGTGTCTGCCAGCCATGTGAACTGCAGGGGCTGCATGCAGGGTGGCTGTTTTTATAAATTACGCTCCCTCACCTGATCGTCCTTATATAGAAACAGATAGTTATATTCTATTTATGCCTTAGCCAGGCTTGTTTGTAATGCAATCAAAAAGCATGTCATGGAATTTATTGTGGCACTGCACCTCTCAAGACCACATACACCTAAGCTGTGTTTATGAACAGAAATATCTAATTTCACATGATTATTTCCTGAAGGAGTTTCTAGATTATGTATATTTTCACATCTCAGTGTAGTAGTATTCGCTCAACGTCATTCTTCTCTTGCAAGTGTTTCCCTATGGCTGCATTGTTTATTTGCTCAAAAACTTGTCTTGCTTTGTTAGTATTTCCAGCTATGCTCCCCTCACTATTCTTCATATATTGAAGAGAGAGAGATTTTAACTGGTTATTTTTACTGAGACATTGTCACCCAAAAATTGCAATTAAGAAACCCAACACAAATTTGAGTGTAAAAATACTTCTGTCTTCAAACTGTAACCCTATATTTTAGGTTAGTAGTACAGTTAAACAAGCAATAGTTTTGTACTTTATGTAATGCCAATACAGTACTCCCAAAAACAAAGTCGATTCTCCCATGCTAATTCAGTTTGATGTATTTCCCTCTAACAATAATATGCCAATCTTAAAATTATATTATTTTTCATGATAAGACCATGTTCCATAACTACTGTAAAACTGATAAAGGTATTAAGTAACAGTCTGCTTCAGGATGTTATTATGTTACATTAAATAGTTAACGAAAAGGACAGAACTTCAGCAGCTATAATTTAACTGTATGCGTGCCATTTTATATAATGTGAGGATAATGCTAATAGGCTTTACATTGAAGTCTTTCTTTCTCACTCCATGGATAATTTTGGTATGGTTCATTCAATAAAATTAATTGCAGCAGATCCATTCCAATAAAAAACTTACCACTGTTACTATACAACCCAAATCCTCGTCTTCCATATAACTACTTCTGAGTCCAATATTGCTCTGCTTTCTAATTCTTGTATATAAGTTCACCCTCATACTCAGAAAATGAATCTGACATTTAAAAAAAAAAAAAAAAAAAAAAAAAGCTCTTCTAATGGACTCAAAATTACGCAGAATTCTTGTAATTACACTGGTAATTACAATGATATTCTCAGCCACACTCGTGCATTTTGTCATAAGTTACTATCATTACTGTAAGCTATCGTAAGTACCAGAAGAGGCTGCAGAACCATATTGTACATATCAGAAAAATTCCAAAATGTCACTATTTTATCATGTACTTAGTTTTCCTTTCACTGCACTATGTCAAATCCAAGGAGTTCAGATTGTGCAAAGAACATTTAGTAAAGATTACAAAATGTGTAGGTATCTACCCCTCAGAAAACATTAACTTTTATTGCAGATTTCTGCTGTAACAAGCATGATTTATAAAAAAAGATCAACTACTTTTATGGACGTACATCTTCTAGTTGTCTTTCTTTTTTTTACTTTAACTGTTTCCATTACTGTCAATACAAAGCACTCTTTGTGCTAGCATTTCCTCTTAGATCTATCTGCAAATAAAATCTAAATACTCCTGCAACGCCAATTATGAAGGCAGAACGTTTGCTTTCTTTCAGATGCTCCTTTTAAGTTAGCAATCCTATACTGAACCAATACCTTAAATTTGTATTTTTATGGGAATGTTTGTGCCTGTCCATAATTATTATGCCATTGATGTGGATGGCATGGTTCCCGTGAGGCATGTGTGGCATAAAATACTTTAAATGCTGTCACTGAGTGGTTAAGTTTCTTATCTATTGGAAGTCCTGAAACAGCACATCTGCTCGGTGTTTAGAAATATATATGATCGTGCTGAAGGCAGTAGTTTAGGCTGACGGATGTATACGTGAGAGAAAAATGGATTGGTTTTGAACCAAGAGAGTTAGGAAAGTCCAGTGCGAAAAGGAACAGGAAACTTAAGCTGGTAAAAGGAAGTAAAAAAAGAGAAGACAGAGAAGGAAACAAACTTAAGAGAAGAAGAGATTTTTAAGCGATGGGTCTGAATAAAGAAAGTACCCGTAGGGAGGAGGAAAATAATTTTGTCCTTCAATAAGTCAGAATTTGCCAGTCCACAACCTTTAAGATATAACCCACTTTCTGCGAGCCATGTAGGTCTCCATATTAAAAAAAAAAAAAAAGAAAAAAAAAAAAAAGACTAATGCTATATTTTGTTAAATTTAAATGACTTTAATGTGGTTCACATTTGATTTTACATTTCTACAAACATCTTTAAATTACAAGTTCATTAGGAAACCAGCACACTTAATTTGCAATCACAGCAATACTTCTAGATGATTCAAAGCCGTACAAAAATAAAATCACAGCAGTGCCATCTTCTTCTCTTTCTGTCTCTTCACTACAGTACTGTCTCTCACAGAAAACACTGATATCAGCATCAGAGGAAATGGTCAGCAGTCATCCAGATCAGAAGTTAGGACAGTGCTCTCAGGACGGGAGGCAGGATGATCAGAGAGGGAGCAAATGAGAAGCTTCAGAAAAGACGGTAGCTAAAAAAAGCCAGGGAAAGATAAAAAGACAGAGAAAGATAATAAGATGAAAAGGGACAGGAAAAGAAAAAACAAGCAGGAAATACACAGGAAATAATGACAGTAACAGCTGTACTTATTCATTTTATAAACGGTACAAGAAGAAGAGTGACAAATAAAGGTGAGGAATAAGGTAGCTATTCTTAACAAATAGAAAGGCCTACAGAAAAGACCCAGCATGGCTTAGTTATTCCTGTCCTCTGGTGACAGACCACTCACTTGACTTTTAGTTTAAGCTAGGCAGTTAAGGCAGGATTCCTGTGAAGCCAGTAGTCTGAAACGGGCACCTCCAGAGGGCGATTCATCCCATCCTAAGGCTTAAATCTCAGACTCTGAACCATGTCTTTGGAATGTTGCTAATTTCTTGAAGTTCACTAGGTTTCTGTGAGCATAGATACGCTGAATACTTACAGGTAACAACACTAAGATTAAAGTAATATGAAAGAGAGCACATTTTCAACTTCCTTTACTCTGAACAAGCAAAATTTACTAACAGTTTTCATATGCACAGAACATGCAGTATGTTTGTGTCATGGGTTTTTGTTGCTGTTGTTGTTGTTGAATTATTATTACCAAACATTAATATATTGAACACAAAAAAAGAATTCTGATCCAGTCAAAATTAAGTTTGCTCTTCTGTTAGCCATATCTATGTACTACTGGGGCCTTAAGCTTAACTCCTGTAATCTAAAGTCAAAGTTTGTCATGACTGGGATTCTATATTCCCAAGGTTAAGATGTGATTCAGGAAATATCAGATGTATCTGATACTTAAAATGGCACTGCTGATATTTCAGTCATTTGCCACCAAATTCAGTGATTATTTACAAATAGGATACTCAGATTTTAATGGTTACTTTAAATGAGCTATAATTAAAGACGGGAGTCAAGGGTGAAGGGGTGGTTTTAATGTTGATACATAGTCCTGTCTGTGTGCAGAAGCTCCAGGAACAAGTCTGAAGGGATAAGCTTTTTATCCCACCAGATTGCCAGCCCTGATGCAAAAGCAAGACACTGCTCTTAGAGAACTGCAGTACCAAAACATAAATAGTAAGAAAAGAGGATGGGAAAGGGAGCCTCCTCCTGAGCACTGCTCTGGGGAATTTCCAATACACTCCAACGGGATAGTGTTCACAGTGTGCACTTTTTTGCATAGTAAGTCTGAGACATAATCCATACCACCACCACCATACCATAATTCATACCACCTTGGAGAGCTATGCATGTAACGGTCTTGCACATACTATGTTTTCAATGACTATTTCAGGACAGTCACCCCAATCCTGCCTATTATATAAAGACAACATGGATCTGTCAATGCAATTAAAAAGATGTCTTTAGAACCTAAATATTACCCTGCTTGAAATACAGTTCTGCACTGAAGAGTTTACATCATCTAAAGAATGACAGACTTTTGATGGAACATAGTACAACGCTAATGCAAAACAACATAATGGTAGTAGCTAAATTTAACATACAGCATGAAGTCTGTTATCTACAACTTCTCAAAGTCGTGTCTGCTTTTAATTTCAATTTCCTTTTTGAATGAACAGAGCACAGCTACATTAGTTTTTCAGTCTTCTTACAGTTACTGGGTGCCCTTATGGACTGCTGTCCAAGTTCTCCTGTGCAATGGCACAGACACTACACATGAAAATGAATCCTGTAACGCAGCAATTCGTAGTGTAATTCTTATGAAGGCCTGTATCTTTTTATTAGTAGAAATTAATACTGAGCTGTTCTACCTTCCAAGAAGTAGATGTTATCACCCAAAAATTAATTGTGAATTGGCACTGGTGGTGCTGTCCCTGCACCACCCATTTCTGTTCCCAGTTTTGCAGGGATGCTCTCTGCTGTGCATCAGCTTAGGGCTCAGTGACACTGAAGTGGTGCTCAGGTGGACAGCTAAGTTGTTTTATGCATAGCACCAAGTGAATGTAAGAGAACAGGAGGTTTGTTAAAAAATAAACAGTTTTTAGCATTATAACTCATGAAGACCAGAACTAGTCATTATATAAATATTAATTGTGCAGTTAAAAAAAAAAACATACTTTCCCAATTTACTCTGCTTTAAGGCCATATATATTCTTTAGAAACATGTAGACATATAAATGAACAAACTAATGAATTAAACCTTTTTTGCCATCTTCCTAATTTATGTTATTTTATTACAGATTATGGATGAAATCCGTACGCTGATGTCTAACTGTAATGAAGGCTCATGTGAGTAGTCTGTTGATCTATACCTACATTTGCTTACGAAGTGACTTTGCTTAGTCCAGTTGAATGATGATAAATTAGCAGTCAGAGTTTATGCATTTATACTTTTATAATATATTTTAATATATTTATAGTTTTCTGTTCAGTCTCACTTTCCATTTAAGTTCTGACAAACTGATGTAGAGATGGATAAACCTCTTCTTGATTTAGACGATCACTTATATTCCGTATTGCTCTTTGAAGATAGTATATAAAGTATTGGCTATAAGTGTTCCATCTAGAATGAATAGCCTCGAACACGGTGTGGACAAAATTAACAAAAAAACAACTTGAAAAACAAGGCCAATTTTCACTTCCATCATTATTACAACAAAGTTTTGCACAGAATTTTTGCCACTGTTGAGTGTTACAGCCTTTCTGTATGCCTGTCCCCTGCCCCAAATGCCAGTGAGTGGAATTAACAACAGCAAATATATGTATTTATATATATAACTGGCTTTTTTATTATTTGTGTTTCCAGCAGTGTTTTTAGATGGCTAGGTTAGGAAGACAGAACATTGGGGGAAACATTTTTTAGCAGGATAATGCACTTTGTGATTTAGGTTGCCTCAAAAAGATCATTTCAAGCCTTCTTTAGAAGCAACCACACTAAGGCAAAAATGGAATAAAGTACGTCTCAGCACAGCAGTTAGTCAGAAAGCAGAAGTTTCAATCTATCTTCCATGCAAGCACAAAGCATTACAAGTCTGAGCACTAAACATTATTCCTCCCCTTTCACCTTGTTATTTCTCCTGTGCTCATTACACTTTCATCTTGCCCTTCCTTCTGTAAATCACAGAATCACAGAATGGTCAGGGTTGGAAGGGACCTCAAGGATCCTGGATCTCCAATCCCCCCACCACAGGCAGGGCCACCAACCTCCCCATTTAATACTAGACCAGGCTGCCCAGGGCCCCATCCAACCTGGCCTTGAACACCTCCAGGGACAGGGAATCCACAACCTCTCTGGGCAGCCTGTTCCAGCATCTCACCACTCTCTCTGTAAAGAAGTTCTCCCTGACATCTGACCTAAATCTTCCCTCCTTCACCTTAAAACCATTTCTCCTTGTCTTGCTGTTATCTACCCTTTCAAAGAGTTGGTTCCCCTCCTGTTTGTAGGCTCCCTGTAGGCTGAGGTCACCCTGCAGCCTTCTTTTCTCCAGGAAAAGTAAGGAAGTAAAGTAAAGGAAGGGAAATTTCCTCCTCTCCATCTGATTTTCTCCTTTTACTTTTGCTTTTCCCTATTCATCTGCACATTCCCCGTAATTGCAAAACTTGAAGGATTATGGATCCAATCCTGGGGGGAAATACTAAGCTTGTGCATGCAATCTTTTACCATGGACAAAGAGCGATTACTTAAAATTTAAGTGTTCGTATTTCCCCCTTTTTCTGAATAAAGTTACAAAATCACCAGGATAAAGTTTAGTCCTAAAAATCTATGTAGGTAACTGTAATCTGGTAAGGTAGAATGAGATCACCGTTCTGTGCAGAGCTCTGCTCATATAGAAAAACAAAACGATTTTTACTGATCTGGAACCACACAATTATTTCTGAATCATTATTTTTATGCTTAGCTGTTATGTGAAGTGAATCCACCTCTCTCCTTTGGTAGTAATTTTAAATGATGCACTGAATACTTTGGCAAATGCAATGACTCGTATCTTTAAATACTTTACGAGCATACAGGAAGATATTTAGAAAGAGATTTTAAAAAGCTAAAAAGTTAAGACCAGTATATTGTACACAAATTAAGTTCTTTTTCCCCTGTAACAGTTCCCGAGCAACATTTATTACCTATATCCATTACATACATTTTTAGATGTCAACTCTTCTAACCACACAATCTATTTCACAAGATTTCTAAAGCAGTGTCATAGCCATTACATCAAATGCTGTTTCACAGATGGTTATCAACACTTGGTGTTTCACAGATGGGATAAAAGAAAAAAACCCAACACCTGAATTTAAAAAAACCACCAACACAGTAACTTGCATTTAAAGATATCCCCTTAGAAAGTGGCTCTCAATCTCTCTGCAGAGTCTTGCGGTTTCATGAACAATTTTTAAGTGGGCTGCAAAATAGTAATTAAAAGAATGAGGCATACTTCAGAAGGCTTCAACGTATCAGCAGTAGGTGCCATCATCCACTGGATTTTTAATTTTTTTTTTAAGAAGGTCCTAGATCACAAGGAATTGTGAATTAGAAGAGATTAGGCGTTGGATTGTTCACCCACTAATAGGGAACGTGAGCTGGGGTTAGACCGTCATGAGACAGGTTAGTTTTACCCTACTGATGATGTGTTGTTGCGCTAGTAATCCTGAACTGTTCTGCTTCTTGATAAGATAAACATTATCAAAAAACTGTATTTCACCACAAAGGAAAAAAAAAAATTGTCACATTCTAATGAATGGGGGAAGAAGAATGAACGAACTCCTCTTTGATGAGCAGATTTCAAATGATAGGATACATCCCACTTGGAGAAGATGCAAACTATCTGTGAAGCAGAGGCATTATTTTGCTCCCAGGAGGGGTTTAAGGGGCCTTTTGTACTAGTATGTGTCCTTGTTTCTGGAGTAAGCAGGAAAGTAAGGTTTCCAGTTCACAATCAGACAAGAAGCTGGGATTCCAGAAGACATGGGAGAGAACAGGTAGGGAAAGTGTGCAGTGAGCCTGTGGTAGAGAGCTATAGCCATGTTTGGGGTACTGACTTCCAGCTGACCCCAATGCATTTATCCAGCTGTGACCTCTCCAGCTCCTACAGGAATCCTGTCCTGAGCCCTGCCCCTAAATCTTTACTCCTATACACTGATCTTCAGCCTTACCCATACACCCCATCGCTGCTTCTGTACCCATGTGTCTTGCTTATAGGCATATTTATCCCTCTCTCCAATCACCCCCAGGTAACACTGGTAAATAACTTTTTTCCATGCTAAAGCAGTAGAAAAACACTCTCTTGTATGTTTCTTTCTGATACAAGGCAAAGATTTCCTCCTGACCTCATACCCAGCTTAGCCCTGTGCATGTGAACAAGACAAACTAACCATATGCACTATACATATTAGAACACTGAAAGGTAACTGCAGAATCATATCAGTTAGCAAAAGACATTTAGTAATAATAATATAATATTAATAACAATAATATAAAAGCACTCACAAAACTCACTTCCTATATATGTATCAAAAAAAACCAGGAATAGGAAAGATGCAACAAAAAAGGGTTACACAGAGCATGCTAGCCTGACAAACCACTTTAATTCTCTTAGAACACTATTACTGTAACTTTTGTTTCCAGTACTATTTTGCTTACATTTCATATAATACATATGCTACAATCTAATTTTAGATTAGACAATAGACTTCTTCAGGATAAACACATTTATACCATTTGAATAAGATTTATAATTTGGCATATAATTTGGCATTTCTCCACTTCAACACCACCGTGATTACTAAAAAGTTGCACAATATGTTGGAAAAGATATAATCTCTGCAAATTATTTATTGATGTGCTTGTATGGTATTCATGACAACAGAGAGTAACCTACGTTGGGGCAACTGAAAGCATAAATACATTACGATTCTGGAAAACTGTCACTGTGAATAATATTAATAATAACAATAGGAGGCTTGATAGGAGGAAAAGGAAAGTTTTTACAATTACCATCCAGGCAGCTCATGTAATTAAAGAGCGTGGTCAAACAGAAGTGGATTTTTTTAGAGTAATAAACTGATCCTGTAATAAGACATGCTAATACTCATAAGAAAAGTTTGCATCTGCTAATGTTGATAGAAAATCAGATAAGCATTCAAAGATGTATATATTTTTTCATTTGATTAAGATGAGAAGTCTAATCTTGGTGCGATGGGGACCCAATCCTCACTTCTTAGGCCACTAAATCCACTATTCGTGAGCACAGATGGAAATGAAGAGGAGCAAAGACTATTAGTGATACTTAGGACAAGGCAACAATTAAAAAAGCAGCAGCTCTGTTACTAATTCCTGGGAAGGACATGGTGGGGACAGAAGGGTTACTGCTACCAGCTTGATCTTCCTGGCTCCCTCTGGGAACCTCTTGCTGCTGCTTCTCCTGCAGAGGCATGTGGCCTATCTGATGTTGAAAAAGCAGGCAGTGCTCTCTACCTTTTCATACACACCAGAAGAGCAGAGCCCAAATTTCTGGAGCAAGCGATTGCTGTCAGCCCTTAACATTTTTCACAAAACAGCACACACCCACCTGATAAAACTTTTAATTGAAGGCGCTATTTAAAACACCATTAGATATGGCTTAGCCTAATTGCTGCTCAACTTACCATAGCCTTGTAGCCCATCAGGAGTTAGTGGACCACAGCTTGGAAACCATTCCTGCCATTTCAGAAATACGATGATGTTCCCTACTCCCTATTCCCTCCAGACCTTCTGGTTGCTGTGTTAAACATTTTTGCTCTTCTATCTGATTTCCCCTGAGATTGATTTTAGGACCTGCTATTTGCTTCTGGCTTTCTGAAATAGCAGCAAACTGACATTCTCCTTTGTCCATACATTTGTAAATAGAAGCAAGGCCAATATGACCATAACATTACTACTGCTAGACAAAGGAATAGACAGAAGCATAGTTTAAATATCTATAGATATATGTATATATATCTTCAGGTTTAGGAAAAAGGGACCAATTTACATTTGATTTATATTTAAAAAATTATCATCAGACAACAAAGCCTACAAACTTTTATTTACAGAAAAACTATAATTCTACACAGGTTGGATTTTGGCTACGGCTGATCCAGGACAAACAGAGATGTGCAGTTTTGTGCCACAAAGCTATGGCAGATGAAACTGGTATCTTCTGCTATCTTAAAGGTCACCTAAGATACAGAAAACTCTGTCATCAACCAAGGGCTCCTTATTATTCTATTCTAAGAAATAGAGAGTTAGAGTCTCCTATTAAATACTTCCACATATTCATGGTTTTAGAGATCTTTCTTACGTTATTACTCCTCAGCCAACATTTTTCCAAAATGAAGAATCCTGATTCAGTTACTGTCCCTGCACAATAACTATGCCACATCTCTTCATCATCTATGTCTATATTGTACACAATTCTCATCAGTGCTCAAAACTGACTAGTATGCCAGCATGACTCCTTTGTTTCAAGTACCATTTTGCATCAACTCCATCCAGAATGATTTCAGGAAATCAGCAGGAACTGCTAAAAATCCATGCAAACGTTAGGAAAAGGCTCGAGAACCCAGGCTTTTCACAGCAGCCAGACAGCACCTATCAGCTTAACAATTAAACTTCATCTCTGTGACAGACAGGAATTCCAAGATCAAAGTCTGTATTTCAAGCTTACCTAAGGCTGTGAAACCCTAAGAAATAGGGAAGTAGAACTTCCAAGCTGCACTCCCTGTTAGAACAGCTGCAAGTCCCTGCCTCCTGAACGGCAGGGCTGGCTGCAGCCTGCAGAGCTGGCAGGTGATGAGGTGATGACCCTCTCTGCTGACAAGTCTGGTTAAACAGTGGGTCAGCCATACCTGGCCTCTGGGACGGCCGTGGCTCCTGCAGCACCACAGCCCGTGCTGTGAGATCCTTCTGCAACGGTGAATGTCAGCTCTGACTCCAAATGCACAGTAGCCTTTTATCTTCTCTAAGCATTATCATTGCACTTTTTCATACCATTTAGGAACAGGTGGACCAGAAAAGGTGCCAATACAAATTGCTGGGAGGTGGTGTCATTAAAGCCACCCATTAGTTGCTATAGTCTTCTTTATCTTGTAACCATTTATTAATCCACAAGGAATCTTACATATCTCAACATTTCACTGTGTTAACATCCTTTGGTGACAGACCTTCTTAAAAAATTTTTGGGTGACCCACTCCCATGTATTTGTTTACTGCTTCAAGTAATAAGCAAAGCCATAAGACAAAACTACCTTGTACAAAAAGTCAAGGTATGGTTGTCTATCCATGTTCCTAGTAATTATATTCTTTATCACATTCATTGGCATTTTGCCTGCCATGGAAGTCAAACTTATTAGTACATTAGTCCATGATCATCCCCAGAGACCTTTTAAAAATGGTGTCACATTTGCTGCTTTCCATTCCTCTGTCATCAACACCAATTTAAATGATAGATTATACAGCACAGTTCACAGATAACCAGTTTCATTTCTGAATTTCTCTAGAACTACTGAAGGAATAACATGCTATCTGGCAATCTGCTAATGCCTATTTAATCAAGTTGTTCAGAAATCTTTTATTGATATTTAAAAATTGAAATACTTCTTATAAAGAACAACTTTCATATGGGACTGTTCCTAATCTCACTGGAATAAACTGCCAATGCAGGGGTTTGTCCTCATGTTCCTTTCTGCAATGGCTTTGCCTTTAAATATTCTATCTCTTGAACTCAGTGTCCTGCTAGCAGAATTAACTGAAAAATTAAAGCTTATAGATTTTACTTTTTGCTTTTATGATTTTAGCCTGTTCCTCCTCAAAATCTTTTTGCCCCTCCTTACAATAGGTCTACATTTAACTTTCCAGAACTGTGCTGTTCTCTTCTTTGCTTGTTTGGATTTCGCTCTTTGAAAAACATCTATTTATTCCTAGTAGCTTCCCTTATTGCTCAGTTGTCATGAATTCTTATTCACTTGGATCAGAATTAGAAAACAAACACTCTGTGTCTCTCATGGCCTCTTATAATTTTTACTTGAACGATTTCTTCATTGGTATGCAATTCCTTTTTACAGTTAAACAATACTGGATTGTTTATTTATTTTCATCATTTTCTCTCACACAAATGTGACAAACTTCAGTTTGGTATGATGTGCCACTACCAATTGTCTTTCCTATAGTTACTTCGTCAACCAAGTCCTGTGTACTAATCTAACTGAAATCAAGAGCTGTCCTTGTTCTACTGGATTCTCTAGGTAGTAAAAAATTAGTTCTTGATGGTAGTTAAAAACACAGCTTATGCATGATGGCCTAATGTTAAGCTTATCCAGACCATAGTTTGAAAACTGAAAACTCTTGTTACTCTCGAGCTTCTCAGTTGTATAGCCACTCTAGCCTCCTGCAGTACTTCACAGTCACTGTGTCCACTCTGTCAGCTCGTTCAGAGCTCTTGCCAGGCTTCTCCTATTCAGATAGGGAACTGCTTGTAATTGCATTTTATGGTTTAGTCTGATAAATTTAACTTATTTGACTAGTTAGCATATAGAGACCAACAGACTAATCCATCATCTCTCTATCAGCAAGGCACTAACATTTCATCATCTCTGTTATCATCTGTACGCTGATATTTTGGTGTCAGTTTGAAAGAAGGAAAAGGGACACATGCAGGCCCACTTCCAGAAACAGAGTGACATACCTGAGAAATTCCTGTTGCAGTTCACACTTACCACTCTTCTGAAGAGTCATTACCTTCAAGGTACCAGAGAAACAGAGCAACTTGAGGCAACAATGTACCTAGATACTGAATCAAAACTAGCGCGGGTTCCTTCTCAACAGAGAATCAAGTGGCATTTGACAAGGACTGACCAACAGAACGGCCTGTGGTTATTGAAGATTTCTGTACCAAGAGATGCTGTGTCAGGAAGGGAATGCACTAAAGAGCAGAAGGACACTATGGAAATATATGAAGTCCTTTAATCTCTTGTATACACTGGAGAATTTTGTAATACTCACATTAACTTCCTCTGAGGGGGGAGAGTCTGTTGTTACTGCTGTGGAGAAGATAAAGAGGGCTGTTTTCTGGACACAATGCCACTAGCTATTGACTTGGGTTTGACAGCTAAGACCTCTGGGGTGCTACATTTTCTGTGTTGGCAAACTCACTTCTCTCCCTCTGTGAGGCCTCTCTTTGGAGCACCTTATTTATGCATTAAATATGATGTGACTCAAGGCTCAGCAGAATCCAATGGCTACGCTGCAGTATCCAATGAGTATTCATTATTATTTATTTGCATTACCACAAATCCTAGAAGGCTACACACTGAACCACTTCTCGTTATGCTGAATAAGCATACAACAAAAAGTCTACATGCTTGAATTCTACGTAAAGAGACAACAGAGATTACTGCAGAGTACAAAGGCAAAGTATTACTGTGACAAGCATTGGTATTAGTATACTTGTACAACATACTTATTTTCTAGTTGGATTGTCATAAGCTTCATAGTACATAAAACTTTTAAGAAGATATTAAAGGAAGACAGCAAACAGTTCTGTTCATGAAGGAGTCAACCAGTACAGGAGAGGCAGCTGAGGAGAAAGTATCCAGTGTAAAAATTTAACAACTGAATGATGGAAGCTGGCATCATATGTTGATCAAAATCAGAGTCAACCTCTTGATATTGAAGGAAAAGTATCAGGTAGAAGTAGTCTTGATGGGCCTTGAAAACAAAGACAGATAGCTTATCTTTACTGCTTTAAATTGAAGGAGGAAGTTTAAAAAGCAAAGGAGTAAATTTGGAAACTGATATTTACAGTAGCACTTGGAACACATAATGACAAGACTACATTTGTCAAGGCAAAAGAAGATTTTCTAATAACAATATGATCCACTGAAAACCTGGATGAAAAATACAAGCAACCCACAGAGAAGAAAGAGCATCCCTGAAGGGTTGGAAAAAGATTTTGAAAACTAAGATTTAGCCTCGATTTGATGACTTAAAGCAAACAACAGCACGATGGTGTCATTCACCGAGGATGCAGAGAGGTATTGTGAGGACCCCAACCTAAATACGAAAAAATTACTAACAAAAGTTGTACCTGGAAATAAAGAACTGAGGACAACACTGAAGAAAATTTTCATGCATTAGATCTGCTTAGGAGTAGAAAAGAAGATGGGAGGAGGTATATGAAGTGACACATGAAAAACTGTTCTTCCTGTACTATGAAATGAGAAGATTCTTTCATGCCACATTTGTTACTAGGTTATTACAGCTACCTGAGCTACCATGTTTTGACTTTCAAGGATTGAAGAAGAATAATGTTCATGACATTGTAATTTGATGGGTGCCTCATTCAGCAAACAAAAACATGCTACATCCAGCTCAAAGACAGGACAGTGGTGATACGAGCCAAGCACAAACAGCAGTGGAGAAAAAGATCTTACAGCTTAAAGTTAAAACAACTAACTAACATGCTGAACATTCAGGCACATTCCTTTCCTCTTCCTTCTTATTGTACAGAACCAAGGCTATCATTTCAGCTTGCCACTGAAGGAAAATTACTCTCCTTTTCTCTAGTTTGGTATTCCCAGCCCTTGAAGTATTCCCAAACCTACATAAAGTGTGCCCATGTAGCAAATGCCCACACCCTAAATTCCACCAACATCAACAGGGTCTCTTCGTGTCTGCTTTCTTGCTGTTTCCTCGTTTTAGTTATTTACAACAGCACAGAATGGGTTGAACCAAAGAAACAAGCAGATCAGGTGCTCAACCACAGAGGTTAGCAGCCATGAGTACTGAGACCTACAGCAGGAGACAATTCAGAATTCCTTTTCTTCCAAACAGTATTCTGTAGCAGCATTACCTCAGGCAGAATAGAGCCAAGCCCCTACATTCTTTCTCTCAAAGCACAGGGAAGTTGCTTTCTTGAGAAGGAGATGCAGTCAGGTGTGTATGAGCTGCCCTCTGTGGAGATGACTGAAAAACCAGGTGAATCCTCATACCTTACTAATATATTACCTTGCTTCTTTTTCTCTTCTGAAACTACATCTTTTCTGAGGCACTTTTTTTTTTTTTTAATCTGGTATGGAGAGAGAACTTTTTGAAAGGGTAAATAACAGCAGGACAAGGGGAAATGGTTTTCAGTTGAGGGAGGGAAGATTTAGGTCAGATGTTGGGGGAAGTTCTTTACAGAGAGAGTGGTGAGGAACAGGCTGCCCAGAGAGGTTGTGGATGCACCATCCCTGGAGATGTTCAAGGCCAGGTTGGATGGGGCCCTGGGCAGCCTGGTCTAGTATTAAATGGGGAGGTTGATGGCCCTGCATGTGGCAGGCGGGTTGGAGATTCATGATCCTTGAGGTCCCTTCCAACCTGGGCCATTCTGTGATTCTGTGAACATAGGAGGTTGGGTTTGGTTGTTGTGCAAACACCTGATGTCTCTCTCCTTTTCTTTGCTTTGCACAACTTAGGGGAAGTAAGAATAAATATGGCATACAGAACTAAAAGGTGAGAATAGTTAACTATTAGAACTATGCATTTTAAACAAACAAACCAACCAAAAAAAACATTCAAGATTTTAGATGCAAAGTGAAATATTCAGTGTTCTCATTATTCAGAAGAAACATTCAATGTTCTCAAATAATCGTTTCATCTCATATTGAAAAATAACTCCATTTCGTGTTCAGAAATTATATAAGAAGCACATAACGTCCTGTAACAAAAATAATCTCATTGTGTTTTGAGCTCTCTTCGAGATGTTAAAACTTAAAATGGTTAAGTTATGAGTTTGAACAAGAAACTCTGTCTTCTGCTTAGCACTAGCCACGTTTTAACACATGTAGACCATTGACCTCTGTTCTTAGTTGCAGCTGTCATCTCAAATACTCTTTTTATACAGATAATTCAGTCACTAACTCTCCAAAGCCCACACAACCTCTCCAAAAAATTGCAGAGAACTGTAGAGAAAGACATTTGCTGGAAGTTTTGAATTAAATAGGTAAATCAACCAGATACTTGATGAAATGAAAAGTACCAGTAGCTACACATTTCAGTTCTCCTTCTGCCACATATTCTTCTGTTCAGTTCCTTGTTTCTTTTTGAGTTTTGTTTGTTCATATCTTTGTTAATTGGACTCTCAAGTCTGGTTTTGATCTGTTTATGATTTCTTCTTTGGTCTTGCTCATTCTTCAAATTAATTTCATGTTACTTTTGTGCCAAGCAAAAAAATAAATCTACAATCCCTTAATCTTTACTACCCAATCACTATCTGCATCTTTGTTCTACATTGAGGAATCTCTAATGGGCCATGCCTACAAATCCTCTAGAGCTTTACACTTGATTAATAATTATTCACAAATTCAATACCAATTCTAGTTCTTCCATTTCCCAGATATAAGATTGCCTTCAGAACAGTTTTGTACTTGAACACCAGAAAGGAAATACACCATCATAAAAAAGGACATGGAGTTTATAAAACCATTAGCGTTACACAGGTAAAACACCTACACATAATTTTTGCTCACTGGATATAAAAATAGGAATCATAGCAATGCCTGTACCCATAGATACAAGAAAAAAAAAAAACTTCCTCTTCAATACAAGTATATTTATAGTTATTTTGGGTGAATCCACTGACATAGGGTATGGATAATTATCACCGATTAAGCACGGGGTACGTAGTTAAAATAAAATATATAGTTCTTGCCTAAGAAGACTATAATTAATCAGCATGTGTGATCAAATTGCCAGTCATAACGTCAGATCAGTTTAGTTTAATTTAAGCAAGTTACTTTGACATGAGCATAAGTATGTATTTATTAACATTTCAACGTTCAACTCAGCAAGACAATTATGTTAGTAAATCTGCTTGCAGTAGCTACACAAATACTGGTGGTATAAACAGTTTTTATAGATCTATAAATTTGGAAAATTTTATGGGTGAAGATAGAGAGCAGGTCAGAAACACATTCTTCTGAAAGCAAAGGAAATAAAGAAATTAAAACCCCCTACCTAACAGCAGTGCTGAAGGACTCCAGGTTCATGTGGTGAATTACCCAAGAATAATGATATCCCTAATGGATATATATTGTCTGTACGCTCTAAAAAGAACCAGAGTCGCACATAAATCACACCTCTTGATTAACCCTTTTATCATTATTAGTTTGTCAACATCAGCAAAGACTAACTATTGAAAAATTCAATCATTTCAGTGTACTTACAGCTGAATTTTCTCATCATGTGACCAACTATCCACAAAGCCTCAGTGCCATTAAGAAGTTTTGAGGAATATATTATTTGGTACTGCCAAAAAAACATAATTAAAAGAATGCATGTAAATTATATTTATTTTCTAATTCAAAACTTTTTTTTTTTTTTAATGATTATTACACGTCTAAAGTACAGTTGGGGGAAAAGCAGAACTTACATTATCCCAAAAGGCAGGTTCCAGCACAACCCATGATACACTGACAGAATTCACAGTAAGAAGGCACAGTAGGGTCACACAAACAGAACCCCGCACTACTGCAGAATCTCCTTAATTTCAATAGGGCCCTACCCACATATAATCAGTTACAGAGTCCGCCTATGTGGGAGTAACAACAGTGAGCACAGGACCCGTTCCTCCACACACCTGCAAAAATATTGGGATAAAAAAAAAGAAATTAAAATTAGTAACATGCAGCAAAACCTTCTGATAGCCCGTTTTATTACAGCATTTAGCACATAATAAAGGAGTTCCATACATCTTTAAGTTGCACGTTATTTATAGGAATTTTTAGTTCCTTTTTTTTTTTTACAGAATGTTGACTTAAAATTGCTTACAGGCCTTACATGTAGCAGCGGCACATTATGGGAACTTTTACTGATATGCATTTGAAGGTGAAATTTAGACGTATTTTTAATTATTACTTTATAAAAAGTCATTGTCATAGTTGCTTCTTAGCGTTTAAGTCTGCTTAAAATCAGCATACAGTTTGGGGAGACTGGGAACACAGGTCAGTGAATTTCTGAATTTCTGAGGTCTTCATGATCATGATCCCCCAGCACAGGAGGGATGTGGAGCTCTTGGATCAGATCCAGAGGAGGGCCACTAAGATGATCAGAGGGCTGGAGCACCTCTCCTATGAAGAAAGGTTGGGGGAACTGGGCTTGTTTAGCTTGGAAAAGAGAAGGCTCCGGGGAGATCTCACTGTGGCCTTCCAATACTTGAAGGGAGCATATAAACAGGAGGGGGAATGACTATTTACAAGGGTGGATAGTGATAGGACAAGGGGGAATGGTTTTAAACTGAGACAGGGGAGGTTTAGGTTAGATACTAGGAGGAAGTTTTTCACTCAGCAGGTGTTGACGCACTGGAACAGGTTGCCCAAGGAGGTTGTGGATGCCCCATCCCTGGAGGCATTCAAGGCCAGGCTGGATGTGGCTCTGGGCAGCCTGGTCTGGTGGTTGGCAACCCTGCACACAGCAGGGGGGTTGAAATGAGATGATCATTGTGGTCCTTTTCAACCCAGGCCATTCTATGATTCTATGATTCTATGAAAGCATCTGGTCACATATAGCAGCATCGAAGACTAAAGTACTTGAAAACACATGATAAACAGCAGTCGATTTTAGACTAAAAATGATCTTTTTAAACCAAAAATCCTTACAAAAATCAACTGCAATCATTTCATAAATTTAAGCTCCTATGGAAAAATATTTGAAATGCAGGATGTACAAATGTAATGTTAAACAAATACACACCACCTCTTTGCCATTCACACAAAACTTAACATTTATGATTTGACCTCACTGTTCTTATTAAAAATACATCTATGTTGATCTTTAAAAGGCATTTTATTTTCAGTTACAGTGCTTTTCTATATCATAAAACATTTACGAACACATTAACTATGGTTTCCATGAAATAATATTTAACTGGTGACACTGTGCAAGAGCACTGATGATAAAGGATATAAGAACCAGATCCTAGAAACATGTAGAAGACACTTCTTCATTTCTTTAATTTAGATACGGTTAAAGAAACAACAATATTTAAAACAAACAAAAGCTAAGAACACATTAAAGGATCTGACAATCTACCAGAAGAATCAGGAGTTCCATAAAGATGGAATGCAGTCTTTTTTTCTTCTCTACTTTTGGTTTTCTTTTTGAGCAACCGGTTGTTCTCCTACTGGCTGTGATTTTGTCAAACAGCTTGTAAACAAACAGAAAATGGAGAAGAGTATCACAGTTTTTTGTTTCTTGCCAGGCTTAAAGCTTTCAACTGGGCAGGAGGACAAGCAAAAATTTGAAATCCACATTTCAGATGTTACAACAAATTTCAAGGCAGTTGTCTTATAAGTTATGGAATTTGAGGTGTTTCTTCTCCTTTTATTCCTTTTAAAACTTTTGGTTTATATGCATGACTTATAATGAAAAATTCAATTCTTTCTAAAGATCAGTGCTCCAGCTCTAAGTTCTGTTCAAAAAGTGTCTTAAGATATAGAATCATAGAATCACAGAATGGTTTGGGTTGGAAGGGACCTTTAACATCATCTAGTTCCAACCCCCTGCTACAGGCAGGGACACCTCCCTCTAGACCAGGATGCTCAAAGCCCCATCCAGCCTGGCCTTGAATGCTTCTCCCATCTCATGTTACACAGAAAAAAATTAAAAATACCAGGCATCAGCCACGTTAGCCTGCTTGAGCCTGCAAGTGTGAACCAACACCTGAGCCTACCTGAGTGAACTGGTATGTCTGGCAAGTGTAATGTACCATTTCTTACTGACTGAGAACGAGCAGACTATACTTTTTGGGACAGTCAGTTCTCTAGGAGCCCATGACCATGAAGCTTGGGAAACATGGCATTATCCAAGATGCAGTGCAATGTGGTAATTTATGCAGTCAGATCCCAATACTGCTTCTGCCTCTCTGCCTAGCTCCACATCTTTCTCCAATAAGGAAATTAACTGGAATACAATGCACTGCTCCAAGAGTACAGATTGTAGGAGAGGTCAGGGACACATAGCTGCAGTCCAAATGACAGTTTCTGAGAAGGACTGAAAATACAGTTACAAATTTGACAGCCTATGGAATATCTCAGAGCTGACACTCAAACCATCAAAGATATGAAATACTGAAAATGCCTCAACAATTCCCTTCTCTGATAAGGACAGGAAAAACGTGCACCTAGGTATAGACCACCATAAAGTTGAAGGATACATGATTTGTTTGGGAGACTGGAAGACTCTTGCAAAAGGAAGGGTTTCTTTCATGACCAGCAAAGTAACAAAGTCTAGTTACTTACTAATGTGCTTGACATGCCCCAAAATACTTGTGCAGCAATCCCAAACTGACATTACCCTGGCTGGATTCCCACTCCCTTCTAAATAATTTCCCTAAATTCCTTCACAAAACACCAGCTTCTCGCTACTGGGAGCAACTCACATTGTGACTGTCAGACCAACCAAGGATGCTAATTTGCAAGGCAGCAGGTTGAATGGAATAGAAAATTTCCATGCTGAAGCTTTTTCTGTCCCGGGGGCACAAATTTGAGTCATTTTTCTAATCTCATCTGCTAAGTTTCATTGAAACTGTAGAAACTTGACCTACTGACCTCTATCTCTGTATCAAATACAGCTCAAATGAAGCAGCGGATTGAAAAGTTACTAGGAGAAAACTCATTCCTATATCTTGTTTTATTCAGAAAGTGGGAATGAAAACACAGTTGTATAATCATTGTGAAAATAACTACGAATTTTATGTTATTTACTGCTTTCATTCAGGAGTCACACCACAAACTCAGCTATAACACAACACAGATTTTTACAGGGTGAGAGTATAAAAGAATCCACAGAATCGAGACTGCTTCCATAAAACTGCCTTTGTTTTGTCCCTGTGAAAAGTACCCTAAATATATGTCAATTCATAAAGGTGAAAATTTAACAGAAATAGAATTTTATACATATGTTTTGAACCTACCAAGAATGCAGCGGACTGCCCTTTGTGTAGATCCATGCTTCTCTTCCAATTCTGTGTTGTATCTCCCAAGGCTTAAGAAAAGTTCAGTGATACACAGCTTAGTAACAGAACACTGACATTAACTTTAAAGAATCAATCTATTCAGTGGGTTTTTCTGCTTTGTTTTTCAAAGAATAAGCATAATGGTTATTAAAGAATCACCTTAAAATCCCACTACTGCTACCTGGCTTCAGATCCTAATTATCCCAATTTAGAGAATAATTTTTAGTAACGAGCAAGTCTCAGTTCCCTTTTTGAAAAATGCCACCCACTGTGCTCTTCATAGCCTTTCTATTGCTCTAGAGACAAAGAATAGTCAGCATAGCAAAGTTAATAGAAAATTGGACATTACAGGACAGGTTAGAAGGAAACAATGTGAACAGGACCAGAAGTGAAAACGACTTAAGAAAAAAGGGATGGAATAAAAGAAACAACATTACTTTCTTAGCAGAGTAATAAAAATGGGATTTTCAAAACCATCCAACTTCTATTGAAGCAAAAGAATTACATCAATTCCAAATATGCTTTTAGAAAACCTTTAAGCCACTTATCTTTAAGCATTTAACTTTAAGCATATGGAGTATCTAAACTCTGCTCAGCTAAACAACTGAAGTGCTTAAATTTAAAAAACAAATGTAAATCATCTTGAAACCATTCACCCCGTTTGTAATACCAAGCTTACATACACATCTGAGCCCCAACTCCTTACCCTGCTTACATGCTGACTCACACTTGGGCTGAATCCAGCCTATTGGTTCTCAGATAGGCAAACCCAAGTACAAAACGTGAGGGACTAAAGTGCATTCAGACTTCTCTCTCACAAGCTGGACTCGTGCAAGTATTATGACTTAGGTACGAGACTAATTGTTTGGTGAAGCAGAGTGCTAATAATGAAATGCTTAAAGTTAATTTGGGAAACGGGTCTCAAAAAGAAAACTAAAGAAAGTGCCCAAGAAAGAAAAAAGAAACTGAAAATTAAATCTGGATTAAAAATAAATGACCTCTGGGTTATATCTCAGTGCACTCTGCCTGAAAACCGCTGCTTCTTTTTGGCTTAAGTATTAAATCTCATTTTTTAATATGCAAAATGGTAACTAACTCTGACAAAGGTTAAATTAGTTCAGTGTTTGCTGACAGTACTGTAGTAATTCTTAACACAGAGGGTCATTCAGTTATTGGTATAAAGGGCTCACCATTTCTTTTGCCTTGTAAACACACCTGAGCTTCCAGTCCTGCTTTGGTAGAGAGCAGGGTGAGGGTTAATACCCAGTATTCCAACCTCTGGGGTAGCAATCATAAAGGGAGGAGGAAATGTGGAGATCGTAAGCTGCTAGTAGGGTTCTGTACCTCTTACTCCTTACTCTACAATACAGTTACTAAAGGAAAACATAAATTGAGCCACCGAAATCAAAACAGTGAACCAACAAAGTTCAGGGACATCTCTCGGCATCCTGTGAACTTCTGGTCATTGTGATCTGCCTCCTAAACTGCAGATCATTGTATACACCGTTATTTTAAGCTGTCACCTCTCTCAACTACCAGGAAGCCAGTACCAGTGCTTAACAGCTACATTCTCATGTCCTCTCCCGCTACTAATATTCCACCCTTCACCTACAGCTATAAAAAAGGAAATTCTCTCGTTTTAAAATGCATGCTTAATAATCCCATATGTGTAAAAACCATTAGTTCGTGTTGGTACGGAGCTAGAGCAAGGTTGAAGATCTGACTAAGGCAGTGAGTTACTGATAGAATTAGTTCCTCTCTAGATTCAGTTCCCTTCTCACAAAATGGTTAAACACAATAACGTTTTGTTCCTTTTATGAGAATCATGAGCATTACTAAAATTTTATAAACGTTTTGAAGCTCAGATTTCAAAATTTCCCAGAAATTGGGAAACTAGAGAAGCAAATGAACAATTTACATCACGCTGTCTTAAAAGAAATGAATTGAACAGCATAAAAGCAAACAAATTAGTGCTAGCTAAAGCATTTCCAGACCTCTCACTCCTGTATTAATTTCAGTAGCATTTCATTTAAATGCAGGAATACATATTTGCAGAGTCTGAGTTTCAGTCTTTCCAACAATTCTGCATATCCGAGCTGTGCTGCACTGATTGGTGGTGCTGATAGAAATCCTCCTATGAACACAGCTGAGCACATGCACAGGACTAAGGCTAAATCAAGTAATAAAAAAATAGCTCATAAATTCAGTGCATCTCTAGCAATTATTTGGAAAAGTCCAGGATGGATAAGATGATAAAGCTGGAGAAAGTAACAAGCGAAATAGCAGGTGGGAAGGTGAGAAATCAGGTTCTGGCCCCAGCAATTATCCTACCAAAACCAATCTAACTTTGATAGCAGTTAAATAACAGAGTTGATACCAAGGAAAAAAAAAAAAAAATAGAGCATCCCCTCAATAATGTATAGCCCCGAGAACCACACTTATTTTCTCACCATTTGATGAGTCCTCTTCAGTGTAAGGCCAAAGTTCGTGGGTGCTGTGGAGAAGATCACTTGGCAACTGCTCTGCTGTAATTAATCCATACAGAATGGGCTTCAGTTTTCACAGATAACGAACCAGCACATTTCACAACCACTAACATGCAGAAGAATTTTTACAATGTTTAGAAGTTACAGCCAGGCCGTTTTAGCAAAACTTCACCACAGAACCTAAGTTTAATAGCAAATGTTTCCCGAGGCCTCAAGGATACGTTCATTATGGGTCAGGCCTATGGCTGTGTTAGAATCAATACTGTCAGGTCTTAAGGAAAGTATCATAAGCCCAACCTTTGGATTATACCAGCTGCCTTTATGCTGTGTGAAGCATCTTAGACACTGGGGGAAAAAAAAAATTATAGGGAATTTAATAAAAAAGATGTGCATCCTAATCTAGCACATACTTCCTGTAGTCCTTAATACCAAGAGAAAGATCCCTAGATCAGCTCTCAAATGGCAAATTCAGAACTTTGTTTTCACTGCCATTGAAGTCTAATGAGACCGTACAATAACAAATGGTGCACACTTCAGTCCTTGCTACATGACAACCATAAGCAATAAATTCTAAATCCTACATTTATCAGGACACATCAGAGACTTAATGACCACAGAAAGAAGCAGAAAAGTCAAAAATGAAAGGAGATGTTCAACTATAGTTGATTATTAGAGTAGATTATTAAGCAGAAACTTCAGCTGGTACCAAACTTTCAGAAGAGGTCTGAGGAGAGGCCTTGGTGAATCTCTAACAGGGATCCAGCAAAGAAGGCTGGATAAGCACCAAAAGCAAGGCAGGGCTTAAACTAGAAAAATAAATACCAAAAAAAAAAAAAAAAAAAAAAAGTTGGAATTTCCACTGGCTATGCACACATATGCCATACTAAAACAGGGAACCCAAATAATATGTTGATGTGCAATTACTTGAAAACGTTATTATAACTGCTCCATGTTGGCTGTACATTGGTGGCCTCCATTTGGTGTAACTCACTTAGCAGCCGGACCAGAAGAGAGTGGAATAATATGCAAGTACCCAGGCAGACCAAAGAATCCAGCTACACAGTTACACAGTAATGACACAATGCCAGTTTTCATTACAACAAATTCCTCTAATCCTCACGGTTGTAAAATAAATCTTAAAAACACATAGCAAGGTAATTTGCAAAGTAAAGCATGCCTGAGTCAAAAGACAGCCTCCAGCTTTCTAACCATCCCTGACGAGCTGGGAGCTCCTGTGCCTTTCTGGGAGATGAGGACCTTGCTTTGGTTGTGCCACCTCACAGACAGATCCTGGCAGTTTGGTATAGCCAAGTGTGATGCCTGTTCCATATAGGGAACTCCCAAGTATAGGAAGCCAGAAGGAATGTCATCTCAGTGGTGTAGGTGAATTCAGGGGTGAATTCCCCCCGAAAGTCCCTCTCTTCCACTTAATGCTGATTTTCTATAGAACTTTAAATGACAGATTTAGGGTCTCCAGATCCTCCAGGGCCTAAATCCAGGTTTACCAAAGAAATGCCTGGGTCTCCAGACTACAGCCTCGTGTCAGCAGTTTCTCTCACCTAACACAAGAGAATTTACACAACTAAGGGAAAAAGCTAACATTTATAGAGATACACTTTCTCAGGAGCTGGAGCAAGTCAATGGGATGAATACACCTGGGAGCTAAGGGCCATCAGGAGCCCAACCAACCACATAGTGCTTGGAGAACAAAATACATGACTTTGACCTTGCCTCACTACTGTAAACACACAACACGTATATTGAAAAAAAAAGATAAACTCAAAACATTCAACTGCACATGCTCCTCCCCCTGGCAACAGGAGAGCAGATAACATGACAAATGCTGGTCATGTCACGTTACAGCAGTGGAAGATTCTCTGAGAACGTAATGACACTCTGAGGAGAAGTGCCTGCAGTGAGGGATTTGCTCTGCCAGGAGGTGTGCAGGTTGTGCTTCAGCAAGGAATGTGTGAGGAAGGGAGTGCAGCACAGAAATTGCAGCTCTACCCTCTATTAGCTGCCACAGCAGACAGGACTTCCACCGTTCTGATGAGCCCACGTTATCTGGAATGGAAATCCGATCTAAAGAACTGACATCGCTTTTGTTGAGGCTCAAAATCCCTCTCCCCTGCCTTCTGTCCTCAGCTGTGCCCCTGCTGTGACTCCTTGGCTTTGCCAGTCACCGAGGAAGCGAGCTGACAATCCTCTCCCAGATGCTGCAGCCAGAGAGTGCAATACCCACCTCCTATTGCAGGGGCTGTTAGACAAGAGTGACTGCCCTTCCTCGCCGTTAAATATTTAACCATCCTGATCCTAAAATTATGATAATTGTGCATTATTTAGCTTCAATCCCATAGATACGGGCAGATGATGCAAACCGAGACTATTGCATTGGGTTTACACTTCGTGCAGCCCTAAGTCATACTGAGAGCAGTGATTGTGTAATACGACTTCCAGCTTAAGTCTGGAACAGGGGCATAACGAAGCACAGAACCACACACAGGATTGGGCCTGTGTGTGTCCGCGAGCACGTATGGGATAGCAGCGGTGCAGAAACTTCAGTGCCATTAGAAATCCTAATGAAACGTCAGAAATGCCGTTTGAGAGGACAATAGTGTGATCCGTATAAGAGAATACCACATCCTGGTAAAAAAGGCCGACATCCTATCTGCTAGATCTTATTTCTGCATCACAGTTGGGAAAAAAAATGGGTGCAAAATAGCAGCTAGAATCGCTTTAGGGCAAAACTATACGTAATCTAAATACAGACGAGCGGTATCGGCAACGCTGTATTTTTTATATATTTTTTCGGTGCTCTAATTGCTATTTCTACCACAAAATCCTGCTTTTGTGGGCACCAAAAAAAAAAAAAAAAAAAAATCCAAGCTGTTGGCTGCCATTCCATTCAGTGCTTATTGAAAACTTCACTCAGGGCGGTTTTAATCAGCTAAGCCTGAAAGTGTAAATATATGGCCAATCATTTATATTAAAAAAAAAAAAAAAAGAAGAAGAAGAAAAAAGAGGGGAAAAAAAAAAAAAAAAGATGTGAGGAAAGAGCAGCTCCTTTTTTTTTTTTTTTTTTTTTTTTTTTGCTGAGGACTTGCTTTGGGAAAAAAAAAAAAAAAAAAAAGAGTTGGCTCTGTAGCGATCCCGAGCTTCGGAGCTGAGGCGCAAGCAGCCGCAAACGGGCGCGCTATCAGCGTGCGGTGCCTCACGCACCGCTCGGCGCTCAGCCGGCGGCCCCGGGATCGCGCGTTTCTGACCGGCAGCGCACTTCTCGTAGCCATGACGGTCTGAGCGAGCCCGGCAGCTCGGAGCTCTGTGCGTCGGTCGGTTAAGGGAAAGAAAAGAAAAAAAGAAAAGAAAAAAAAAAAAAAAAGGCAACGAGCGAGAAGAGAGTGAGAGCGCGGGCCTGGGAGCGGCGGTGCGCGGCGCCCGCTGTTCTCTCCCTCCCGCAGAGGGAAGCCCGGCGCCGGGCTCAGGCGGACCCGCCGCAGCCTCACGTCAAGTGCAGAGCGCAGAGGTCCGGAGCGCCTCCATCTCGCTTCCCCCCTCCGCCAAATGGGGCTGCGAGCGCGGCCCGAGCTCCGTCCGCTACCTGACGGCTCGGCGCGGCTCCGGGGGGGCGGCGTGAAAATGAAAGTTCGCTTCTTCCCCCCCTCTCCCATCCCCCCCCACCCCCATCCTCCCCGCCCCGCGTCCCCGCAGCGCTATTTTTTTTCAAACCGGCTCTGCGCGGGGCCCGGCCCGCACGGCTCGGCCCGCACCGTCTCCGGGCGGGGCGGCGGGGGGGACCTGAGCGCGGGGTCCCGCGGGGAGGGACGGAGGTGGCGGGGGGAAAAGCACCGCCGCGTGGAGCAGCCCCCCCTTCCCCGCGGCCCCTTTACCTTGACAGCCGGCGGCGCTCCCCGTCCCTCCGTCCCCTCGCTCCGTCCCTCAGCACCGCGCCCGCCGGGTGACATTTCCCTCCCCCCTCCCTTTCCCCCCCCCTCCCACCCCCCCCAATCGGTGGCGGTTGGGTCGGCAGCGCGGGAGCGCGCGCTGAGCGAGGCGGGCGTGGAGCGCGCGCGGGCGGGAGAGGGGGGAGAAGGGGGGGGGAGGGGCGCGCTGTCAGCCCTCGCCGCGTCCGTAAGCGCCGCTCGCTCAGCCCGGGCCGCGCGCCCCCCCCCCCCCCCCCCCTCCGTTCCCGGCATGCCCCAGGGCGCGGGGCCGGCCCTAACGAATTTGAATGAAGAGCCCTGCTCTTTCGGCGCCATTTTCGAGTGATGCCCGATCGCATCGCTGCCGCGGGGGAGCCGCGGAGAGCGCGGCCGCCGCCGAAAGCCGCTTCGCTCCGCCGCCGGCCCTCGCTTTCCTCTCTCCCCCTCCCCGCCGCGCTCCGGAGCGGTGCCACGGGCGGTAAGAGCCGGGGGGAGCGGGCGGGGGGCGGCTGTGTCAGGCGGCGCTCAGCGCGGGGAGCGGCCGCGGGCAGCCGGGGGAGGGGGGGGATGGGGAACGGGGTACGGCGCGGTGCCCGCTGTGACAGCCCCATCTCCTGCCCGCACCACGGGGTGCGGCGCTCGGGACGCGGCTCCCCCCACCCAACCCCCCCCTTCCCCCCCCCCCCCCCCGCGTCCCCCCGCGCCGCGCATCGCCCCCGCTGCTCTCCTTCCCCGCTCCCTGCTGTGTTTTCGTAACCCGGATTAATGCCCCTCGCGCTTTTTCTTCCCCCACCTCCCCCCCCCACCCCCCCCCCCCAAAAAAAAAACCATAACCTTCGCTTTCCACCCCCCCCTCCATTCCCCCCCGCATCCCTCCCCCTCCCGTGTCAGCAGCACATTAACATTAACTTCTCCCCGCTCCCCGCCCGCTGCCCCCCTCCCCCCCCCCCATCCCCCCCTCCGCCGCTCCGTTACCCCGAGCCGTGGATGGCCGCTCCTCTTTCCCGGCGATGTCCTCCTTCCCCCCCCCCTTCTCTTCCCCCCCCCCCCCCCCCCCCCTCCGGACCCCTGGGCCCGGCCCGGCGCTGCCCATTCACCTCCTCCTCTCCGCCTCCGGAGCGCTCCGCTCTGTCACCCGGCCGCCGTTCGTCATTGGCTCTGCTATTTTTTGGTGCCTGTTTCCATGTCACCCTTCGGCGGATCGCGATAGGCGATGAGCGGCTGCGAGCGGCGCTCCGTGACACCGCCGCGCATCTCGCCGCTCCCCCCCGCTCCGCTCCACTCCCTTTCTCAATCCGCGGTTCGGAGCCGCCGGGATGCGGCCGGGCTCGGCCCCGCGCATCGCATCGCCCCGTGCCGTGCCGCGCCGGGGGCGGGCAGCGCTGCGGGAGCGGAGCGCGGCGGCGGCGCCTTAAAGCGAAACGCAAAAGTTCGCCTCTCCCTTTTCCCTCCGTCCCTCCCTCCGGCGCGGGGCTGAAGGTATTTCGCGTGTCACGCAGGGATCCCCGCCGCTTCGCTCGGCTCCTCCGAGCGCGGGGCGCGCACCGCACTTTCCCAGCGCCGCTTTTTCCCGTGGAGAGCCGCGCCGCTCCGCCGGTTTGTCCCTCGCTGCTCCGATAGCCGCGAAACGCGGCGGGCTCTCGCTAGCATCGCAATCTCGGAGTCTCCGCCGCAACGCAGCCACTCGTTTCAGTACATTCGCGTCGCGGCTCGGGAAGCGTTTTTAGCGGCGAGCATGGGAATGCGTGCCGGGCCGCCTCGTCGGGCCGCGCTCTCCGCAGGGATGAGGGCTCGCGGAGCGGCGGCACCCGGCAGCCATCCGCCCACCGGCACCGACTTTCGCTTTCAGGAGCTCGGTGTCCTGCCCCGCTCGGTGCCGCACAGGTGCGGGGCGTTTTTCAACACCGCTCGCCCGGCGTCGGTCCGCAGCCCGCGGTTCGTTCCCGTTTCTCATTGAAATGAAAGCCCGCGCCCTGCGCCCGCTGGGCTCTGTCGCACCGTCGCTCCTTTTGGCTTTCTTATTTCTCGAGCTGCACCGTTCCCATATTTTATAATTACATAAAGGTGGGTGTGGCTAAAATGAAAGCAGTAAGCGATCTAATATCGATACGCGGGCTGTGGAAATTAGGTTTTCCTTCCTTATAATTGACGTGCTCCTCATTTTGAGACACTTGGGGGGGTTGGGGGGGGAAACCGTGTAGCTTCAATGGACCCTTGTGGAACTGCTTGCATTTTTCACCTCAGTTAAAACGTCAAACATTAACTGGATGGCTTGGCCCTGCAGAAGGCACATTTGGAGGAAATATCAAATGTGCTTCAAGATCGAAACCTGTGTATTTACACGATGGCGATAACTGAAAGCTGAACTTCTGTGCTTAGTGGTGTTTCTTCGCTGTGCCGTGCACTGCGTACACATACTTTCTTAATTTTTTTATTTTTTTTTTCAGACTTATTTTTTTTATCTCAGCTGTCAGAAAAACATCCAGATAAGCTTCTCTTGCCCTCTTAATTTTTTGGTAATTTTTTGGTAATTTTTTAACATATTTTTTTGCTATTTTTTCAATAGCCCGGTACCAAGAAAAACCCCACCAAGTTGTACTGAAAGTTTCCAAGAGGTGCATTCTCTTTTCAGAGAGAGAAACCTTGTGCAGCTTGGAGGCAACTGTGCTGTTTGTAATGCTGAGGAGCAGCAGCAATGGGAAGGTGTGGGGCTGTGGGCAGCGTGTTGCGGTGCGGTGTACAGCCAGGCTGTATGTATGGTCACAAGGTGTGCGAGGTGCTTTTGCTGCTTGGTTGTCGATTGGGGTTTTTTTTTTTCTGGTGTGTTTTTTCCTTTTTTTTTTTTTTTTTTTTTTTTGCTTGGCTTTTGGAATCCTGGGCTTGTTCCTGCTCCATCCAAAGCGCAGCGTCACAGGAGGGATTTTGCTCCTGAGCTGTGGGCTGCGTTTCCTTAATTCTCCCAGTGCTAATGAATCAGGATGTGAGCAGAGTGCAGCTGGGGCTGCAGACGCTGCCTGTCAGTGTGAGCACGAGGGGAAGGTGCACAGCCCATCCCTCCCAAAGGGCACAGCTGCCCAACAGGTGTACAGCACTGCTACCTATTTGAGTGGGCTGCACCCAGAGCTCTCACCTAACAGCGAGCTTTGCTGCTACAGCAGCCTGCTGCTTTTCAGTTGCATTGGGAAACCATTACCTACTGAGCACCTCCTCTGTGTCCTACCAATATTCTGCAGATCTTCGTTTGTTGGCTCCATCATCTGCCCGTGCCCAAAGGCCCCTTAGCTCTCATCCCAGCAATTTACATTTATTAAAGTTGTCAAAAGTGCAGTGCAGCTTGGCCTTGTCCTGCCTGCCTGGGGAGGAAGTGGGGGATTACACTGTGCCGTTCTCTATACCAACAGGGAAATATTTTTTGATATTTTTTTTTAAATAAAAATAGCTTTGTGTACACAAGTCTTCTTCCACAGATGCGCTGTTTGTACTTATTTATATAAAAATAAATGTACATATATATGCATATTCTAAACACTTAACATCTAACACTGGAACCTGAGATCAAAATGATGATTTTTTTTTTCTATCACCACTAACACTGGAGAAGTGTTGCTTGCCCACATTTCTCGTGTACATACTCTGACTCTTCACACAGCCTTTTTTTTTTTTTTTTGTTATTTAATAGAAATGGTGATGTACTCTAAGGCAGGAGGACTGAAGATGTGTCCCACAGATGTGAGGGGGACGTGATGCAGAAGGGAGGTGTGTGGCATGGATTCCCGATGCCTCATTTCCCTCAGTCAAAATGCTGCTTTGCCATTTTATTTATTTATTTTGCAAATTATTGGCAGGAGCTGGGTAGGATTTTTTTTTTACTTTTTTTTTTTTTTTGTAGGTAACTGTGTGTTAATGCACAACAAACAGAAGAAGTTAGGCTTACAGGGAGAAACGGTATTTTGAAATTACCCTAAATTTTGGATGCTGGACAGTATCAGAAATAGTTACAATGAGCTAGGTAGAAAAAACCCTGCCCATTGTTTAATGGGGTGTGAGGCAGTGTCTGTGCTGAAGTTCTTTTTTAACCCTTCGCTGCAAATCCTAAAAGCAGTCCAGCTGCAGTGTGAGGAGCTGTGCCTGTCCAGAGAGTGGGAGCGGGGCTGGGGGGCAGCTCTCAGCTCAGCCCCTGTGCTGCTGTGTGCAGGGGCAGCAGGGAGAGCAGCCAACACCTGGCAGTTTTTGACTTTAATATTAGCATCTAATCATATTTTAGCACATCATCTCTTAAAAAAAAAAAAAAAAAAAGCACAACAAAAAAGTTATCTTTACAGCAAATATTAATGACTTTGTGTAATTCTAAGCACTTCTTCCTATCTCGGCAGTGCAGTTGCCAGTGTGTGAGGATGACCTCGCAGGCACACACGCACACATTCATTGCCACATACACACAAGAGGAGAAAAATGTCAATTCTGTACATTGAGCTTCTATTTTATGAAAACTTTCCCAGTGTGTTGCTCTGAGATGATACTCTGCTCACAGCTGAAAAATAGCTGTGGCTCGCAGGGATGGTTGTTAATGTCTGAAGGAAGGCACTGTTAGAAGAAGGGGATAAAAAGTGACTTTTTGGTTTGTTTTCAGAAACTGTAATGAGTGTATCCACAGTAAATGGATTATTAATAAACTTTTCAACGTCTGATCTAGCTGCAACTAATTATTTTATTTAGCGTGAGCTGAAATTCACAGGAAGGTCTCAGCTGAGAAAGAGATAATTACACTCGGCTGAGGGCTCCAGCCTCTGTTTTCATAGAAGGTGCTTTTCTGTGAGCTTGCTTTCAGTATTAGCTTGAAGGGTATTAAATCTTAATATGAGCGTGGGGGGGAATTTTGAGAAGCATTTTGGTGTTTCTGGTTGAAGAGCAGAAACTTTTATTTTCATGGATCCTTCCCATAATTTTTTTTTTTTTCTTTTTAAATAAGGCAAATTTTCTGTTCTGATTAAAGCAGAGTGCTTATCAGAGCTCTATAACTATGGGGATTTTTTTTAGGATTTTTCTGGACTACGATGAAGGAATAAAGGGGCAAAATGATGGGCACGTTTGTCAGCAGGTGAGCTGAGCGAGGCAGCTGCTGCCACGTTTGTTAGGCACTGCATGTGTCACGTCCTGCTATCTGCAGTGAGAAAAGCTCCAATAAATGGAAGGATGGGGCTGTGTGGATGCACTGCTTCCTGCACTAGATATTTGATACAGTTATTGCCCCTATCAGCTTATGCTTTGTTCCTACCTGAATATTGTGGCCAATTTTTTTTTTAGTTTTATTTTTTCCTCTTCCCAGTAAGCTTTTAAATCTTTGCTCAGAGAGCGTTAGATGACTCTACAGTTTCTCTTACACCTTCTAAAGCGGCTATTATTTGTGCAGCTACATTTTAACAAACGTAGCAGTGCTAACTGCCCTTGAAGAGAAGCAGCTGAAGCTCCTTCAGGAAAAACGTGCGAAGTTCAACCCTGCTCAGTCAGCAGCACCGTCTGGGGAGTGTGGCAGCAGTCATCACACACCCATTAAGCAGTTTGTACTCAACCTGTTTGCTGCTTTCAGGGTGGAGGGAGAGACTGGGAGAGGTTCTTCTCTCTCCCCCCTCCTTCCTTCCCCCCCCCCCCTTTTTTTTCTTTCTCTTGCTTTCATGTTAAAATGCTGCAGGAAGAATGAAAGCGGGGCATGCTAATCTGATTTGTTTCGAGAGGCTTCTGATAATAAAGAGGCATATCACAGGTGTTCCCAATCAACTCGGTTTGGTTTAAAATATATCTCTCTCCCTCTTTAAAATTAGGATTTCCTGTAACATAGACAATGCGAGGGTCAGCCCGATGACCTCTGTCTATGTTTGGGGATCAACCATGAAACTGTGGGTGTTGGAAATATGTTATAATACATGACGTTTTTATTGCAGGTTTCGACCTTTCAATAGAGAGCTGATTTTGGAGAACGGCTTAGTCCTGTGATTGAAAAACTCTTTCTGGAAGGTTGATGGAGCAGGAGCATGGTATATATTATATTAACATTTCTCTATTACACATGTTCTTAATTTAAAAAAAAAAAAAAAAAAGTATATGGTGTAACTTCTTTGGATTATTCAAAATAGGCAAGTTGTGCTGGGTTTGCCTGAGTTTTTTCTGTTTGATAAAATAATTCTTCTTTACACTCTGTCTGTAAAATTCTAAGAGGCTGAGTAAAAGTGAGGCATTCACACGAGCTGTCTTCAGAAGGAAATGAAGTGGCCAAAATTCGTACAAAAAGCTGAGTTTGCAGCAGCCTTGGTCATAGAAGTTATATAAATTCTCTATATAGTATTGTTTTCGTATTCTTGTATTGGGAATTAGTCCAAGTGAAATGTTGCTAATCCAAAAACAAGGTATAGAGGAGGTAGTGTTTATTTTTAAGTAACATTATTTTGTTGTTGTTGTTGTTGGGAGGGTTTGGTAAAGAAATGAACAGAGAGCTGAGTGCACTTCAATGTAGTGTGCAAAACTTATTTTTAAATGTGTTAACAAACTTGCTGCTTGACGAGCTAAGAAGCAGGAAACGAGACAAAATGGGCTTCAGAGGTCTCTACCTGTAGCAAAGCAGGCAGAAATTTAATTTAATTTCTCTATTTGTCAGTAAATAGATTTTTCTATAGCAAAACAGCAAATATTTAAAAAATAATAAATAGGGACTGGCTACACTCATACTGCAAGTCCTGCTTTGCAACAGAAGTACTCATTTGGCTGAAACTGAGAAATCCATTCAGAGTAATCATAACCTACCTACTTGCATGTGAATAATCTTAACTAACCATTTCTAAAAACAATTGAAATTAAAATAGTAACTGTTCTTGGATTGAGTAAATTTGTTTAAATACTAAATGGAGCAGTAAAAACTGTAAAACTTTATCTTGAGCGAAATATATTACAGTGCAACAAATTTTATGAACATGTCGTGACTTTAGCAATTCCAGCTTTCAGCTGGAATCCACTTTTTATCCTTAATCAAATCTGTCTGTCTTCAAGAAGGCATTTTTTTTTTTATTTTGCAGGAAGTAATTGTATCAGAAAATAAGAGAAATTTGGGGGAAAAAAAATTGTAGATGATTCTGGTAACTGCTAATTTGTACTAACCAAATCCAGCATAGTGTAAATTGCAGCTTTCCTCAGTGTTGTAACTAATGTCCACTACACCCGAGGAGCAGCTGCTTTTGCCACTAGAACACCTTCTGGCACAGATCTGTTTGAGGCAGACACATTCTGAAGGTGTTCCTCATATCATGAAAACTATACTGTGATTTTTAAGGGTTGCGAAGACCACCTACAGGCAGTTATCAGTTGAGAAGGAAAATCGTGACTACAGAAAGTGCAGGGATCCAGAGGAAAAGGAGGGAAACAGAAGTTTCTATGAACTTAGCAATCTGTGATTAGTGCATTGGTGATTTTTCATTTTTTTCCCTCTTTGTGATTAACAGTTGCAGTATAAGTTTTTTTGATTAATGCAGTTAGAGTGCAGTTTGGGTGACATGTCTAACATGATCCCAAAGAAATATTTTACAGTCTGTCCAGAAGCTCAGCACTGAGTGTAATGCATATGGGTTTGGGTGGTGGTTTCTTTTTTTTTTTTAATCCTGCTTCTCTTTAGAACATAAAGATTTCACAGAACACCTCTTTGAATTTGTTCCTTCTTTCTTCTTTTTTTTCTAAATTTTTACTCTTTTTTTTTTTTTTTTGTCCCTGTACAAAAGCAATTACATTCTTGTTAATGAAAATCAGGATTATATTGCGAGGCAAAAGTATCTAAGGCTCCCTTGTGACATATTTAAAAGGTGAAAGTTTGATGGAGTGTTCCTTGGGCTGACACGAGTTCAGAGTATTTCTTATAGATTCTTATTCAGCAAAAAAAAGATATAATATCTGGTTCATGACTGTAAATCAAAGGATTTTTAAATTTAGGGCCTGAGCCTGCAGAGTTCTAAATACACAAGTAGTCCTAATAGCTCACTTCCACAAATAAGGATTTGCAGAATCATGTCGGTAGATCCAAACTTTTATTTTTTTTAATAAATAAAAGATATCAAAGTAATTTGAACTTTGGGACAAGTTAAATAATTTTTTTCAGGAGCCCAAAGGGGAGAGTTTTGCAGTAGTGCAGTTACAGAGTGTGACTCGTGTACAAGCTGAGCTGTCTCTCAGGAGTGCTGTAGTTGTCAGTTACCATTAGAATCCATTTTTCAAGTGTTGATTGGCTCTAGAACAGTTTTTTTGCTGAAATTTGGCCTACATTAATTTTGTTGTAGAGCTGGTCAGCATGTTTGCTGTAGAAGTGCTCAGCGTGGCTGTTTTGTGCCCCAAAGAGCAGTGAAGCATTGCAGAGAGCTCTGGGGTGTGTTTTAGTTTCTAACTCCCTGTTTCTGCTGTTGCAGTTCTTATTTAGGCAAACTACCACTGATTTTGTTGGAAATTAAGCCTGCAATAAGGGCTGTGGTGCTGGCCCCTTAAAAACTGTTGGTGTGGCTATTGCAAATAGTGTGCTCGACTTCGTGGGCTGTTTTGCAATATCTAGTTGTAATGAGCTGAAGAGATAAAAATGTGCAGGCTTCTTTGCTGAAGTGCTTCCCGTGTGCAACTTTCCATGGCCACTTTTACCACTCGCAGAATAGGTACATGCTTGAGCCTCTACAGACCTTGTTGCCTAAATCATAATCTGATAGCTGACATTGCAGGCTTGCTGCTCTGCTCGTCTGAAGGAGCTGCTGCAGACATCTTTGTCAGCTCATCAGTGCTTTCTTTAAGGACTTCTGCTGCTTTTTTCAAAAGCAACTTAAATAATTTTCCTGAAAGGGAGATGTGGCTAGAAGGGCACCCCGTGCCTGGTTATTACAGCACATGTAAGATCAGCCCTCCTTTGAAACCCCTCTGGTAGCTCAGACGTGGCTGATTTAAATTTAGAAATCTGAAAGAAGTGAATTTTCTGGATTTTGTTCATTTTAACTAGATCCAGCCCTAATATTATTTTAAAATGGAGTTTTGTGTACTGTTGAATTTAAATAAACCTTAACTTTTGTTATTGGGCTAGAGATCTAGTGAAACATCTCTATGGCAAGGATTTGAGGCTGGTGTACTTACACTTCAATTTTTTCTTCTCTGTTGATGAAGTGATCCTGCGAAACACTTGTAAAAGAAGAACAAACGACCCACAAAGTCTTCAGGAAAAATAGTTAAAAAATGCTAATTGCCATATTTAAATGCTTATGCTTCCCCCTCAAAGCCAAATGCATGAAAATAGGCTCTTGCTTGTATTTATTTATTTATTTCAACAACAACAACAACAAAAAAAGCAGTGCAGAAATGTGTGCAAACCCAAACGTTTAAGCTGTGGGTAAAGGAAGAGAAAAATATAATTAGAGTTATCATAAATGTTCAGCTACTGTACTGATAGCTTGTTAACCTACCTTGTTTGGGACTGCTGCTCACACACCAGCAGGAAAAAGAGCCTGTATGAAGATGTGAGTGCTAATTCAGTACTGCTCTTGAATAAGCCCCTGTTTCTGGCTTTGTCAAGTTTGAATTTATTTTAAATACATGGATATCCACAGTAGCTTTTTAGTTCTGAGTCTGTTGGAGGGGTTTTAGGTTTGGGGGTTTTTTTCTTAATTTTTTTTAATTTTTTTTTTTTTTTTAGAACATGTTATACTCTGTTGCATTCAAAATTTTTACAGCAAAATTTTGAGGAAAATTACTGCTTTTCAGTAAAATATGATAATCAATTTAATTCAATTAACTAAGATGATTAATTTAAAGCAAAGGATCGGCGGTATCTATATTTTTAATTTGTACAGTGCTTAAAAATTCTAGCAGTCTGCAAATACCTCCAAAGTAATTACACCTTTCCCTTATTCAAGTCAATGTGAAGAGCTTGCTTCTTATTTCTTGTGAGTGTACTCTGTTGTTTTTTTTCTGGATTTTTTTTATGACTTCAAACCAAAAATTTTCATGATTTTAACCATCCGTTTCTTAGCTGTTATGAAGAAGAATTTTTAATTATTTTTAATTATTTTTTTTTCCCTAGAAGAATATGGGTTTAAGCACTAATATGAAAGTTAAAATAAATATTTTGGAAATATTGTAATTTTCAGCATGATCAGAGTTCCCAACTTGAAATGATAATTTCCTACATCAAAATAGTTGCAGTATATTATAATTCACTTGGGCTTACTGAAGATTCTGGGGAAGCCAGGAATTCCAGTGCATCTGAGAAACAAAAAACATTTGATTTAGAATTTCTGTATTGTCAGAGCAGTGTTTTCTCTGGTTGAATAGGCAGATACTGTGGTCTGAAGGGAGTTAACACTCAAGTTATCCTGCAAACACTTTGCTTCCCCCTGTTACAAACTATTACACGTCTTACTACAGATCAGGAATTAGAAAAGGAGGATGCTCCATCTGTTGTGAAACGTTGTAACAGCTCTGATGAGAAAGCCTGACTATAAATATATGCAAAAGCCTATTGCAGAGCAGAGTTCTGACACAAGTCTGACAGTAGCAGCAGTACCTTGCACAGGCAGACAAACCCCTTAGCAAAAGGAGTGGTCTTCTGCTAACGTAGTCCTCCTGATGCTCCCCAGAAGATTTCTCCAGGCTCCCAGGAGAAGGCAGATTGATGCTGTCAGCGACAGGCACAGTAGTTACACAAGCAGCAGGGAAATGTGTATTTTTCTTCATCTGTTTTATAACCTGAGTCTGTTTCAGTTCTCAGGCAGTGTGGCTGTTACTTCAGGGGCTGTAGTGCTGTCTGACAGTCATTTCTTTGTTTTATTCTTAAAAAAAAAAAAAAAAAAAAGGTTCCTATGTTGATTTTCAGTGCTGTGTGTGTGTGTGGCTATCAGTAACCTATCTGAAATGGAAAGGGTTACCAGGTCCTAAATTCATTACCTCTCTGATCAGTTCGAGAGTAGAGGAAAACGTGGTTTGAAATAAGATCAGAAGAAAATGCTTGGGCTTTTCTTTCTGGAATTAGCAGGTTTAAAATAAGGACTGTTGTTTGCACAGTGCCTGCTTGCATCCAGGTTTGGAGTGCAACTACAAGATCCTCGAATCAGCAGGGAGAGAATAATTCCTTCTAGAGTGTTAGTGCTCGTAGGCTGGGCTCTGTTTTTACACCACCAGCTCCTCAGTTTTCATTAAAGTTTTGATTCCAGCTCTGTCACTGTAATTACAGTGGATCTGGCTGTCAGTGCCTCCTGTTTGTTTCAGGAAATGATATTTTTGTGAAACTGCATAAGAAACTGATGGAAGTGTAAAATACAAGAATGTTCCTAAGTTCCCTCTTAAACTTGCTGTCCTTGATTTTTATCTCCCTATTTAGAAGTGCAGATTTCCTCTTGCATTTTTGGTCTGTAATCCTCACTTTGTCAATCTCTCAGTCTTCTGACATGAAAATGATCCTTCAAAAACGCTGCTCGGTTGTTGTTTTTTTTCCTCAAAGTTTTATTTTTAGCTTAATAAAACTTAAGTTGTTGACCCACTTTTCCATTATGTAAAAACCTGAGCAGAATTTGTCATTGAGGCAGGAATTTGTGAAGGCTAACACTAGAGGGCAATTCGAAGCAAGAGTCTGCCTGCCCCGGAGCTCTTACGGTCCCTCTTGAAAAACAGGGAGCCTATGGGGGCTGTCCCTGTGTCCCCCAGGCCGCAGCCAGCCTCTGTGATCACACTTCTCAGTCTTCTATTTAACTCTCTTTTCGCATCCAGTACATAACTTGAGGGGATGTTCGAGTGCTCTGCTGAATGAGAAGGAACTTAAGCCAGGTCCTGTGTTTTGCTGCATTATCAGTTAACAAACCCCTTCTTCCCATCTCCTTTCCTTCATTCTTGCTGCTGTCAGAAAGGCATAATGCATTCAGTGGCCTTCTTTTGTTTTGTTTGTTGGGTATTAATTTGATCATAACGTGCTGCACTGAGCCCTCTGGAAGTGATGCGAAAGATGCTGAGTTTGGGGAGGTGAGGTGACATTGTACTGAAACTGAAATGCCTTTTATTTCAAAGAAAATAAAATGGTGGGTGAAAAATAGTCTGAATTTGCTGCATTGATAGCTGAGAAGTCAGGTTTTGTGGAACCGATTGTAACAAATTTACAGCAATACTAATAGCCAGGAAAATACTGCTAAATTATCTAGATTAACAAGAAAATATATTTAATTTTTAATGAAATAAATTTATAAGAGATGAGGCGGGTAGATGATGCCTGTAATTTTACCAAACCAGTATATGAAATGTAAAAATGGAGTTGAAGTGAGATGATCACTCCCCCACAGTTAAATACAGCACTTGATTGCTCATCTGTGTGTATTGTGCAGGATTTAAACAATTTACATAACAGTGCATTACATAATAAACTATAGTTTTCACAGGTTGCAGTGTTCATTGTGGTCTACTGGACATCCCGATCGCTTGTAAACAGCAACCTGTAGTGCAAAGGGGTGATGTCATGGTTCTTGAAATGCACTCAAGGATTCTTATTTTAGGAATGCAAATTCTCTCACTGTATCGAAACGTATGCATCCAGCAGTGTAAATGTAAGTGCCGTGGTACAGATTTCAACACGGGGGATTTTATAGATGTGTGTTCACATCCATCTATAGAGTTGCACATTATGTATTACAGGAATATGGCTAGAAATATTGCCATGCATTGTTGCAGTAAACATTTACACCTATCTCTGCAGGTCTGGTCTGCAACTTCAGTGCACTTTGAAAATGTAATCTGCTGGCAATGATGTGCCCAAAGTTAATCAGAATTTGTGGAAGGGAGATTGTTTCATCCTACAGTATGTAGTCCTGACCTGGATAAAATTGACAAAAGGAAAAAAAATATGAAGGGGGGGGGGGGGGGAAGGATAGTAGAATGCTTCGGTGATGAAAGTCTCTGGATCCTAGAGGAGGCTTTTGTTTTATTTGGGGGGGATGTGGAGAGCAGGCAAGGAATTATCACTGACCATGGTTATTAGCTAGAAGAAATCCTAACTGCACATTAAACTCATTCTTGAGAACATGAATGTTTAATACAAAATCAAGCTGAATATTCAAGTGTTTAAACCAAGCATGCATATAAGCTGCTAAGAAATTGAATTCTTAGTACTCTGCAGGTAAAACACTATCAATTTTTGCCAACGTGCATATTTTATCTTTTTTTCTTTTACTGTGGTTTGATTTTTGGCCTTAAATCAGCTAGAGAAGTTCAGTTGTTAACATTTCAAGCTGTCTTCAGAATTTTATTATTTGAAGAAAGCAAGAACAAATGTGTGAGTATCAGCAGCGTGCAGAGCAGTGCTGCGATATTGTTCTGTTCTGCCTTTAAGCAGGTGGTTTCTTGTGGCAGGCTGGAAGAGAGATTCTTTCTTCCCAGCTTTTGACAAAAAGATGACGCATATGTCTCAGAATTAGAAGGGGAAATCTGCCAGTTTGCATCAGTTCCTCAACTTGTGGGTTGCTTTTCACCACAAGGAAAATTGGTATATTCGCACCAGTGCTTCTTGAGAGATGAGGAGTAATCATTTCCTTCAGAAAGTGTAGGATGATTGGAGTAGGCCCTTCGTATGTTACACTAGGCTTTTCCTATAAGATATCTTTCAAATATATTAAATATTTAGAGGAAAAGAAAACAAAGCATGTTCTTAAATGCTGCTCTTAATGCTTGAAATGCATGGGATCATGCATCTTATAACTTAAAGCAGAGTAAGAGCAGAGGAATCTGCTTCCTTTAGAAAATACTGAGCTTTTCTTCTGCTGGAATTGTAACTCAAAAAAAGCCCTGTAGATCTCCATAGCTGAAAGGTAAGTTGTTTTGCTTTGTTTTTAACCTAATCCTATATATCTCAGTCTTTAGTTCCAGCCTTAAATTAAGTTAGTAGGACTGGGGGGAAAAAATTAAATGCAGTGAATTTGAGGGCTAAAGGTATTTGCTTTGTTGAGAAAGCATTTAATATGAAGTAAGGAAGCTCTAATTTTCTACAACGTCATGCTGTAGACCTGCTGAAAAAAAAGAAAACCAAAACAGGCAGTAGCTTATATGAAAGAATCTGAATTGCCACTAAGGTTTGGGGGAGAGAGTTCTCACAATATTGAGGTTTGCTCAAAGGGTGCACTGCTAACTGGCCATTTATTTCAAAAATAATATATTTTTTTAAAAGCTGGGTGCTGACTGTTAAGGTATTGATATCTTTTTGTTTTGTGGCTATTTATTAAGCACTTGATAGGACTGATAGTACCACTTAGATTTCTCAACTGCTACTGTGGTTTTAGCATTGGATTTTACATTTTTTCTTAATATATTAACTTCTGGTTAATTCAGTATGGTTTTACTTTAAGCTCGTTAGTGAAATATTGAAAATCTAGCTTAATATAAAGCCTTAGGAGGTACCCAGCATCCTCATCTTTTTTTTCCTTTTTTTTTTCCTTTTTTTCTCAAGTGGATAAAGTTCCTTTCATTTAGCAAAACTCTTGTTCAGGGCATATCCTAAACACATCTTGTTTTCTAGCTGTAGAAATGAACTTCACCATTTAGCAGTCAGCCTTAGAAAGCACCGTATTCCCGTGCACTAGTCAGTCTGTGAGTCATAGGTCTCGCTGATGGGGGAGTGGGTAACAAACCTATAAATGTTTTTGAATGGGAGTATTCATGTGTGTGTGCTTGTGTGTGTGTAAATAGGTATCTTTTGTATGAATAAGGGGGGGGAGGGAAATGATCGGCCTTCCATCGGGGCTGCTGCTCCTGCGTTTTTCTTCAGCTACTGTTGACTTAAGAAAAAATAAGTAGGTAATATGACCAGTAACCTGTACCCCAAAGATGTTAAAGGCACCCAAAGCTTGTGCTCAAGTGACTGCTTAAATCGTCAAGCTGTAGAGATAGAGCTGAGGGCTGACAGCAGTTGCCGGTAGGTGTTCCCCTGATGTTAACTAGAGGATTCCGTTAATAGTTGAGTCAATCTCTTCCAACAGCAGTTTTACCTTTCGTAAGTCATACATTGTCTGGCATTACATAGAAGTCATGTAGTGATGATGTCAAGAGACAGAAGATAAAGACAAATTTACTGTCTGGGCCAGAAGGCAGGCTCACAAGAGGCAACTTCTTTCAGGACACGAAAAGCTCTTTGTTCTGTGGCCTTGGTCTTTCTGTGCTTTGACCCTTATTTTACAGCGTTGTCACTCTGACCCTAAATCTTTTGAAGCAGGCGGGCAGCAAATGTAGCCCTCTACAAGTGGGGTTGCATTCTGAGCTACGGGCCTGGTTCTCTGTCTTTCAGGCATTGTAGTTTCTTGCAATTCAGAGAGGCAGCAATTGAAAATTAAAGATGGGTGCTGTCGTCTAGACAAGTAGGATTGCATAGCAGGGTCGATTTTAAAAATATATTCACTTCTGTACATGTTGCTTTATTGCCATCCTACGATTCCTTATGATTTACTGATTTCAGATAAGATGGCGACTAGGAGGGCAGCCTGGCTAAAGCTAATTATTTTCCCCTTTCCCAGCAGTAATTTGGAAACTGATCCTTCTGTAGAGGACAGGAAGAGCTTTGGTGTAGATGCTAGAGTTAAAATACTTAAAAAGCAGTACCTGCCCACCTTTCTTTCACAAAAGAGTAGGTGCCAGCTTAGAAGAGCACAGTGTTTTACACCACACCTGTATCTGCTGCTTGGGCCAAAAGAAAAACCTGGTGAGAATTTGGGTGGGGAAGAAGGGAGCTTCCTTTTTTTAATTTAAGAAAGCTAGAAAAGAATGGAAAGGACAGAAACCTAAAAGTTTGCTGAGATGTTCTGAATCTTTATCATTTACCTTTATTCTTTTATAGAACAAGCTAGGAGAAATGTGATATATTTAAGAGGAGAACCTGTTCCTCTGTCTTAATAACTTTTCACTGTACAATGTGGGGGTTTTGTTATTTTGGCAATTCTTCTTTTTTCTCTTTTACCAGTAAAGTTCTACATGTGAGGTTTCAGCTGTAAAAATAGGATAATCTTTTTTGGGGGTAATGGTGTAATTATCTAAAAATGCACATTTATTGGAGAATTGGAATAAAAAGATTTTTTTTTTTAATCTTAAAGGATGTTATAAAAAAACTTTCAATTAAAAAAAAAAAGACATTTAGAAATTGAAGTTGTGTTTGAAAAATTGAAGGTGATCCTGGCTTTCTTTTTGGTAGGTTCTACTGACCACGTATTGATCTTCTTGTGATGAAAACAGTGTGAGGGGGGGGAGGAAGGAAGAGATATTTTAATAACTACTGTAGTAACATATAAAACATAGTTCCTCGAACATTGAAAATAGTGTATTTCTTTTTCTAATTTTGTATGTGTCCTCTCAAGCAGAAAGAGTACAGATTGAAAGTGTTCACACAGTTTTCGTCTTGTGTGTATGCCAAAGGTGCAGAGAAGACAGATTTCTGAAAGTTGTATGCATGCTGCAGCAGTGCAAAGAAGAGAGATGTGGGAAGCTATTCTGAAATACAACTTTCCCAAACACTGTTGGGACACAAAGCTTGTTACACTTCATGAGTTCACATTAAAATACCTCATATAGAAGTATAGTTAATGCATCAACATCTGACAAAACACTTTTGAGAAGCTGGGAAAAGAGGTGTGAGGAGTTGGTCTTATTCAATTTTATTTTTAAGCTAGAGTCAAAACTGAAATATACATTGATAATATTTGTCTGCTGTCTGTCAGCTTCCCTTAGGGCTTTTTTTTTTTTTAGCTCTAGCAAGAGAAAAAAATTGTTTCAAGTCTTGTGCTCGATTTCTCACTTCAGATCTGAGTACCTTTTAGTTTCTTTCCTTCCACAGAGCATTTTGATTGCCGTCCATCACTTCCACAGAAGCCTCAATATTGCCATTCCAAATGACTCTTTATTTTTGTTTGTTGACATGACTGCAGTGAAGGACTGGTGCACCTCCTACAACAGAACATGCGAGTCAGGTCAGTGTAAGCCACGGTTGGAGTACTGAGATGAATTTAAAGGGGTTTAGAGCTGAATTTAATACTGATGGACCATAACTGCATTCTCAGACTTCCATATATTTTTAAACTGCAGACTTTCTTAACGTTTTAGTTTTTTTTTTTTAGCTGACTTTGTTACTTTATGTTTATCTTTTGCAGTAGCTCTCCAGATAGTCTAAATATGTTTGTTTATGATCCTTGGAGGAATGGCTGGCCACATGTTATAGATTCTCCAAATTTAGCAACAGTAAATTTCTGTAATCAGCAGTTATCTGCTTAAATTTCATTAGTAATATTTTACATTGCACAGAACTTCTGTCATTGTCTCAGTCTCTCACTGCGTATACACAGGAAAAATTGTTGACACGATTGTGAAATAGTTAACAGATAAATACCCTTTTTTTCCTCAAAGTTTGTGTGCTTGACCTTACCCATAATTTACAACCAAAACTGCAGAGCAGTTCTAGCTATCTCTGTTCAAATAATCTTCCTTGTGTTCAGAAAATTATCCAAAGCACTGTGTCTTTTTAATGCACATTGACGCTAGTCTTAAAAATATTTAGCTGCTTGGTAGAAGATAGGGGAAGATTTATGGGGAGAGTGTATAAGCTTGATCCTGAATGACTGCACCTTTCTGTGGTGAAGTGATGCTAATTTATTGCTGCATTACAGTCATTTAATAATAATAAATAATACTAAAAAGAAAACCCACAGAATTGTTAGGTCAAAAAAAATTGCTTTTTAGAACTGCAGTCCTAACTGTGAGTTCAGAGTCTTACTGTTACTTCCAGATAAAGGTAATTAAGGTATATATTTCTCTCCATTCTTTTTGCTCTCTGGACCACACAGTAGTCTCAATTAAGTTGAGAGCATTAAGTGAATGTCATAGGCTATACCCGAACCAAGTAACAGTGCAGTCATTGCCAAAAGTGCACCAATATTTTTAAAATAATGCTTAGAATTGGTATTTCAATTGAATCTTTCCTCCTTTTCTTGTTATCTGCATGTCACTGAAAGCAAAGGCTGTGAAGAAGCCCTTTAGTCCTAATATTCATGTCAACTAAAGCAGCCAGTGGAGAGGGATGGCAGAATATTTGACTCGCATCTATTTTAAAATGTAAGTTTTAAAAATGAACAAGGGCTATAAATTCCTGCATGTTTGCAGTATAAATATTACAGTGTTGAGCAAGCATAAGACAAGAAGTGAAACTACTATTGTTTAAACTGGTGGGGAAAAAAGTAAACAGTGCATTATCAAGACTCAGCTACATACACTTTTAGATATCAAAACGTGGATGCTTAAGAATAGAAATGTTTGTTTTTCTTAATACTGTGGTGACAATGTCTCTTCAATTCTGTCTTTTTCACAGAGGTAAGGATTGCTGGTATCCCAGATTAATTTGATAGAAAGTATGTATATGAAGCAGGCATTAACTGTTAATGTGCATGTTTGTGCTGAACAGTGTTTGGGTGGCGCTGACTTGTGGTCTGAAGGGGCAGCTTTGCAAGTTTACCTGCAGTGTAAAAAAAAAAAAAAAAAAAAAAATTCTCACTGCAAAATGTCTGTCATATGATTAAGTTATGCTCTTCTTGGAACAGAAGCAGACAGAACTGCTGTCTGCACACAACCCCATCTCACATCAGCTTAAAGGGGTTAAACTGGGAGAGCTTGCATATGGGGATGTATTTTCTGATGACTGTGTTATGGGTGCTACATAGCACTGGTGGGAAGCAGTGCCATGCTTCAGACTTGAAACTCTGAGAGCCTTCCAGTCTTTCACCCTTCGTTCTCTAGTTTTAAACTGCAGTGAGGTTGGAAAGGGTGACAGTGAACAGTGAAGCTGTGCTTTCATAGTGTATCTGCGTTGCTTTGCAGTGATGAACAAGAAACCCAAACAAAGAAATATGGCTGTGTGTGAATGGTGTCTGACTATCAACGTGGAAGGTGCACTGGCCAAGAAATATCAGGAGAGAGCTGTTGGTGTCTGAGCACAATGTGCCAAGTAAATGTTTAAGCTTATGGCACATTCCTGGGCATCTGACACGATGTACTATATTTAATAGAAAGGCCTTGGTTTGGTTTATTCCAAATCACCGGGCTGTCAGATTGCTGGCTGGTAGCACCTCTTTGAATATAACTTGTTATTTAAATTAAACTTATTACTAGCTATAGTAGCCACAAATTCACTTTGAATCTCATGAAAATCAATTCCGAAAGAAAATGGAGTTGGTGTTATCATAAACTCTTAACCATAAGCCAATAAAAAACTGATGGCAGTATTTTACATTAGGCTGTTTCTTGATGCATCAACTGAAACACTGGAATCAAGAAAAGGCTTTCTGACCACCACTACTTTTCTTTTCTTTTTGTTTTTTGTAAGCAGTTTCCCTGCTTTTCTAATTTCATTTTCTAATTTCTTATTCCTTATTTCTCTGTACATGTAAAGAGCCTCCTTCATTGGTATTTAAATTCCAGCTCTTCAGAACTCTTCTATCTTTCTCAGCAGAGCTCCTGCTTGGAGGGGGCCTAGTGGAGAGACCTAATGGAGTTATCTGTACACATGATCCCCTGCTTTTATTGAGGCCTCCTCAGTAATTTGTCCCCCAACAACAACTGAAGACATAAGGATAGAGATAGAAAAGCACTCATTAGCACGACTGTGTCAGCTCTGTGACCAAAGCACAGAGGTACAAGGCTTTGTGCAGATGCTCCTGGATATCAGTAGATATCTTGCTTAATTATCTGCATGCTTTTTATCTTGGTCTTCTTCCTTTCATCCTTTTCCTGTTTTTCAACCCTTTCTCTCAAATATATCATCTTCAATTGTAACTTGCTTCTACTCATTAAAATGTATTTTTAATAGCAAAGTAGAAGATGTACACCCGTGGTTTTTGTTTTTAATTTTATTTCTTGTTTGGGGGAATTTTTGGTAGTAAAGATTTTTTTAAAAAAATAATCCTATAATGCATGTGAAGTTTTGTATTCGTGTTTGGGGAAGGGGGGAAATTACCTGCCAGTTCTCTTAAAGTACTCACTGGGGAAAATAGCGTAATAGTTCTGCCAAGTCTTCATCTCTTGGGGGGTGTGTAGTTTAATTTTAGAGGGATTTACTTATGCAGGAGAGGAGGGGGGATTAATTTAAAAAAAAAAAAAAAAGTGCCCACTCATTCTTAAGCTAGAAAGCTAAAACAAGCAGGCAATTAGGCAACTGAAACAACAGTATCTAGTTTAACACAGTTTACGAATTAAAAATTTGGCCTGGATGTATAAATGAGAAATGTATTTCCAAAGGTATTAAATGTTGCAGCTGTCTTTTTTAAGAATCATGAAATTCTGATATCTTAAGGTAAAACTTCAAAGTAAAAGGCAGTATTTGCTCTTGTGAGAAATTTTCTTGTCTTTTCCCAGAAAAGTTTAAGTGAATCTTTTTCCTGCTTTCTGGCTAATATCTTTACAAACATATTCTTCTTACCTTCTCCCCCTTTGCTTTATGCATACATAGATGCACATACATCTATGTGCATCTCCATGCAGTGGATTATGTTTGGCATAGTTTCTTTAGAGGGATGATCAGCTGTTACAACATACTGTTGCAGTTAGGTTCCTTTTGCCTTTCATTCAGATTCTACATCACCAAGGTACTGGGTAAGTTGGACCTCTATAATCTAGCTTGCTTATTAATGAAAGCAAAACGAGATATTAAGAGGGGAAAAAAATACATGGAGATATAGTTGTGCACATACAAAATATACTGGAAATGGCTCTCTTATACAGTCTCTGAAGTAGCATTAGTACCTTGATAGCCAATATAAAGTCTTGTTTTGCTGCAATTAACCATATACTGGCAAATCTCATTTTTAATTGACGCATCTCTACCAATAGACCCCTTTAGCAGAGGCTGTCCTGCTGTATTACTATAGGAGCAAACACTGGAAAGAAAGGAAGGAAAACATAGCAAACTTTCCCATCTGTGCAAAACTGCTTTGTGCTTACACAGATAGTCCTGTTAATTTAAGAGGGTGACTTCATCCTGCACTGCTTAGAAGACTCTTCACAGTGGAAAGAAGTACTTGGATTGAATCTGTGTAAGTTGCTTTTCTTAAAATAATTTGGTATTTAAAAAAAAAATCATTTGTTTTATGTAGGGAACCATAAAAGTACTGTATACGTTTAAAACACTGATGTACTTGAGCACGAGAGAAAAGGGTACTTGGTGAGGATGTGAACTGAGGTTTTTCACCAACATCTTCAAATAAATGCAGTGTGATCAGTTTGGGCTGGAGGCAGATAGGCTGCTACAAGCTACTTGCTAACTTTTTTTTCTCCTCAGTAAATATCCACATAATCTTTAGTCCCTCAAATTGGATGCCATTGTCCACTTTCTGGTTTGTGGCCCATTAAGGTCTCATGTACAGATTTCAATAAAGTCTAAAGCTTTGTGTAAATAAACAAGCAGCTTGGCAATGTTTTATAAGGATTTTGTAGTTAATATAGTTCACGTCAATACACAAAAACTGTTGTTCAACACAGTTCTGCATTTAGTTCTCAACATAGGTTTCTACGTCCTCAAAGTGCAGTAGACACCTTGGCATAACGTAGCAGCACATAATGGTTTGTGGGTTTTGAAAAGGTGCAGGCCATATTGTGCTGCCTCAAAAATACAAGGATTTCATCATCCCGAAGAGAAATGTCATTTAGGAATTAGTCAATCTTGTGATGCTGATGTCTGTCATACTCTAGCAGCACGTAAATATTGGTGTTAAAACTGTAAATATCTCCAGTATTAACTGTGCTGCTGAAGTAAGGCTAGCCACTTCTGCATGTGAGTCATGAGAGAGAACGTTTGTATTTCCTGAAGCTGCTTTGTTGTTGCTTATATGTTGATTGTTTATGAGCATTTTCTTGGCTTGGTTTGTGTTTTCATCTAGTTGGTAACAATATATAGGAATTCAGATTATCTGATGGCAAATGTGGAGTAGGTGCATATGTAGTCTTGACTGCTTTGGTTTACATGAAAGCTGAATTTATTAAAGGAGTGATCTCAGCCTATACCTAACAGTGCTTTGGTAAGTGTGTTTTAATATATATTTATGTATGTAATTATAACAGTGACATCACTTTAAATGCTAGTGTATCTTTATTAAGACTCCTGTAGCTATGTTAATTTTTACAGCATTTTCTTAATGGATGGAAATTGGGAAATGTTTTGTGATATTTTTAGCAAAGCGAGCACATACAGCAGAAATACCTTCCAAAATTACTAATGAAACTTATTCAGATCTCCATTTTATATCTTAAATCAAACATTCTTTTCTTAATTCATTTCTTAAACTACAAACAGCTGAAAATTCTAACCCTAAAATTGTTAACTATGTAAGTGATTGTGAATTTACTAATCCTTTTCTCATCTTCCACTGACATGTTTCTTTTGCAAGGGAATCTTTCATTGAGACAATTGAAATTGCTGCAGTGAGAATAGAAATTACTTGGGATCCTTTCCTTTTAAAAGCTGTATGCAAGAACTGTGTGGTGAGTCAAACTTGGACTAATGGTTATGTAAATGTCACTAATTTTAGATACAGGCAAGATCTGAAAGTGTTTCCTTTCAGAATTTTATTTTCTTCACTGTCATGACTCAGTATCACTTGCTAATCTTGTTTTATTAGCCCTGTTATATATTGCCATTAAAACACTTATTTGAAGACTGCATGTGTTTTACAACTTCAAGTTTATACATCGTATAGATGTTTTAAATTGAGGGGAAAAAAGGTTTTCTGCGCTGGAGATTTCTTTTGACTCCAGAGATCTGCTACTGGTGCAGCTGCACAGGTACGAACATGATGTAATGAATATGAATGCAAGTGGTTACAATTCATAAATTTGCATTGCTTTTGGGTGTTCAGCCCACTATACATACTGGTGAAAAGTCACCTTTTTTTTTTTTTTTCCTGCCCCTGCTATGGATTTGAAGTAATAAAACTACTTTTGACCAAAACTTTCTAATTTTGCTCAGACTGAGCACTTCTCAATAGTAAAGCTATCCAGTCCTAATTAGCCCAAAGCTTCTCAAAAAGTATCTGTGCTTCTGTGTGCCATTTTCCTACTTCGTCTCTTGAGATGCACAGTCAAAATGAGGTTGACTACTCAAATCTGACTCAAAGTTGGATAACTTACCTGTAACTATGCACTGCTGCAGACTGTGGTGTTTGCAAAGGGCCATCCATGCTGTCACTCCCATGGATTCAATATTTAATATCTCTGGGCTGTATCTCTGAGGTTTCAGAGAGCGGAGATGCAAATCTAAAAAGCCAATCAGAAAGATCTGAGAGCATGCAACGAACAGATCTGTTTGCATGGCATTGCTGTGTGAATGGTAAAATAGACTGCTTTTTTCTGGTTCTCCTTGCAAACCCCTATACTGACACAAGGCAGAAAGTGGGAAGCAGCAGCAATATGAGCTTGCACTGCTTTTTTAGCCATAAAGGCTAATGGTGATGAAAATACAATTTGAGTATTTGCAGAAACAAGACTCAAACAAGGAATGAAAGTTCCAGTTTAGTTTGATTGTCAAGATGATTTCAAGTGCTTGTGAAAACCTATCCATGTTATTTGGTTCCTAAACCTTTGAAAAGAATGTCACCTTTTTTGCATGGTTCATAGTATCCTTAAATATTAGTGGTTCATAGTTGCCTTAAATATTAGTTGTTGTGTTTTCCAGAGATAAACCTGCAAGGATGCACTGTCTCCAGTGGTGGAATGGAACTCTCCTACATTTGCAGCTTTGAGGTCCTATGGATTTTGACTGATTGAAGAAAAAAAGGTGTATTATATTCAATCCAAATGCTTATTTTTCTGCTAGTCTTAGGAACTGTGAAGGGAAGCAGATGCTTAATTCATAAATAAGGGAAATAAAAGAAAGGCCTGCTTGAAAATATCTTGAGATTAGTTGCTATTCAAGAGTGAAGGCAGCTGGTGAGAGGAGCATATCTGAAACTCCTGTGTTTGAAAGATTGGAGCTGCGAACTGATAGGGGAAAGAGATGTGAAACTGGAAAGTTGGAAGGACTGGTACAGGTTGGGCAATGATTTAGGGATTTGTTTGTTTCTCGAAGATGGAAGAAGCAGCAGCTTAGCGGAAGGAACCCTGCCTGATACTGTGAAGAGAAAGCAGGGGAAAGCAGGTCAATGTTAACATTTATTAGAATGCGTAGCACTTGAGTCAGACCATGACATAGTAGTTTTTGCTATGAAATCACTGTCACTTTCATTTCTCATCCAAATCCATAGAGAAAAGGGTGTCTTTATTACTAAAGTCAACTACTTCATGAAATTTCATCCTGAAAAGGCATTTCAAAAGTTACAAAGTAGTTGTAAGAGATGGAGTAGATGTAAGCTATGGAGATCATCTAGTATAAGCAGAACAGGCCTCTCAGGACTGTATCTGATCTTAATTTGCCCCCTTGTGTTAGTCTACTATGAAGCAATCTTCATGATCGTATGGAATATTCAATGATAGGACCAGTGTGGTGTGCTGCTGAGTCAGGGAAGATGTTTGTAGGCTGTACAAGGAAGAAGCTCAACCCTGCTACAGAAATAGGTTGAAAATTCTGTAGGGAATGGACCAAAGCCTTCGAGCAGAAGAAACTGTGTCTTCATGTTTACATGAAAGGAGGTATCCTAGGAATTAGATGTTTTATTTGTTTTTCTGTTTTTATTTTTGTATGGTGTACTAATTACTAGGCCATTGATTTTTGTAGTGCTTATATTCCTCACTTCACAGGTGGCCTTAAGCTATCATGTCCAATGGAAACACTGGATGTCCACATTTGCAGCTGATCTGCCTAAGGATTGTAAACATGAATTTAAACTTTATGTAATGTTATGTCTGCCTGTAGTCTTCTACATATTTCAAGTGGGATACCTCCAACTGTTGGATACTACTGTAGTTTCTGTATCTTCGTGTCACATTTAAAGTAGGGATGATAGTCACTTGAAGGGTTATTTTTCTATTTTTGCTTATTTCAGGCTTTGTCTGTTAGTTGTGCTGTGGGCATGTGTTTCCTCATGGGATTTTCTATGGCATTTATGACTTCAGATCACGGAGGACGAGGTGAGCATTGTCTGTTAGTTACCTTGTTAACAGTTCAAGTAGAATCACTTGGTTAGCACCCTAAACAGTTTATTTCCATTGGCAGGTATTTAACAGCTCTCAGGTACAGCTCTATTTTTCAGAATCTGCCTCGCTTGTAGTAGTCCTGTGTTAATAAATAAAATGTGACATATCTAATATTGCTCCCTTTTCTTACTGTAAAATTTGATCTCTGTATTCAAAATTTCTGAAATAAACATTAACTATAGTAACATATATCCAGATTGAATCTTCAGTCTTAAGTAGATAGTGCTGACCAACTTAGCTTCTGCTGAGAGATAGGAATCGTTCTGTAGCTGTAATGTTGGGGTTTTTTTCTGTTGCTTGTAACTGCAGGAGATGCCATAAATGAACCATGGGTTCTGCAGGGTAAGCATGTGGCTCTGCATAAAGGGATCTTTTATTGGAAGCTTCAGTGCTTTGAAGTAGTTTAAAAGGCTTAGTATTTTAAAATCTACCATAAAATACTCTGAAATCTTACGTAGTTCTGATCTTATAACATGTAAGGCATAAATCACAGAACACAGAGTCTCATATGCACACATTTCTAATAGTTTGTTGAAATAAAGGCAAAGAAAATGCTTCAGAGATTATATTACTGGGCCAGCTAGAATAGTAGACAGAAACAAATGAGTGTGGTACTTACAGTTCTGTGATTCTCAAGCAAGACAAATTTGGGGCTGACAGAGTCTTCCTGTTCCCCTCAGTATTAGCCTGGCTCTGATGTTTCCGTGGTGGTTTCACTGAGTGACTTTGGGTTTGATTTTGGTAAGCTCAGCCAGCTGACTGTGCTTGTTGTGAGAGCAGCAGTGCTGGCACCAAGGAAGAGTTTCCTCCACCCTCCTGAGAATGGCAGTCCAGAATCATCCAGAACTTAAGTTTGTTTCATTGCTTAAACTAGTGTCAGGAATATTCTGGGCCTAAATCTTCCTTTCTTGACACTCCTACTGACTTCACCTATCTGTTCCCTAAATCCTTCAAAGGAGTTTGCAGAAAATGTAGTCCAGGACCTGTAGGTACAGCATGAGAGAAACATGAATAAAGACAGTAGAAAAAAATTGCAGGAGTAACTGCTTTCATAGTCATGTGAAAGGCCAGGAGTTTGTAGGCTTCAAGAAAAAAAGATCAATTTGCCTTTTGTCCTCTCAGAAGTTAGTATAGGCTGTCAGTATTCACTGTGTGCTTTGGTGATAACTGGGAGGAGACTCTGAACAAAGAGAAGACAACTATTCAATGCTGAAGGGGCTGACAGCATCCTTTTCTACTTTTCCTTCGGCAGAAGAATATCTTTACATAAAAATAACACAAAAATGCTCACATACACATGGATTCTTAGTGTATGGAAATGGCTGTGATACTTTCCTACCATCAAGGTGATGTGGAAGTCTGTCACTCTTGCAATATGTTATTTTCAGACATCAATAAAAATGCTGACTTTCTATATGTGCATATGAAATGAATCTTAGGACATCAGAATAAGAGTGGTCGTGTCAGGCAAAGATAAAAAAGAGTTACCATGTTGTCACCGTGCAGGTTATTTAGGAAGCGTGCTTGTCTGATCGTAGGTTGTATGCTTGGAAAAGGTTTTCTAGGCTGAAAATGTAACATCGTGTAGCCAGACAGCCCCCTGTTGGCTGTATTGTTGTGGAGGCTCCAGGAACCAATTGTGCTCAAATCCAACAGCTTGTTGCACTCGAGCTGTTTTTTGAATGCTCTATCTCAAATAGCAGAAACGGGAGAAAAAATGTGTGAAACAGTTACCTGTGAATCAAGTTTTATTCCATCTGAATGAGGTAAATGTCAGAGCTCAGTTAAAGAGTGTATCCATGTCCAGTTTATTAATGGCTTTATAGAAGCCAAATTTTAGAGAGATGAGAGAAAATATAGATGGGACTTTGTCCTTGTGATCAAAATTTAAGATTAGGCAGACAGTAGATGTGATAAAGTATGCTAATGTCTAGTGTTTAGATTAACTCCTCTTAAGAATGCAGGTAATAGATTTTAAAACATACATTTGCCAACTATCTGTGAATTAACAAGGTATAGATTCCAGCTTTATTTAATGATTGGGATTCTTGAAGGCATGTCTACAATATCTTCTGCTATTTAACCAAGTGTAATTTTACCAAGAGGCTTGCTTTTTAGTTATTCATTCCTGCTTTTCTTCGTTCTCTTCTTTACTTAAGTTGCTACATGTGCAACAAGCTGGTTACTTCCAGTTGGTGTTTTCCTGTGTATAAGGACATCAAAAGCCCTTTTTTACCTAAACAAACAAAAAAACAACCCTAAAATACTGGAAAATTAAAGGACATGTATTAAGTATTAACAGTTCATAAAGGAAACCAAAAACCTGTCTTGTAATTATCACTGTATATCCATGTAGCAATGGGGTAATGGATACTATATGTATAGATACTATATGAAAGCAGTTATTGTCTAGAACTGTATGGTGTATCCTTGCTCAAAAGGCACTGTTCGTGGTGGAAGTAGGTGATCTGTGGAGAATTCTCAGGACAACGGGTGACTTGAGGAAATTTGTCAAGAATAATTCTGTTTCAAAGGCACTTCTGCCCTGCGTTAAACAAGACATTTCTTTTCATCGGATGTGGGTGAGGGTATAAAAGGTCATCTTCATTTGAAGAACTGGATTTTTGGCTAAAAATCTGGAGTTATAATGATTGTAGAGACACCAATGTGAAAGTAGCAGAAGGCTACAGCATGATGCTGAGAGCTGAAGTGCTTAAGGACTCTTTCTCCTTTTCAGATGAATTGTAATCTGGTATAACAGTTGACAGTAACAAGAGAGGGCAAGGATACATGCTGTGCTTGAAGAGGAAGAATGGGAAAGATAGACCCAAAGTCACTAAGCCTGGTGAGCTGCTTAAAAATTGGCGTGACCACCTAAAATCCTTCAGACCAGTGTAAGATATTGGCTGAAGCAGTTCCAGGGCCAGGGGGCTCACCTGGGAAACAGAACCCAGGTTTCAGGTTCTTCAAAAACCAGGGGGGATTCAAGTTCACGTCTCCTGCTTCTGAAAAATAGTACTTGGGGAAAGTTGCCCACAGATGTTCCTCATCTTTCTTGTTAAATCAATGATATGTGCAGAAAAGCATAGAAGTCACAAAACGGTTTTGTTCAACGGTTGTTGGCAGTGATAACTGTTAGCATTACCAGATGAAAGCAAGCTGCAGGTAGGATTTCAAAGGGTAGTGGAATTTGTTTTTCTTGGACTAACTGCAGTTCTTTGCAAGTTCCATATTTTTTTCTTAAGATGTTTCCTAAGTAATAGTAAAAAAAGATCATACAGTAAATACAAGTGCCCATTAAAACATGCTAAAGGAATACCTTATGTTTTCAGTAGATGAACACTGAGATAGCTGAATATTTGTGAACTAGATCACAGATCTCTGTTATGCCAAAGTTCTGTTTTGAGTTGCTGGAGAGAGTACCAATAAGGATGTCCTTAAACTGCTTTATACTCTTGGGTTTTCTACAGCTGCTGAAGAAGGGAAATAACAGAATTAAAGAAGGGTTGCTCAGCAATCAGCACTGATTCACCTCTTCACTAGTCTGGATTGCTTTTGTTTTGTTTTTGACAAGAAGGTTTTACACTCTCCCTCCCCCAATTAGTGTGATTGACGAGAGTCTGCTCTGGGTAAGAGATTTAAGCAACTTGCTGTGAACATAAAAGCTACAGCTCTTCTCAGGAGTGGTTACTTACTTAATTTCCAAACTGTGATTAAACTATACGACAGCCTCAAGGCTTGTGTGTAATTTATACTTCATTCAAGCAATTCTAGTAGCTTAAAATATAAAGTTTACTTAGCAAAGCTGTGATAGTACGATCCTATTATTTTATGCTTATTGAAAGCTTTTGAAAGACATTGCTTTACTCTATGAAGGTATCATCAATCTGTTTCTTCCAAAACTACACCTTTCTCTGAGTGCTGAATTATGAGCAGCCGGCCAGTGTAGGGCAGTGGATATTTTTGAAGGTAATTGACAAATTCTTGCCTGTATCTCTACTTTTTCACTTTTATTTCAGAGTTCTTGTAAAAATAGCATCTGTTCCTGATGATTTGTAGTGTTTGTTTCTCAGGCTGCCAGTAGGCTCTTCCTTTGAGACTTCTAGGCCTAAGTGAAACTCCTCTGATTCCTCATAGAGCATGCTCTCAGGACAGGAATTTGTCACTCTCTGTATTAAAAGCAAATCGTATGTCTTGAACTCCTTTTAAATTTGCCTGTTCCTCATCTTGGCACTACATAGACAAAACCAAAAAAAAAACCAACCAACCCTAGATTCTACTATATAAGAATACTTGTAATTCTTCTTGCTGTACATTTGTACCCAGGCACCACATTCGAGCACTGATTGGTACCTGTGCATCTGATGTTCTTGTACATGGGTGTTGTTCTGCATCATATGTGAAAGCAACAGCTGTAAATCAGTGCATGGGCAGTGTTAATCTGTCCAGCCCCTTGTTCTCCAGACTGACAGTGACTGAACAGAGCTCTTCATTAGCCTGTGATATTGCAGGTAGTTGTTTATTATTTACTAACTTGTACTTAAGTCAGCACTTAAATAGCTGCTAAGATTGGTTTTAGAAATGGTAGCATTTGTTATTTTCCTGCTGGATGGACTGCGTTAGCCTGGGAAGAATTTCATATCAGTACATACCTCATGAATAGGTACAACTTAATGCTTAATGTTCAGAGGCATACTGCATAATGTGGCACTATTATTAAGGGCTGTCTTTGTAAGATACAGCTTACTTGGTTTGAAGAGCATTACCTGGATCTTCAGTGAAGGCCAAAACATCTTGCCTCAAGATGTGACAAGTGATACAGGCACCTTGTCTCTGGTTCTGGTTTGCCTGAGCAGAAACACTGAAAAAGAGCAGAACCTACTTGTTCTTCCCATTTTGTGCTCTAGTTTGTCAGCAAGTCTCCTAATATGCCTTGGCTTTGATTAGAGGGTGACAAGGAACAGAACTTGCATTCTCCTTGCATGTAATTTGTTTGGAAGGTAAGCACAGCTTGTACCTAGGAACATTAGGTAGTTTTATGATCCAGGTTTGGAACTACGCCCAAGTTTCATGGGGAGTGGTCTGCAGCCTATGAATCCATTAACAGCTGTGTTGTCAGAGCAGAAATCATGAGTGGCGATGATACTGGAATTAATTTGTATGAGGTTGAGTCACTTTTGGATTGTTCAGCTAAAAGCAAACTAATCAGTCCAGCGCTCCATTATCAAATCTGGCTCAGACCCTTAGAAATCTCTATGGGCACCCATCCTTCAGTGGTGATTGAACTGTTTTCTACTCTGTTGGTACTGAGATACTTTTCTTAAAGTCTCCAGTTCCCAGTAAGACCAGTTCCATGGGAAATATTCCTGTGCTCAGAATCAGAAAAGGATGGAAGGATCCTCCTGTAAAGTTCTCTTCAGCTGGATGTTCTACACCAGGTAGAGGTACTAACTGCGGTTCAAAGTAGGATGCTTATAGAGATGGAGACTTGCTGCATTTTTCAGCACCTCCATGTTCTCGTTGGTATTTATTAAATGACAAGGGTCCTTGAGCTGCCATCCAGATACTTGACTTCAGCCTTCAAAGAAAGTCTGTTTTTGCCATGTCACAGATTGAATTGTCTCTGTCCACGTCATTCATTCTTATTCTCACCACGGCAGCTCCTGACTTGTTACCTGCACCTACTCAATACAAAGTCTTCAATTGGCAGAAAGATTTACCAGATGCTAGAGACACTGCTAAGTGTGATCAGACTCAGTATTGTCTCAGGCCAGCTCTCACTGGTAGGAGAACAGTCTCCGAAAACACAGCAACAATTGGAACTTAGAGTGATGGGGGAAGCAAATGAACTTTTCTATCTGCTGCAGGAAGAGCTACTCTTCTGGGAGGGAGAGATCCAAGCTGAATAGGGTACTGATAATTAATTTTTGTGAATAATAATTAGAAGTGGTAAAAATGGCCACAGACATAAAATCACTCAGGTTGGAAAAGACCTTAAAGATCATCAAGTCCAACCATGAAGATATCTAAAAAGAAATTTAGATATGATGCAGTAGAGGCCATTTATAACAATAATGCTTCCAGAAATTGACATCTCAGTAAAAGACAACTTCTTTATGTGCTTTTTGCAATACAAGTGGCTAGTAAATGTTTTGTGATTGGATTGGCATAGACAGGGTCCTGCATGATGTTCCTAGGTCCCCAAGAGAAAACAGTCCCCAAGCACAGAAATCATAGCATAGGCTTTGCAATTGCCTGGAGCTATGTGCCTTCCAGCAAAAAACACAAAATTTTGAGAGAAAAGGGATTAAAAAAAAGACTTGTTCCTTGAATGTAGCTGTTCACCTGCTTCTTTCATCAGCATGGCAGGGTGTCTAATGCTTAGATCTGGAACAGTGTAGGGTGTTTTAAAGTTCTACCTTTTCCTTTCAGCCATTGAAGTGGTTTTGTAGCAAGTTCATGCCAGGTGTCACAGAGAGATTGGCAGTCTGTTTTAGTTACTTGTTGGCTCTGTTCTTTTCTGGGTTCCATTTTATGGGACCACACAAGATTTTTGGTAACATCACTTCCTTTCTCATGCAAGAAAGGAAAGTGAAAGAGAAAAGAGATCCTACTTTATCTTTTAAAAACAGTTAAAAACAGAGGGGGAAAAAAGATGCTGAGTTAATGACTTGGTTCCAGGATGGTGTTTGCTTTGGCCTGCCGTGGATCTGAAGAGGTGTGAATACCTACGCCTGAGAGATCAGACACAGAATAATATTTTCAGCTGTTTCTTTTTTCTTTCATTTTAGTCACTTGATTAAAATGCCCTGGTTTGAGCTTTCAAAACACTTCCACTGTGTTATTCACCCAGCTAAAAGAAGTTATGTGATCCTTGTAGTTATGGCCTCCTGTAAAAGGTTGGCATTTGTCATCATCTGTTTCAGAAGAACAGGAATCCCTGTCTTCGTATCCTGAATGTGTTGGATATGAACCCCTGAGAAATGTCGTTGTGCCCTTCACTCATCATGGCTGTGTCTTGGTGCTGTGAGTAGACAAGAAGTTGGGTTTTGAACCATCCACAGAATTGAGATTATCAAAACCATAGCAAAGTTATCCCATAGTTTTATCTTGTTCAATTTCATGTAATGTTGGACCATTCAACTCAAACCCAAGCCTCCCTCAGAAGTACATATCAGGCTTATAGCTAAGCACAACAAGGTGCTGCATGTGGGCAGAAGTGTCTTTCTATTTGGAGGTGCATTTTCTAGATGAGGTTCTGCAGAAAATATCTGAAATGAAAGATGAGTCTAGCAAGAAGCAGGTCTTTTGCCCACCTTTTTCCTTGTGTATCTGTAGAGGTTTCAGGACAGATGAGCACAAGCAAACTTTGAATTGCATCATCATGCTTCAGTTGACAAACATCATCTGAATGTTGGCAGGCAACGATGTTGGGGCTGAAGGCTCTGCTTGGCCTTACCAGAGAGGGGAGAAGGATTCAGTTACATCCAGTTACGATTTCTCATTTGCATTTTTGATAGCATGGCCATTTTAATCTTTAACTGTCAGCATGTTCCAGGCACCTACAATATACTGAACCATTTTCAGAAGATAGTTTTGGACAATCACAGATAGCAAACAAAGATTATATGGCTTAAGGACTTATTTGCAAATGGGGAAAATACAGTGTAAAACAATCTGTTGCAGAAGAGGATGCTTTTATGATTTATGGAAAATTGATAGGGAACTTATTTTCTATTAATTCCTCCTTTAGGAATTTGCTAGTAGGTTGATTGCTTTCCACTGTGCAATTGGATTGGAAGCGAAGGCCACCGAAAGGAAATATCCAAGTTAGCAGAAGTATCACCCCAGTGCAGCCAAGGCAGTGCTGGTATCCAGATCTTCAGTGCTTGTCTGTGCAGCCACCAAAAGCCCAGTTACTGTTTCCAGATGTGGGGTATCACGATGACTGACTCAGTGTCTGGATCCTGCAATGGCTCACTTCCTAGTGCAGGTACAGAACTGACCTCAAGAGATTTTGTTCTTCAGATATGCAAAACAGTGCAAGCTGTTCTGCAGATCCACTTATCTAGCAAATTCTAAGTCACTGTAGTCTTTTATATGTCTGTGTCCCACCCTACGTCATTCTGTGCCTTTTCCAAATTCCTGTAGCAGTTGTCACACATCTATTCATTCAGCCTATCAGATCTTCTGCTTTTCCTTATCTGACAGTGTTGGAACTTCTGGCAGCTCGGCTAATTCTCCTTTCAATGCAGTAGAATCATAGAATAATTTTGTTTGGAAAAGGGCTCTAAAGTCATTAAGTCCTACCATTAACTTAGTACTGCCAACCGTACCACTACACTGCGTACACTTCCTAAGCACTGCCAGAAAGTGGGTTCCATAAAGGTACTGAGTCCCTCCAGCCCTGTTTGTTATCTTTTATCTCCTCTGTAACAGGAAAGTAAGTTGGGTTTGCTCTCTTCTTTGGACTCTATCCACTCACAGAGCATGCTCTCTTCCTCTGCTCTGCCAGTGATCAGTCCTAGGAGCAAGCTGGAAGGCTTATAATGAGATGCAAGGACTGAAGAAGGATCAGCACGTGTTGTGTTGTGTCTGCTGAATCGCTGTATTGTAGGGATTGGAAAGGAGCTCTGGAGATCTACTCTAACCCAATAGCATGCCTGTCAATTACTTTTATCACACAGTTATCACGGGTAGGAAGCATAGAGCAGTCATTTCAGAAGGCCCTCAATGAGATCTGCAGACTGCCTTTGAAATTCAAAGAAAGTTGAGTTCCTAAAACCAAAGTATGAGTAAAACCCCAGAGTTGATGTTTCCAATCCATTGCCTTTTTTCCAGCCTAGAATGAGGACGGAACAATGCTGTAACATTTAATTCTCAATTTCTGCAAGCACTCAGCTGGCTGTTGTGGCAGTAACTTGCTTAGAAAGCAAAGCATTAAATTCATTCTGCAAAGCAGATTTGTAGACATTACTGTTTCCAACCTTTAGGGCGACATTCATCATCTTTCTAACCAGAAAGAAGCCACCAATTACTGAGCCACTGCGTTAGAATGGAAATGGAGTAAGAATTCTGGGGGAAATTTACACGTCAGATCACTCCTAGAGATAAAACTTCAGGGGGTTATTTCAGCAGCAACTACACTATGGTCTAGAACGCCGACGTTCCCTCTTTTTTAACAGAAGTCAGATTTATTTTGATTTGACATGAAGACTGGTGATTTACATCCCGCCCACCCATCTGAGAGCACTCTGAGCTCCAGGCATATCTCCAGCCATTTCCAGACTATTCAAATCACGGTTGGTCCATCCATTCGCTAGTCACAACAAGGCCTTCTGTGACTAATTACGGCCTGACTGCAGCAGGAGATGCAGCTTCAAAGAGTGGGAATCTTCAGATGCGCTAGCAGTTCCCTTGGTTCCCAGTTCTTTATTTATGTGGCTTACATTGAGCTGACAGATTTAACTGGGCCGTTGAAGATATGGTCAAAGCAGCGGAGTCACTCCCTTCCCTTTTATTGTTTTCTGAAGACATAAGAGGCATACGCATCTGTCAGTAGAGAGGAAGTTCTCCATCGCTGGGTTTGCTTTGGGCTTTTACATGCTGTTTCAGTAGCATCTGGGAATAGATCAATATAATATTTGGTAGGGAGTTGTATTTCCTCGTGATGCACTGTAAATCTTTTATTGTAGATACTCCCACTGTTTATTGTTGAAAATCAATAAAAATAAACCTTGTAAAGTTAAAGCCTGGCAAGGGTTCAGCACAAATCACAGGGAAGGAATAAGAGGCAGTGAGTCTCCCTCCTCCTCTTGGATAGTTCCCAGCTTGTTTCCCAGTGAATATTCAATAACACTTTCCAGCAATCTGGGAACAGATTTTTATTTTTTTCCTAATTATTCATAGTTATGCACTTGAATTGCTGTGATCTCAAACAGGACTGACTTCTTATCCACTTTGGCTGCTTTCTGGCGCTGAATTCAGCTGTGGATCAGAACTGCATCCCACCCAGACTATGGGTTGGATATACTTTAGCTTTATCCCCTCCCAAAACAAAGACACTTCAGCCTTGCAAAGCTCAGGTTCAGTGAGTTATTTCTGAGCATTACAATTGAAAATGAGCCAAACAAGGTAAAAACTGGGAAGATAAAAGACCTTCTAAGTGCTGAAAAAATAAATATAGGGTAAAATCCAACTATAAAAGAGGGGGAAAATGTTAACATAAGAAAGAAATACAAGATTATCTCAGGTGATGACAAGTGATCTCAAATTGCACCAGGGGAGACTTAAGTCGGATATCAGCAAAGATTTCCTCACAAAAGAGCACTCAAGCAGTGGAACAACCTCCCCAGAGAGGTAGTGGAGTTCCCAGTCATGAAGATGTCCAAGACACGTGCACGTGGCATTGAGAGAGACAGTGTAGTGATGGGACTTGGTAGGTCAGACTGATGGTTGGACCTGGGGATCTTGAAGATCTTTTCCAACCTCAATGATTCTGTGTTTCTTTCCAAATGATTCACTTTTTACAAATGAATCATAGAAACATAGATTGGCCTGTGTTGAAAAGGACCACAATGATCACTGAGTTTCAATCTCCCTGCTATGTACAGGGCTGTCAACACTAGACCAGGCTGCCCAGAGCCACATCCAGCCTGGCCTTGAATGCCTTCAGGGATGGAGCATCCACAACCTCCTTGGGCAATTTGTTCCAAAGCATCAAGTGAATGAAAGCATCACTCTTCTAGTCCAGCAGAGACTGTATTGGGAGATGCCATAGCTTGTGGACCTGCCAAGATGTGTGTGAAATTAGTCAGTTTAAAACACGTCATCTGGTTTTGACCAAAAGGCTTGAAAATCACCCAGACTTGTGGTTAATCTGTGCTCTGATCAGCCAAATTCACTTCTCCCTCTGCAACTGCTACCTGCTGGGGAAATGCACCAGTGTGAAAGGCTCTGCTGCTGATGCACTTGTTGGATAATTGCCATACACACATGTGCTCTTATACTTCCTAAAGCAACTATAAAGAAAAGAAGAAAAAGAAGAGAAGGAAAGGGAAGAGGGGAGGGGAAACAGGTGCAAACACATCTCAGTTCATTGCTAAGAATAAATTACAGAAAAGCTTCTTATCCGGTTTACTAATTTTCATATGCACAGGTTCTTGGTACATGGCCCTGACGGGTCAAGATAAAGTATTTATGGTTCTTTACAGGACAGGAACTTTCACTAGGGTATTCTTCTGCAGCCAAAATATGAGGTACATAGGATGGTGTTTGTGCTGGATAAAAGTTAACCCATGAGGGTGATCTTTCCCCTTTACTCAGCACTGCTGAGGCCACATCTGGAGCACAGGGTTCAGTTCTGCACCCCCCAGTACAAGACAACCTGGAAGAGAGAGTCCAACAGAGGGGCACAACGTTGATGAAGGGCCACAAAAACTTCTTCTATGAGGAGAGGCTGAGAGAGTTGGGACTGCTCAGCTGGAGGGGACCCATCAGTGTCCATAAATACCTGAGGGAAACTGCCAGAGGCCAGAGCCAGGCTTTGTCAGTGGTGCCTGGAGCCAGGACCAGAGGCTATGGGCACAAACTGGAGCACAGGAGGTTCCCTCTGAACACCAGGAGCCCTTCTGTGCTGTGCAGTGACGGAGCACTGGCACAAGCTGCCCAGAGGCTGTGGGGTCTCCTCCTTGGGTATCTCTCAGAGCAGCCTGGACGTGGCCCTGGGCACCCTGCTCTGGGTGTCCCTGCTGGGGCAGGAGATGGAGCAGAGGCACCCAGGAGGCCCAGCCAGCCTCAGCTGTGCTGCAATCTGTGAAATGGTTTTATCAAATTTTTCATTTTGCCAAAACCACAGAGTATGAGTAATTGTATATATATTTCTTTTTCCTTACACCTTAAAAGATTCAAATCTCAGTGTTCAAAATGGCTGTTACAGCAGTGAAAATAAACTCACTGCTTCTGCAGTAGGTGAAATAGCCTGATTTTATATTGGTTGACATTACTGACAAAAAAATCCAGTTCGAAGTGAAAGCATACAGGTTGACATTCCATAATATTTACTACATGTATGTAGCCTGTAAGCAGCTTAGGAGATGTCGTCCCATAATCACATTGTTTTACCCCTAGAAAGCTCCAAAACACCTGTGTCAAGCTAAAATGCCTTATGGAAGCATAGAGAAAATAAACATCTGATAGCAGCACCAGAAGTCTGGAATGATCCGTTTCATTGCAAACCCTACAAACATGAAACAGAAGACTGATCCCCACCAGCCATCAGCATTCCTAAATGCTGTAAAGAAATTCATACTTTAAAGCTAAAGGAAAGCCAGATCTAATTAATCAGTCAGACAGGCTGATGTAGCATTGGAAAGATGGTGTTTTCTCAACAAGAAACAAAATTAGATTCAAATAACGAATCCTTGACACTGCCATGATTTGCCTGTTAGGCAAGACAAAAGTTTCTTCATCTATAAAGCCTTATTAACTCAGCTCTCCCATCTCTCCCATACCTGAGATAATTCTGGCACCTTTTCAAACCATTGTACAGGGTTAACATTCCCAAAGCGACCTTTGCCAAGCCTCCTTCCTAAATACCTTTTTATTTAACAAGCACTAAGAGATGCCTTGTACTATTTTGTTTAAAATTTCACCAATTCTTCCATCTGAAGGGCTATTCATCACATTTTTGTTCTTACAGTTAAGGCTCTAAGAACTGACTGACTCTTTGTTCGTATCTCAAGTATTTTCTGAGGACCTTTATCATTTAATTCTCAGCACTAATGAGCAGCTCAGCGTCTTCGGAGTGTGGGGAGAGGACAGAGGAGTATTTTGCAAGAGACAGTGACACATTATTATTTCATGAACGCCAGCAGTGGCTTCACAAAGCCATGCTCTCGTGTCTCCAGGCCCACAGCAACATAACTTGTGACCTTGCCATTGCAGGAGTTGGTGTGTGTTTCCAAAGCAGAAACAACCTCCAGTCTTTTAGGTTGACATTCCTCCTCCAGCCACTTCTCCACACTGCTTCAGTGAGAGTTGTCAAATTGCTACTCCTTTGCATGTGATCGTATTTGAAGAGCACAGAACATAGGAATAATTTTCTAGAAGGACTGACTGATTTTCTGTGAGTCACAGAAGTTTTAGCCACAGAGAAAAACAAAAACTGCCCTTGAAAGTACTGCAATCTGGCCCACAAAAACAGCATTGAATCTGCGGTTCTTTTATTTAGAATTAAAGAGGGTGGAGCAGGGAAAGGCAGGAAAGCATTTTTTTTTCCGCCTCCTTTTATAACAAGTTGTTTGTTTGTTATTTCCCTCAATAGCTGCAGTTTCAAATGAGCAAACAAATGAAAAAAAGAAGGCCACTGGTGCTGACACACACCTCTTCTACCTTCACAGGAGTATAGCAAAATGCTTTATTTCCCCTTCTGCACTCGGCTTTTCCTTGCCTGCACCATCCCAGAGCTCCCTGGGTGTTGGTTTGCAGCAATGCTAAGGGTTGCAGGCCTCTGTGTCCTTTCAAAACTGTAGCATTCCACTTTTTCATCACTGGAAACTGTCCTGGTGCTTATGAGGTGAAATCCATCTTTGAGCAACGTGTCAATCAGCAGGCCTAGCACGTTAGTACCATTTATCAGCATTCTGTTGTCAGGTTTTATGGAAACATACCTGAAATAAGAAAAAAAAAAAGCAGTTACAGAACACTTCTAATACTTTTCTTGAAGGATGTAATCAAACAACAAAAAAAATAGAACAAAATGAAGTGCTCAGATGGAGCATGCCAGCAGTTGGCTGCACAGACCTACTGCCAACATGCTGGATCTCTTCACTCCTTCCCTCTTTGTAAGAGCAGCATTCCTCAGCTTGCCGTTTACAGACTGAGAAATAAACCCTTTTCCTTCACCCCCCCAACAAAATTTACTTAAACCAGCAGAGAGAACCCTGAATTCATTTCATTCAGTGCAAGAGAGGTGGACGGCATGCTTGTGTAATCTGTGACAACTTCCCAGGTAAGAGATGATGGAAAGGACAGCAAGGCAATGCACACCCCAGCAGCACCACTTCCCACCACACAACATCTCTCTGGAAACAGTGACATTTATTGCAGTCACCCTGTCAGCAGCTCTGGTGGTAACAAGTAAGAAAATCATTTTCACATCACCTCAAGATTTTACGTGGTATCAAGTACAGTGTAAGAATCTATCCAGTTGAAGGAACTGAAGTCAAATAAAAGTACTGTTACAAAATACATAAGCTGAGGACTGAAACTGTTCCACAGTTCACAGGGAAGTACACCAAACATTTATGGAAAGCACACAAGAAAGATGCCAGCACAAAGACCGAGTCAAGAGAAATTCAGCAGGCTACAGAGCCAAAGCTGCCTTGTTTCAGGGGGGTTCAGCATCAGGGGATGCTCTTCTACTGATATGCAAAGGAAAAGTCCTACCAAGTCAGAATTAAAAAAGGAAAGAATCAGGAATATTCCACTTAAGCAGCCATAACGTGCTCAGCCAACTGTCAATCCAGTAAAATAATTAAAAATAGATAAAATTGAGGTTTGCCATATAAATAGATGTCGCTTCACAAATGCAAAGTAGTTCTCTCTCCCCTGTGCTTGCTTAGCTGAAGAGAGCTAAAAGGAAGATAGGCTCTATTGATTTTTTTAAGACACAATCAAAGGACTGCTGTGTTAATTCAAATATTCAGAGAGAATAACCCTTTTGGAACTATTTCAATGAAATTTCCATGAAGTTCCAGATGTTCTAGCTGCCACAGAGGACAAATGAGGTTACATTTTCTTATACAGTAAGAATGTGTCCCCATACAATAGAGACATCCAGCAAGAGCTTGTTTTAAAAATATAAGTTGCTATTGGAATATGATACTGCTATCACAAAAATCATTGATTTACAGCAATCTTAATTAAACAAACTTGGCTCTGAGAAAACCCACTATGTAACCCATAGTTAATAATATACCCCTTCTTCATGGAATAAAAAGGCTCTACAAAAGCTCTCCAGTCCCTGAACTGCCGTCTCAATTCCTCTGGTGCTTTTGACCCTGTTTAGCCACCCTTTGAATGTCTACAGGCCCGTAAGCTAGTGGATTTTAGTCTTCTCCTATACCTCACTGCTTATTTATTTTGCTTTCTTTGCCTCATTTCATTTCATTTTTCGAGTTTTCTATGAGGTCACTGATGCTATGAAATTCTAAAGCCTTGCAGAGAGAGCACAGAAGAGAGACCCAACCAAACACAAAAATGAACATCAAGAACAGTATTTCAGACAGGAACATTTTTAAGAACATGACAGAAATCAAACAGGGTACTTCAGAGCTGGAAAACATAACACTAAGCTAGCAGAAAGAAGGAAACATTTTTTTCCTCTGACAATTGTCCAACAGTTTCTTCACAATGAGCTTGCTAAGTGTGCGGAGCGTACTCCATGAAACAGAAGCCAGGAAGCTGTTTCTATCATGACAAGTCATATTCTGGAGAGTACCTGGCCACAAACCGGTCACCAGCAGAGCAGTCGGTTCCACACTGAAAAACCATGTCGTGATGAGAAGGTCTTTCCAAAGGAAGTGGAATTAGTGGTTTCTGAGAAGGAAAGGGACTGCTCCAGCCCTGCCCTGGCAGCTGCCCCGTAAGCACAGTGATCTGCTCAGCCAGTGTCTCCACAGTGCTCCTGCAGGAACCGAAGATCCGGAAAAAGGCCTGCATCTCCTGGAGGAAAAAACGCACCTCCAAGATCTCCAGCCTCGGCTTCAGGAGGTGTTCCTTGCCCAGGAGCTCAGCCAGAGGGTACAGCTCATAGAATTCCGCTTCTCTGCACAGCCTCTGGAAGTCTGAAAAATCAGGAGGCAGGGAGACCTGAAGAGTCCTCAAGAAGTCCATGATGTAACTGAACAAAGCGCCGTCTCTGTCCACAAAAAACTCTCCGTTCACCAGTTTAAACTCCGGGTCGTCACCACCCAACATGCGTGCTAACCTGGACTCGGGGAACTGCAGCAAGGTGCAGGGCCGGGTTACAAATCTCACACCTCCCACACTCAGAGCAACCACCTCTCGACCGCTCATCACTACCTCAGCTCCGCTCTATATGTCCGTGACTTGATCTCTGCTAACCCACAGGCCATCTGCAGCAACGTGTGGGGCAGCAGCAGCACTCCCAGGTAACAAAGACGTAAATACAATACTTTTGTTTGCAGGGTTTGGTTGCTTGGAAACTTCGGTTCTTGGAACTGAAGCTTGTAAGGACTACTAGAAGACAGCAAACTGATCATCACAACATATTAAATCACGATAGAGGCCGAGGAACATCCCCAAAGTATGGCACCCGTTTCTTTTGTTTCCTGGAAACGTGGACAGAATGCTTTTATTCTATATATTGCTGTTCATAGGACTACTGTAAGAAAAAGGGAGATGTACTTCAGGCCACATATTTCAGGATCTTAAAGAAGGGCACTTCAGCAAACTCAAGCTTACAGTTCACTTAAAGCCACTGTTATCCTACAAGCAAGCCAATACCCCCAGAAAACTCAATTCCCAGTACATTAAAAGATCATATCTATGTCTTCAATGCTAAAACACCAACAACATCCTTATTCCCAAGGCCTTACACACAAGCAAATCATCCCATCTTTTTTCCTGGCTCTCAGAATTACAATCCGGATCGACACGGATGGAGAGAAACTGCTCCACCTGCAACCTTTGTAGGCCTACAACACAAGCTGCCTTCTCACCACACTGACTGTCAGCACCAAAGCCACATCTTAAGGAAGCGTGGCTTCAAAGAAACACGGACGAATCAAGACAACCCAGTGATGTCATGCTGGAGAAGTAAACTGCAAAGAATAGAGTATCTTGCAGCTTGTTCTCTTATCAGTATCAGCTGATTTCTCTTCACCTCTAGAATTTATTCGAGGTGTTTACCCTGAATTTGTTTTTGTAGTATAGAACATGTAAACAATAAGCAGTACCTACAGTAATCAGAACACACAGGAAAATTCAACTCGTGGTTTTACAAAAATATATAAAAACACATATACATACATGTATATATATTAATCTACGTATACACATACATTTATTTTTCAGGGAATACAGGTAGAACCACCCTCAGGTAGAAAGGGATTCCAGACTGAACTCTGCACTGTGTTTTGCAGTAGAAGGGCAATCTTAAACCCCTCAGTACAACACTCTTCTCAATCACAGCTCTTCTATTTGTTTCCAAATCACCTCCAAATTAAGAAAAAAAAAAAAATCAACTATGCCCTTTAGGAGTGCTTTTTATCAAAGAGTATACAATTTCTTACTCCACGAGCATTGTCATTACAGTAAGTACACAGGCCCTAAATTTCACTAAGGAAAATGATTTTAAATGAATATTCCATAATCACCACCACAACAGAAGTCCAGGACCGTGTTTTTCAGAGCTCTGTTTCACCTTCAGTTTAGTAGTGCTCCAACTACATGAACATTACAGACATTCTGAAAACATTTCAAATCTCTGATTGCTTACAATGAGAGTTTTTTTAAAAAAAATTAATTTTACAACTTTCTACACTTTTTTTTCCCATCAAATCTCTTTTACTTCTTACATTTCAGTAGGGACTTCACAACAGTTTGTACTTGCACACAAACTGTGCAACATTATCCAGTACAACCAACGTATAGTTTTTACACTTCTCGCTCAGAAGCGAAGCTCCATCAGTCATCTGTTCCCAGTAAAAGACTGCATGATCAGCTATCTCCACCGTATCTGCCAGATAAGACAAGCTAATGGTAAAGAACTGAGATTTCCAACACTGGAAGTTGTCAACCACAGACTCCACAAAAGACATTCTGGTGACTGCAAGAATAAGCAAGCAAATGAGAGAGGCTACTATAAATCTGCGTGAAAAGACTGAGGGAATCTTCAATTTCAGACTGTTGTTTTCCTGAGGTAAAGAAAGTTTGTCCACATCAACCAATTTGATTCCATTCCACTGGCTGGTATCAAAGCTCTTCATTGTAGGGGTGATGTCGACATTGGAACAAGGTAAAGGGGTTTCTCTGAGCACCTTGATTTTTTCCCTGAACTCCTGCATCTGTTGCAGAAATACAATGGGTTCAGACACGTCTTTGAAGGCCTCTGCAATGTTAAAAGCCATCCGCTGCTCCTGCAGAATCGAGTTCAGTTTATTGATCTCCGGATCGTAGGCCTGCATCACTGCAAGCTTCATGGTCTCAAAGTCAGAGAGAATCTCGTTTCGCTTCTGCTCCAGCGTGTGCTGCAGTTTATCAAAGAATTCTTTCACCTTGTCAGAATCCTTGGTCAGCATCTGCAGAGCTTTCCGCTTACTGGTTTCCAAGGTATCCAGCCGAGAGAGCGCATCTCCACAACGCCACGTTTCAAAGCCCTGAAACAGGGTTTCAAAAGCCCGCTTCTCCTGGGAATAAGCTTCCTCAATAGAACAGAACACGTGCTTTGTATGGTCACCACGGGTGGCACAAACCCCACAGATCAGCTGCATGTCTGTCCGGCAAAAAATGTTCAGGGGTTGCCCGCTATGCACTTTGCACACGGGCATTTTTGGAGTTATTTTGATTTTGTTGTACTTCTCCACGATTCCCTTCAGGGAATAGTTGACCTGTAAGCTGTTGACTCCAGTAACAGGAGTTTCCTTCCTGCACGTGGGACACTTGAAAGGGGATGGCCTCCACAGCACGTTCCGCACATTTCCATCCAGTATTCCCTCCAGACACTTTCTGCAGAAGTTGTGTGAGCAGGGCAGGACACGAGGATCATCAAACAGGCTACAGCAAATGGGACAGGTGAGATCTTCTTCTAGGAGCTCCATCATGTCCTAGGAAAGAGAACAAAGATGGTAACAGAACTTACAGAATGTGCTTCTCCTCTCCGGGAAACACACAAAAGCTGATCTCCATTTGAGGATCTATTTTTTTTCTCAAGGATCCGAAAGGCAGAGCCCCAGATGGGCTGTGACAACCTGGCCAGAATCAGATCTTCCCCAAAGGGATCAAGTTAGCTGTGGAATCTGGCCACCAGATGGCAGGCACAGGAACGGCCCGGGGTCCAGGCAGAACCATTTTCTCACTCTCAAATAGAAATGCTGGAAAAGGGCTTGCCAAGCGAGGCTTTCCACGTCAAATGAAAATAGCTCATGTACTAATAATTCAAGGCTTGTATCTTCCTGCACTGATGCAGTACGCAGAAAAATAACTGATAAAAACTTAAGGAGATTCTCCTGCTCCCACCACATTTGTAAATAACCAAGTGAATGCGTTATTGTTGAGCTGTTCAGCACACAGCCAGCATATTTCAAAGAACAGCTGCCCATAATTTTTGATAATTCAGAGCAAAATAAAACTGTGAACTACTTTTACTCATCCACCACCTCTATTTCCAATTCTCACAGCACTAATGCCTCAGTAATTTCTTCTTGTGGACAGGACCTATAGGAGAAGGATTTACCACACTCCTCAGTGCGGTAAAGTCTCAGTGGAGGGATGCATTCCTCCATCTTCCCAATGCCTCTAAGCCAAGTTCTCAGACATCCTGTCATCAGAGCAGGCTCTAAGAACACAAGTCACTAATAAACACCAAACAGGACACCAGCTTGTATTAGCCAAAACTCTTACACACTTAGTTTTGAGCTATAATTAAAAAGATGCTTCTCTTGTATAAACTCAATCCATTTTATGTTTTAAAGTATGTAATAAAATGCCTTTTATAAATTAAAAGATGTATCACAAGAAGAGCATCAAAGTAGTCCTGTAACAAGCAAAGCATGAATGAATGAGCTCTTTTATCTAGTTCTGACGTTATTGCTGTGGTTCCTGTCCCCTCCAGGAAATACAAAATGGCAAAGAAAGAGAACCAAGAGAAGAGCTACAAGGAAAGATACATGCTGCATAGGACAAGACTAATAAAATACCACTGATCCTAGGAGAGCACAGTGAAGAATGGCAAGGCCAGTCCTGAGTTTCTTTCACAACTAGACAGATGCAGTCACAGTGAGACCTCACAGTTTCCATGCTTCTCCAGCAACAAGGAAGAGGGGAATTCCCCATGTTTGCTTGGATAAAGGAGTTTGAAAGAGATGCCAACTTTTCTACTCACCCTGAGGACTAAGGTCATCAGGTAGAATGCACCTGTTAGAGGTAGGGACAAATGCTGGAGAAATGGTCTAATTACTCCATTTGCCACCTAAGGTTTCCTTTAAGGCCACAGATCTCATTCAGAAACTTCATTTTCTGTAAAAAGAAAGCAATTTTGAAACACCTCTCAATGCTGGTACAAGCAAAGTTTCTCTCTTGCATTCTCTTTGTAATGGTAGAAAGAATGGGATGAAGGGAAGAGGGTGATCTTGCTCCTAACCTCCCAAGTACTCCTCCTTAGGAATGATTCTCTTTCCAGCCTTCATTCATTTTAGCCATAGTGGCAGCACACAGATCAATTTTGCAGTTAAAATGACAGTTCTACACCTTTAATAACTGGAAATTCACCATGCAGAAAATAGTTGTTCTAGTCCACCTCCTTTACCAGGGAGGATTTTGTTTCTTAGTAAGGGAACTGGAGAAGAAGCTTTTGTACAGCAGGCCACAAGTAATGCAAAGCACTGCAGAAAACACTACACATTCTATCAAAACTTTAGGGCAAACACTGAAGACTTTCATGCTCCTAAAAAATACAACAGCATATGCAAAAATGTTTTGTGATCCAAATAAAACCACGTTGGTGCATTCCAGGACCACTTATCCAATGAAAAAAACTACACTTTATAAATGCAACCCAATTTCAAAACCACTGTATGACAGCATTACAAGCTTAGGATTTTAAAAAAAGAAACGGGCAAATCTATAAGCTTTTAGTTTTCCCCCTCTCTTACTACAACAGTAGTCACACCAAACCAAATATACTGAAAACTTGTAAGACTGGTTGGGACAGCTGACCTGCCTTCTTCAGGAGGTTAATTTCATAGAGGAAACTGCCTGTGGACTAAAACATCCCTGTGAAACGGGAAGGTCAGTATTGGTGTGACTACATATCAAAGCCTAGCAACTTGATGGGACTCAGTTATCCTTACGGGTTCCTTCCAACTTGGGATATTCAAACTCCTCCACTTCTCCATTGAGATGTACTCTGTGTAACTTCTGATTTGGGTGTGAATGGCCCAAAATTTACCACCTGTACTGCACAGACCAAAAGGCACTGAGGTTTATTCCTTCACCTGAACTACACAAACTCTCTGGGGACAGCCACTGAAGATGTCCCCCGCTAGAAAGACCAACCTGCAGAGTTTCATCACCCAGAATGGCAAAACAAATCAAACCACAGAGGCGAAAACAAGCTACACTGTAGCTTTTTACTGAACTCCAAAGACAAATTCATCTGGCACGTGCCTCAGCATAGAACTTGGGTCTGTCAGCTAGCAGAAAGCAAAACAGAATTACCAAGCTTCAAGCGAAACAGAAAGAGAGCTCTTGAGTTGCAAGTTTCCCACAATGACATCCAAGCACTGTAAATGAAACTTAACAGGCCGTGCTTCCCCAAGGAGCTGAACTAGCCAGGAGGGCTCTCATCCCTCTCCCTCTACACGGCCCCCCACTCCTCATCTCCTCCTGTGAGTGACCTGCTTGGTCTTCCTCGGGTCATTGTGCCCAAGCCACCCAAAACACAGGGCCTGGAGATAAAGGCAGGATGGAGATGGGAGATGGGAGCTTCTCCTTCCAGCACCTCACTGTGGGGGAAGCACAGCCCGCCAAGCACCAGCACGAACGTACAGTACACAACTGCCCTCCGGATCCAGCGGCTGCTCACACAGCCAGCAGGGAGCCGCGGAGAGCGGCCACGCTTGGAACCGATTATTTCACCGCCAAAGGCAGCTTTACTTCTGAGGAGCATCAGAAAGATCCAACGCGTACGGCTTCCAGAAAGCCGGAAAGGCCTGGAAAAAGAAAACGACAAGCACAAAACGAGGCTTACGGGGGAGGAGAGAAACAAGCTAACGAGGATCGCCCCTTCCCGAAGCACCGGGCTCACAACAGCGCCGACGGCCGCGCCGCAGCCGCACACAAAGGCTGCCCCGCCGCCACTCACCCTCCCGGGCCGGGTCCCGCCCGGCGGCCCCCAGCCAGGCGCCGCGCCCCCCCTGCGCGAAATGGCAGCGACGCCGCAGAAAATGGTCGCGGTTCGGGCGCGGCGGGGCCGGCGCTACCCGAGCTGCCCGGGCAGAAGAGGGGGCGGCGGCCGTCGCCGGACCGGGGGAGGCGGGGAGCGGGCGGCCGCTACCGCCCGACAGCGCGGCCCCCGCCCGCGGGCCGCTCGGGGCGGGCCCTGCCCCGTCCCGTCCCGGTCGCTCTCACCTCAGCGCGGCGGCGGACGGCACCGAGGGCCGCCATTCCCGGCCGCGCCGCCGCACGCCCCTCCTCCTCGCTCCGCCGCTCGGGGCGGGCAGCGCTGGAGGAGCGACGGGATGAGGGCTGCCCGCTCTCGCAGCCTGCCGGCACAGCGGTGGTACTTTAGTCCCTGCCTCGGATACGCAGACCGTACTCGGCACGTATCCCAGCACTTGGGCGTTTATGTCTCGGGATGCCTTTCAGAGAGACCTGGGACGGGCTCCAGCGGTGGGCTCAGGACAACCTCATGAGCTTGAACAAAGCCAAGTCTTGAACCTGGGTTATTGCAGTCCCTGCTATCGGTGCGAGTTGGGGCCGTAAGGATGGAGTGCAGCCCTGCTGAAAAGGACCTGAGGGTACCGGCAGGTGGCAAGCTGGACGTGAGCCAGCAGTGTGCCCTCGCAGCACAGAAAGCAAACCCTATCCTGGGCTGCATCCAAAGCGGCACAGCCAGCATGGTGAGGGGGTGATCCCACCCTCTGCTCTGCGCTGTGAGACCTCACCTGGAGCACTGCATCCACATGTGGAGTCCGCAGCGCAGCAGGGACGTGGTCCTGCTGGAGTGTGTCCAGAAAAGGGCCACGAAAATGATCCCAGGGATGGAACACCTCTCCTACAAGGACAGGCTGAGAGAGCTGGGGCTGTTGAGCACGGAGAAGAGAAGGCTGTGAGGTGACCTGAGAGCGGCCTTTCAGTATCTAAAGGGGGCTGTAAGAAGGAAGGGGACAGACTCTTTAATGAGATCTTCTGTGACAGATCAGGGGGGCATAGTTTCAAACTAGAACTGAAGAGGTTTAGACTGGTTATGAGGAAGAAGTTTTTTATAATAAGAGTGGTGAGGCAGTGGCACAGGCTGCCCAGAGAGGTGGTGGATGCCCCATCCCTGGAGGCACCCAAGGTCAGGCTGGAGGGGCTCTGAGCACCTGATGGAGCTGTAGGTGTCCCTGTTCAGTGCAGGGGAGTTGGACCAGATGGCCTTTAAGGGTCCCTTCCAACTCTAACGAGTCTATGATTCTGTCTTTCCCAAGTGTGCCTTGTCTACGCTTTCCCAACAGCCATCTTTATATTAAGAATTTTACTGAACTAATTTTACTGAACTTCTCTTGAATATTTTGGTTAAGGATATTGACATTCTTGGCATTTTAGATTCCCCTCTCATTGTAAATTACATATTTCTCCTACAATTTCTTTTCCTCGTGTATTTCTTGAGTATAGTTCATTGTCCATTAATTCCTTTGATTGAAATGAGTACATTTTACTGTCCTGTTCTGTTTCCTTATAAACAAAGAGGGAACTGCTTGGGTCAAAGAGTGCAGATCAGCTTCCTAGCATATCTCTTCTTTATCTGGACCATCCAATAATTTTCTTGTCCTACCTTCCTTCAACTCCCATCAGATCAGAAAGCTTACATCTCAGGACAAACACAGCAACCACAGTTTCAATTCCTATGCAGTCAGACAGGATTTCTGTGTTTAATTTAATCATAACATGATAGTCAGCAACACAACCAAATATATTTTTTTACTATTTCTACTGGAGTGATTATTACACAAACAAAACAGGTAATAGGGCTGCACACAACCAACTGTTTTGCACAAATGTAGTCCATCTTTAATCAGCACAGAACCATAGAACAGAATCATAGAACATCCTGAGCTGGGAAGGACCCACAACCATCATCAAGTTCAGCTCTTTGTAAACACTTTGCTGCTAATGCAGGTTTTTTCAATGGCACATTGCTAATGAGGTTGCATTCCCACATCTCAGAGTGCAGAGTGTTTTCCTGGAAAGCACCATCATAGGCCATTTGTTGAAGTTTCAGAGAAAAGTTCTGGCTGGTGAAAAAGAGCACTAGTAGATCTGTGACAATATTTCCCTAACTGAAAAGGGAACAGAACCAAGGAAATCTAAGCCTAAAAGAGAGTCCCAGTTTGAAGGGAAGTGTTAGGATGAATGTCACTTACCCTTGGGAGGGCTCAAAATCATAGAGAAATGGGATGCTTTGAGTTGGAAGGGCCCATTACAGAACAAGAAGTCCAACCCATCTTTTACAAGATCGAGTTGTTCAGAGTCCAGTGTGACTCTGAACACTTAGAGTGATGGAGCATCCACAGCTTCTCTAAGAACTTGTTCCAGTGTCTCACCACCCATGTTGTGAAAAATTTCTTCCTTATATCTGGTCTAGTTTGGGAGGAGCAACAAAAATAGTGGCAACTACCAGCTTTACCAGACAAGCACCCTTATTTGTTATAAGAGAAGGGGGGCAGCAGTGCCTATTGCCATCTTTCAACTACAGATAGGACCTAAACCATGGTTCCTGTATTAAGCACAGCAAGGGGAAACTGTACATTGTGATTCAGCCAACAACCCGATGGAGCTCTGCTGCTGCTCACCTCTCTTGTACCGACTCTGCCACGCTTCACGGATGCCCTTCCAAGCTGAATTGTCCCAATTTACCTGCAGAATGCTATTCCCTTTTCTGTGCCTCAGTTAGTTTTCTGCTGATTCAACAAGCTAAACCAGTTCAGTGCAAGATTAGACGACCACCAGACCTAAAGTAAGAAGAGGGAGGAAAAGAGGGATGAGATTTTCTCCTTATTGTGGAAGCAAGCCATTAAACTGACACAAGCTGTATGGAACAGGTACTTCCATTCTGAGAGGTGGATTCGTGGGGAGTTAAGCCAACTGTGCTGCTGGCAAAGGAGCAAGCTCCATCCTTTTCCCTTCCCTTAGTCATGCTTTCCTGATGCCTGCTCTCTGCTGGCTGTGACATCCACGCAGCCACATGTTAGTTTAGACATTCCTGCCAACAGAGCTGAGAGCTAATCCAGTTTAAAAAAAAAAGTTTTCAGCAGGATCAATTTCCTCACCCAGCTGATCCCACAGCCGAACAGACACTGATGCCAGCATAAGGGAGCCAGAGAGGGCCCTGTCTCACTGGCAGCCTGCACACGTGTCAACATAAAGCCGGAGTGCCCCCCTCAGCCATAATTTCCCAAATGCATCCAGCCAGCTCTTGCAAGAGTCGCTGCCAAAAGTAACACAATCTTGCCCTTTGGCCACACCAGCTCCTCATTGTGGGCCCCAGCCACCCTCTGTGTTGTGCTGGAGAAGATATCTATCACAAAACTGATGGATAAAAGTAGCTGGAGGTCAAAGTAGTTCCTTTTATTTCCAGCTTTGCCTTCCCTGTCAGTAAGACTTCTTGAAAGCCATGCTACCAAAGACATGTCAGGCTGCAACTGTCTCCTACGGTGAAACACAGAGAGTGAAGGGTTGAGGACATTTCCCAGACTTACCCTTGACTCCAGGTCTAGTTTTCTTTTCCCTGGAGGAGGTTCAGGCTTCGCGTCCCATTGCAGAGGTGTCGGAGCACACCCAGAGCACGTTCCAGCTTCAGGCTTGTTGAAGCACGTTGCTTTATTCGTATGAGGATACCTCATTTGGAGAGAGGCAACCTGAGATGTGCCATGTAGCTGCTGTCGGGACCTAAATGTGGAAATCAACCTGCCAGCGGTGCCAATACAGCTCAGTAAGAAGACACTGTAAGACAGCATAAATAAACTATTCAAAGCAGCTCTGTGTATCAAACACCTTAACCATGTATGAACGTTGCACAACTACACTGCATCTGACTACACTTGTTTTTTGACAGATACATCTGGACTACATTAAGCACTCCAAAAGAAGGATCAGAGAAAGCCATTTCTTATTATTGTTCCATAAAAACTACTTTTAATATGCACTGTAAAAATACCGGGCATTAAAAATCCATGAAGGATCATCAGCAACTGAAATGTTTCGACTGTACTTTCGAGGTCTGAATTTCAGAGACCGCCTCGATATTCTGCAAGGTCTCCAATGACCGATTCGGCAGCACTAAAAATCCCCATCGTTCTACAGGCAGAGCTTTGACCCTAACTAATATTCAGCACTTTGCCAGATTTCCCTATGAGGAGGAAAACTTGGTGATGAATTCAGTTATCTCCTCGGTGTAATCCTATTTATTTACAAAGAATGTACAGCCACGTCCCATTTCCTTGCACGCAGAGGAAGCAAATGGGAGGGAGCGCGCTGCAGCAGTCCAAGTTTGCTGCTCTAGCCAGGATGCTTGCCCAGAAGAAGCTGTCCCTTGGCTTTTTCTCAGGGCCATGCACCACTGCTTCTCCCACTGTCTGCTGGCTCTCGCCTGGTGTTTCCGCTCCCTGACATGCACGCAGGCAAACACAGCTGCAACCAATCTGGGCTCTTGCTGCCGCGTTCGCAAACCATCCCCAGAGAAATCTGACTTTCCCCAAATTAGTGCTTGCTCATAGGAATTAGCTCATCTTAGTGCCTGGCTGTGCAGCTCTGTGCTGTGGGCAACGGTTTCTAGTTTTTCTCTCTCTTGTGCCATTAAAGAACTTAATTGCTCCTTCCTGAATGAAGCCTGGCCAGCATGCCTGTCAGTTTTAATGAGGTTTGTGACTGCCTATAGATCAAAGCTCTGCCCCGGTGCGTTTTGCTTATATTGCATAAAAAGGAAAGGAGAAGTGACCTCCAAAGTAAATAGAATAACGAGGAACGAAGTTAATTTTCATACACCATTTCTGCTGTGCCTTGGCAAGTGTCAGATTAACTGTGTAAAGCAGGAGACTTCCTACAGAACGTAAATCCTCCCAAGAACACATTATGATGAAGATCTGACGCGCACAAGCACAACCTGTTTTTCATCTGAGACCTTGTCTGTATCATCTTCCAAACCACAGGCCTGACCCTGTGAGTGCTTGCAGTAAACAGACCTTGATTTTCCAGTCCTGCGCTATCATTTACTTCTGTGCAAGCTGTGTGAGGAAGTTACTACACCCATTCCAGCGTATGTAATAACCTTTTTTTGCACTGGTTTTCACAGGTGGAAATGCCTCCACCAAGCTCGTGGCAGCACAGCAGTGAGTCCCAGTGTTTTTTTCCTAGCAGGGCTCTAGAAGCAACGCGGATTAAGAGGAATCATTTTGCTGAGACTTATTAGTCATGTTGTATTACGTGCTGTAACAACCGGTGATGCATTACATAGTTCCCTTCTCTCCTGCAAATTCGATGACATCAGGGAACCTCGCTGAAACGTATTCATCTGCAGCCTTTGGATCTAGTTTGCAGGGCTCATGAGAGATAGTTGTGTTTTGTGAATGAGGTTCAGAGCAAAAGAACACGAGTCAGTGACCGCTTTCTTCTTGGAGCATGACCTCCAAGCACTGCCACATTTGTGGAATGGATGGGACCTGTTCTTATTTTCTGTTCTTTCTCCTGTTCTTCTAAGATGGTTCCCAGACAAATTGTCTCTCCTGCTACCGTTCAAGGAAAAGAAGCTAAAACCCTATGAGCAACAAGCATGTTTAGGCTTGTGGAGCATAATTTTGCTTCCAGTGTGGGAGGACCCGAAATACTTGGCCTCCCCAGTGAAAGAAACGCACACTCAAGAAAGGCAGATGCTGAATTAACCCTTCATTACCATCCCCAGTTGGATCCCAGATCTCTATTTCCTTGGGGCAGCCGTTTGCACAGCATAAACATTTTGTGCAACCCCGCTGTTCTAAACAGGCTGAAGGAGAAAAATATACAGATCTGGTACTATCCTGCTGGAATTTCTCACCTCCTCCTCCACAAAAGGCATATGAAAAAGCTCCATGCATTACCAGCTGCTTTCCTTGCTCTGGCCTGACCCACACTGTATGCTGTTGGTTTTCTCAGCTGTGTGGCTTTAGCCACATACCCCACTGTGACACCAAGCTGTCACCAGCACTGGGGGACACCGGTGGAAACAGGTTTCCAGCTAAGGGAGCAATGGAGCAGCAAAGCACCCCCAAAAGCCCTGCTCCCTTGTGAGCCAGCAGGCGTGGTGATGCTGCCTTGGTGCAACAAGACCTGCTCATTTCCCCAGTGGTCGTATGGGGGAAAAAACAGTAGAAAAAATAGGATGGAAGTCAACCTGTTTGTAGGTTGGGTTGTTTTGTTTTGCTTTCTAAAAATTATTTTATTTTTAATATATTAACATTTGTCATTCAGCATTTACTGTAACAAACCCACAGCATGCAATAAAAACCCCACAGTGCCTTAAATGGGACTAATTGTGGGAACACAGAGCTACCAACGAGAACGGCGATGCCCTACATATGAAATGAATAAACATCAGTTTCCACCTAATATTTACTTCTCAGAAGTCCAGGAATAATCCCATTTGGCATATTTTAAGGAAGCGAGCTCTTGACCCCAGATGTTTATGGGTTGTAACAGTAAACCCAATAAAAAAAAGGAAGCATATTTTCAAGCCGCTCTTAAAATCAGATTGGTTTTAGGGCACTGCTTTGTGTAAGGCCGCTTTGCACCTCGTGTTTCATGTGGAGGGCTGAGTGTGACCGACACAGCCCGTCCTGACCAAAAAGGCACTTCTTGCTGCGCGCATTTCCTTTCACATCGCCTTTCCAACACCCGCTTCCCACCCGCTGTGCCACACGGGTCGCATTAGTCGCATCATTTTCTGTATAAAGCCCCCAGGGAGCGTTCTAGGTGAAACGCCAGGAAGAGAGAGAGTGGCTGAAAATCACGAGAGACTCCAAGTTTGGCCCAAATTGATTTGGAGACGAATATGCCTCTAAATAGAGGCACTGCAGTCATCTGTTGTCCACAGGTTGTCGTAGACCAGCAGCTCACTACGTGTGTTGGAAGCCTCTCTGCGGATCAAGAAGAGCAGGGCTGGCGGGACACCGTTACAGGGCGGCAGCGAGCCGCGCCGGATGCTGGATGAGGCGGGAGGACGCCGCCCGCCATGCCGCAGCGCGGAACCCGCCCGCCGCCACCTCCCGCCCGCCAGGGGGCGCTGCTCCCAGCGCCCCGCCCTCCGCCACCGCTGCCCTGCTAGCCCGCGGCTGCGCGCTTCGGCCCGACCTGGCCCGGCTCGGCTCGGCTCGGCGGAGCCCGGCCAGCTATGGCTGCCTCCGTCTTTTGCTGCTTCCGCTGGTGCCGGGATGGCGGTGCCGGTCACATCCCGCTGAAGGAGATGCCGGCCGTGCAGCTGGACACGCAGCGTATGGGTGAGCGGAGCGGCCTCCGTGGCTGTGAGGGCGGCGGGGCTGAGGAGAGCGGGAGGCTCGGAGGGGCACCGCGGGGTGCTGCAGGGCCCGTGCTCCGCTCTGGGCACCGGGAGGCGAAGGCTCCTGCCACGGAAGAGAACCGTGTGTTGTTGTATTTTCAGGCAGTGTGGGCTCGGTGCTTCCTCACAGGGAACCTCTTGGTTCAGCTGTGCGTTGCGATGTGGCCTGTCATCAGCCCCAAACCCCCTGGCTGAAATTAGAGCAGCGTACAGGTTTTAAATAAATAAAGCCCAACTGAAAGATGAGCCAGCCCATAAACTTCCTTCTGTTTCATAGTTCAAAGCGTGGCCCATCGTTGTAATTCTCACAGACTAATGAATGCTTGGGGCTGAAAGAACAAACATCTTCTCGGTGTTGAGGGCTTTTAAGGGCTCTTCCAGACCTCTGAAAGAGTTCTGAAGTTTTGCTTTTCTTTCTTCTTGCAGGAACAGATGTCGTCATTGTTAAAAATGGCAGAAGGATATGTGGCACTGGAGGCTGCCTCGCCAACGCGCCCCTCCATCAGAACAAGAGCTATTTTGAGTTTAAAATCCAGTCCACAGGTCAGTCAGCAAAAACTTGTAACTTGGAAGGTGTAGCAGGTTACTGAGTGGTCGTGTCTCAGGTGCCAAGCACACGCATCTTTCCAGTTGCATCTTTGAACTTTGTGAACGTCAGAGACTCTTATAAATGGGCATTCAGTAAAAGGAGGATTGTTTGTTTTTTAATTGAGATTCTGCAATATTGAAAAGAATAGTAAGTAAACTTCTTAACTAAAGGACTGCCAACACTAAGACGGCACTGTTACATGCCTGCTTTTTGGTTGACGTATTATAGAAACAGACTAAGGAAGTGATCCTGCCCCTGTACTTAGCATTTGTGAGGCCTCACCTCGAGTACTGTGTTCAGTTTTGGGCACCTCAGTACAAAAAGAACATTGAGGTGCTGGAGCAGATCCAAAGAAGGGCAGCAAGGCTTGTGGGGGGCTTGGAGAATATGCCCTATGAGGAGAGACTGAAGGAACTGGGGCTGTTTAGTATGGGGAAAAGGAGGTGGAGGGGAGACCCTATTGCTCTCTTCCAGTATCTGAAAAGTGCTTACAGCAAAAGCGGGTCTCTTCTCACTGGTGAGAAGAGGGGGAATGGCCTCAAGTTGCACCAGGGTAAGTTTAGGTTGGATATAAGAAAAAACTTCTTTACAGAAAGGGCTGTTAAGCACTGAAATAGGCTCCCCAGGGAGGTGGTTGAATCACTATCTCTGGATGTGTTTAAAAACCATTTGGATGTGGTGCTCAGGGACATGATTTAACAGAAGGTTGTTAGAGTTAGGGTAGAATGGTCAGGTTGTGGTTGGACTTGATGATCTTTAAGGTCTTTTCCAGCCTAAGCGATTCTACGATTATGATTCTATGTATGATCACATAAACCATCTGCTATGAACTCAGTTTTTAAGAGTGAGGTTTATCCAGCAGTATCTGTAGCTATTTGTCAACCTTGATTTGTGATGAACATGTACTGTGATTGCCTGAGCAACGGTAACATTCCTTGTGCTACACTTTGCTCTTCAAATAATGTGCAGCATTTATTCCAACACTACTTAGGTTGAGAGGAACTTTTCAGCATCTTGTTTATTTCTTCTGCACCAATTTGCAATATAAGATAGCAGAAAGGAATGGAATTTGGAAACATTATGCTTCTGCTAATGCAATCATCTCCGCTAGTACAGAGGGCACTCCAGACTTGCCTGTATTCCAGTATTAGACATGATCATTATTTTTAAAAACATTACACAGTATCAAAATGAGACTGTTCTTTCTCAGAGTGTAGGAAGACAAAAGAAGAAGGGAACTGTTATTCTGGAGACAGGCCTTAATATACTAACCAGAGCTTGAACCTGACTCCTTCTGGGTAAGGATTATTTGCACCCAGCTTGGAGGACAGGCAGTGTGAGCACAGATCTGTTTAAAGCACCTCATGCTCAAAACAGTTGTTTAGTTTTAAACTACGTATAAACCCCAGTTCAAACAATTTTACTGTCCTTTCTGTTGGAGGGGGAGAACCAACTGCAGCTGTTGTTCACATATGGCTGTTATTCACACAAGTGCAGTATCCATGCTCCTATACTTTAGAAACACTGGAAATAAACTGTTCTTGTCCCTCTGAGTCCTGTCTCATCTATTCCTGTGCCCCAAGGCAGGAGAATTGTAGACTACTCAGCTTGAAACTTAGATTTGTAGTCTACCAGGGGTCATCTAGCCTGGCTATTAGAAAGATTTTTCAAGTCTAATCTGACTCTTGTTCAGATTTATGTGCTTTTCACTCTGGACTCATAAGTATTAGAATAAATTGTTGTGCATTTTTTTTTCTTTTGAAACTGATTTATTTTTGCTTCATTTTAGTCTTGTGTAGAGTAAGCAGACCTAGTCTTTTCATCAACTACTTAGTAGTTCATATTTTTCCTTTTTTTTTAATTGGTTTTCATGTTTCTTGTAGAATTTCTCTAATTGACCTAATTCATCATAGGGTACGATGCTTAAAATGGCTGCCATGCTCCAGCTGCAGTGGACATTCTTCACATCCTTTGCATATATTTCGTTTATACATGTCTTACAACCAGAATTTGTTCATAGCTTTAAACTGAGACAGGGAGGTTTAGGTTAGATATTAGGAGGAAGTTTTTCACCCAGAGGGTCGTGACGCACTGGAACAGGTTGCCCAAGGAGGTTGTGGATGCCCCATCCCTGGGGGCATTCAAGGCCAGGCTGGATGTGGCTCTGGGCAGCCTGGTCTGGTGGTTGGTGACCCTGCACATAGCAGGGGGTTGAAACTGGATGATCATTGTGGTCCTTTTCAACGCAGGCCATTCTGTGATGCTATGACTCACAGTCAGCCGGTGCTCTGTGATAGCCCTCAAATTATGTTCTATCAGCTGATTGCCAAGCCACTATTGTATCTGTGCTACTGATTGTTCCTACCTAACTGCTCATCTTTGTAATTCAGAACAAGGAAATCCATTTGCCATGTTTCAGACCTCTTAACCACTGTATCAGGTTCATTTAAAAATGGAGTGGCTTGCACTCCTGGCAGGCTGATATCGGTGGTGCGTTTAATAAGCACGTTGTTCATAAATCCATCCTAGCTGGATTTGTTTTTCACATCCTCCTAGATTCTCAATGTTGGTTTCCAGTGTGTTTTGGGAGTAGAAGCTAAGCTTAGTGGTTGGAAGTCTCTGGATCCATATTTTTCAAGATAGATACTATTTTTCTTCAATCTTTTGTGACTGCTGATACTTCCAGTATAAGCCTACTGGTAGTACTTCTTTGGCACTTGTTAAGAACATACTCTTTATGCTGTCCTACTTCAGTCAGACAGTCTAAATCATGCATATTTATTTTCGTACCATGTTAATGTCACATTCTAGGCATTTGGGGTATCGGAGTTGCAACCCAGAAAGCAAACTTGAATCAAATTCCACTTGGCCGAGATGTCCATAGCCTGGTGATGAGGAATGATGGAGCTCTGTACTACAACAACGAGGAGAAAAACAGACTACCAGCCAACAGCTTGCCACAGGAGGGCGATGTGGTGGTGAGTTTCTTTGTGCTTTGTTACCTTCCCTTGCTGTTCCCATATTTCTCTTGTTTACAGCTATGTGGTCAGACTGACTGTTTTGGTCGAGTTATTGTTTGGCTTGTATCTCACAGTTTGGAAAGCATAGATATAAACTCCTGTTGTGTTTGACTGGATCAGCAGCCTGGACATAAGTGGGCTTTGTTCTGAGCATTACAGAATCATTTTTGGGTTGGAAGGGACCCTTGAATCTAGTCCAGCTGCCCCACAGTGGACGGGGACACCTACAGCTCAGTCAGACTGTGTTTCTGAGTGGAGAACCAACTTTACTAGTGTTTGAACAGCAGCCTCTAATGCTCTGCTGTAGCCTGGTATCTAGCTGGCTGATGAGTCCCATCACAGGGGTTCTGTATTGGTCCAGTGAGATTTCTCTGAACAAACAGTGTGCTAGAATGCATTGCATAGGCCATGTTCCATGCCTTGCTCAACTCAGTATCCCATAACTGACTGGTTAATGATTAGAATGATTGAACTGAGCAGAGATTGGTCCTGGGTGATAGAGGGATTGATTTTTTTAGCCAAATTTGCAAAGAAAGAGAGAGAGATTATGTGGGGATTAAATGGAAAAAGGATAACATTCACTGGGAAGATGACTGAAAAGCGAAAGCAAATTGAGAATCCAGAAGTTTTTGTACTTCACTGTTCCATGTTTCCCAAAATATCTGTGTGACTTTGTGTTCTGTTTTATTGCTGTCATGTTCTCAGTGTCCCTTTAAAGATTTATTTGCAAAAATACTTGGGAGCGTATCGCTGCTACTTTTTCTTCCTAGGTAACCTTGCTTCTGAATAGCAGTGATTAGAAATATCATCTATAGAAGCCCTAAACAGCTAAAGCTGCCTCCTCCACCCTTTACCTGCAGACTCTGTGTTATTCTTTTAATCCCCTTCTGCCATCATTTTCTTGGAGGGCTGCAGACTGTGTCAGGGTTTGGTTAACCTCTGTAGTCTTGAACAGCTTCAAACAATTGATCACAGAACTGAAGGTGATGCATCATTTGTTAACTCCCCAGCTGTCATAAATTTCAATTTATTGTGTGACACAAATTGTCACGCTCCGACGTACCAAAACAATTGCTTAGCTGACAAATAAGTAATTTATTACCTTGTAGTGTTTGCTTTCTGCTCTGTGGTGAGCATATTTATAGTGTTGTTGTGTATGAAACCATGGTCTGTTACTGCTGGCAGAGAAAATGAGCTGAGAGCGACTTCCATGCATGGATATGGACAAATACACAAATAGCATCCTTATTTATTACAGTTATTCCCATGGAAAGATACAAACAAGAAGACTGCAAACTGCTTGTTATTCTCAATTATTAGAAATGTTGTGATTCTTTATTTTGTTGTGGAATAGTCAGGAAATCTGTGTTGTGAGCCAGCCTTATTAAAATACAGCGTGTGATACTGTTTTCAATGTGCATTAAGGAATCCTGCTGTTCCTCGTCACTTATTGACTTCAAGTCCTTTGCAGGAGTATTTCAGGTGAACTATTCTAAGATTGCATAACAGTGTTAAAATCTACCCGTGGCTGAAAAGTTGAGTGGTGTTCTTATATGTATAAACTTGTTGATGGTATTTGGTTTTGTCAATCTTTTGTGTTTCGTAGGGCATCACATATGACCACGTAGAATTAAATGTCTATTTAAATGGGAAGAACATGCACTGTCCAGCTTCAGGTATCCGAGGGACTGTCTATCCAGTTGTCTATGGTAAGTCAGAGATTTTCAAACTTTTATATTATGGACGTTGTTTTTGCACCAAGTCTCATTTGTGAATTCTTCTCCTCACTTAGATGGAATGCATATCTTTGCAGTCACACATCTGTCATTTATTTTGACAATGAAAGCAATTACCTACATGGAAATACAAAACTAGGGAAGTAAAAAAGTATATTTTCACTTCATTTGCAATGCTGTTAATAGCCAGAAAACAAAGAACATTGCTTCCTAGCAAAGTATCCACCTTCAACAAGCAGGGATGTTACTGCAGCTGGTCTATAAATGGCCAGGTAAAAAAACCTATAAAGAGATGAAAGAAAGAAAAAGAACAAATTCAACATAGGATAGATATGTGAGCTATTCTAGTTTATCTCTGAAGCTTGATGTTTATGCCTGTTAATTCCACATACTTGATAAGTGCTTTCAGTGTTAAATACAAATAGATACTGAATTGCCATCTGTATTCTCGTACAGAAGTAATAACTGTCATGCAGTACCAGTACAGCTGCTTGCTGTCTAGTGGGACAGCTTCTTTCCTACATTACCAAAATGAAACCCAGTTCTGAAATCCAGCAACTGTTGCATGAGTTGTGGTAGCTGCTTTGCCAGCAGCCGTCAATGCAACAGAGCAGTTTTGAGCAAGGAATAAATACCATGTCCAATTAATCCCTGCACAGGCAGTTTAAGAAAGAATTTTTGAATTATGGAAGCTGGAATTTGGCCAAGACATGTGTTAACAATTTACTCTTCTAGAACTTGGCGGTGTTTTTGTAGTTCCCAAGTAGTCAGAATTCTGTTTAACATCTCGTCTGAAAGGCAGCACTTCCCCTTGTTCAGTGTATAATCTATGCTGCACTCTGGGTTGCCTTATAGTTTACAGCAAATGATAACTGCTCATCGGGTTCCCTTTACTACATCTGCAGGCATCTCCAGTTTATTTTTGTTCCCGTGTGAGAGCTTAGTCTGAGTAGTATCCCCCATCTGAGCCTCTTGAGATACCATTAGCTATATGATGTGGATAATTAGTTCATTTCATGGTTGATTCCCACTAATATCTTGACACATTCTTAATACTGCATTTTATGAGCAGGAAGCAGATACTGTTAGATATGCCACAGAGCCTTCGAAGTCTATAAATCCAGACTTACACCTTTCCAAGCTATTAAGAATGGAAATTGTTTTCACATTGTTACTTTATGATGTGTGCTTAAGCCACATGATGGCGCTGCTAAAATGCTGTGGCAGACAATAGCTGCCCTGCAGCACAGCTCCTGACCAGCTGGGCCAGCAGCAGGAGAATAGTTGCTGTGTAATAGCTGATTCTTCTTCTTCCCTTTAGTCTAGTAGTGGTGTTAGAGAATGCTGGTTGCTTTCAGTAAACATTTGGTGACATGTCATTCTATTGTAAATCTTGTTCTCTCAAAGTTCTGTGCAGTGGCCTTTGTTTTGCCAGACTCTTGTTTTCATCTTCTACAAGTGGGCGTGATTTTATAATAATCATCATGTTTCCTATGTAATGCTGTAACAACTGAAGCCTGCAAATTGATTTTGCATGGCTCTTACTTGCTATAAATTCGAAATACAAACCTCCTTTTAATGTGAACTTCTGGTCAGGGGAAGGATTTGAACACAGAAGAGAGTTTCTTAAGCATTTGCCCTATCCATAATTCAGAGTGCAACTATAATGATAGGAGAAGGGAGAATGGTTTTAAACTAAGGCAGCAGAAGTTTAGGTTAGATATTAGGAGGAAGTTTTTCACCCAGAGGGTGGTGACGCACTGGAACAGGTTGCCCAAGGAGGTTGTGGATGCCCCATCCCTGGAGGCATTCAAGGCCAGGCTGGATGTGGCTCTGGGCAGCCTGGTCTGGTGGTTGGTGACCCTGCACACAGAGGGGGGTTGAGACGAGATGATCACTGTGGTCCTTTTCAACCCAGGCCATTCTATGATTCTATGATATGATTCTGTGTCCTTCTAAAAGAAACACAGTGGAGCAGGTGAATGCAGCATCATGTCTGACAGTGTAAAATAGAAAAGTGAACTTGAAGGTTGCTCCCTGCAGTAGCTCTACCTCAGGCATTTATGCATAAGTGAGATGTAAACTGTATAAATGCTGCAGAACTGTACATGTGTACCGATAGGAGTTTTGACTGAACCTTGGAGGGAAAGATTCCTGTTGTAGCTCTGAGATATCTAAATTTCAAACCTAACTTTGGAGATGAAGCTCTTCTATTTTGATCTAATATTATTTACCAGGTTTGTCTTAGAAGTAATTGTATTTGAAAGAGATCTTGCTTTTTTGTCCAGTTGGGTATTCCTATTTGCTAAAGCAATATGTGAAAGTCTTGTAAAAATCCTTAGCAATTTTCTTTTGATTTTATATACAAAAAGCAACACTTGTGTATATGGGAGGTCAAAAACTTGGAGAGTTATTTTAATAAACATTAACTTTCAACTTAAAGACGCAGCCAAGGAAACTCTGTGTGTATCACATCCTAGAGCAGCAGTCTGACACCAACCACTGCAGACATCTGAAATCTTTTAAAGCTCCAGAAAAATCATTGTAGACGGCTGAAAGCCTATAAACCTCCAGCAAAATTAATAAGTGAATAGAAAAAAATATGCAGCTGGGAGCTGACTACCCTGCAGTGTGTACTTAGTAGTGTCCTTACTTAACAGATTTACAGAGAAATAGAGTAGAAAATTTGAATGGAACTGCCTGAAGCTCTGCTTGCGCTCTCAGTGAAATCAGAGGTAGCATTCTCCTTGCTTCAGCAGGGATTGCTGTCAAGAAGAGTAAACAGCAGAAAAGAGAGACAATTTGATCTCATTGTGTATGTGTAAAGGACTTCAGTGAGCTTGCTGAAGAGAATTATTTCAACTGTTACGTGTACATAAATATTCCTCCTGTTTTAAGTACAGTAAGCTGGCATAATAGAAGACGAAACTGTAAGAGTTCCTTCTCTAATTCCTTTTGTTTGATTCTTTTCTGCAGTTGATGACAGTGCCATTCTGGATTGTCAGTTCAGTGAATTTTATCATACTCCTCCACCAGGGTTTGAAAAGATCCTCTTCGAACAGCAAATCTTCTGAATGTCAACGTGGTGAACATTTGCACCCTGCACTGTTTTAAAAACAAACAAACGAAAAGCTTTTTCACCTTAAATAAAGCTTCACATATTACCTTTAGGAAACATATCTGTATTTTTAGTAAGTACTCGTGACCATTGTCTGCAGAATTAAGGTGTTAACTGCAACATCAGATAATTGTGTTGCAAAGACTAGATTTCTGGCAATGTTTTGTTGTTGCAAACCAGTGTTTTGGACTAGTTTTCTTTTCTGATTGATACTTGATGCATAAGGAGACTAAGGGATATAACTGACACCAGAGTTCACTATTCTGGATGAACTGGAGCTCTGTAAAGCCTGTAGTTCTTATGCATATGATAGCTCTGGAAATGGATAGTTCTCATGATTTTTTCCCAACTTTTTCCATACAGAAGTTACGTACCTTGTTAAAAGGAAGTACTGTGTTTCTAGTCTGTACTTTGGAATTGTAGTGTCCTGGTTGTGCACAATGACTAATACACGATGGCATAACTAGCAGCTAGGTATTTTTTCCTTTGCAAGGTGTAATTTAATCCATTCCCTCAATCTTAAAATGACAAATCTGTATTTCTCCTAGCTTTTCAATTGCTTTCGACTGTGACAGGTAATAGGATACTTTTGAGTAATACTTCAAATACTGCTCTGTTGAACCTTAACAAAGTAAACCTGAACACCACCTGTATTATTACTTTTTTTTTTTTCGAAGACCGCAGCGCCGTGTTTTCTGATAGCAAAGTAAGAACCGATTGCTCAGCTTGGGTGTGTGAAGGATATAAGATGTTCTGCTGAAGCCTTACTTGTACACATTATTCTTTTATGGAATATCTTATTTAATTTCTTGTGAATCATTTATAAATGACGAGTGGCGAAGACATTGTTTTAAAATGTGATGCCCATAAATATAAATTGAGATGATTCCCCCAACCCCCCTCATTATTATGTATTTAATATACTTCCTAGAAAAACTGTAAAGAAAATCTTCATACTGGATGTTTGTTTCTTGGTTTTGGCTTTTCCTGAGTTGAGGCATTTGCATACAGGAATTATTTATTTAAGTATTTTTTAGAAATGACCTGATTCTGAAATTTTCAAATACAGCTTTCTCAAAGCCTCTCACCTTATGGTTTTCTGCATCTTGTCTTTTCATTCTGGGCGGTCCGTTTTCCTTCTGTTTCACCTTGCTGTCACATGGCAGTATGAAACTGCTCCCAGAGAGTGGTCAGGCACTGGAATGGCTGCCCAGGGAGGTGGTGGAGTCGCTGGCAGTGTTCAAGAGGTGTCTGGATGAGGAGCTACGAGATTTGGTTCATTGCTTGTGGCAGCAATGGTGATGGGAGGACGGTTGGACTAGATGATCTTGTAGGTCCTTTCCAACCTTGTGATTCTATGATTCTATGATTTGATTCTATGCTATAGATCCTGATGGGACTGGTACCCTTTTCGGCATGATGGTACAAACTGGGGAAATTTGGAGTGCAGTCCTTTTTCCCCTTGAGATCTGTTCTGCTTTGTTGTGCGTCATATATTTGAAGATGATACAAAATGCTCATCCTTGAGTTGATTTGGCTCTATTTGACGCTTACCATAAAGTTTTTGTAATCAAGTCTCAGTTTTTCAAACTTGAAATGAGTATATATGCTGTTGTGTCAAAATATAAAAGAAAAGGGAAAGTGTATGCCCTTTTTCCTTTTGGTATCTTTGAACAATGCCTTCAGCAGTGGTTCTTTGTCATCAAAGACTACTGAGAATAAAGCGTGGAATTCTTGTGGAATTAAATTTATAGTCTTGGGGAAAAGGAAATATTTAAAGGAATTCTTACCACTTCATCTAAGTGAATCCCACAAACAACTTTTTGTCTGCTATGTTGAAGAATATTTAGCAGTAAAAGCTGCTATCTTGAGCTTAATGTAGACTTGGTGAGAGAATTTGGCTTCTCCTTGGAGATAGAGAGAAGGCTATCTTCAAAGTTGAAGGCTTGAAATGGAAAACATTTCAATAAATAGGAGGAAGTTTTTCATACACAGGATGGTGACGCACTGGAACAGGTTGCCCAAGGAGGTTGTGGATGCCCCATCCCTGGAGGCATTCAAGGCCAGGCTGGATGTGGCTCTGGGCAGCCTGGTCTGGTGGTTGGTGACCCTGCACATAGCAGGGGGGCTGAAACGAGATGATCATTGTGGTCCTTTTCAACCGAGGCCATTCTATGATTGTATGAACTATAAAAATGTTCAAAATAGTTGCTAAGCTCATCAAAAATTCAGGAGGGTTTGCTTTTACAGCTGAAACTTGCTCATTTTGCATCTTTAGCAGTAAGATGCGTTTGTAAAACTGCAGTGTAATGACACCTCTAGTCTGAAAATAGGAAACTTCTTGTTCTATAATTCGTTAGACAGAGAAACTGTCTGAAGTATGGAGGATGAACAGAAGATTACCATCCATTTTTTGAAATGGGAGGAGACAGTTTTCACCTGAAAGTGAGCTGTATGGAGGCAGTTCATAAAAGAATCGAGGGTACAGTTACACCATTGCACGGGTAACTTACTGACCCACAGGAACAGCAAGTGAATTAACCTGTGTCTGAGGGTGCCATTTCAACCTCAGGCAGTAAAACCAGCCCGCTGTGTTCCCAGCCCCAGCTTTGCCCAGGGAAACGAGTCAGTGCTTATTTCTAAAAGCTTCACTAGCAAGCATTTTCAGTTAAAGATGTAGCAATACATTTACTAGTAGCTAATTCAGTTTAATAAGTATGAATCATGCTTCCCAGTGAAACTGGCAAGGTATTTCCACTAATTGTACTCAAATGTTTTCTTAATCTTTGAATGCTACAATTTGGACACCCTATCTCCGAGTGCAAAATTTTGTATTGAGTAATACTGTATATTTTCAGAGTCCTTTTGAGATTTACTGTGGCAGAAAGATACAAAGTCTGAACCAGACTGCACATCCATAAATAAATAGAACTGGCAGGTACATAATACGGGTTGCATATTGATCAGTAGAGCAGTTATTTTTATAATATTGGAAATGCTTATGGTGCTTTGAGGATAGATGTAGTCTGGTAGTACTATCCCAAGGAGCTTAAAATCCTGGTGAGATACTATAAAGCTACAAATACCTTTCAGCAGTTGCCTGAAAAGATGAGGGGTTCAAAAACAAGAAAGCAGATTGCATTGGGTAATGGTGGGTAATGACTTAGATCTAAAAAAAAAGCTCTTTATAATGAGTAATTCATTGGGTTAATATAAGTCCTAAGTCTGCAGTAAATAAGTGTAAATGAGGTGTGGGGGAGTGTTTCTACCAAGCTTATGTACTCTTGGACAAAAGAGTCATGTCAGGATACTGCAATAACCACTGCTCGGAGCAGCTTTGTGATGTGCATTGGGTCTCTTAATGCTCATTGAGAGCATTTCTGCTCCCAGACCACAGCGACCACTTGGAGGCTGTGCGTGCCTTCAGGTGCACACATGGATCTGAATACACACTTGCAGGAGGCTCATGCTATGGTTTTCTTCCTTTCTGTGGGCCTTCTTGCACACACATTCACCACGTGCAAAAAAAAAAAAAAAAAAAAAAAGGATGTAAGACTCCTGGTCGTTGATTTGAATATCTTAGCCATCTATGAGTGAGTTCTTAGAATTTTTTTTTTGCAGCACTCATTCAGCTCTGTTATCAGTTGGGGTTTTGTTGGTGTTGCTCTGCGTACTGAGAACCTATCAAGCTACTGGCTTGGTTTCATGAAGTGAATCACTGAAACAGATCCTGTGTCCAGTATTTAAGGCACAGGGATCTGGAAGGAGCAGTCCTTGAGAGCAGCCCTGCAGAGAAGGACCTGGGGATCCTGGTGGATGAAAAACTGAACATGAGCCAGCAGTGTGCTCTTACAGCTCAGAAAGCAAATGGTATCCTGGGCTCCATAGGAGAGGGGTGGCCAGCAGGGACAGGGGGGTGATTGTCCACCTCTGCCCTCATGAGGCCCCATCTGGAGTACAGGTGTGGGCTCCCAGTGCAAGAAAGACAGCTGTTGGAGAGGGTCCAGAGGAGGGCCACAAAGATGATCAGGGGGCTGGAGCACCTCCCCCACAAAAACAGGCTGAGGGAAGCTGGGCTTGTTCAGCCCGGAGAAGAGAAGGCTGTGAGTGACCTCATGGCAGCCTTTCAGTAACTAAAGGGAGCCTACAAACAGGAGGGGAATCAACTCTTTGAAAGGGTTGATAACTGCAAGACAAGGGGAAATGGTTTGAAGTTGAGGGAGAGAAGATTTAGGCTGGATGTCAGGGGGAAATTCTTTATTACGAGAGTGGTGAGGTGCTGGAACAGGCTGCCCAGAGAGGTTGTGGATGCCCCATCCCTGGAGGTGTTCAAGGCCAGGTTGGATGGGGCCCTGGGCAGCCTGGTCTAGCATTAAATGTGGAGGTTGGTGGCCCTGCCTGTGGCAGGGGGGTTGGAGATTCATGATCCTTGGGGCCATTCTGTGATTCTAGGATCCAGATGCCTAAAGATAGCAAAACTTTGTAATGTTCTAGAAACTGAGTTAATTATTGCCTCATGCTGATGATGGACCTGCTTGTGGTATCCAAAACCACGCAGCTTCAAGATTTGCAGGAACCCTGTACCAGAAAACCCTGAACTAAGTGGTAAATGATCCTATTCACTGTTCCTTCCCTAATTCCACAAAGAGTTTTGCAGTTTATTAATGCCATGGAGGTGGATTTCTACACAAAAGCTGAGAGGGTTGCAGGGAGCACTGTGGCAAACCTCTGCATTGCAGCAAGTCTTGGTTGGTTGAATGGTGAATGTCTACCAGCTGGATGCGTGCAAGAATAAACAAACGGTAGGACCAGTTCCTACATGAGCTGAGTGATTTTTTTTCTTTCTCTCCATACAGACACTTTAGCATTTGTAGCCTGTGTTGGACCAAAAAAGCCTGCTGGTCTGACTGCCCACATGAGTCAGCAGAAGAGCTGCTTATCTCCCGCATGGTCCGAGTGTCTGACACTTCCAGGGAAGAGGAATAGTTGCTCAGACACTGGAATTTCCTTTGCTGCAGTGGAGAGGTGGGCTGGGGATTAAATGAGATCGGAATAAGGTTCTCATGGGGAATTGCCTGCTAAAATGCCAGAAATTTCATCTGACGAGAAGTGCATAAATAAACCTAATGCCACTTTTCCCTTATTCCAGAACCCGTCAAGAAAAAAAAAATTGCATCGTTGTGTGTATGTATTTAATACCAGGAGAGCAAAAATAGAAGCCAAGTCGCATCTGTGGAAAACGCTGGCACATTTAAGAGACAAGACGGTTCCTAGCTCTGAGGAACATGAAGGCTTGAGTCATGGTTCTTGGATGCACTCATTATATTGGCGAGCTGCACATGTTACAATCCCTATTGTTGAAAAATCTGAATTTCCTTCTGCCTTAAAATATCTGTACTCAGGATAAGATGTACTCAGGATAAGTGAAAAGGGATGATATCGATCATAATGTCAGTCAGAGGACTTTTTTTTGTGGGAGCAGTGCAGCCCTGGGCCAAAGTAAACTCTGGCAGAATAAGATAAGCTGGTGGAAGTGCTTGCTTCAATGCTAGCTGGCAACACGCTCCCCATCAAGTCATCTTTTCCTTTCTGTAGGATGGAAATAGTCCTTTCCCTTCAGCAGGACATGGCGAGAGCGCATCTGCGGAGTGTGAGGCAGCTGGGGCCGTGTTCGGGCTGCTTCTGTGCTGACGCCTGTCACAACTCCATCTCTCCATTGTCTGTAAGATCAAGTCTGGGCAGTCTGAATCACTTATGACTAATTTGAGTGTAGTAGTTATAACTCCTAAATTGGGCTCGCAGAGTAGGGGGTGTGAACACACCTTCTGATGTGACAGTACAGGGAGGGCCATTATCCTGGAGTCTGTATTTTGCCACAGATTTCTTTAGGGGAGGATTGGGCTGCTCACAGCCCATTTCCTGGTTTCTCATTTAATTCTTTACCTGCTCTGAGGGCCCATTTTCCCACAAGTAGTAGGCCATCCATTTGCTTATCACGTGCTACAATTATGGGAAACTTTGTCCTACTTAAAAGGAAGTGGTTGACACAACCCCATCGGCTGAAGCCCCTGCAGGAGATGCACGACTGTGCAGCAAGAGGGTTGTGCTGATGTTACATGATAGGGAAGCAAACTGAGCATCCGGGAGGCTTCTCAGCAGGGGCATGTTGAAAGTCAGAGCCCTTGGGAGAGGAATCAGAATTATACCAAACCAAAATCCTCTGCATTTGCTGCCACCATTGTCTCAGTGGGGTGGGATGAGCTGATGGCTGGGACTGCTGGCAGATCTGTATCCTAAGTATTTTGTCCCAGGTCACACGGAAACCCTGAACTGGGAGAAGGCAGCCAGCTCTGCCAGCAAGGAGAGAGACAGGCTGACCTCCTTGGCTGCCACAGCCATGTGGGTGGGAAGAAGCTCCGGGCTAGTGAGCATTAAGGTGTCAGGAGCACGGCTTATAGCTGCATCACTGCTCATGCTTTCAGGAGGGTGTTACTCTGCTATAAAATAAATCCAGTTTTACAGAAATAGCTCTGTCCTCACCAAACAAGCTTTGCAGGATAACACGCTGCTATTCCCGTACTGATAATGCTGTACTGTTATGGAGATCTCCTTAATGCTGCTGCTGTCTGTTCTCCGTAGAGTGGGAATTGTGATACTTCTCTCACCTTATTCCTTCATGCAAAGAAGTGAGGGTGTCAGATCCATGCTGTGGAATGGCCAGACCCTCCAGATTTGGCTGCAACGGAAGGCAGACCGTGACCTCATGCAGCAATGAAATGCCATGCAATGTTGTTAGTGCCTTGTTGTTGCTTTAGGAACTGCTCTGCAAGAAAGTAAGTTCCCTTTTAGGGCCATCTCTGCTTCTGCTCTTTGTTCCTCTTCCTTCCTTACCTTCCTGCCCTTGTACGTAGCAACGTGAATGATTTATACCAATGTGTTGTGTTGATGTGAAAGGCTCTGCAGCTGCTGGTATTATCCTGACCAGTGAATTGCTGGTTGGCATTGGCTCCCGAGAGCCTGGAACCTTGTTGCACAGTGATCACCCCTGCTGCTGCAAATTTTTATGAGTGCAGCATGAAGGCAATAACGCAGTTAATGGTGGTGACTGAAAAATAGTGCTTTGTAGCTGAGAATTTCCTCTATCAAATAGTGTTATTGTGTTCTTTGTATCAGTCGTAGTTTCCATGGAAATAACTAGGAGGCATTACTTTCAGAGGGACCTACATACATATGTCTAGATAGGTCAGTGCTCTGGTCACACCACCTTTACCCAATCCTGCTCTCTGTGTCCTCTGAGGAGAAACATAAGCACAAGCCCTGTTTTCCCAGCCCATCTGCTTCCACCACACACAGAGGTGCAACCGTAGCAGTGACTGAGCAGAGCTGCAAGCAAGATGTCATCTGGAGAGGAACGAGCTGGAAGAGTCAAAATTGGCCTGCAGGAAGGCTGCAAACAAAACCGAGTGTGAGCTTCCCAAGCCAGGCAGCCTCTTCTTTCCCCTCCCTGTGCCACACTGGCCATGGGGCACTGGCTGACTGCTGCTAGGTGCAGTTGGCAGTGAACACCTTGCAGTGAGGATGCCTTTCCCAAGCCGCTGCTCCTGGCCCGAGGCACTGAGTGGCATGCAAATGCTCAAACGTGCTCGCTGGCTTGTTTCCCTTGATGGCAGCAGATAAATCACGCAGAACTGAACCCTTACACTGGCTTGCTAGCAGGGAAGGATTCAGCAACTGCTTGCCCAAGTCACTACTCTTCTCACCCAGAGCACCACCAGTGGTTCTCACCGGAATGTGATGCCTGAAGGGAGCTCAGCGCAGCTGGAACTGCTTTAAACCTCCTTTTAACTAACAGTAGCTGTCCCATGTTCTTTTAAACACCGTGAAGGGGACTCTTCTTTTAAATAAAAAGTCCACGTTGGATGAAGCCAGAAGTTTGCTTAGCTCAGCACGCTCTACCCTACAGAACACCCTGCAGTTAACCAGCACTTGTGTAGTGTAAATCACAAAACAATTCTCGGCATGGGAATGGAGACAAAGTCACCCCTCAGCCAGACAAGGACAGCGATCTCCGGAGCACAGAGCCACACACCTGTTTATCCATGAATTTAGAAGCTTCAAAACTGGTGCAGTAGAAACTGAGGACAGACAGCACTTCCACCCAAGAGCAACCAGGAGCCCGGTGGTCAACAGGCTGCCCTACAGGTTGATGGCTTCGATCTCTACTAGCTGAGGAGGAGCCTTGTTACCCAATTGCTGGCCAAAAATTGCAATGTAGAACAAGAGTGCAAATAAATAAATAGTGCAGGCAATGCAGAAGAGGCATCGCTGCCATGTTTTAGGACAAGAAGTAATGGCCTTCAATTGCACCAGGGGAGGTTCAGGTTGGATATATTAGGAAAAAATTATTTTTCAGAGGAATAGTGATGTGCTGGAACAGGCTGCCCAGGGAGGTGGTAGAGTCGCCGTCTCTGGAGGTGTTCAAGTGTTCCTCCTGTCCTTTGGAGAGGGATGAGGAAAGCTGCTGGAAGCCTAAGGGCCTGCCTGCACACAGCTGTTCTGTGGTTTTAGAAAAAGGTTTGGAAGAGTATTTGCAAAATTCTTATCGTGGTATATTCAGGGTGCTTTGCACTGGTACATTGGCCTGAAATTTCCCCCTTTTTGATGGGCATAAATCAGTGCCTTTTGGCTGAAAGACCTGCTTCTTCAGAGATGAGAAAGAGGCTGGGGATGGTAAAGCCCAGGGGAATGGACAAATCCACATCCAAATCCTGTGCTGGGATGGAGAGGAGGAGCACTACAAGCAGAGCCACCGCACTGAGCTGCACGGTGCAGGCTAATTCTAGGCTGTCAGACCGTGTCAGAGAGAGCCTTTGTAATTTTTGATAATTCCTCTTCTAATGCATTTTGATTGAGCAAGGTCCTACGACTGAAATCTTTCTTTCCATTTCAATCTTTGGAGAAAGTGCAATGTTCTGACTCCAGCTCCAAGCAGCGCAGCAACACGGCCACATCCATCGCTGCTAAAGGGCTGCCAGAATGGCACGGCGATGGCAGCAGGACACTGAATGCATCTGTCTGTGTTTATGCCATGCAGAAACGTCTCTCCTTCCCTGATAAATATCCTTCCTTCTTTTTTTTTTCAATACGTGAGTGAAAACAAAACAAAACCAGTTCAAAATAGCAGAACTTACGTGACTACAACTGCATCTTTTTAAAGATGTTCGCTAGTTCTCGCTGAAAGCTGGTCAAACTTGCAAGCAAAACTGATTGTAAATTTTGTTTTCAGTACAGAGTGACTGCTGAGGCTGCGTGGGATAAGAGAGAATCCAGCTCTGTGGAGCATCCATGGAGGCATTCAAGGCCAGGCTGGATGTGGCTCTGGGCAGCCTGGTCTGGTGGTTGGCGACCCTGCACATAGCAGGGGGTTGAAACGAGATGATCATTGTGGTCATTTTCAACCCAGGCCATTCTGTGATTCTATGATTTCCAGACCCATTGCAAGGATGCATCACTCCAGAGGGAGTTCCTCTTGGCAATAATTTTGCAGGAAACAAAAAGCAGTTCTTTCTGCTTTCAGGTAGGTCACAGGACCATGGAAAATAGCTGCTAGCAGTGCTGTTTGCATTTGCAAGAAGCATTCCTGTTTTTTTCCACTATGTCCTAATGAATTTTTCTAACAGTGGTAACAGCTTTGTAGACATCCCGGAGCGTGGGGGTGGAACTGCAGTTGGTGTGCTTTGGTTGAAGTGGAATACCCACGTTGAACAATAAAATGGGTGTCAGGTGTTCTGGAGAACACATTGTTTAGGCAGACATTGACCTTCCAGTAAAAAAAAAAAAAGAAACTCTCTGAAGCCCTCTGCAAACAAAACCTGTCTATGTAGAAGTGCAGGGCAGAGGACAGACGCAGTCAGACAACAAAGGCCATATTGGAGGAGGCACAGCCCTGCAGATGCTAATTCACACTGAGCAGCCGCCCTGCACAAAAGCAGCTGGGATTGAATTCCCTGCTCCTTTTTGGCCATCAAGGACATGAAAAAACTTGTAGCAATAATGACTGAATCACCCCTTGGGAAAAGCTTTCTGTGAGAAAAAAGCAGGGCAGAGCCAGCAGAAGACAAGGGGTTGGGATTGGGGATGGCTCCAGCCAAAGCTACAAATGCAAAGCTCTGGTGACGACTGCCTCTGTAGGCAGTGCAAGGCTTGAAGAAGGGCAGAGTAAACAGACAAAAAGTAATAGCAAATATTGCTGCGTGGATGGGAGTGCTCCATTTATTGGGCCAATTAACGCATACGGACCTCCTGCATGAGGCTGGCTGTTGGGGTGTGCTGCTGCTGCTGTGCAGCCCGTGATTATCATTAGGGCACATTCAGCCGCACATCCAGGGAGGCTCCTGCTCTGCGCTGGCTGCGTGCTGCTCTCCATCAGTCCCCATTGTTTCATAATCTCACCGTACCCGAGGCTTTTTTTATCCCAGTGAAGTCTGCTGTGTTTGTTACCCTCCCAGTGACTAAGCCAGAGAGCGTTAGCGATGCATGATTTCATTTGACTCTTTTCTCAGGCTAGCTAAAAGACAGAAGCCTTCTCCATTAATTGCACAACATCTCCAGCTTTGCAACAGCTTGTTTGAAAAGAAGGCATTGAGACATCTGAGAAGTCACTGGCAGGAGACATGTCTGTTCACTCCCTCCAAGCATGGCAAAGCCCTTCTCATCACACCGACACATTTCCATGGGATGGACAGGAGCCCTGCAGGAGTGGGACCAGCACAGTGGATCTCTCCCTCCATCCCCCACCAGATTTAGCATCGTGAGCCACTGACGTGTACTGGCCCTGAGCTGAGAGGGCGGTAACATCCTCAACCCAGCAAAGCTGAACTGATGAAGCTCATGAATCAAACGTTGGACATGAGGACTTCGACACAGTCATCTCCTGTCCCGAGAGCATCATCTGGCTTTAGAGTCAGGTAAGAAATAATTTATGAACAAACCCAGGAGCTTCTGCCACATTCAACTGGTTTCCCAAATGTCACAAGGAGGATCCTCTTCATCTCTGAGAGTGAAAGGCAGCCCCCAAACCTTGCAGGGCCTCCATTCTGGCACCACCTCCTTCCTCCCACATTACCTCCTGCTTGCAGCATCCTCCCACCAGTGAGTTGCATCCATTGGGAATCCCATCCCTACCCGAACCCCAGACTGCTGAAATCTCCCTCAGTGTCCTTCCTTGCCCCAGGGTGCTGAAATCCCTCCCTTGGTGTCCTATTCTGGCTGGGCCCACCATCGTCCACAAAGCCTTTGCACCACTCCCATTGAAACCTCAGGGGAAGCTCAGGAGGAACTCCAAGCTTCCCCTGGCTCAGGTTAAACTGTGACAGGAGCTGGGTTGTGTTGTGCCCTTCTGCCTGCTGCATCACACAGGTGTGCTCCTCACATGGCTGAACCTTTCCTGCATGAAGAATGGAATGCACAGCATGGAAATGTGTGATCCTTATGGAGCCTCAGAGCTGATGGATGTAAAAAATATAAAATGTAATGTAAAAAACATGATCCTGGGCAACCTGCTTTAGGTAGCCCCACTTGAGTATGGAGATGACCTCCAGAAGCCCCTTCCAACCTCAGCGTAAATACATGACTGTAAAGAGTTTGTATATATTCAACATGTATTGAGATACAAAAATGAATACAGATCTATATTTTTATACTATGTTCATACATTTATGAAGATACAGTAGTTATGCAATGTATTTCAGGCACTGTTTATGGCTTCTTAAGATATTTTTCAGCCCAGTCTTTTCTCCCAGGACAGAGGAGAGAAGCCTGCACCCAGATGTGGATGTCTGTGATTCTTGTGCCATGAGTGGGGATGGGAGGTTGGAGGAGGTTTGACATGATGAATGGGGAGACCTTTACCAAGGAAAAAGTACTTCAGAGGGTAGTCAGGCACTGGAACAGGCTCGCAGGGTAGTGATCATGACCCCAAGCTGCCAGAGTTCAAGGAACATTTGGACAACGCTCTCAGACATAGGATTTGATTTTGGGTGGTCCTGTGTGGAGCCAGGGGTTTGACTCTATGATCCTTGTCAGTCTCTTCCAATTTGGGATGCTATGACCACAGTCACTAAATCCTCCTCTGAAGCAGAACCTTGGTGCAGTGCATCCCTAGGGCTGCCTTCCACTGAGAAGCCTGCCTGGTGCTACAGGATCCCTACAGGGGCAGCCAGCCATAGGCAGTCACCTGTGGACCTGTTCTAAATCAGCAAAAATGCTGAGTTATGAAACCTCAGAATAAGCTGAGAAGCCTAGGAAGAGTTTTTACCTTCAGTCTGAGCCTTGAGAGTGCAGCAACTGTGCCAACCCAGTACTGAAGCTGCTAGTGTTAATACAGACAAAACAGAGAGTGACAGAAGAAAATGTAAAAACCAAAATAGCTGTGTTTTGCAATTTCTGATTTCTAAAGCATGCAGATATACTAACAAGAATATCTTATATCTGTATTCCCTCCAAAAGAGGAAAGCCATGAAATGCATAATGAAATGCTGGCAGAAGTGTCTTATCTTCATTGAATGTAGGTTTGTCCGCTTGTAATTTTCTCATCTCTATTACTTTAAGGGGAAATGGTTTTGAGTTGAAGGAGGGAAGATTTAGGTTGGATGTCAGGGGGAAATTCTTTACAGAGAAAGTGGTGAGGTGCTGGAACAGGCTGCCCAGAGAGGCTGTGGATGCCCCATCCCTGGAGGTATTTAAAGCCAGGTTGGATGGGGCCTTGGGCAGCCTGGTCTAGCATTAAATGGGGAGGTTGTGGTCCTGCCTGTGGCAGGGAGTTGGAGTTCAGTGATTCCTGAGGTCCCTTCCTACCCAAGCCATTCTATGATCCTATGATTCTATTGTGAATTTTTACATTCATTCCCATATTTTCTATAATTTCTCTGTATCACCTGCAGCTGAATTTTGTAGCAATTAACTCCCCAGTACACATCAGTGGTGGAAAGAAAACCACGACCTGTAACAGTGGTTGCATCTCACCTCCATCCCTTCACCCCATACAACCCCAGGGATAATGCACACTGCTCATACAGCACTGAGTGCAGTGTGAGAGCCAGAAAAGTCAGAGAGACATGCACAGGGCATTCCTGAAGGTGGGCACTGCATGGCTAGCGATTAATAACAACATGCATAATGATAGTGCTGGCGATGGCTGTGCAAAGAGTAACATATGGCAAATGGCAGTGTAAATATTCGTCACTCAGCCATTTTGCTTTTTGTCTTGACACTTGTTTCGCTGTGTGGAATGTCAATATTTAGGAAGAATTAGCTAAGAGATTAAATTACACATCCATCATTGCAAAAGTATTGTGTTCCTGCATTTAGGATGTAAGGAAGGTATAAATGACTTCCTCACTGGTTATTTTAAAAACATTTAGAGTCAAATAGAAAACAGGCATTAAATCACTCTGGTGCTGATGAATGTTAGCTTACCCAGTCTTGGCAGCCAGTTTTTCCTGAGATGAAATGAGCACACCTGGCAGTGCTGAAGCAGGAGCAAATCATGATTTCTTTGGCACAAGTGATCCACATATTTCTGTTGGACTCAGGCTCTGCACATCATCTCCCTCTACAGTGGGTCACTGCAGTGCCCTTTGGCCATCAGGAGACATCCCAACACCACAGGCCATCACACTGGCCCACATCTGACCACCACATCCCTGGTAGGCTGGTAGCTGCTCATGCCATGTCTTGGGGTTATCATGAGCATGCTTAAAAACTCAGAGCTTCCCTGAAGCCTCCACCCTGGAAGTGGCAGCTGAAGTTTGGTCTCAGCATGGGACAGAGAGGTGGGTGGTGCACCATGACTGTTCAAGAGACATTTGGATAGTGCCTTCAATAATACACTAACTTTTGATTAGCCCTGAAATGGTCACACAGTTGGACCAGATGATCTTTGAAGGTTCCTTCCAAGTGAGCTATTCCACTGAGATCCATTTCATTTCATCCAAATGCCTCTTGAATACTGACAGGCATGGGACATTAACTACATCTCTAGGAAGCCTTTTACAGTGTTTGATCACCCTTACAGTAAATGAGTCTGAGCCTCCCCTGGTGCAACTTTCATAGAATCACAAGATCATTAATGTTGGAAAAGACCACTAAGATCATCTAATCCAACCATGAACCCACCACCACCATGCTTACTAACCATGTCCTCAGTGCCACATCTACACAGTTCTCAAACACCTCCAGGGATGGTGACTCCAACATCTCCCTGGACAGCCTGTTACAATACTTCACCACTCTTTCTGAGAAGAAATATTTCTTAATATCCAACCTGAACCTCCCCTGGTGCAACTTAAGGCCATTCCCTGTCATCCCACATCCTATCACCTGGGAGAAGAGGCCAACTCCCACCTCACTACAGCCTCCTTTCAGACAGTTGTAGAGAGTGATAAGGTCTCCCCTGGGCCTTCTCTTCTCCAGACCAAACAATCCCAGTTCCCTCAGCCACTCCCCATAAGATTTGTGCTCCAGACCCTTTGTTGCCCTTCTCTGGACAAACTCCAGCTCCTCAATATCTTTGTTGTATTGAGAAGCCCAAAACTGAACACAGTTCTCAAGATGTGTCCTCACCAGTGCTGAGTACAGAAGGATGATCACCTCCCTGCTCCTGCTGGCAACACTTTTGTGATACAAATCAGGAAGCCATTGGCTTTCTTGGTCACCTTGGCACACTGCTGGCTCATGTTCAGCCAGCTGTCAGCTAACACCCCCAGATCCCTTTCCTCTGTGCAGTCTTCCAATCACTCTGTCCAAACCTGTAGTGATGCATGGGGTCATTGTGATCAAAGTGCAAGACCTGCTACTTGGTCTCATTGATCTTCATCCCATTGACCTCAGTCTATAGAGCCAGTGCTGATCGCTCTGTAGAGCTTTCCTACCCTCAGGCAGATCAACTCTTCCTCCCTGCTTGGTGCTATCTGCAAACTTACTGAGCGTGCACTCAATCCACTCGTCCAGGTCATCAATGAAGATATTAAACAGGATGGGCCCCAGTACCGACCCCTGGGGAATACCTCTCATGACTGGTCGCCAACTGGATTTAACTCCATTCACCACCACGCCAGACAGTTCTTTACCTAGCAAAGACTGTACCTGTCCAAGCCATGGGCTTCCAGCTTCTAACGTCTTAGATTACAGCTTTGTGCCATTCCTACATGTCTCATCAGTTCCCAAGGAGCAGAGCCTGCTACCTCCCCCTGCACTTCCATTCCTCAGGAAGTGGTAGAGAGATCATAGCTTGCATGTAATTTCATTCTTTTTTGGGGAGGATAAAACTCAAAATATAGTAAACTGTCATTTTTGTCACCCAGAAGAGGCACAAAAATGTAGTATTTTTCCCCTGCTCTCTTCTCAGACACACTGGTATTTGCTGTGCACTGGAAACCATCATCATTCAGTTTTCTCCTTGAAAACTCACCTAATCTCCAATGCTGTCAGCATGTTCCCATGTCAGTCACCAGGAGACTGCACCAAAACACCATGGTGTTGCGAAACTGCGTTGGGATACAACTGAACACCTTGACATGCACTGTTCATTTCACCTTTTTCTGCATTGCACCGAGATCCACAAACAAATTTAAGAGGGTGACTAGCATCCCTCAGCACTTTTCAAGGAGACGGTAACCTCTTTAAAGCAATGAATCTGGGATTCATGGCCAAGGTGTCCTCCTCTGTTGGGTCTAGGATAAGGAAAAAGCCATCATCCCCGGATTATGCACACCCATGCTAAGAGGCTGAAGGCACAGTGCATCCCACCCACGCTCAGTGCTCTGGCAGGCTGGTGGGCGATGGCTAACGGAGATAATCTAATCCTTAATCTTCCTACTTTCTCACTAGGGGTTGCTGGCTGCTGCCACACAGATCCGGACCATCACATGGAGCAGGCACAAGCTGTATGAAAGCAGAAATGACTGCACTGTTGGCATCAGCAATAGCCCATGCTATGCATGCAGACCCCAAAACAGGAGTGCAGCCCACTCCCACATTTCCTGATGAAATCTGCTATCAGAGCCCATCCAAATGTCCAAAAATCAGGAGAGCTCAACCGGCCACGGGGAAAATCAAGTGCAACAGGACTTTGTACCTAAATCTAAACACAGAAGACAATGCTTGGAAAACAAATTATCTGAGCTTTTATTAGGTTCTTAATTCAGCTGGTTTTCCCCTCTGTTGGACTCCTGCTGCCTAAGAAGAGATCTGTATGACCAGGGCATAAGTTCTACTGAATGTTCATGAGAGACTGGAGAGTTCCTGGGGTCTACTGGGATTAGAGGGAAGGGCTGGTGACACCTGATAGGCAGCTGGTCTGCATCTGAAGCCAACTGTGACCCGTGCTTTATTAGCACTAGACATCTATTTCAGGTCCCTTCCCTGTTCTCTGGCTTCTCGGAGGAGGTTTAAAAAACCCATTCCTTGTGCTGTGGACAAGGTTGACATTGAGGGAAGACACTGCTGTGACAGACTGCTTTGGACCAACGTTTGTGACAATTACTGTGGCTGCTGCTGGTGTTTCACGTGCCCATCTCTATGGTACTCCCATAGCTCTGAGTGGCCTTTGCAGAACTCTCTTACTGATCTACCAGAAGTGCAACCTGGGTAGCAATTAAGCTTATGAAAGGCATCTGCCCTCTAAATCATTGTTTCTCTCCTCGGTGTCCTTTTGAGGAATAAACCAAAATGTAGGTGCTAAATAATGCTCACTACGAGGGATTTATTGCTATTTTAATTTTATACGTAACTTCCAAAAACTACAGCTCCCAATAACATGTGTATATTGGTCAGATATATCTAAGATATGAAGTTTTAATAACTCCATTTGTCTTCCTGAATTGCATTTCTACTAGACTTACAAAATGTGTTCATATTTCACTCTCTCTCTACCAGTATGGGTTTCTAATGATCTGCATAGAAATAGTGTCATTTCTGGCTTAACTGTTATATGTAGAAGTTAAATGTGAAGGGAAGGTGAACAGAGGGTGACTTCTTCACCCTCGTGATCTGCAAGGATTTCCCCTACAGTTTCCACATCCCCACGTATGTTCCCAGTGCTCTACGCTGTTCCAAGATGTAATAATCATCAAGCTAATAGCAGCATCTACCAAGAGCCTGAACAAAAACCCAGACATGTTAGCTATCAAAACAGGTATTTACATCTAAATTGCTTCTCAATTTTTTGGATTTCTGGAGTACATAGAGATGTTTATTCAAGCACTTTCCCCTAGCAGCCTGGGAGGTTTGGGATATAACAGCCATCAGTCGATGCAGCTTGGGTGTACTCAGAGCAGAGAGACCCCCTGCACTGCTGTCACAGCTGTAAGCTTAAATTAAAAAGCACAGCTATCTTTTGTAGCCTGGAGCACTGTTATCTCTCCAAACACAGGGACGCCCTACTCCTTTTAAACGAATGGAGCAATGCCAAGGATTCACCTCTATTCAACCTCAGATACAAACATGTATATGATATATTTAATATGGTACACCCACATTAATTTCCAAACTCTCGCTTGTTATCTGAATCGAGAAGAAATCTTGGGGAATCTTGGCAAAAACAGTGCCAACTTCCTTTGCAGCCAGGAGGGCTTCCCATATGCCTGGCCTCTCTCTTGTGCTAGCACCATCTCACTGAGCTCTGATGAAGGCGTGCAGATGGATGGACCAGCTACTTATATACAGCTATAGATATTGACCTATAGAACTGGACCTCTCTTTCTCTTTTTATCCTGGCTCAGTTCCCTGACCAGTTTCACCAACATTTTGTAGCAATGCTACAAGGGCTGGGCATGGAGCCCTGCCTGCAGCCTTCTCACATGCTGCTGGATGCAGAAGGTGAACAAACTTTGCTGCTCTGAACCCATTCCTCCCTGCTATTCTTACCCCTCCTGACTAAATAAATTGGTATTAAATACCAATGTGAGATATATTTCTGTACCCACACTGGGCTGGCTCACACCCAGGTCAACTCAGCCAGATTTTACATTGACTATGTTGATTCATCACAAAACTATCTGCAAACAAATGCTTACAGAAAGCACCCTCCCCTCTCTATTACTCCACGTCCACATTTTTTAATTTTGTTATGTTACCATTGCCGTGCTTCAGCCTGGATGTAGCACTGTCAACAGTCCCGCTGATAGAGATTGCACTTCAAATCCCCTGCAGCTTGAGACAAGCAGAGAAGTAGGAATTGTGGCCCTTCCCTTCCCTTCCCTTCCCTTCCCTTCCCTTCCCTTCCCTTCCCTTCCCTTCCCTTCCCTTCCCTTCCCTTCCCTTCCCTTCCCTTCCCTTCCCTTCCCTTCCCTTCCCTTCCCTTCCCTTCCCTTCCCTTCCCTTCCCTTCCCTTCCCTTCCCTTCCCTTCCCTTCCCTTCCCTTCCCTCTCCTTCCCCTTCCCCTTCCCCTTCCCTTTCCCCTTCCCCTCCCTTCCCTTCCCTCTCCTTCCCCTTCCCTTTCCCCCTCCCCTTCCCCTTCCCCCTCCCCTTCCCCTTCCCACCCAGAGCTGGTATAACCCAGCACAAGTTGGAAAACAGCACTTAGTGAATCCTTTTTACAAACAGGTTGCACTTCTCTGCCTTGGAGTGATGCTATCCATCGGTCAATGCAGGGGACAGGCACAAAGTCAACTCTAACAGTGCCTTCAGGCTGCAAATGGATGCCCTGTGTCATTCTTACATTATTCTCAAACCCTGCACCTGCAATCCCTGATGGTGCTGTTACAATGGGCTTTCATGAGAACTGATCACAACTAGTGTGAGACTCACCCTTTCTTTTCCTGTTTTCCTACATGTTGGCTGCAATTCTTGGCTTCCATGAGGGAACTCCCCAAAATACACACAACAGAGCTTGATAAGTACTGGCCCCCATGAACATGTGCTTCCAAGAAGCATCAATGGCTTTACAAGAAGGAACAACTGATAGGGAGTCTAAGCAGATCAAGACATACATGCAAAAAATATATAGTTATGGGAAATTTGTTGGGATTGGAGCCATCACTGCACCAAAGAGGGACATGTGCCCACCTATATCTCCTATAATGAAGATCATGTTGGGATGGGCTCCAGGTGACCGGGAGATGAGCTCCGTGTGGTACCCAGTGGCCCGTGGATAAGGTTCATCAGTAAGGCAGAGCTGTGAGCAAAGACACTGCCTGAATGGATGACTCTTGCATTGTCATATGCTATCTTCAAACACTTGAGGCAGCATCAAAAATGAAAACAGACTGCCATCCTTAACAGAAAGAGCCCGGCAGGCTTTCTATTGTGATTAAATGCTTCAGTTCAAAGGGGGGACACCTAAAAAAGTGAGTCCAGGATCCATTTTGCTACCTCTCCTCTCCCGTGTCACCATTTCAGTGGTATTTTGCTGTGAAGATTAAAGCCAAATGGGTTCACAGTACACGGAATACATCTGATATCGTTAGGAAGCCGTTCAGAAGGATGAATGCCGGCCTACTTTAAAAAGTGGTGGTGTAAAAATAGCACTCCTGCACTTGACACGTCTGACCCAGTAGAGCAGATCTCTCTGTGTGCTCAGAAAATAGCTATTTACTTTCATGGCTGAAACGAAACCCTCTCACTGCAAACATGTACCCATATGCTTAGCCTTATGCGCGTGTCGTCTGGTTTATCCAGTCAAAATAGCTGTGCACATTGTTATTTTCAGGATTTAAGATGTTATTACCATGGGGACTGAAGATCCAAATAGATCTTGAGATCAGATCACGGGAGGTTTTAAAATAAAATTGCCATTTCTGCCAATAATCATGTGAAAGCAGCCAAATGCTTTGATGCGTGAGCTTGGGGACTAGCTGCTTTGCTGACTTCTTACACATTGAAGTTACTGAGACAACAAGAATATTATATGTTTTTCGTAACGACACAGTACCAAATGTGCAATTATTTGCAGGCTTTAAATATGTAGAATGTCTCCTCCAATGAATGGGACGTGGTAGCAATATAGCCAGCTGTGACGGGTATGACTCAATACCACAAACATAACTACACTTGAATTTTCTCCCATTAAGGCATACAAGGGGAAGGGGGGCTTATTCCACTTACACACAGCACTGCACCTGTGATATTCTACATGTGATACACACACACACACATATATAGGAGTAGAAACTAAAGCTTGTTATGCAGAACAGAAGCTACTGAGATATGCCTCTATTTCTGTTGTACACTTGGGTGCAACCTCTGCAGCGAACTGACCTCAGGTCTCTGGAAGGAAGCAATGTCAGGGCAGGTTAATACCGTGATGCAAGAACACGAAAGCAAATCCACCACACTTAGGATGCTGTAATCAGAGCTGCATTAATGAGGGGCAGGGACAGCCCAATCTGTGGGAGAGTGCAGGAGCCAGTGGCTGTACGACATACACACAGCATGGTGATGCATGCTGCTTGCTGGCATCAGGGGGAGTAGAAGCATCCTGAGCCACCCCGGTAAATCTTCACCTTTGCTGCAGTAATTATTCACCTAAAATTGCCTTTGCTCACAGGAGAAGTTCTCAGTCTGAGCTAGTGAAATCACATCAAGTCCACTCGAAGGCTCTCGATAACCTTTGATGACGTGAGCACTAAAAATTGCTTTGGTGGCACTGCAATTCTAAATTGAGATGCTTCTGATAAAAAATGTCCATTTCCTACAGCACAGGTAGTAAGCCTTGTAGCTCTCAGAGATAGTGTTTAGGAGAAAAAACCTACCACTGACACGTGCCGAAGTCTGAAACTGGGCATCATGCCTTGTGATGGTAAACACGTGGTGGTTAATCAAATCTGGGCTAGCTAAATGTATCTGGCTGTAGTGAATCAAACCACAATTTCCCCATCAATCCCAAGACATTAGCACGTGCTAGTTAATAGATATCACTTAGTACCTGATCAAAACAGCAGTGTCACGGCACCGTAGTCTTTAGGAAACTGGCAGTCCATGGGGCATTCAGCATTGGTTTGCATTATGATTAGGAGGCGTTAAAGGTCACTCCTACCCCATGCACACGTTCCAACCACAACACAGTGTGTTGCACTGTCACCCTGTCTCCTTGCAGCCATGCAGAGCTAGTGCAAATGACACCAGTGAGGTCCAGCCATGGCAGATTGCCTCAGTTTTATTACAATCTTCAGTGCAAAGATGTCTGGTTTCTAGACAGTGGATGCCCCTTCTTCATGATGGGGTATACAAAGGGAATACAAGGTCCCCTTGTAACTAAGTGCCAATTTTAGGTCAAGGGGAGCAGTACACACTGGTGGGAGCAAGCTGTGGGTCTTCCCATGCTGGCTAGCTGGGTCCAAGAGCTCCAGAGACAGACAGGCTTCCCCTTTGCCATGAAACAGAACCAAACCTCTCCTGCTACAGAGGGTGAGGAATGTGGTAACCCATACCCTGTGACCACTATGTTTAAAGTAGGTTTTCATTATCCCTGCAGAGTTTCCCAAATCCGATGACATTATTTTCCCTGCTGTAGAGCACTTCTGCAGTTATCTCCCTTCCAGACACACTTCCTTCTCACTGCCTCTACTGCGGTATTCTGCGCATCTGTAATGAAGAGAAGAAAGCAAACTCCCAATTATACCAATAAATTATCCACTTTGAAATATAAATTAAGAGAGCTATCCTGCAGACAGTCTTCCCCAGGTCCTCAGGGACCCTCTCTGTAAACATCCCTTTGCTGTCTTCTTCAGATGCAGCTTCACCTGTGTCAGGAATTTCCTGCTCCTTTTTGGGGCTGAGCATCTCCAGGCTGTCTGTACCAGAGGGTCTGGGCCATGGAGCAGACCACACAGAGCTGTTTATGCCAGGAAAATCAGCCAGCCCATCAATTTTTACTGCTCACAGCCCAGCCTAGCCCAGCTTTCCAGTATTTACATCCTAATGCCAAATACCAGGAAAGTGGAGGACCCGTAGCTCTGCAAACTATACCTCAGAAGATTTCTTTGCATCAAAGCTGTGGGTAGGATGGCACGGGCTGCTAATTGTTATCTGCCTTAAATTTGTGAGGGCTGGCCTAAGGCCCTGGCTTATGTCCCAGTGACCTCTGGTTCTGCAGTGGCCTGGAGCTCAGATGTCAGGGGATATCTGCAGCTCCAGGTGTGCGTTCTGGCACCAAGGACATCTTCCTCCTTCTCCTGGGGTTGGCTGGGCCCAGGGCCAGCTCTGACAGCGCAGCTGGTTGGCCTTGGATCAATGATAGGATTGAGATGTGAGGAGCACTGGCAGGGACTCACTGTCCTTCTTGGGAGGTGCTGGAAAGCAGGGCTCTCGTCCTTTATTCTCTGCTCAGCTATGATGAAGCTATGCCCATACTTGCCCTATAACTCACAAGTATGGACCCTGACTTGACCTGGGATCTGACTGATCACTGTGGTCTTGTCTGGTGATCTGGGCTTTTGGCTGGCCCTGGATATTGTTACCTGACAAGCTCATCTTGTTTGGGCTCCATGGCAATGAGCCGCTGTTCTAAAAGACCACACCCCACATCCATCTTGCTGTCACCCTTGGTCTTCGTTCATCTCTCACTGAGCAGTTCTTGCTGCTCGCTGGCAGTGGGAAACAGCATAAAATGAGGAAGATCTGGGATTTCTTACAAGAATAGCAGAGGAGAAAAGTGATATCATGTCCCTGGGGAGCTTCCCCTAACTGTTCTCACAGTCAAAGTATGGGCAAAGTTGCTGAAAGCAGCAACTTGCCTCTTAGACAGCATGAGGGAGCTGTGAATAGCCAGAGATTTTATGGTTCCTCCTTCACAAAAATGTCACCCAGCTTCTGGAAATGCTAGTGTAAAAGCCAGCTGCTCCATCAGTGCACCTGTTCCTTGTCTGCAGATACCAAGGCATGAATAAACTCATGCCTCTATACCTGCATAAACCCTGGTCCCTCCAAAGCAAGCCTCATGTCAGCTCCTCCACCAGCTCTTCAAGTCATCCCCAGAAGCAACTTCCCCCAGAAGCAAAGCCAATCCTCTGGGACTGTCCTGGCACAGGTGGCCTCAGGAGGGTCCTGGATTCCTTAAGCTTCAGGTCACCCTATGTTCCTGTAAGTGGGGATGACTGGTCTTGCAAAGAGCCATTGGCCATTTGCCTGTGGGAAGCAGTAGATGTACTGCTATAGAGAGCTGCTTATGACAGCCAGACCCATTGAGATACCACTGAAGAGCACAGAAAGACACCAGAGAGCCAAATTTGATGAAGTACATACTCCTGATAGAGCCAGTATCCTTGTGTAAGCCATCCTAGCCTGTAGCTGAGTTTTCAGCCCAAAGAACTGTATTTTTCACCCCAGAATGGAGCCTGTCACTAGGTAGGATGCCTCCAGTGTGGATTACTGAAGAACTTGGACCCTGGTGTGAGAGAGACAAAGTGGCAACAGGAATTGTATTTGGGTATCAAATTCATAGTGGTATGGCTCATTGAGCACTAGCTTGCTGATATAAATATAAGGATTATGCTGGGTCAGACCAAAAGATCATCAGTCAGTCCAACAGACAGCAGTAAATGGATGTCTTAAGAAAAGCATAAGAACAGGAAAAAAGCAATAATTCCCGCAACACTTTCCCAGGTTCATTTTCAGACGAGGAGTTTTCCTACCGGGTGTGTATCTTTGTACACAGCAACTTTCAATTTATTTCTGTTGTGGTGGATCTATCTTACCTCTCCTTTAGTGGATGTTATCTCATCTTCGATGTTGGCATTTGACAAAGCTTGAGTCTTCACCAGGATTTACTTCGTGGTCATTACTAAGTCCTAGTCATCGTGAGTTAAGAACATAACTTATCCTATCAAGACAAATTTTGACATCAGTGAAAGAAAGTACTTCAAATGTTAATAACCTCCCTCTAACAGGCAACAGAAAGCAAGCCCTAGAAGTTAAAATAGAGTTGTGCTGGGAGTTAGAGAGCACGTAAAAAGCAGCAAAGTCTGCAGAGAAGGGTCCGTCCTGCTCTGCTGTGTCAGTAGTCTTACACTGTCCCAGAGGTCTTGCAACTCAAGTTGTCCCATTTTGTGATGTGCCAGCGAGACATGAGACTGACAAATGGGTTAGGTGAATTTTAAGGATTAATTAACAGTGTGATTAGAAGTTGTATGATTATACAGATTGTTTTTGACAGTGGGTTTTAAATCATACCACCTCACCAGCTTCCCTGCTCTCTTGTGGGGAGCAGCAGGAGGCACCCACATCTCCCACATCTCACCCACATCTGGGTCAGCTTGTTCTGCTGAAGCCAATAGGTCATCCCAGAAAAAAAGCAGCACTCAGCTCCAGGCAGTAGTGGGACACCTGAAGAGATGGTGCAATCCTTCATCTCTGAGTTGTTACGAAAAATCTTTCCTCCCTATGACTCTTAAGTGACAAAACGTACGTTGTTGGGGCACTGAAGGCACTCACAGACTTCACTGGCCACAACCAGCCTTCCTTCCTTCCCTTCACCTTTCCCTATTTTAGCCCAGACTGGACAGCAGCCTGCATTCAGATCTGTGGCTGGGCAGGGCTGTAGTGGAACTGGAGACCAGCCCTTAGGCAGCAGTGCTGGGGCAGGGACTGATGCCCCCATAGGGGGCTGAAATGGAGTATTGGGGGGCTGCTCAGGGCCAATAAATCCTAACATCCTGCTCTTAGCCCTGCTATGTATCTTGAAGGTCTTGGTGACTAGGAATCCATCAGTACGAAGCTCATGTGGTGAGGAAGAACGGCCACCCTGAGCCATATAATTCGTTCAGTTTCCAAAGCAGCAAAGTACTCACTCCTCGCATTTTAGTAGTGTCTGCTAATTATAGTGCCAAAAAGCAGTATTTGCTTAACTACATCAGAATGTTTTCTCTGTGAGTACATGCAAGTTTAATTATCTAGTCAACAGCTCCACCAAGAAGCTTTATTCAGGCAGTAAAACTAATCAAACTGCCATGTAGCTCTAAGAGGTATCCAATTCCTGAGCGTCTACTAGGACTCGCCCAATTCACCGCAGCAATTGACAGGCTTATATGACGAGCAGGAAGAAACAGGGCTCAATGATCCCCAAGGGTGCCTTCCAACTTGGGTTATTCTATAATTCTGTGATTCTGATTTGGAGTCAGTGGTAGCAATTGGCAGCGGGACTTGATGATCTCTTGAGATCCCTTCCAACCCCTGCAATCCTATGATACTATGATCACCAGCACCGTCTATAAAAATACCATCTATTTGCTGGGTGTAGGTTTACGGATTGGTAAACTGAGTTGCCTCGGTACGTTTCCCATTTTTTATTCACAAGTTTTCCACTTTACCTCATAGGTTAAGTTGAATGGATCTGAACAAAGCTCCTTTGTTGCCGGCACCGCTCTGATGTCCGAGCGGCTCTGAGCAACTGCAGCTGGCGGCCTCACCACCTTCCTTGGCGGGCAAAGCAAAGTTCTCAGCTACTGAATCTGCTTCGGCAGCTCTCCTGAAGACAGCTGGGCAGCTGGATCCAATTCTCCTTCACAGCAGCGAGTGTCAGACCTAGGAGCCAGCCCTGACGCGGCCATCTTGACAAACGTGGTCATGCTGGCCGAGTGCTCCCAGTGTGGCAGGTACATGCTCAGAGGAACACCTGTTGGCAGCTACTCGGATACAAGAGGGATGGATACGTTACACTGAGCCCTGGGATACAAGCATTTGGCATGCGGCTGAAAAGCAGAGAACAAGTGCTAGTTCTCCAGATTGCATCCATCCCCGGCAGGCTGCAGGCCTCGGTTTGCAGAGCTGAGGGACAGAACGGAGCTGGGGGAGGCGGTGAGGGAGCCCAGCTGTCCACGAAAGGGAGGCACTGAGACCTGTCTCTGTGGGGCTGTGGTAAATGTGAGCTGGCTGTGAGCATGAGACGGCTCGGGGTTTTTGAGGGGAGTGGGTTTTGGGCTTTCTAGGATGCTATTCCCAAGAAACACACTCTTCCTCACGGCAGGCGCTCACCACAGCACATCACCTCAGCACTCTGTACCGATGTCAGCTCACCTCACACCACCCCCGTGTGCAGCCTGGCAACGCTGCGTGCGACCGAAGTACCTCAGACCCACTGGTAGCACGGTGCCGCGCTACTTTCGACGGCTTCGGGAGGCCCGGCCGCTCCCCCCCGCGCTCAGAGTCCGGCGCAGAGGCGGCGCACACCCCGCGGCCGCCGGCCGCCTCAGGCCCCAGCGCGGCGCCGCCGGCTCCGCCCGCTCCACGTGCGAGGCCGCCGGGCGCCGGGGACTACAGCTCCCAGCGCGCCCCGCGCCGCCGCGGCGCGCGCCGGGAAGCGCGGTCTCTCCTCCAGCCCGGGGACGGCGAGCGCGGCGGAAAGAGGGCGGGGCGAAGCGGGCGGAGCCGCGCGGCGATTGGCCGAGCGCCGCCCGCCGCTCTCCCAGTCACTCGGCAACGGCGGGCGCGCCCCCTCCCCCCTCCTCGCCGTTCTCCTCCCGCCCCCTGTGGCGCGCGCTCGTCACGGCGCGTCCCCCGCCCCCCTCTCCTCCCCCCCGCCCCTCGCGCGAGCCGCCGCCGCCGGAGCCGCCTCAGCCGCCGGGAGCCGCCGTCGCCATGGCCGAGAACGCCGCCGCCGCCGCCGGCCTGGAGAACCACCGCATCAAGAGCTTCAAGAACAAGGGCCGCGACGTGGAGGTAGGCGAGGGGCCGGCGGGGCCGCGGCGGGGCCCGGCCTCCGCCTCCTCCTCCTCCTCCTCCTCCGGCAGCGGGCGGGCGGGCGGCGAGAGGAGGGGCCGGGGCCTGGCCGCGCTCGCGGCGCCGCCGGCGGGAAGGAGGCGGCCGGCGGGGGGAAGCGCCGCGGGGCCGTTTCGCCTCCGTCACTCGGGCGCGGCCGGCGGGGAGCTGGGGGGCGGGACGGGGAGGCGGTGGGGCCCCGCGGCGGGGTGCGGCCCCCGGCACTGCCGCCCCCGGGGCCCGGCGCGGACAATGGTGCCGCCGCCTTTTGTGGCCGGGGCCGTGCGCCCATCCCGGGGCCGCTCCCCGCCGCCCGCGGGGTTCCCGGCCCGCTCCGCACCGAGTCGGCCTTCCGTTCCGCGTTTAAATATCGGTGGGCGCGGATTTGGCGTCCGGCTGAGTCGGGAGCTCCCCCGGGCCGATGTGAGGCCGGCGACCCGTCTGCCCCCCGCCGGCATCCCTCCGCAGCGGGCACGGCGGCGGGGCCGGGCTGGGAGCTCGTCCCTCCCCGCTTGTGTTCGAGGTTCTGTAACGGGAAGGGAAAGGGGTGGGAGCCGCGCTGGAACCGCACCGGGGCTGGAATCAGATGAGGGCTGACGGGAATGAAAGCCTCGATGTGTGTCAGCGTGCGCTGGCTTCTCCTCGCCTCCAGCGCTGTCGCCGAGATGGACTTGTGCAGTCGGCCCTTCGGAGAGCGTGTGGTGTCTGTGCAGGATTCCCACCTCTGCTGCTATTGTCTGGGTGGGGACGGCTCTCTGCGGGTCGGACTCGGCGGCGGCGGTGCCTTTAAGCTGACATTCCCGATGCGAGCTAATCTTTACCTTGATTTTTTGCTGAATTTATGACGGCAGAGCTTCCTCACACAAATAACGCGTGTGAGGAGCGCGTTGACTTCGACACTTCTGGGTAACGCTGGGAAATGTTAGGAAGTAGCTAAAAATTCCCGTCCTTTCTTTAAGCAGTTGCTTCTCAGGGCAGGAGGAGGCGTGGTGGATTCCTCCTTCCCTTCTCCTTCAGCAAGGCTCTTCCTGCGGCTCCTCATTCATTTAGCCCGTGCTGATCGCTGGCTTTGTTGCTGCTTCCTCAGCCTCTGGCCTGAATTCATCGGAGCTCCAAACAGGGAAAGGTTAGGTATGTCGGTGCCCGGTGCAAACTGAGCTGTCATCCATCCTTGCTTATGTTATAGCGTGCCCAAGACGGAGGGGAATTAAATATCCGCCTCTGTGGGGGGGAGAGGAGAATTGACAGCCTGAGCTTCGCTGGGATTAGTTAAAGCAGCCCTGCTGAGGTACCTCTGCTCTCAGGAGAACATTTGCTCCTGAAGTGGAGTAATTATTTTGGAATAGGGTATTTGCCGTTACAGAGAAGTCTATCCTCCAGGGTTATCTTCCAGTCTGCTGACTGGCTCCTTTTGTGGCTGAGCCCAAGACTGTGGTGGATAACCACATTAACTCTGCTGGAGCTGAAGCTGCCATCCGTGCTTTTGGGATGGGTCAGGCTCTCAGAGGAATCTTTCTTTTGTGGGCACCAAGCAGATGAAACACAGGAGTAAGTAAAAGCAGCATGCTTGTGGATACTTGCTAGAGTGAAATTTAGATTCATTTAAAGGAGTATTAGAAATGCCAGTGTCTGTCGTGTCTTTCAGGACAACTTAATTCATATCACGTGTCTGAAATTTTCTACTGTAGCTCCTTTTTGACTTTTTTTTTCCTTATCATGATCCTTATTTAAAAGCTCAAGTTCAAAGTGCTTCTATAAGTAAACTTTATGTAACTTGGATGTCTAGCATGTAAGCTAAATTTATAGCAGAGGAAGAAAGAAGCTCAGCAGTGCTGTATAATTGCTATTACTTGCTGCGCTTCTCCTGAGATACCACTGTACGTTCTGACAGTGCATCTGTATTCAGTGAGATTATCGGTTTTCCACACTACAGTTCTTGCCTAAATCAAGTGCTGCATGTAATTCCCTACTGTCAGCAATTAAATGCACTTGTTTTGGTGCGTGCTGCAACAAGGAGCGTTACCTTGAGATGCTGCCTCCAGTTTTTGTACATGTTTTTTAAAACCAGACTGAGAAGCGCTGTCACTGATCTGCATCTGTACTTTCTGTTAGATTCCACCAAAGGGAAAATAAGTGGTTAGAATGATGGAGCAATAAATCGTGGTCTGGTATCTCCATTATATCCTTTGGAAAACCTAAACTATTCCATACTGTACGTTCCCAGGTTGGGTTTGAAAGCAGCGTTGCTTGAGTCACCTTCTGCCTGGAGACAGTCCCTGCCTTTGAACTCATCAGGCTCAAAAGCATTTTAAGAATACCTTAGCAGCCTTCCCTTGGCTTCTAATAAATACTGAAGAGTTGTTATTGATCCCCTCTGGGTACAGACTATTATGGCAGACCAGAACACTTACTCCTTTAATTTGTAGTTAACTCATATTTTATTACTGGGTTTGCTAGGCCATGATCATCTTTACTGTTTGTTAATGCAACTTTAAAAGGGAAACAAAAGATGAGTAAGTACTTCTGTCTGACTCTAGGACAGACCTTTGTGCCCTGTCGTCCTCTCGTAAGAGGAAGAGGATCTGTTGGGCAGATTATAGCAGTCCGTTGCACTGACTATTTGACCTGTGCACTTCTCAAGTCTTAGATTGGGTTAGAAGTTTCTTATGTTGAGTCACAGAATCACAGAATGGCCAGGGTTGGAAGGGACCTCAAGGATCATGAATCTCCAACCCCGCTGCCGCTTGCAGGGCCACCAACCTCCACATCTAATGCTAGACCAGGCTGCCCAGGGCCCCATCCAACCTGGCCTTGAACACCTCCCGGGACGGGGCATCCACAACCTCTCTGGGCAGCCTGTTCCAGCACCTCACCACTCTCTCTGTAAAGAAGCTCCCCCCTGGCATCCAACCTAAATCTTCCCTCCCTCAACTGAAAACCCCTTGTCCTGCAGTTATCTACCCTTTCAAAGAGTTGACTTCCCTCCTCTTTGTAGGCTCTCTTTAGGTACTGAAAGGCTGCAATGAGGTCACCCCGCAGCCTTCTTTTCTTCAGGCTGAACAAGCCCAGCTCCCTCACCTATCTTTGTAGGGGAGGTGCTCCAGTCCCCTGATCATCTTTGTGGCTCTCCTGTGGACCCTCTCCAACAGCTCCCTGTCTTTCTTGTGCTGGGGGCTTCAGACCTGGACACAGTACTTCAGTGTTGCTGTGGCCTTCCTGCATTAAGGAGGTACGGTTGCGTGTGTAGGGCTGGAATTCTGATTTTGAAGAATTCATACTTGTTATCCCCAAAGGATAATGGCAAAATCAAATGCCAGAAATAAAGTGCTACTCACTTAATGTTAGCTTGTGTTCTTGCTTTTATTAGTGAGGAGACACTTCTATTTTTATAGGCACTGAAATATGATTAGTAGCAGTCAGAACTAACCTGAACCTGCACAGCTGGGTGATAGAAGCCAAGACATCAGTGTCTTCATTTGGATGAACAAGTGCCAGAACAGTTTATCCTCACAGCCTTCTCCATTTTATATTCTCCAGAGATGTGAAAGGGCTTTTAAAATCGTCCCATGTACAAGGAGAGTGCCTTCCTGTGTTCATCGCCGGCATGTGGTCTTAAGGCTCAGTGGGTGTTTCTCTAAATGTACAGCATGATTATTCCAACACAACTGAGGCTTTACAGGAAAAGATTGAAGAGTTGCAATTGCTTAATTTGTGATACTCCTTATAACTGCTGGGTTTATTTGTTTATGATGACGTCTTGAACCTTCTGATTTTTCTGCTTGTGGTTCTCCAGCTTCATTCTTTACTTCGTAATGTCATACTGAGAGCTTTTCCCTACTGTCACTTCTTGGAGCAGTGTTACGTATTTTCTATTGCAGTAGCAGGCACCATCTTGAAGATGGAGATGATAGATCATAGAATGGCCTGGGTTGGAAGGGGCCACAATGATCATCTAGTTTCAACCCCCCTGTTGTGTGCAGGGTCGCCAACCACCAGACCAGGCTGCCCAGAGCCACATCCAGCCTGGCCTTGAAAGGTCAAGCCATTCAGCCAGTTTCTCATTATTGGGATCAGTCAGCATTGTTTGCTTATTGGCAAATAATTATTGGCTAAATAAAATTTAAAAATTCTAGATAAATTGTGATGTCACAGCCACCACTGCCTTCTCCAGTTACATTTTTGGACCCGCTGTATCACCTTTTGGTCTGTGTCATCTGTGGGCCCAGGGACTTTGTGACATCCATTCTTATTCCTTGCCATCAGCAACCCAATCCCGAATGAGGCAGAGGAAGGCACCAGGCTTAGCACAGATCTCCATCAGCAGCTCTGGCATCTTCTGTGTGTTTGCTGTTCCCGCTCTGCTAGCAGTGTGGATCTAGCTCTTGAAAATGCTCGGATTTATTCACGTTTTTTTGTCACGCTGCCATGAATTTTTTTTGCAAGCAGAGGAATATAGCTGTGGGGAGGCCAAATCCATGTGATCACTGGGCATCTGAGAAGGGTGTGGGCTGACTGAGAGCCGTGCTCCTGTCAGATGTCCAAGGCGTATTGCGGTGGAGGTACCATAGCTGTGCAGTGTTAACAAATGAGGGGATGTGACGCTACTGGCTCATCTCAGGGTGCTGTTTGTGCACTGATTGGTGCTTTTGTGGCCTCCCTGTAATTCCCTCCAACACCAGCTGAAACAAATAAAGCTTGCAGCAATCCCAGAAAGCCAGTTGTTTCCAGCTATTTTGCAGTAACCCGCCTTCTTTCCAGTGCACACTCCTGCAGGTTGATCAGCCTTCTGCCTCTCACTTTGCTGGCGCAGGATCTAATATTGACAAGCAAGGGCTGGGAGGGAGCAGAGCTGGAGTGGCTGATTTAGGTTGGTTTAAGCATCTGTGGTCCTGCTGCCTTAAGGGCCTCAGTGCAGCTCAGGAGTCAAAGTGAAAGCACAGGTGTCAGGTAGCTTCCTGCTGGGAACTGCATTTAATGTAACGTCAAATATGCTCAGGCAGAGCTTCTAACCTGCAGATCTTCAGCTCCTTTATTAGCCTTTCAGGCCACTGTGCTCTCGGGAGAATGCAGATGTACACGCCTGCACCACAAGAAGAACTGCTTGGGTAGGAAATAAGATGCAGATATGGGAAGCTTCTTGCTTCCTGGCTATTGCTACATAGCTCTCTAAACTTCAGTTACTCTGCAAGTAGAAAGTGCAGTACTGTCAAATGTTTGTCACCATTGGCAGCAAACAGACACCTCCTTAGTTCACTTTGGTTTACTTTTTTCTTGTGAAACTCAATCAACTGCATTGCATTTGGAAATGTTTAAAAACGCGTACTTTGGGGAGGCATTGTTTGTTTCAGAAATACCTGTGGAGAAGACAATTTGGAGATGTCTTCTAACGATGAACGTAATCTCTATAAGCTAATCAGGATCTGTGCTTGCTGTATTGAGACCCAATTGTTATTTGTTCTTGTGATATCCCAAGGCTTCTCTTCCTGAAATTACAGAATTTGGTTTTCTTCATTCTATTGTGTGTTCAGCAACTACAGCTCTTGCTCTGGTATTCCTAACACTTCTATCACAGGGTCAATTTTTAACCTGTAGTCCAAGTTGGTAAGTTGGTAGCAGCATAATGCTAATTTAAAGAGCTCCTTCACTATTTTTATGTAAGTTGTTTGAGGTTTTCGTAATGCTTGTGCAGTACCAGCACAAAGCCAGGGATGATTCTTTTCCTCTAAAACTGTGTTACCCGAAGAGGTGATGATTAGGAGGATGTAACAGCTACCACCAAGTGGTCAGATTTGCATGTGTTGTGGGGTTAGAAATGGAATTGGACATCTAATATCTAAGTCCTAAAGAGGCAACAAGCTCCTGAAGCTGATGTCATTAAAGGAATAAAGACAAACTGCCACGAAATGTAAAACCTATGTATTTTTCCAAGAATACAGCCTGCTCGTTGTTTAGAAAATACCTAGGGCTGTGAAACTGGTGCTGAGTTGGTATTCCTGGATCCTTCTGTAAGAGCTGGGGCTGTGGGCTTTGCATTTCATTCCACTGATTTGATGTTGGTAATTAAAGAGCTAGTTTTTCTTCCAGAAGCTTGTCCTGCACCAGAACTAGCTGTCTATGGAGTCAGCTAGCGGCTATGCTCTTTGTGCTTCATTCTTTTCATCTTCTGCTCCCTGCTTCCTGAGCTGGTCAGTCACATCTGTAGATGAGTGGTTGCTCAGGGAGATTGGCATGAAGAGGAGAGTGTACACCTTGGTCTAGAGGGAGGTGTCCCTGCCTATAGCAGGGGGCTGGAACTCGATGATCTTAAAGCTTCTTTCCAGCCCAAACCATTCTATGATTCTATGACTGTTAGCCTTTTGCAGTCAGGCTGACACCAGTAAATTTGCTGAGGAAGTTCCATGCTCTTTCTTCAGGGTCAGCTGACACTTGTATCCTTTCCTGAATTAAGCAAAGCTACAGTCCATTTTCAGCTTGATTTTGTGCGTGTTTAGTGAAACGCAGCAAATACAAAATAGGAATGTGTGCTGCATGGATGGCTTCAGGAGCAGAGATGAAATGATTATCTTCCCAATTCAAACGCCTGTTGCTGCATTGGTCATTTCCCTCATTCTTTAATGTCTGTGTTCGGCTGAGGATCTCTCCTTATATGTTTTTAACTGTGGTTATTGTCAAGTTCAATAACGGATGGACATTGGAGGCAGTGATGGAATAGGTGATTGTGCAAAATCAGCTTGGAGAAATAGCTTCCTCACAGTTTGAGTTGTTAGCCTTGATGAAGGTGCATTTTAATGAATGATCATATCCTATTGCAAACTTGCTGTACAGAAGATAGTCAGACCTCATTTGTGTGAGGTTTGGGTGGTCAGATACGTGTGGGGCACCTCATCGCCTGCTTTGCAAAGATGCAGGAAGGGATTCCTGGCCAGGCATAGCGTGGTATCTCAGGCTTGCAGGTCTCAGAATAACCTAGTCCTTAACTTCTCCTAAGTAACTGCAGTCTAAGTTACAAACTGGAATTACACAGAGACTCTGGAGCTCTCTCCCATGTGAGCCAATGTCACTCTGACCCACACCTGTCCCAGGTTGGGGGATGGCTCACTTTGTCCCTGGGTTCTCTTTGTTCTCTGGCAGTGTTTTCTGATGGGTCTTGTAGCTGGGAGTTCCAGAGGAGCTGTGGTACTTGGCCATCAGAACCACACTGCTGCTGGTGGTGGCAGCTTCTTAGCAACAGCTGATACCCTTCCATGGAAGGGTGTGCAAAATGGGAAGTTTAAGAAACTGAAGGCACGCCGAAGAGAGGTGATATAAGCATGGCATCAGGGCTCTTATCACACTAAAAGGTGAGGTAGAAGCATCTAGAGCTCATGACATTGCAGTGATTAAATTCAGAAAGATTGCTGATGTTAGAAATCAGTGTATTTTGCAGCTCCTAATGCTCCATTTTTTCCTTGGCCTGTCAGCTGAGTCTGTTCTCTTGCATCTTGAGGAGAACAATCTCTTCACAGATTTAATTAGGCAGTTTGCACATGTTATACTTAATCTTTTTTATTATTATTATTATTATATCTTTCAAAAATAGAAGAAAACAACAACAACAACCATTTTATTTGAGCCAGGTAATTTTAGACCAAAAAAGCTTCCTATGGTTGAATATAGAGTATCTCTGTAAGATCTTTGTTTCATTTTCCTTCATGGCACCCAATGAATGTGTGCAAATTGCATTTATTGTTTCCCATTTTATTGATGGGAATAATTGGACTTTTTTCCCACTTCTCACAGGGAGGGTATTTATTAGTATAATGTGGGAGGTACTTTAATATTACAGCTAAGGACTGTTTAAGTATCTGGAAACAAAGTGTCTTTGTTGAAACACAGATTGCTCAAGAAGGTATCTGGCATGTCCTTAGCTGAGTGTTTTGTCTGTTTGAGGGGAGAGATCTAGGTTTTGTCATTAGCCTGAGCTGGCGTTTTTGGAGGGAGCATAAGGAAAGTGAGTTGCAAATTCAGTGCCCGGGTTATGGAAATCCAGCAAGTCCCAGCAAAGGGGTCTGCCACTTCCTGCCTTAAAGGGGAGGTGGGGAGAGTTTGTTTGCTCAGAGTTTCTTCATGTGAAGGAGGGGGAAGGGGAAGCTAGGATAAATATTTGGCAAGCTTGAGAATGTCTCATCTTCTGTGGCAGAAGTCTGTGAGGCCCTTCTGACCAAACACTTCATTTTGTAATTAGATTATGGAAAGTAGTCATCTGCAATTTTATAAGAAGCTCTTATATTTAAAATTAAGCTTTTATGTTGATTTAAGATTTAATGAAATCTGATTGTTGCACCATGAAGAGCCATTTTAATTTTACTCTATTTTCTATTGTCTGACGTCCAGTACACAAGTAAAGACGGTATGTTGGCTGTGAAGTACTACATTAAAAGTGGTGGATTTGGTTTCTTTTAAAGTCCGTTAGCTGGAGAAGAAACTGGACTACCTCTGAACTGGATTCTTCTACGCCGCATGCTCTATGGAGGGCTCCCCTTCTGCAGCAGCAGCTGGCTGTGCTCCTCAAGCAGACCAGTGGGTGTACTTCCCCTCCTCATCAGGGAGTAGGAGGAATGCTGGCTTCCCCTCCTAGGAGAAGACAGATTGCTTGTTCTTTCTGGTGGGAGCTTGGAATGAGTTGGTGATCCTGGCTGGGCTGCCTGTCGGCCTGAGCAGACAAGCGTTGTATGGTGATGAGTTAGCTGGGGTTAACTGGAAGCTTGGCCTTTGGTGGAGCCCATGCGGATGTATTGAGACCTTCTGTCTGCTCTCAGTCAGGGTGTGATGAATGGCCTACACTTGTGTTTTGATGTTAAGCAGAGAATTCCAGCCCTTCTTTCATTCTATATTAAAACAGCAGATAACAGTCGTATTCTGGATTGCTTTGTGTCCTTCGGCTTCAGTGCAATTCGTGTTGAATACAAACAGCTGAATTGCTTTGAGTCCAGTCTCCTGAGGGCTGGTTGATATACCTCTACCTTTAAACTGGATAATTAGTGTATGGAAATTAAAACAGGAGTGCTCACAACTCACATCTTTAGTAGTAGCTCAGTATGTAGGTTAAAGAAGTGCAAAGAGGAGGTGTCAGGACCTTGAAGAGTAGGCTTACGAAAGAGTGTGTTAGAAGAAAACTCAGCAGCTGCTTTTCTGTGGAGGTCACTTGGAATAGAAGAAGAGGATAACGTGGATGGGCAGCTTTGCATCCATAGGGCTTTCAGGTGACTCAGCACTATGAGCAACAATAATTGAAGGCTTGTGGCTTTTTGTATTGGCTTGCATGTCTGACTGCAGTGAGTCATTGCCCGTCATTGAGTAAAAAACTCAGTGGGTACCTGATGCACCCACTCTGCTGAGACTCTCTAGATTCAGATATGCCAGAACAGACTGGCAAACAAAAAGCACCAGGTAATCATTTTAGAGGCCCCAAACAAAACAAACAAACAAACAAACATGGCAGATCTAACTGAAAAAGAAACTAGTTTTCATTAGGTGGCCTTTTTTAACCTTGAGAATTATGAGTCCCAAACACATTGTGGCATAAGAGTAGCATAACTACTGCACGGTGCTTATGTCTCTAATAGTACTGCTTAGTAGCCAGTGAGCACCTTTATAAGATGCTGCAGTATGTGGAGATCAGGTTCTAATACTTTCTGCAAAGTAATACAGTGCTTTCTTAAAAGAGTGGCAGATACCTTTTGAGTCAGTCATCAAACGAAATAAAGCTCTTTGAGTCTCCCATCAGGGTGCAGGTATGACATAGGCGTATACAGTTGCTTTGGTAGATCTGTGACCAGAGTTATGATAGATCTGAGTTGTGGAATCCACACACCCTGCCTCCCTGCTTGCATTTTAGCCATCTGGGTTACCTTAGCTCCTTTAGTATGGAGCTGTGGTAACAAAGATGGAAATGGTGGTCTAATTTTATAATCTATATGACTTCAAAAAATAAAAATTGTTCTTCAGAGGACAGTTCAGAGGTTTATAGGACTACTTTGTAATGAGGTAAGTCTCAAAGTTGGGCACAGGAAAGAGGAATCTGCGTTCATTATACACTGAGGGGAAAAAAAAGGTTGGCTGATATCTCTTGGCGCTCATAGCTAAAGAAGTAAACAGAGTAGGAAGGGTTAATTCTGACAACAGATTGATTGAGTTTGGCATGGATGTCAGATCTTTCTGGGAAGAAATAGAAAGGATCCATGTCCACATTGTCATTGGTTTCAGTTCTAAGTACTTGCATTCTAAGTACTTCCAGTTTTAAGTACTCGCATTCACACCACTGTGATGCTGTCCCAGAATTTTGTGTTAATAATCTCAGAATTTTGGATTCATGCACTGGTTTTGCTTGCTGTTGTTGGAGCAGACTCTGTGTGCTTTGAAGATGTGAGCGAGTAGAACAGCAGCATCAGCTTCTATCAGTGTCTCTTTGTCTGACGCTTTGTTTTTGGCTGAAGCCAGCTCTACCAGAACAAGTACAACAGTATCATCAGTCTAAGCCTCAACTTTGAACAGACAAACAAATTATATTCCTATGCAAATAGAGAACATCCAACTTCTAATGTTAACTGAAGATAGGCAGCTGCTAGCCTTAGTCATCTGGAATACTGTATACAAAGGAGCACTTGGATTTTTTGCCTTCTGACCAGAGCCAGCCCAGCTTCTGAGGCTTTTGCATTTTCACATAGGTTGTGCTATTTCATGCTTGCTCAAAGGTATCAGAAGGAATAAGGAAGAAAAGCTAGTAAAAAGATTTCTGGGGACAAACAGCATTTACTTCATCAATGGAAACACCTTCTCTCACTGTACTGCACCCACAGCCACATTGTAAACTATTTAAAACTGTGCTCCAGGGTATGCTTATGTGCAGAGGGGGAGCTATTAGTTCAATCCAATCCAGCTGTTGGAATTGGGCCAGTTTCTCTTGAGCTAGGCAGGTGGAAGCAGATTGGAATTGACTTGCAAATGCTAAGCTTTCCTGGTGCCCTGTATGTCTAATCAAGCTACGTACTATTCCAGGTATGTATTCAGGGTAGCTCTTTCCTGTCAGCATTTATCTCCTGGTTTTCTGAATCTGGTTCCCAAAATGGTGAAAGGCAAGAGCAGAAATAAAGAATTTCAGTGACCAGTTATCTTTTATTGAAGTTTATAGATTCTAAGAAATTAAAATCAGTCAATTAATTTCTTCCCTCATTTCCTTTTTAATAGTCGAAAGACCAAAAGCAGCTAAATGCGTGTCTTAGCTGGGTTCCTGAAAACACACTTTGTGGCCAGAGAATCACCAGAACTCTTTTGCTGGCTTGCCTAAAAGCATCCGAGTCATAGAATCACAGAATCTCAAAATTCTTAGAGTTGGAAGGGACCTGTAAAGGCCATCTAGTCCAACTCCCCTGCAGTGAACAGGGGCACCACAGCTACATCAGGCTGCCCAGGACACGATCCAGCCTTGCCCTCAATCTCCAGGAACAGGGAGATTGTCCACCACTTTACTAGGTAACCTGTTCCAGTGCCTCAACGCTCTCATTGTAAAAGATTTATTTCTTATATCTAATCTAAATCTATCCACTCTGAGCTTGAAACCATTTCCCCTTGTTCTGGCGCTACAGACCCTGCTAAAGAGTCTGTCCCCTTCTTTCCTGTCGCCTCCCTTTGGATACTGAAAGGCTGCTATCAGGTCACCCTGGAGTCGTCTTTTCTCCAAATCTTTCCTCTTCCAGCACTGATGGAAACGGTGCAAATGTTTTGATTAAAAGCTACCACTCCTTAGGTATTCTGCATAATGAGGTGGCAGGTCTGGGTGAGCACCACACTGAGCTCCAGATCTCCTTGTTACTGTAGTAGGTAGATCGAGCCATTAGACGGTGGCTGTGCTTTCATCTTCCCTCTAACCCAACAGTATAGCTGAAAATGGTTAAAATGTTTAAAATTCATAGCACTTTGGGAGGTTTAGGTTAGATATTAGGAGGAAGTTTTTCACACAGGGGCTGGTAACACACTGGAACAGGCTGTCCAAGGAGGTTGTGGATGCCCCATCCCTGGAGGCATTCAAGGCCAGGCTGGATGTGGCTCTGGGCAGCCTGGTCTGGTGGTTGGCGACCCTGCACGTAGCAGGGGGTTGAAACTACATGATCATTGTGGTCCTTTTCAACCCAGGCCATTCTGTGATTCTAAACTCTGGCAACGTTTGATGTATTTTTTTTTAAATGTAGAGAGGATGTGTGCTATTAAAACAGACTGTTTGTGAAATTTCATTTGTAATTTAAACAGGAAATCTTTATCTGGGAGTAACAGAGAAAGCGGTGACTTCAGATTTCTTATTAGTGGTATCATTCACACATTTGAATTGTTTTTGCTTTTCTAATTTGTGCTACATCTGGAGATGAAGTAATCTTACCAAGTGCCTAGAGTTTCTTGTCTCTGAAACCAATATATCTCAGGGACTTCAAATTGCTATTAATCAATTAAGATTGAATTTTAGATAAAATGTAGACATTACAGATTAATGGAAACCTTAGGACTAGTTTCAGTTGTGGATTTAAATTAACTTGCCATAAAGAAGTACCAGTGTTGGAAATCTGTTACTACCTTCAGGGGTTGTCTTTCAACTGTGAAAATGCTGTATCTCCTGTGTAGTTTTGTCCTTTTGAATTAGCCTGAATTTTCTTCTTCTTTTGTTTTGTTTTTCAGGAGAAATGTGCTACACCGTGAATTTGGAAAATGCATTCATTTGTTCTGATATACCTTAGGCTAAAATAACTGATTGATTGCTGGATTCCTTTTATTTCTTTGTTTTGTTTCTGTTTGTCTATGAGTTGCCTTTTCAAGTATGTAATGTATTGTTCAGTTAAAGGCTCAAGCAGCTAAAGAAGCTTGTTTACCAGACTTAATGCTCTCCTTACAAACTTAATCTAAGTGCTATCCAGGACTTGAAAGTACTTGTTTGTTTTTCCTGGCCACAAAGGTGTGGATGGCTTTCTGAAAGGCAAGGAGTGGCAGTTAGAGCTCTGACAGACCCTTGCTCTTTAATATATTGTGAGCACCACTTACAAGGTTTCACAGATATTATTGGTACATATCATAGAGTGGTTGAGTTTGGAAGGGACCTTTAAGATCATCTAGTTCCATCTCTCTGCTATAGCACACCTCCCTCTTGACCAGGTTGCTCAAAGCCCCATCCAGCCTGGCCTTGAATGCTTCCAGAGAGGGGGCATCCGCAGCCTCATGAGGCAAATGTATTCCAGTGTCTCACCACCCTCACAGTAAAGAATTTCTTCCTAATATCTAGTCTAATTCTACCTCTTTCAATTTAAAGCCATATCCCCTTGTTCTGTTGCTCCATGCCCTTATAAAAAGTCTCTCTCCAACTTTCCTGTAGGCACCCTTCAGATACTGGAAGGCTGCAATAAAGTTCCCCAGGAGCCTTCTCTTCTCCAGCTTGAACAGCCTCAGCTCTCTCTGTCCTCGTAGGAGAGGTGCTCCAGCCCTCTGATCATCTCTGTGGCCCTCCTCTGGCCCTGTTCCAACAGCTCCATGTCCTTCTTGTGTTGGGGCCCTCAGAACTGGATGCAGTACTCCAGGTGGGGTCCCGTGAGAGCAGATTAGAGGGGCAGAATCACCTCCCTCGACCTGCTGGTCACACTTCTCTTACATGCTTAAGCCAGAAGTTCCCAAATGTTCAGTGACTTAAAGATGTTTCTTTAAACGCACTAGTAACAAGGGTTGCTATTACAGTGACAATTCAGAAATTAGCAGGGTCATCTTCGGTCACTGCTTCTTGATATCGAGAGTTTTATGCTCAGTTTTGTCTCCATGTCTATTGACTGAAAAATGGGGAAGAAATTTTCCTTCTCCATAGGTGACTGAAATTGAACTTTGACATATCTTGTCAAGGGAGAAATAGCACAGTTGGAACACTGATCTGATGAGAATAGCTTGTGCCCATTGACAGTATCAAAGACTGTTTTGCAGGAGCTGTAGCGTTCTTTGAAGCCTTGTTTGGGGACGTTGATTTGAAGAAGCTTGCTTTATTTTCAAGGCTTAGTCTCTTTTGACAAATTATCTTGTGTCAGCTTAGCATTGTTGTGTTTTGTATCGCCCTGAAATAAGGTTCCTCCATTTGTTAGGTTTGAGTTTTCAGCTTTTCCTGACCTTTGTCGCAAGGATGGGAGAGCTAAAAAGGAGCAGTGGAATAATTGAATTATATTAGTAAGAGTTGCAGTCCGTAACACAGCAGCTCAGATGTGCATTGTGACTTTCTTTGCTGACTTATAAACATCAGTGTCTGTTTTGGTACTTGGAAAGTGGAGATTATATCTCTTTTAAGTGGAAGATGTCAGTGCAGTTCTTGACATGTAACGCTTCGCATCTGGCTTTGTGAGAGTATTCAGAAAGAACAGAAGTGAGAATACTCATTTATCTAGCAGCATCTGGTAGATTTTTTTTTTTTTTAGATTTGTTTCATAAGATAATGAAATACCAAAGAGCCTGACGTTAGAAATTTTGCTAAACGTCTGGTTTTGGCTTGTAAGCAGGCATAGTGTTCTTGGGTCGTGGCTGTGGGTATGTCAGCCTGACAGCTTCACCAGTAACTAACTGTTCCACACAGACTACAGACTGGAAGAGAAAGATCTCATTGCAAAACTTCGTGAACTTAATTATGACTTGAGTGATGATAGAATCATAGACTGGCTTGGGTTGGAAGGGCCCTCAAGGATCATGAATCTCCAACCCCCCTGCCACAGGCAGGGCCACCAACCTCCCCATTCAATACTAGACCAGGCTGCCCAGGGCCCCATCCAACCTGGCCTTGAACACCTCCCGGGACGGGGCATCCACAGCCTCTCTGGGCAGCCTGTTCCAGCACCTCACCACTCTCTCTGTAAAGAACTTCCCCCTGACAACCTAAATCTTCCCTCCCTCAACTTCAAACCATTTTCCCTTGTCCTGCAGTTATCTACCCTTTCAAAGAGTTGATTCCCCTCCTGTTTGTAGGCTCTCTTTAGGTACTGAAAGGCTGCAATGAGGTCACCCCGCAGCCTTCTCTTCTTCAGGCTGAACAAGCCCAGCTCAGGTCCCCTGATCATCTGTGGATGTGCTCTTCTGTGGACCCCCTCCAACAGCTCCCTGTCTTTTTTGCATTGGGAGCCCAGACCTGGACACAGTACTCCAGATGGGGCCTCACAAGAGCAGAGTAGAGGGGGACAATCAGCTCCCTGTCCCTGCTGGCCACCCCTCTCCTGATGGAGCCCAAGATACCATTTGCTTTCCGAGCTGCAAGAGCACACTGCTGGCTCGCTCATGTTGAGATTTTCATCCACCAGGACCCCCCCAGGTCCTTCTCTGCAGGGCTGTTCTCAAGGACTGTTCCTCCCAGTCTGTACAGTGATGTGTAAGGTTGTAGCACAACTTGTTAACTGTTTTATGTTCTCGCTTCTTAACAGCATATGCTAACCAATAGTTACTACATTTATTTGTTTTACCATTTTGCACCTTGAATATGATGCTTTAGTACCTTTGTGCTTAGGTGTACGTTCTGTGGGAATAAACTTGTGTCGGTTTATGGTTTTTAAAGGATTGTGCCTTTGCTGAGTTTTCCCTCTTTAAGATTTGGAGTCTAGTTTTATGCAGTGAAATGGTTCAGCTTTGTCTTGTGGTGGCTTTGAGAGATGCCTTTTCAGCTTGGCTTGAGGTTACACATTTGAGTACGTTAAGCTGAGAAATGACTGCAGTCAGATGCTGTGGATGTCAAACGTGGTATTGCCTTCATCGCTAACATCTTGCTAGGCTGCAGCTAATCCTGTGTATGGAGGTTTTAGCAGATGGTTGTCCTCCCAGCCTGAAAGCTAGCAAGGAATCCAGGGGCTTAGGTTGGGAGATCGTTTTTTGTTTTAGCTGGGGAAAATGTTAAAGCTTTCCATTGGTGTAAATCTCTTGTAAATAATACATACTGACTCTGTACATGTTGGGGCTTGCAGGTCATATGAAAGCTTGTTCTTAAGTGATAATGCTTCCTTAAAGGGAAACTTCTTTTATACCTGTTGGGTTATGCTGTGTTTGCTTCTGGAGCTGTAAGAAGATGCTGATAACTGCTGTATTTTTAAAATAATTCATCTGAAGCATGAGCTTTCAATACCTACTTTTTAAGAAATTCTAATTCATTCACTGGATCATTTTAAGCCTGTTGCATAAAATAAAAACAGGTTGTGCTTATGAATCTGCACACTTTAAAGCTTACAAAAGCTCAGCAGATAGGTCCAGTACATAGCATGGTGTTATATGGCACCTGGCTTCCTTGTCATCAGATGAGTGAAGCATGTTTCTGGTCTTAGAAGCAAGGTCCATCAAGGCAAAGATAGCCTAACTGCACTGAGATCTGTCATGGAGCAGTTCCTTCACTACTGGGATCATTGTCTGCTCCTGTGGGAGAGAAGAGATGATCAAGAAGGGGGAGCAGGCTAAACAAATCTTATTTAAACAGAAGGCATAAAACTGAGAAACGTGGCCAGTGCATACATGTATGCATACGTGTATTTTTCACATACATTCTATAATTCCAACAGCTGATGTATTTGATGTGGAATCTGTGGTCATATATCAGAATCTAGTGGCCAGAGGCATGAATGCTTGCATCATCAGGCCAGAAATCATGTCAGTATGCATCCGGTCATGATCAGAGCATGGCAGCCAGGTGTAACCCTCACAGCCTCTTCTGTTCCATGTCCTTGTGGGAGAGACCGTAGCCCTAACACTGCGCTGCTGAGTTTTGCATGGCCCTGGGTCCCCTGACACACTGGGTTTTTAAAGGCGTGATGATGACAGGGAGCCCCGTTCCTGGGAGTGCTGTGAAGTTGTCTAGGTGACATCTCCTGCTTGCTCTGCAAACGGAGGAGCAGCTCAGCACTTAGTGGTGCATACTGCCTGCATTGTGTCATTTAAAGAAGGAAAGAAAGAAAATGTGCCGGCGCTGCTTCAGATCTCAAACTGTGTACAAGAAGCTTAAAAGGAAATGTAGAAGAATGCCAAAAAAGGTAAAACTCAGGTGATGTGGAGATTGCCTTAAGACACGTATGGAAGCTCAGAAAATGTATTCAGCTACTCAGAAAAACATCCACGAAGCTGATAACCTCTCCGAAGAATTTTTCTGAAGAGTGATAGCTCTCTAAATGAGGAAGAGATGGGAGATTTCTTGCACGTCAAGTGTAAAACCATAATGCAGTAGTCAAATGTTTTGAAAAGCAATTTGTTAAAAGCAAACAACTAGTGAAGAACAATATTGAGACAGGATTGTAATAGGATAGGATCATTGGGGCTGAAATAATGGAAGCGTAAAGCAAAGATAAAACCCAATTGAAGAGCTGAGTGAATGATTTGTCATTAGAAAGAAGCTTAGAGTCTTCCCAGTACAGCTTTCATGAAGGGTTCACTCTGAGTAACCATCTTCAGTTAAAGTATTGTTAGAGATACATTGATGAAATGAATAGTAATGCTTGCTTCGTGCCACGCTCTTTTTATCTTTACTACAACAAAAATATTAAGCTACTAAACAGTTAAAAATGGCATATTTTTCTTAAATCTGCTTTGTTTCTTGAATGGTAGGTGACAAATGTTATGGTTATCCCCTAAGGAGTTTCAAATGTGGTCTGATTTTTTTGTGTGTGTGTTCAGTAGAAAATATTCTCAAGTATTATCACAGATAATTGAAAAAATGGAGGTGGAAATCATAATTTGGGATCAAAGTGGAAGCTAAGTTCTGCCTTGCATCTATTAGATCTCTGAAATTCCATAATCTGGTGCTTACAGTACTGGTTTTGGTGTGAGGGGAGATGCTAAAGGGCGCTCAGGTTAACTGATGGGTCGTGCTGGGGTATGGCTTAAATGTAGAAGGTTTGGTGTCCAGCACATTCAGAATGATCCAGAAAAAAAGTTTTATAGTAGAAAACTAAGACAGATTTGTCTAACTAAGCAGAGTTATCATGGGAAGTATTGAAAAGCATTTTTAGACTATTTAGTGGCCTTACATTTGACTTCATTATTGAGATAAGTATAAAATTCTAGTATGGCTAGCAACTTGAATGATTGACCAAGCTAGCTGCGTACAGTGACTTTACAGGTTCTTCATCTTTTACCCATTCCCTAGCTCTCCAATTCCTTCCCATACCTCAGCAGTCGGGCTTAGGTGATTGCAGGAATCAAGTGGTATAACAAAATGATGAGGGAGGGGAAAAGTGTGGTTCTGGTAGATGCTGTGGTGCGGGTGTCCTCTTACTGCAATGAGGACTTGTCTTGCTTGAGGCAGCACGTTTCATGCTTGTAGATGTAAAGTGAGACTTGTGTTGACCTGAGTTGGTTAATCAAGCACTGAGCAGGAAGACAAGTCTTCCTTATGGTTAAGTCAGCGTAAGATAATTAAATGGATGCTGCAGTGCAAACGGGTTGAGAGCAGCAAAGCTGGGGGTAATGTTCACATTGAATTTGCGTCCCATGTAGGCTCATGTGAAGAGCTCTCATTTCATTTACCCATGTGTGAGCTTTAGGATGTTCAGTGTTACCCTAGATGGCTGGTGGGCAGTAATGTTGGTTTCTGTGTATTGCTCATTTTGACAGAAGTTATTTGCCCAAACTCAAAAGTGGCAGTGAAGGTCAATAGCAAGGATGGAACATAGGAAGTATTTTAATAGGTGAGTTTTAGTTAGTGTGGCTGATCTTCCTAGGCTGCCAGCAGTCATTCAGTCCTCATTTTGGTTACATTCTGATGGTACACCTTCACTGTAAAATGAACCTAGGGAGAGCGCTTTCACTAAGATAAACTGTTCTTACTGAATCTTTTAATCCCTCTTAGCTAAGAGGGATAACTGTACTGTAGGGAATGCATATTGAGTGCCTGGTATCTTTCTGGAATTAAGACTCGTATGGGCTCATTTTCCCTTACAGTGTTTAGGCTATAGATTTGAAGTAGACTCTGTGCCATTGTACCACTTGGTTTCCTTTTGCCACGAGCCTAACTTGTCTTTGCATCCAACTCAGTTGTCTTCTGTCACTCATGGCCTATTCTGGCCAGATGATAGACATAGGTTACGTGTTTGGGTCATGAATGTAGTCATAGGAATCTTGAGACTGTCTGAACCTGTATTTGCTGCTGCTTTTTGTGCATGTACATAAACACCAGAAGAGTCATTCCAGTGAAACTCTGTGGAGAAGTAAATATTTTCTGTCTTTAGGATACTTATTGTGGTTTATAGCAAAGCTTTCTGTAAGGTGTGTAATCTCTTTTTAAAAAACGAGAACAGAACGACTCATGCATCTTACTAGGAGAGATTGAGTTCTAAATTATACACACACATTATTCCCTATCTTTGAATGAATAACTGTACTTTTGACCTAGATACAATAGATTCCAAAACATACACAAAACTTCACTTATATATAAACTTTTTTCTTTTTCTTCCAGACTATGAGAAGACACAGAAACGAAGTTACAATTGAATTACGGAAGGTGAGTGCTTCTATTTTTCAGTGTTGATTTTCTTATAATGCTTTGGTATCTTTGCTGAATATTTTCCCATAAACTTTGTTGTTTGAGCTCAGACTTGTATAGAGAAGTTGTGTATTTGTAGGCTATGAACTGTGGATTCTAATGTTAGTTTTACTCCGCCAGTCCATAGGCTCTGTAGGGCAGAACTGAGTACTGATTTACTCAGATTTATGTCTTGGAAGTGAATGCTTCAGTTTCTGTACCAGTTCTCAAATTATTGCAAAGCTGTCAGCTGTTTGAATGTTTGAAGTCTCTGAATGGGAAAAAAGAGTTTTAGCACTTAGAAGATACGAAAGTTACTGTTTTAAGTTTATGTGGCAAGATTTTGGTAGCCAGGGCTGCAGGGCTGGCTTCTGTGAACAGCACCCAGCAGCTGCCCTGTGTCAGATCACAGGCAGCTCCAGCTGCTCCAACAGAGACCTGCTGCTGGCTGGAGCTGAGCTGTGAGTGACGTTGGTTGTGCTCTGAGAGAGCAGACTTAGGAAAAGGAAAAACCTCTGTGCAACAGCAGCTGAAAGGGGAGAGAGAAATGTGAGAGAAACAGCTCTGCAGCCCCCAACATCAATGCAGAAGGAGGGCAGGAGGTTTCCCTGCAGCCCATAGAGAGGCCCATGGAGGGAGTAGGCCATTCCCCTTTAGCCTTTGGAGTACTGTGTGGAGCAGATATCCTTGTGCATCCTATGGAGGAGCCCATGGTGCAGCAGGGGCAGAGGGTGACCATAAAGGAGCCGCAGAGACAAAGTGTTGTGGACTGATCACAGCCTGTTCCCCTGTGCTGCTCAGAGTAGGAGGAAGAAGGTGTTCTTAGTTTGCTTTTAATTTCCCACTGCTCCAGTCTGTTAGCAGTAAGCACTAAATTACATTGATCTCCCTATGGTGAGTTTGTTTTCTCTGTGAGTGATCTCCCTGTCCTTATCTCAACCTTTGAGCCCCTTTTCATTGTATTTTCTCCCTCGCTTTGAGGAGGAAGAGTAAAAGCAGTGTGGTGGAGTTGAGCTGCCCAGCAGTGGTGTGAAACAACCATAGTTAGCAAGTTTTATTTTCTGCACTGTAGAGGAAGTTGATTTTTAGGGTCAGATTTTGGTTATATAGGTTAAATGCCAGTGTAGCTGGGAAGATGATAACCATGAGTAGTGAATCTGGTTCAGTTCTCTGCCTAAATACAGGACTTGTTGCACCTTTGTCATTTATAAAATATTTCCAGCAGCCTTTCTAGGCATCTCAGAGGCTTGCTGCTGGAGGACATGTCCACAGGCTGAACTACATCTGGGCCATATATGTAAAGAGAAGGGTACCTTTGGGGTACCTTCAGTGTACTTGAAGATAGATCTTGTCCCTTTTAGACTTACCTTATTGAGGCAAATGCAGTTCTTCCCTCTTTATGTGCAAATACCTAAATTTAACTCATTGCTACTCATCAGTTTCAGATTGCCAGCATTTTCCTGGAAATGTAGAGCCTCAGCTGAGGTTTAAATCGTGCTGAGAACAGTGAAGGACAATTCTTTACACAGTGTTCCTATTTATATTGAGTATGTCGTTGAGTAAAACTCAGCCTGTGACCCATAATATCCTTTGGACACTGCCTGTAGTACCACAAAACAAAGGTAGTTGTTGGTGCTCTACTTGCATAGTTCAGTAGATGCAGTTTTAGACATGATGACTTCTTTTGAATTCCATGTGCTTTTTCCAGACTTCCTTGACTTGAATTTCCATTCTGATTTCCAGTATTCTTCAAAGCCTCCTCAGCTTGGTATTCCCTTAGTGACTTGATGGAGGTGTATGCTTTGAATATTCCAGATTTGGGCCAAGTTCCTTCGGGTCTCCCTTTGATGCATTTCTCCATTCTGCCATTTGATTCACTTGATCATGTGCATAGGGTGTTCTTGAAAGTGCATCCTCCCCCCACGTTCGTGTAAACTTGTTTTTTGCATTGTTTGCACACCGGGAGAAGTCAAAAGCCTTGTTAACATCAAGGTGAGATGGAAACTGTATTGACTTCTTTTGATAAATCTTTTACTTGATTTTTGTAGGATATACCAAGAATCTTATGCTAATATTTTTTGGGATCCTTCTGTTCTATAAAAACTCAAAAAAGATTTTTTTTTTTTAAAGAATTACTCCTGTCTTTTGTTATGATATTAAAAAAAAAAAAAAAATGCTTGTGGGATTTATCCTTAGAATAAAAGGGATCATTACAGAAACCTAATTGGACCCAGATGACTGGAAAAAAAAAAATCTTAACTACTTACATGAGTGTGATGCATCATCTAAAAGTTGTTTAATGCTTTCATATTTTCTTAATCGAAGAAACTAGCTGAACATGTCTGAAAGTTTTGTGTAGCTTAACTTGACTGTGGCCTCATCAATCCTGACAGAGAAACTGAGGTGTGGAGAAACCTGTCTCTGTATGTAGCTCAGCTAGCAAGTGGAAAATTAAATAAGCAAGCTTTTACTAAAATGAGATTCAGGTAATTAATATGATATTTGAATTATCATCATAAGATTCAGCTGCTATTACGGCAGAGGCCCTCTGTTTTTCAGAGCCAGCATGTTGACTCAGTGTAAAACTTGCTGTGTAACTGAGCTGTGCCGTGGAGAGCCATTCATAGCACTTGGGCAGGCCTGTGCCCGTTAGCAAAGCAGTGCTGTAAAAGATGGCTTATCTAATGCAGCATATCCTCATACAGCTGCTTCAGTTGTGAGACTGCTTACAAGTATTCCATCACATGAACAGGTCAGTTACACACTTGAAGGCATGTAAGCACTGGATGTAGGTCGTGCTGTAAATCATAAGTGAACAGCAGCTGCAGAACACTTGAACACAGGAAGTTGTGTTCTTTTGGAGTGTTTGCTGAGTGCCTTCCACTGCAGACACCCAAAGTCATCTGCGTTAAAAGAGATTCAACGTGCATCCAAGTTGTTGGTTTGCAGCAACTGAACTACTGCTGCTGGTGGCCACCTGGTTTTCTGCAAGAACTCTGTGGCAGATGTGAGGCCACTGCTTCTGGTGTAGACTTGGGACTGAAATGTAAAGGGGTAAATGATTTTACTAAGTTCCAGCAGTAGAGTGGATCAAATGTAATGTTGTTGCTTCAGTTTTCAGCTTTACAGCTAACACTGCTACTCTAGCACGAGTGTGTCAAATTCAGGAAATGCCTGTGTTGGCATGACTTCAGTAATCCATGTGTGTCCCTTCATGGATATCTTTTCTCAATCCCAACCTTCCAGATGCTAAGTGTGCACCTGGCTTTTGAAGAAAACAAGCAAACCGAACATATTCTTGATTCCTACAATTAAAGGACTGGATAGATACAGATCTGTCTTTTGAATCAACTTGTGTGTAACTATTAAATCAATGGATCTGGTGAAGTTACAAAAGAGACATGTAAGCAAGATGGAATAAATAAATCACAGCTTTGAACAGTAATAAACAATTTGTGTGCATTAACGTGAGCTGCTTATTTTCTTGAAATTCCAGACATCAAGTTGCAACACATAGTGTTTCAAAAATATATTAACCTTATTTGCTGTCTCCATAACATGCTGCAGCTCTTATTCAGAAGGCAACTTCAGCTTTTTTTACATTTTTTTTTTCCCAACCACTTACTTGTGTATCAGCTGAGCAAGTGAAGTTGTTTCCGACATAGCAGTTGTCCAGCAAAATGCTGGCCCAGTCCTGGGTTGGCACTGTCAGATGACAGTCAGATGACACTCCTACTAGTCAGGTGTCCTTCTCTGATTCCATATTGGCCTTGCTAAACACTTTAATTTAGCGTTTAACACTTTAAGAGTGGACTTGCTATGCTTCTTTGATTGACAGAATCATGGAATTGTGGGGGTTGGAAGGGACCTCTAGAGAGCATTGAATCCAACCCCCCTGCAAAGCAGGCTCCCTACAGCAGGCTGCACAGGAAGGCATCCAGCTGGGTCTTGAATATATCCAAAGGAGGACACTCCACAGCCTCCTTGGACAGCCTGTACCAGTGTGAAAAGAGGATCTTGTTTTCTGGCTATACTATGAGCGCAACAGTGGTCCTAAGAGGTTAAAAAGTAGCTACCTCTCTTTCCAGAAAAATAAAATAATGGTGCCAGTTTTAAACTTCTCAATATGTAGTGGTGGAGGAGGGTTAGGATTCAGTTTAAAGTTCTGTACTTGAATGAAACCTGTAACTATATTGCTTTTAGGGATCCTTTGGTTCTAGGCAATTTTTGTAAATTTTTTTTTTTTTTTTTAGGGAGGATAAAGCTCTCAACTTGGGCCATTTATTTGCTCTAAGAAGGATACTAGTTAGCCAGATTAGTGCTAGTACAGTCATTAGGTCACATGCTATCCTTCATTTAAAGCATTATACTTCTAACTTCAGCAGAAATAGAGGATGCTGTCCTCCTTTATCATGCGCTAACTAGAACCCTAAAAGCTTCCAGGTCCCTCACAAGGTGTTTATTTTTGACTTTGGCAAACTCAGCTGTCTGAGAGCTCACAGACATGAGCTCATGAAAGCTCTAATTGACAATTAACTTTGATGCAATACAAAGCAGTTATTTTCTAACCAGTGTGTGGATTAAGGAGCCATGGGCATACATCCATTTACCTGCTTCTCTGGCATACAGTACTTATCTCTATTCTGATCCTTCTTAAATAAGATTTCTTACGTGTGCAGTACCTCCCAGCTACAGTCATGAGCCTTGAAGAGAAAGGTCTGTATTCATCTTGCTGGGAGGGATATGGTGGGGAAGATGAGAGTGCAAAAGAAAAAACAAATCTTCCTAGAATCACCAAGGTTGGAAAGGACTCTGAGATCATCCAGTCCAACTGTCCACCTGCCATCAGTATTTCCCCACTAAACCATGTTGTTTAGTATAACATCTAAGCATTTCTTAAACATCTCCAAAGTTGTGTTCAGTTTAGACAGCAAAACCTCCTTTGTTTATGTGTTTTTTCACAGAATGGCTGAGGTTGCAGGGCCAAGCAGAGGTGCCCAGGGCCACATCCAGGCAGCTCTGGGAGATCTCCAAGGAGGAAACCTCACAGTGCTGGCCAGTGCTCCATCACTGCACAGCACAGAAGTGCTCCTGGTTTTCAGGGAGAACCTCCTGTGCTCCTGTTTGTGCCCATGGCCTTTGGTCCTGGCACTGGGCACCACTGGCAGAGCCTGGCTTTGACCTCTGGCACCCTCCCTCCAGGGGTTTACTGATGAGATTCCCCTGCTCTCTAGATTGAACAGTCTCAGCTCCCGTAGCCTTTTTTCATGGGACTGGTCCCTTCACTGTTTCTCTCTTTCTTTGCTACACTCTCTTCAGTATATGCACATCTTTCTGCTGGGGGGCCTAGAACTGGACATAGCTCTCCAGATGTGCCACCAGTGTTGAGTAGAGGGGAAGTCTCACCTTCCTAGATCTGCTTGGCAACACTTCTCAGTGTAGCCCAGGATCAGTGGGCCTTCTTTGTGATGGGGGCACATTGCTGGCTTGTGTCCAGCTTGATGTCTGCCAAAACTGCCATGTGCTTTTCCACTGAACTGCTTTCCAGCTGAGTGGTCCCCAGCATGTCCTGGTGCCTGAGGCTGTTCCTCCTAGGGTGCAGGGCTTTGTACATCTCCTTGCAAAACGTTCACGAGGTTCCTATTGTCACAATTGCAGACTGTTGAAGTCTGGATAGCAGCTCAACCCTCTGCTCTCTCAGCTGCTCCTCACAATTTTGCATCTTCTGCAAACCTTGAGGATACAGATCATTAATGAAGATGTTAAAAAGGACTGAACCCAGTGTTGTCCCCTGGGGCTCACTGTTAGTTTCTATTCTCTATTAAGATTTTGTGACACTGGCCAGTAGTTAGAACAGTTTTCAACTGAAGTCACTGCCCAGCCAGTCCATTCATCAACAGCTTATCTTTGAGAATTTCACAGAGGACCGTGTCAAAGGCTTTACTGTATTCACAGCTCCCCCTTCAATTCACCAGGCTGGTAATTTCATTGTCAAAGCTTCTAAGTTTGGTCAAGCATGATGTCTCCTTGATGAGTCCATGCTGACCACTGGTATTTTCTTCCCCTTCGTGGGGCTGGAAGTGGTTTCCAGCTGGTCCATCGCCTTTCCAGGAACCAAGATGAGACTAATCAGCCTGTAGTTCCCTGTGTCCTCTTGTAGCCATTCTTGGAGAATGGAGGCATCATGTTTTCTTTCCTCCAGTCTTTGAACACGTCTCCTCGTTGCTGTGATCGAAAAGGAATTACAGAGTGGCTTCACAGTGACATCTGCAAGCTCCCTCAGCACTTTGGATACATTTCATCAGGACCTATGGATTTTTTTTATGTTTGATCTGCTTAAATGCCCTCACCTGAACCTCTTCCACCAAAGGTACATTTTCCTCCACTCCTTGATCTCTGGATCCGGGCTTTCCTGAAGACCAGTCTTGCTGATGACAACTGAAGCAAAGAAGGTACCTTGACCTTTTCCCTGTTTTCTGTAACCATATCTCTTGTTTCATTCAACAGTGGGCCCCCACTGTCTTGCTTTTGTTACAGATACACTTACAGAAGCTCATCTTGCTGCCCTTAACATCCTTGGCCAGATTCAGTTCTGTTAGAGCCTTAACTTTCCTAACTTGTAGGATGTAGATTTAATTTTCTTCACTCCCTACGGTCACTGCTAATTTTTTTCTTCTGGATAGCATCTTTGTATGCTTAACAAATGGCCAGAGAACATGTTCCTATGTCATTATCTCAAGGCTTTCTGATTGTTTTTTTTTCCCTTCGTCATGCCCTTAAATCTCTGTAGGTGTTAATAAGTTTTATAAGATGGTAATAATAAGTCAGTAAGTAGAGCCAACTAATGGTCCTTTCCCAACAATTAAAGAAATTAAATCTTTCCCTAGGTTCATATCCCAGAGCTGTTTCTAGAAATCCATTCAAGCTTTCATTAAGAAGATGTTCAGTAGAGGTTTTCAGAACATGCCTTCACCACTCTGATGTTGGATCTGCGGGCATTTTATTCCTTTCATGATGGACTGCAGCCAGTGCTCTACGGTGCCCCACTCCAATCAAAAATAAATCTAAAAGATTTTGAAATTATATTTAAGTGAAAACCCTAAGAATTAGCACAGCTTGTTCTCTCTCAGCAGTGGTACCTTAGAAGAGATGTCCAGACAGCTCAGATGTCCTTCTTTCTAGACACTGTTTGTGGATCTTTCCCTGATGTGAAGAAGTATTTGATAAAGTTTCTTTCACCTGAAGGCAATCATTTTCTTGTTTCTCTTCACTTGAATCTTCTTCAATTGAAGAAAAGTTGAGAAGTATATATGATTATATATTTCTTAACACCTTTCACAAGTCCATTAGCATGTCCCATTGCCGTGTTCTGAGGTAGTAAGCTGAACTCAATACATAGTTTGATGGATATAATTTTTGACCAGAAGAATTCTTCCATCTTGTTTGCATTGATAGGCATTTTTTTTAATCCTGTGGCCATCACCCAAGAAGGTAAACAAGAAGTAGCAGGATTTGCATGCTTAGTGGTAGTTAAATTTAACCTATCCACTGTCAATGAACCAAACAGGGTGGGTGTCTATCATCAAAGGCTGTGAATGGATCATCACAGTGCTCTCATGATATTGTTATTGTTCCTGTTTGGCATTCTTGCCAGTCATATATGTCCACAACCCTTTTGTTCGTATGGAAACATCTGTAGACTGTTGTAGTGTGATCTTTACCAGAACACTGACAAGCTCATAACCAGCAGTCAGCTGCTGCTAATAAACTTGCAGACTTCATTATAGCTAACAGGCATGGTTCAGGCACTGGTTCAGGACTTTTCCTTTTGAAGGAGAAGACCTGCATTGTTTCCTTGGTGACAAGGCCCTACCCTTCAGCAGGAATTCCAATCTCCTCTTGAAAGATTTCCCACCAGTCTTTGAGCAGAGTGGCTGTATCCAGGTGGGTTTATTTGTCTTCAGCTTCACCACAGAAGCCCACAGAGGCTGGTGCTGTGATATAAACAAAAAAAAAAAAGAGGGGGTTTCACCATATGACAAAATGCAAGTGTTTTAAGATTATGCCAAGGTGCAAATCATGTTTTATTTTACCTTATGCAGGGGAGCAATCAGTCTATGGAAGTACTATATACACTGCTGTTTCAAATAGCCTTAGAGCTGCTTTTTAAGACTAGAAGGTTCCATGAATGTTTTGAATTTATAAGACATGCTCATAAGAACAGCTTTTTTTTTTTTTTCTTCACTTAGATGATCTCCAGAGGTGCCTTCCAACCCCAAATATTCTCAGTAAGAAATTTTTAGTGCTTTTCAGTAAGTGCTGGCCTGTCTGCCTCAGGCCCATGCAGAAGCTCCATTCCTCTTCTGTATGTTCTTGCCAGTTTTTCAGTCCAACCATCTGCAAACAATGAGCAGCTCCAGGAACTTTCTTGTTCAATCTCAGTTTTCCTGGCTCAGGTCATGCTTTCTGAGCTTGTTGCACTGTATGACTGACAGCCTGAAGATGTTGCCTGCATTCACAGAAATTCTAGCTATGGTCAGTTATGTCCTGGGAAATTCAGTTCTCTCCTACAGATAAACGAGGGCATTATATCTTACATGGCTGTTCCTGCTTATTTTGGTTAACACCAACATTAGGAGTTATTCTCTTGGGCACACTCATACTGCCAAAGGAATTGGCTATTGTGTGTGCAGGTGTAAGGGGCTCTTCAGGGAGCTATTTACTAAAACAGGGGAAAACCAGGTTTTTGGTTAGTACAGTTATACTGTATCTTCTGGCCATTTTTAACATGCATCTAGAAATGGAAGACTTACCAGTGTTACACAGTATCACCGTATTAAGATTTCTTAGTAGTCTGGCGCAGTTCTTCTTTAGTTGGGAGACCCTGTCCCTCAGTAGGATTTCACAGAAGCAAAAGAATGGCTTGGGTTGGAAGAGACCTTAAAGACTATCAAATTCCAACCCTCTTGCCATGGGCAGGGCTGCCACCTGCTAGATCAGGATGACCAGGGGCCACATCCAGCCCAGCCTTGAACATCCTTGAAGATCCACAGCTTCTCTATGAGGCTCCTATTCCATTACCTCACCGCCTTCATAGTAAATTTTTAAACCTAGATTATGTATGTTTTATGGATCAGAATTTGAAATATTGTTGCTTTGCAATTCTCACTATTGGTGGCTTTGCAGTGGGATGATTCCATTCCTGCTATTCGCAGAGTTGCTCGTGGGAGCTGTTTTCTATCATTAGAACAGTTTTCCATGTCTTTTCATTTAGGGATTCATGAAAATTCCTTCCACGTAAATAGGATTTTTATGGGGAGTACCGTTTGGAGATACCCACCGCATCAGTGCATATGGACAATTTCTCTGTTCCTGATCTTCCTGTGCCCATTCCCAAGCTGCCCTCCTGCCCTCTTTGTCCAAATCCCTGAAAGATTTATAGGGAATTGGAGAAACTATGTTCACCACCCATTTTCTGGCCACAAGCAGAGAAAACTTGTGCACATCTCTCTAGATACTACTCAAGCAAACTATGTCAGCCTACAGTATTTGTATAGAAGCTCACTCACTATGAATAAACATGAAGCGTGCATCTTGAAGAATAATGCCTTCAGCCAGGTAATCTTTCTGAAGTGCTTTGTCTACTGGTATGCTCTAGAGTTACCACCTGGTGTTTGTGGGGGGTGATTTTCCAGTTGCTTGGCAGATGAAGGCTATTCCTTCCATTCTGTGCAGATGCTGTTCAGTCACCCACAATGTGGAACATGCTTTGTTCCATCTGTGATTTCTGTACTTTCAGCTTTATTCCAGCTCTTACCATCCTTGTATTTCAGGATGTTTGAGAGAGGTTATCAAGATGCATCTTCCTTGTTTTCTAGAGTAACTGGATACCACAGCCTGTATGTTACACTGTCATAGAGACACAGCCCTGAAGAGCACTGATAGCTCAAAATAATGTTTATTTTGAAGAGAGGCACACATCTATAGTGAGATACGCATCCGTATTCAGTACCATAGTTACAGTGTGACTTTGCTTCTTGCATCCAAAAACTCCTAGATGTTTCAAGCTAGCAAGTGAATCATACAGTTTCATCTGTTTCTAGATACTGTCATTTTAGAGGAAAAAAAAATGGAGGGTCGATGAAATTTGTGTTAGATATAAATGCAGTCCACATGTGTGTGAATATCTTACTGTTCCTATCCCTTTTAATAATGTGGTTTTTGTTACAAATGGATAGCATCCATTTAACATAAACACAGTTGACAGGATTTGGACCTTACTTCTGAATTTCCACATAGGATAAGACTGACTTGAAATGATTCTTTCATCCCTTCCACATTTTGGAGGGATCTCAGTGGAGGATGTCTGAGCTGTGCCTGTTCTGTGCCAGCACAGGTGATTTTGTGTGGAGTAAGCAGGGTACCTCCTTTCTCTCCCTGAATATGAAGATAGTTCCTTAAGATCAATGGATTCAATGGTGGGGGAATCCACTAAAACAGAGGTGTGAAAAAAAAGCAACACCTAAATAGGAGAATTTGCAGTTAGAGCTCTTGGGAAGCTTTGTTTTATTTTTTAGTGATGGGAAGCTTCTATAAGCAAGGAACTAGAAAGAACAAATAGTGATAGGACAAGGGGGAATGATTTTAAACTGAGACAGAGGAGATTTAGGTTAGATATTAGAAGGAAACTTTTCACTCAGAGGGTGGTGATGCACTGGAACAGGTTGCCCAAGGAGGTTGTGGATGCCCCATCCCTGGAGGCATTCAAGGCCAGGCTGGATGTGGCTCTGGACAGCCTGGTCTGGTGGTTGGCGACCCTGCTTGTAGCAGAGGGGTTGAAACGAGATGATCATTGTGGTCCTTTTCAACCCAGCCCATTCTGTGGTTCTATGATTCTGTGATGTTTCCTAACTGGATTTTTTTTTATTTCTATGAAAAGATAGTTCACATTTGCTGTAATTCTTGACTATTCTGGTTATTCCATCACTGCAATCAAGGGATCTGCATGAGTTCTGCATCTAAAAGGATTTCTAAAAAATGTAAGAGTAAAGATCACCTGTCTTTATTGCAGGATGTTGCAACGCATAGCTGAGCACCAGTGATAACGAATCACTCTTTGAAAACAAGTAAATATTACAGCTGAATGGCTATGGAGAGCAATTCTTAAAACAAACATACTTTACAAAAATCCTGTAAAGCTCTCTCCCTGAATTTTATGATCCAGCCAAATGCTTTAAGGGGAACTTAGTCTGAAAACTACCTTTTACCACTGTAGTTTGCTGCTAGTGACAAAGAAACTCAGTCCTTCCCAGTTGATGATTTGCAGTGAATTGTTTAACTTGCTCCAGCAGACAACCAGTGGCACTTCTGCACTAAGACCCCAGCTAATTCAGCCTGCATCTTTTCTATAGACAAGAAATGAATGCTGAAGCAGCATATGCACCCTAATAACTATTTTTCTTCCTGTACATTCGTGCATGTGTGGACTGCAGTGTGGCCAGTGTGAACTGAAGTGGTATTTCTGGGTGGAAGGAGAAGGAAGTACTGAAGGCATCAGGACATTCCTTCAGCATCAGTCCCTTCTCCCAGTTTTGGTGTGTTTTACAGTCACAGCACAAGTGCTCACGTAAGAGCCATCCATCTTGAGACAGGAAGGAACCGCTTCCTCACAGGGGAGTAATGCAGACCTGCACCTGGAGGGGCCTCTGGAAATCAGATCTTTTCCCTGCAGTTGCCAAAGCATTGACTGTGAGTTAGACAAACAGTGGCAAAATGTGCTTGAGCAAGGCCAGATTGACTCAGGTAGAATGGTGTTTGCTCTTTGCTTAAAATGGCAGCACCAAGTAGTTGGTGTGGGAGAATAAGAGGAATATGACACAGGTCTTCATGGTGAATCCATCTGTTAGCCACCCAGTATAGCTTGTCTGTGTGATGGTGTCTTCTCAGCATTGAACTGCCTGCTCATTTTTGTCTTCCTTCACTCCAAAAGAAACACTGTGTGGGGGGCTCCATTGAACATAATTCAGTTCAAAGGGTTTGGGGTACATTAGAAGCAAGGCATAATACGATACGATCTCTGTAGTCACTACTGACTGTGCAGCAGATAATTGTTTGGAAACTACAAAGCCTGCTGTTCAGTGCTAGGATAATACATTTGGTTTTGGTGTTATAGCTGTTTAATACACTTTTCCAGTGTTTTGCTTCATTGGAGATTGAAATCTTAATGTGCTTATTAAAAAAAAAAGGAAGTATTCAGATATACATGCTGCATCATCATTTTCTGCCGTCTTTTCTATCTGTAATTGTATCTCTAGACATAGCAAGCAAAAAATCTAACATTTGGAAAATGCCACTTTATACTTTTGGAATAATTATAATACTTTTAAGACATTGTAGATTGCAAAAGTGTCTGGATACAGTTGCAAGCACCGATTTGATTCCCTTCTTTTTTAATTAGGGCTCAAGGCCTTCTTATTAAAGGTATGAATATTGAACCATTACCTTATCACTGAAATGGCAGTGTTTTCTCTAATTCCTTAGAGGAGCTATGGCTGGAGGATGCTTTGTTGGAGCAGGCTGACTGTGAAATGCCACAGGTGTCAGTGCTGCTTTACACACAGGGCTAACACAGGGTTAAAACTAACGCAACAAGGGAACTTCAAAGTATGTTTAGCTGAAGATCTTACACTGGAAAATAGTTTCTGTTACATGTGGCTGAACACAAATGTCATCCAGATCTACGTGTACAGCAATTTTGTTAGAAAACTGCAGGTTTTTTTTTCCACTCAGATTTCATGGGCTACTATAGTTCTGTCTGAAATACTGTGAATTCTGCTTGCAGTTATAAATGGCTTTATAAAAACGATCCTATTTGAAGTCTTACTTTGAAAGGCGCTATTATATCATCACCCTACTAATTAACATTGAACATACGTATTTTTTGCCATTCCTTTCCAGAACAAAAGAGATGAACATCTTTTGAAAAAACGAAACGTTCCCCAAGAAGAAAGTTTAGAAGATTCTGATGTTGATGCTGACTTCAAAGCAGTAAGTCCCTCAATTCTGGAAATTACTTCTATAGCTTTTGTATTTCAAAACAAAGTGTTCTGTTTTTACTTTAACAGTGGAAGCCTTATAGTTATTTGAAAGCAAAATCGTGAACTGATGCACTGTTTAAATTAGTTTGCATAATATGTTGGAAAAGAAGGAAGCAAAAGCAACGAACTGACTAAAACATTTTGTTTTTCTTTTCAAGCAAAATGTAACACTAGAAGCTATACTGCAGGTATGTTACATTCATTTCTTCATTTATTTGTTTATAATTAGCAGTGCTTGTTCTGTGCATTTTTAGTTTTTATTGTTATTATTTCAGAACGCCACAAGTGACAACCCAGTGATCCAGCTGAGTGCTGTTCAAGCTGCAAGGTAAAAATGAATGAACAGAGGCACAGAAATGAACTCTCTACACATTTTTCGTGATGAAAGTTACTTATTTTACTTCTACATTTAATTTCACAGAAAACTCCTATCCAGTGACAGAAATCCACCTATTGATGACTTAATAAAATCTGGAATTTTGCCAATTCTGGTAAAATGCTTAGAAAGGGATGATAAGTAAGTATGCCTTTACAAATGTTCGTTTTCACTGAAAAACTCTATCCAGATGACTGTTCAAATGGAACTGAGGATCCATAGCATTTTATAGTCTAACACAATGGATCAGATTCCTTGACAGCAGAATATAAGTTCTCCAGGAATATTGTTTATTCTGCTGCTGAAACATCATTTTCTTTTTTAGTGCTTTCTTGAGTACATCTAGTTAACGGAGTATACCTTACTACATTTCTCATTGGTTCTGAATATTTCAGACTTTCCTGTTAACTATTTTTAAGAAACCTGCCTCAGACGTAGTGTGGGCATTTGAGAAGGCAGAGTGTATGCATGGTTGTAAACAAGGCTGTTCTGTATGCGGGAATACAGTTGTCATCTGTTTCATTGGGGTTATTAGCTCAAGTTTGTGGCTCCTTTCATTCCTATTGCATGGTGGGCTTTCTGGCTTTGTGCTGCTCCCTCGTGTGATAGAACACCACAGTAAGCACGCTTTGTGTTCTGATTCTTTGATGGAAAATGAGAGCTTCAGTAGAGGAGATACAACATGTTGTGTGTGTTGTTGCACGACTTTTGTGTCACGTAATGAAAAGTGCTGTATTCCACAATCTGTGAGCCTCTTATTGAGACAGATGGGGATTAACATGTTTGAGGTAAATGTTTTAGGCTATCTTTGGTCTCAGTGAGCCATAAATGTATTTACAGGATTTCCATTTTCAAAGTCATTTCTGCAACCACAAGGGCTAGGAGCTTCAAAAAGTGCAGACTGACATTTTGGGTGGAATGGGATGGCTGCAAAAAGATATGAAGTGTGACTAGCTTTGTTTCTAGTTTGTTTAGCAGAAGAGTTACTAAGAAAACAGCAGGCAGTAATATACAAATCAGGTGGTGTTTTGAAAGCAGGCAAATGCCTGTCTGCTCTAGTATTAGATGGTTCAGTGCTGTGAAAATTTAAGTTGAATTTTATTTAGGTTGTTTGTATGATTTATCTTTGTAAACATTTAAAAGGCCTTTTGAAACTGAACTCAGCACTTTCTTAGGCAGTCCTTTTAATTGTGATTGCTATGTAATGTTCAGTAAAGGTAAATTTTGCTAAGAGTTTGTGTAGCAGATAATTAAAGCTGTCGTTTGTGTTATAACTGAAAGTTTATCCCAAGGGCACTGAGATCACAGGGGGAAGAAAAATTCATTGTGTGCATGAGGACCAATTCAGAACTAGAATTTTAAAGCATTTGATCCTAGAATGTAAGGTTTATAGATGGCTGCTTACATGTGCTGTTTGCTTTTACAAATTTTTATATACACATCTTGTACCTCCATCTCTGTTTTTTTTCCAATCCTATCCCCAATAACTCCTTAAAATGCTTTGGAAACCAATGCATGAGAAAAGCTTAAGGGAAGCAGGTGATATGGCTGTATGTAAAACATTGAGGAAGATGTCAAAAATGAAAAGTAGTCACCTAATAGCAAATATTCTGTGCTACATCTGGGTCCTGGACACCTTGCTATTACTGTAATCACTTTAAGCCTTAAACTCTTTAATAGCTTTTACAACTCTTAACCTCTAAAATTTGCATGAACAAGTTTTCATGCTTTGTTTTATTAGACTGCTGTTGGCACAGACAACAATTGATGGATAAAATCTTAGTTTGGACATTCCCCTCACTTTTACTGTATTTGTAACTCATCTGCATTTAGTAAGTTAGGATCAGTACGGGTATGATGCTGTCCTTTGGTACTGATTGGTGTGCCTGTACCCTGTCTGTGATAGAGCAGACAGAAGTTTTTGTCCTTGTGTATCTGCTTGCATTTGATCTTGGATGTGATGTTAGAAAGGCTACAAGGTTTTGTTAGTCATGGTCAGCATGGTTAATTTGCTAAGAACTCCTAATGGCAGTAAGGCAGTTGCATTTTCTTTACTAAACATGCATGGCCTTTGGGTGGGTTGGGTGTGAAGAGGTGTCTGTTGCTTATTAGAGGGGCGTAATCAAATTTTATGATGGTGTGTACCAGAAGTCTTTCATACTGGAGGCAATTTGTTGATTAGAATAGCAGTCAGCTTCACTAGTTGGTGGATATTTCAACAGGTGTTACTGATTTCCTTTCTTTTTATTTTTTACTAACATGAGGTCAGAATGATAAACAGTTTAAAAAGCTCGTAGAATGTAAAATTTGTGTTTTTCTTTCCTCTCTGACCTTCTGAAATGTCCAAGCTTAGAGTTTTTCTAAAAAAATCTTGTAGCCAGGTGGCACTGCTTAAATGTAGCATCATGGAGTGCATACAGTGAATAGTGCTGAAGTGAACCATAAAATAATCTGAAGATCATTTCAAGTTACTACTGTAACATTATTTCATTACAGTCCTTCATTACAATTTGAAGCTGCATGGGCATTGACTAACATAGCATCAGGCACTTCTGCACAAACTCAAGCTGTTGTACAGTCTAGTAAGTATTACAATATGTTTATGGGAGGGTGTGGGTGTTTGGGGTTAAAGGGAAAAGGGATTTTTGGATAACAAATACCATTCGCTATCAAAACGATTAACACAATAAAAACATATGCCTGTCCTCTTTCTCAGAACTTTCTACTTTTACTCTTAAAGATTAATCTGTTTGTCAGTAATGATTAATATTAAGGAGCCCAGACCTGAATTTCCCTTAAAGAAGATAGAGAATGACAGATGATACAATGAGTGTGACAAAAATGTTAGTTCTTTCTAGTGTTGATTTTTGAATTCACGTACTGTTAATTCCCCTACAACTAAAACTTACATTAAAAAGTAATTCTTTTTACTTCCGTGGTGTGTTCATGAATCTTACTGAAGTTGTTAAATACGCGTAGTTATGTAAAATTGCCCATCTAAACATAGAGTTAAAATTACCTTCCTTTCCTTGACTGTGTGATTCGTCTCTCCTGTACGCACTGTTTGTTGTGCTGGCTTTGGCTCCTAACCAGCCTGTGAGACTTCCACTACCAAGAGACAGGAAATTAAAGTTAGTTGAAGATAAATTATGTTTGCTGAGTTGAATCAAACTGTTCTTTTTTGTTGTTGTTGTTTATATATGTAGCTTTTGTGGATTGACACGGTTATCTTTAAGCAATCACTTCTATGCTAAACGCAATGTTTTGTCATTAAGTGGGAGGCTATGGCTGAGCAGTTACAGAGCAAATTGTCTAGACATATTGATATTCAGTGCTTTTATATGGGAAAATGATGACTTAGTTATTTGATTTTTTTTTTTTTTTAAGTGAAAATTAAAATGAAAAAGTGCACAGCACAGCAGAGTTAAAAGCACTGCTGTTGGGTGCACAAACGCTAGGAGTTCAGGGTGGATATGTCCCTTCAAAATCTGTTCAGTAACACTTGAAAAGAAGCAAGCGAGATAAAATGACTGGAGAGAAACAAAAATATTTCCTTAGGTTTGCTTCTGAAGAGAATATGGAAGTTTAGTCTGAAAGCCTAGCTGCCTCTTTCTGGCAGGTGACCAAGGGACTCTGAACTCTGTTTAGATAAAGGCTGGTTTGCAGGAATGAAGCGATAGACCCTTGCAGCTACAGAGGAAGCTGCTGCAGCCTAAACACAAAAGAAGGCCTCAGTAGTCAGGGACAGATGGCAGTTGGAGAGCCTAGCAAGAGAGTGAAGGTACTGTACACACAGAATAGATCTTGGCAGGAACCAATTTGGAGCAGAATTAATTTTTTCAAGAACAGTGGATCAGATAGCCTGCAGCTCCCACTTTCTCAGACTTTCCTCCTGCTCAAGTACTGATATGAAATATTTTCATTTCTGCTTTAAAAGCAGGATTGCAGTCAAGTGTAAACTACATACCTGACCCTCCTCTCTAAAATATGTTGAATACATGTACAGCTGCAGTATAATTTCAGTAGTCATAGAGAAAAGGAAGCTTGAATATTCCCCTTGAGCTAATGGAAGTGGGATGGTTGTGACAAGAAAAGTGAGTGTTCTAAGCAGGATTGTGCTGCTGTCCCTCCCAACTTGCAGAAAATTACTCCATTACTCATCCATCGCAGAGAAAGAATTTTACGTTCTCTTCATTCTTCATCCCTCTGCATTTTTTTCATGAAAATATATCAGGGATTTTTTTTGGCTTGTTATCACGTGTGAAATTATCACCAGGATATCGATTCACAGTTGCTCACAAACTGTGTTGTAGTTTTTTAAAATTCCAAAGCTATTTTGGTGCTTAGCCTCTACAAGAAAAATATTTTTTCTTTCTACAGTATATAAATTGATCTATTTTACTTCACCAAGAAAGACTATAGGATGAGTATGATAATATGTAGAGTTTAAAAGCTGCTATAAGGATTCCCATGTGAAAAAGAATATGAGCTGTCTGAGAGAAGATAGCTCACAGGAACAGCAGAGAGATGGTTTCTTAGCTCTTAAGTGTATTTAATGCAGCAGAGATTGAAACCAAAAATCAGTACCACTTCCTTAATCTGCTGTGTTGCTTCTGTTATATAAGAACAAATAAAAACTTGTCTTAGGACTGTATGGCAGATGGATGTAAATCTTCACTACACGTGGAAGCTAACTATAGCCGCTTCTTGGGAGGAAGCTATTTTCTTAAAACCAAGATTTGAAACATGTTTGCATGAGTAGGCATGTCATTCTGCTAGGTATGTATGGCTATCTTGGATAACTCTAACATCTGAATTACCAGGAAATTAAACCTAGCGCCTACGTACTTGTGGCTCTTAAGTAGCACTTGGAGAAATGTGGGGAAATGTTGAAATGTGGACAGCGTTGTTGTTTAATTTGCTTGTTCTCAGGTCTGTATTTTCTGCCTCTGTAGATTTTTATAGAAATGTTTAACAGATTCTATATGCTCTTCATAACAGAAACACGTATGTTAGTGTAAAGCATGGTAGAGAAGGTGTTGAATATGAATCAATTGAAGTATTTTTAATTATTTCAGTTATTCGGTTTTTCATTATTTCAGAAGTATATTGCAGTGTTTGAGTTCCACTGAAAACAAATCCAATCTTTGCATTCCACAGATGCAGTACCCCTCTTTTTGAGACTACTCCATTCTCCGCACCAGAACGTTTGTGAGCAGGCTGTCTGGGCTCTGGGAAATATTATCGGTAACTGTTGTTCTTACAATGATTTGCATTCAGGGAGCGTTTCATTTTAGAATTTGACTTTTGAACATTGACATTATCATATGAGACTATGTTTCCTCTAAGTTCTGTGGCTTAATATATTTTTTCATGTGACCAGAATTACGTACGTACATACTATTTTTTTCTAAAGAATGGTGTCACTTGCTGCACAAAATGTTAACAGGATAAATTTTGTGTCTCTTAAGATATACATACATATCCGTATGTGTGTGTATTTAATTCAACACGAACTTTTAGTAGTAAACTATTGGTGAGGAAACATAGAATTTCAGAATCCCAACATGCCATTGCATACATTTCAAGATTTTCCATTTTTAATGTAATTTCTTTTACAACAATTTTCATTTCTGTAGGTGATGGTCCTCAGTGTAGAGATTATGTCATATCACTGGGAGTTGTCAAACCTCTTCTGTCCTTCATCAATCCCTCCATTCCCATCACCTTCCTTCGGAACGTCACATGGGTCATTGTAAATCTCTGCAGGAATAAGGACCCCCCACCGCCTATGGAGACAGTTCAGGAGGTAAATACAGAATTATGAGACAGATACTTTTTTATACTCTGCACTAGAGACCAGATATTTCACATTGTCATACTGTGAATTTATGCATGTCTTTTGCCACTGTCTTCTGCCACTTACTAGTTGTTAAGTAATTTGACTGAGATAGCAACAAAGCTACTCATAACATCTGAAGCTGACAGATAACACTGATTACTTATATATTAAAATGGACACAAGAAAAATTAACACTCTGTAAGGTGTTAACGTACTTTTTATTTAAAAAGACTATAAACATGATTCTGTATATATTCTATAAACAGAATCATTGGAGTGCAATTTTTTTCAGTAAGAGAAAATATATATAGACTAGTAAATATAGTTTAGTTTGTGTTTTGACTAGCTGTGAACATGCAGTTGTTGTCAAGTCCCCACTTGAGAACCTCTGAAAATCCCTTTACACTGATGATCATGGAGATGTCTATGGTGTTTGCTTGTTTTCCTCCATAATATAGTCTACTCTTTGTGTCTTTGAAAAATATTACTATCTTATATTTTTACAAATTTTAAATAAGATATTTTTATACATACTTCAGGGGAATGAGCAGTTGCTGGGAAGTATGTGAACATAATATACATAATATACTAGTTCAATATCAAGCTAAGTATTATGTTGACACTATATGGATTCATGTTTGCACAGCAAATTTTATTCTGTTGTAATGACTGATGAACTTCTTTTCAGATTTTGCCAGCATTGTGTGTTCTCATTTACCATACAGATATAAACGTAAGTAATTTCTGAAGTTTTAGATATTTTGCTTTTTTGTATTGTTTAAAGAGAAAATACTTTGAGATTGTGTTTGTGGCAAATTTGGTTTTGTTTGTTAACATACATGTAATTAAGCAGTAAATGTACAATTAAATACTAAAACGAATGTAATCGTGGTCATTCAGAGCAGGAAAAAGGAAGTGCAAGCACCATTTCTGAAATATATTTTCTGAAAGTCTTATTTTTACACTAGAAACTACATTTTTCAAAAATCCTATTTTACAGAGCTCTGCTCTAGAAGTTTAGAATTTTGAGATTAACTCTTGGCCTTAATTTAATTTAATTTAATTTTGTCTCAATTTGTTATTTTGTGTAGATAATAAGGTTTGAATTTTGGTTAGTCCTTTGTGTGGCAAGAATCTGGTCTTTCTGATCCTTCTGGGCCTCTTCCAACTCAGGCTATTTAATAATCCTCTGCTATGAAATGTGTAATTCTGTGTATCAGTCCAGTGAAATACTGTGATCATATGGTTAAATCTAACTTCTGTAACCTGTTGGATGCCTGAATTTGCAACCTGTTTGACTAAGGAAATCACATAGGAAAATATATTTAAATATATTAATATTTAACTATTAAAGGTATTTAAATATTTATGCTCCTGATCCATGTTTTTTGCATACATTTTCAAAGTCCTAGAGAGTGGTCTTACTTCTGAGGTGTTATATTGTGGCTTCAGGAACCAAGATTTATATATTTATAAGGGTTACTGAGCTGCTTTTCAGCTCTTCTTCCTATCAGGACTTTGTAATGTCTTGAATTGTTGCTCCCTGTAGTAGCACCACAATTTAAGGAAGCAGAAATTGAGCACCTTGGTGGGTCTGGGGATAGGGCATAAGGTTGGTGGAAATGTCTGAGGTTATTTCTTTGATGAAGTAGTGGTGTTTCTGTTGCTCTTTTAATGGCGTAGTCGTTCCACAAATATTTGCAAACAGGGGATTTTGCAAATTTGGGATTTTGCCAGGGCTATCCCAGTGTAATGTGAGTGGGAGACAGCACATGGAGACTTTACAGTTCATAATTTGGACAAACCAAAATGGAGAGTCATAGCAAAACCAAAAATACTTCTAACCTATAGGCTTTGGTTGGCTTTGTTTTGTTTTGTTTTCGGGCAAATTTGAAAGCTATTAGTAAGGAATGATTTTGTGAGAGCTTTCTTAAATTAGATGTGAGACTACGTGGTGCCAGGTTTTGACTGGTCTCAGTGAGGGTGCCCATCTTTTTTATCCCAAGAATCTGGTTGGAGGTACCAGTGTGATCCCAGCCTCCCAGTACTGGAGCAGCAAACCTATCTGTGGTGATGAGTTAGTGATGCAGGTAGATCAGCAGGCAGTCCTGTGAGCACCTCTGGTGGCTGCTGCTCTCATCATCATCAGAGCTGTGGAACAGGAAACTGGTGAAGCTCCATCTCTCACTGCTTCTGCTGTGATGCTGGCTCCACTGCAGCACGTTCTGCTGTCCCTGTGGCAGCAGCAGGTGAGGGCAGCAGCAGGCTGCATCAGGAGAGCAGTAGGTACATGCTATCTGATCTCTGGAGATGGGGGGAAACAGCCTATGGGGCAGGTCTCTCACACACCTTCAGTACAATATATTTAGCTTTCTTAATAGCTGGAAATTTTGAATGGCTATCTGTTTGAAAAGTAGAGTGCATATGCCTTTACTTAAATAGCAGATGAGGTTTCTTTCAGTTAAGCTGTCAGAGAGAGGAAGCTGGCTCGCAGATCTCCATTTGGGTATGCTGCGTTGAGCCATTCTCATCTGAAGCTTTCTTAAATCTCAGTGAGCTGGGCTGCTAACTCCTTTTTGCTCGCCATGAGACACTCTGGGCACAAATTCTGCCTACAAAGCCTTCAAACACTGCTTCAGACCATCTAACCTCAGAACATAAATAAGATGCTTGGATTTAGAGCCTATTGCTCTAACCTCTTTCTAGTAAATCAGTTGAGAGCCCCATTCAAAAGGTCGTTTAGTTCACAGAATAGAACAGGTGTCTTAGCACACAGAATATGAACTGGGAGAGTAGGCTTATGGTGCTCTTAATTTAGACACTTGACTTAGGTGCAATGAGTTCAGGCTTTAGTCTTCCTTAAAATTCCAGCGAGTAACTGCTTTGCTTTGGTTAGCTTTGGAAACTGACTTAGAAATGCCCTCAGGGGCATCCAGGCGTCTTTTCCTGTAGTTCTTAACATCACCTCCAAGTAATGGGATATTACCTCTTTTTCTGCTAGCTTTGTTTCTGCTTCAAATCCTACTGTTGGAAACATCCAAATAATTTTTGTCAGGACGGTATCTCTGATAAAAGCAGATTTTATTCGCGATTGCAATGGCGGGCGTCCCGCAAGCAGGAGCGCGCCTATGGACACAAGATGACAGTCTTTATACCCTGTTTTTCCCTTTAGCCATCCCCCTGCCCTGTTTCCCCATTGGCTGGGTACTCCAGGTTCACAATCTTATCAGTTTACGTTTGTTGTTTCGTGTGTTATCTGGTGTCAGTCCTGTTGTCTCCAAGATGTCTCAGTGCTCTTCTTGTCCTATTGATATGGTGATTGTCTCCGAAGTCTTCGTTAAACAAAGAGCACCGGGGGGGATGATGCCAGGCCTTCAGATGTCTCTTCAGGCGCTTCCTCGGGCATACCATGACTTGTTCTCTCGTGCAGGATCTTCTTGCAATGTTGTGACAAAATATACATATATACACCTATATACAGAGCGTGCATTCCTGGGAAGATTTGGCTAGAGGATAAGTGATGCAAACTATCAGATCTTCCCCAAGTTAGGTAAAAGGACTCCCAAAAAGAACTAAGACAAAGGAGTTCATGAAATAAAAAAAATATTATCCAATTCTAATGCAGAAACAACATTTGATTCCCACAATTCCCCCCTTTTTCTTTTTTCATACACTGTTGATTTCTGCAATTTTTTTTTTTTTTTAAGTTTCACTTTTATAGATATCTCCCTCTTCTCCACTTTCTTTATTTCCTATCTCCTCTAATACTATCATTTTATCCAAATGTGGTGACACCATTGGTGTTTGCTTCAATAGTGCTGTCTCGATCAGTCACTGTACCAGTCCCCTCACACAGGGAATAACACAGCAACCAACGGCCATCAGGGTTCCTGCTACTACTATGAAAGAAGTAAACGTGGATACAATCACCCCTTTCCATTCACCAAACCAGGACTCCAACCATCCAGTGATAGAAGTATCTATTCCCGATTTTTCTGCCAGTTCATTGGCAAGGGTGGTAAGCCCTTGCAATGCCTTAGTTATTGTATCACCTGGAGCTGTGTTATTGGGATGAAGGTGCAACAACAGGTACCCAGCATTACACATACACCTTTTTTTTTTCTTTTTTTTTTTCCCAGCTTGTATCATATCTTAGGAGATCCTATTTTCCCAGGCCATCCTACTTATGGCATCTAACTGTTCTGCAGTTCCCTTTATTGCACTCTTTTGTATAATTCGTAAATCTCTACTGATTATAACAAATGTAGTTAATCCAATCTACATTCTTGTTGATCATCACCCACCAGGACAGTGACTCAAACCCTGCAACAATTTGATTTATCGCCTTAAAAACATCAGGGACAAAAAGAATTGAAAAGTTTAAATCCTTAGCTTGCCCACATACCAAACAATTACCGATATAAGTATACTTTGCAGTGATGTTTTTCACAAGAGATATATAAGCATTTACATCAAATGCTGCACTTAATCAAATTAACATTTCTAACAATTATAAGAGCCCATACTACTGTCTTCGGATTCACAATTGTAAGGGTCCAGCTGACTTCAGTTCCCATTGTATTTGAGGGACCTTCTTAACTCTAGTATGATGTATCTGTGCAGGATGTTAGCAGCACCTGGCACAGACTTATCCACCTTGATTCCAGGGGCGAATGTAAAAGACATCTGCTATATACATATAATCTCTTGTTAAAATATTATGTATCAAGCCGTCAAGGCCTTGGGTTCTATCTCTTAGAACTAGTTTCTCTATTTCCTGAAGCTGTTCTTGTAGACTTACCACATGCTCAGTATTTCACTCCCTACCTGGGTAGAAATCCTGTTTGTACAACATAAGGCCATTTGTACAGTATTTTGAAAGACTTAACGCCTCTTTGGCTCTAGGTTTCATTCTGCTCCTAAGGAGAGCCAAAGGCAACAACTTTGGCTAGGACAGTCCAGCTTCCTGGCCCAGTTTTACAACCTGTGATTTAATTAGATGGTTCATCTTTTCCAGCTGACCACTCTCCTGTGGTCTGTGTGATATATGCAATTGCCAATTTATTCCCAATGCTTACTGACCTGTTGGACAATCTCTGCAATAAAGCGAGTTCCCTGGTTGAAGGGTATTGTTGCAGGACACCCAAACCTTGGTATAATCTCCTGCAGCAATACCTTGGTTATTTCTTTGGCTTTATTGGTCCTGCAAGGGAATGCTTCTGGCCACCCTGAAAAGGGTACTTGTTAGAACTAGCATATACTGAAACCCTCCTTTTTCCTGGCAGTTCTGAAAAAAAAAATCAATTTACAATTGTTGTCCTAAAAGATTCCCTTTCCCAACAAGCCCCACTTGTACCCTGTTCCTGGTACTAGGATTGTACAGTTACTTTCTGATGTCTGTGCCCCCATATTTTATTATGTTCCCTTAGAACCAATTTCTATAAAATAATAAAGGGCACAACAATGTGTCCATCTGCGTATGCACCCACCTGTCAGCTTGTTCTCTTCCCTTTTAAATCAATAAATTCCTATCCTTTCTACAATATCTTATAGGTTCTGATTAAGGTTCAGATATTTTAAGTTTACCGTCTGGAATTAAAGCCAGTTCACCAATTTCTTTTCCTTCAACTGCCTGTTCTGCCACCTGATCCACCATCATATTCCCAGTTTCCTGTACAGTATCACTCTTCTGATGTCCTTTGCAATGTATAACAGCCATGCTGCTCTTTGGTAGATTTACATCATGCTGACTTTGTTTTCCATGTGTGTAAGAAAACCTCACTCTTTCCAGATGATATCATGAGTGGGTACCACCCCAAAAGCATATTTAGCATCTGTCCATATATTTAAGGTTCTTGTCAAGGCAGTCATTTCAGCCTTCTGAGCAGAAGTCCCCACAGGTAGTGGTTTTGCTTCAGTTACCTTGTCAGTAGCAGTTACTGCATGTCCTGCCTTACAGTTTCCTTGTCTCACAAAGCTGCTTCCATCAGTGAATCCAGGACTTCTCAGCGTTGTCCAACAGTTCCTCCTGTAGGTCTGACCAACTGGCATAAACAGTCTCCATGCAGTTGCACACTGCTGGCTTGGAGGTAGCTCTGCGTTGGTGTTCTGGGTGTTCAGCAAACTGCTTCCTTCCCTTTGATCAGTTGCACTTTCTGTTGAGAAACTTGATAGCCATTTAAATCAAGAAATTTAGCAAACTCACAGTCCACTGTGCACAGTCCTCCTTGGTTACTGTGGCATCCACGTACTGCAGTAAAGTTCCACTGTGAGATGGAGGAACCCAAATCTCAGGCTCACAAATTGACCAGTTCTCAAAAATCACTGGGCTGTTCTCACAACCCTGGGTAACACTGTCCAGGTTAACTGAATTTTTCTTATTTATTTATATATATATATATTTTTTTTTTTAATTTTTTTTTTTTTCCTTCTTCCATATTGGAGTTTTCCTATTCAAAGGCAAATAATTTTAGACTTTCTTTGGCAAAACCAGGCAGAAAAAGGTGTACTTCAAATCCAGAACGGTAAACCCTGCCTACTTATTCCTTAACTTGGTTAATAAAAATATACACCATGGGTTGTATATATTCAACATTTCTATTAATTGCCCTCAAATCTTGTACCAAACTATAGCTCTTGCCATCCCATTTTTCATTTGCAAGATCAGGGTGTTCTATTTGGATTTCTATCCAATTAATAATCCAAAATTCAAAAAGTTATTTATTATTTCTTTTATCCTCCTACAATTTTGTATCCTCAAAGGGCACTGCTTTACCCTGGTTGGGCTGGCTCCTGTCTTTAACTTAACTTTTATTGGGCTGCATTTTTGGCTCTGCCAGGCATTCCTGATGCCTACAATCCTGTGTATACCTGATTTAGGATTTACCTAACTTCTGGGGGTACAACACTGCTTTTCCCAGTTTGTGTTAAAGCCAGACTTAAAATTTTCAGTCAATTGGCCTTGCTTGACACTTAGCTTCAATTTTCTCTACTGAATTTAATCTCTACATTCAACTGTTCTAATACATCATGCCCAAGTAATGGTTCTGGAGAACCTGGCATGTACAAGAATTTATATAATCCTACTTGTTTTCCTAGCCTGTATTTAATTGGTCCCCAAAAAGTAAACTTCTCTTGCCAGATCTCCTACAACTATTACAAAAATCATCTACGGGTAATAATTCTTGATGTAGCACACAGTAAGAGGCACCCGTACCAGAAAATAAGCGTCTTTACCCTGCTTCCCCAGCTGCCTTCTGTCCAGTGGGGGTGGAACTCTTCCTGAGCCCTTCCAGGCTCCCCCTTACCTCTTCTTCTAGGTAAGGACATCCCAGTTACACCTTGCTCAACTTTGCCTTCCTCAGCCTGTGTTTTCCAAACACTTTTCACTTTTCAGACTTTCATCATTACTGAAATACAATGTTAGTGATTTCTGTTTCACCCCCTCCCCAGGATTCCGGTGCTTACACTGGGATGTCGGTTTCCCGAGATCTCTGCAGATGACGGCTATTCTCACTCTCACTGTCCCGTCCCATCCCCATTCACAAGTAATACACCCTGCACAGCTACAGCGGGAGGCTCCAGCCCCCAGCTCTTTCTCTCACTCCGAGTTGTTCTTACAAGCCCCGGTGGGGGGGGGGGTAGTGCAGGGGATGTGTTCTCGTGCCGACCCAAACTCTAATATCTCAAACTCACTGTTTTCCTTAACCTTTTTGCCGTTGTTTTTTTGTTGTTATTGTTCGCTTTTCCACAATTCCACTATTTGTACACCCTTAATTACATTTCCATATACCATTACCAATTGCACATCCATATACCATTACCAATTATATATCCATATACCATTACCAATTGCACATCCATATATCAAGACAGTTTCTCCCACTGCCTTCCAAATCCACAAATCAAACAATACAGTTCTTCAACTTCCACAAACACCCAGCACTTGGTCTTATGATTAGGGCACTCAATTATAAAACTGGTCCCATTACTCCGTTTATGTTTCTGATTTCTTATTCAATATTCCCCCTGGCTCACCAGCAATGTTTCTCTAGTGAGCCAAAATACAACCCAGGGGGTCTTCCCGGTATCACTTTAGGCACCCTTTGTTCCGCAACAGCCTCGTACATGACATGACATAACATAACACTTTCACGACATAAACATTTAACAATCACAAAGACAATAACAATAATCAGTACAATTTATCCTCAGGATCCTTCCTCTCTCTGCCTCCCTCCAGGGCCCAACCTGCCCTCTGTATTCATTTCCCACACTTGCATAGTTGCCCACCTCCTTCTCCAATAAACAACACATCAATGATAAACATAATTTCCATCCACGAGTAGAAATTAGGCCCTAGAAATTGATCTAATTGTTCTATTACACTTATAGGATCTTCAACTAAGGAATTCTTCTTGAAATTCCTAAGTTTTATTCTGTTTTTACTAAAACAGCAGGCATTAGCATACCCTATTTCCCTTGACCTAAGGAGACTGCCCTAAGAGGGTAAAGTGAAGTATTAGTAAGGTTAGTGTTAGAGAAAGAAAAAAAAAAAACTCTCCAGGTCCCATTCACATTGCTCCAACTCCCTCGTAATCGAGAGTGCATCAGAACCCTGCTCAGGACCAGCAGCACGGCCACTGCCCTTCTCTGGAGATGTCACTGCCGCTTGCACTGCTTTAGAAATTAAAAGGGGGGAAGTTATCTAAGGGATCCCATTTATGATTTTTCTGCTTCTCTTTCCTTTTTCTTTTGAACTTCAACTCCTACTTGTGAGGAACATTTTTTTTCTCAGCAACATAAGCCAATTCTGTTTCAGAAAAAGGAGTCTTACTGTTAACATATAAATACAAAGTCTGACAGGCCCAATCTTCGTCAGACCCCTATTTTGGTCAAAATCATGATTTTCCCTGTAGTGGCTCTCTAGGCTATGTCTAACTAAATACAGTATTTAAACATCTTTTCCCTGTTCTTTTCCCTGGTCTGGGGATTATTTTCCAATTCTGAAGCTTCTTTCCCAAGGGGCTATCTTTAGGCACGACTTTGGGAACCCTTTTCCCCTGTTCTTGGGAGCTCCTATTCCCCATCCCTCCGGAATGCTACTGTGAACTACCCAGCCCACAGGTTACCACACTCCGATTCTCGGATTTAGGGCCAATCCCTCCGGAGCACCTCGCTCCGATTCTCGGATTAATAGGGGTGTACTGCTGGCACTTCGTCAAGTGTCCAGGGTACCGCACACCAACAGCTCCCTCCCGAGACTCTTCCTTTCACCAACACAACCGCTTCGTCCGTCTCTGGCCGTGCCCCTCGCGGGACAACAGAACCGCAGATCGGGACTCAGCACTCGCTTCGCACTGAAAGTGCGTCTCAGTCACACACACTCACTCGAGTCTCCACCGACCCCCCAAGGTAAGAATCAAACTCCCTTACCTTGGTCCGTGCACGAAGTTACCGGGTCTCCAGGGGTCAATACCCGTGCCTACCTGCCCCTTGGCTTTCACAGAGCCCGTCCTTTATGTAACAGTCTCGGTTTCTTATCGGCTGTCCCAAGAAGTCACCTCACCACCCAGACAGGACCGCTGAAATCAGCGGGGTGCACCTATCCTGTCCAGGGCAGTAGGGAGACCTCCAAAGAAGCGATAATAATCCCGGACGAGCCCCCAAATTGTTGGAAACATCCAAATAATTTTTGTCAGGACGGTATCTCTGATAAAAGCAGATTTTATTCGCGATTGCAATGGCGGGCGTCCCGCAAGCAGGAGCGCGCCTATGGACACAAGATGACAGTCTTTATACCCTGTTTTTCCCTTTAGCCATCCCCCTGCCCTGTTTCCCCATTGGCTGGGTACTCCAGGTTCACAATCTTATCAGTTTACGTTTGTTGTTTCGTGTGTTATCTGGTGTCAGTCCTGTTGTCTCCAAGATGTCTCAGTGCTCTTCTTGTCCTATTGATATGGTGATTGTCTCCGAAGTCTTCGTTAAACAAAGAGCACCGGGGGGGATGATGCCAGGCCTTCAGATGTCTCTTCAGGCGCTTCCTCGGGCATACCATGACTTGTTCTCTCGTGCAGGATCTTCTTGCAATGTTGTGACAAAATATACATATATACACCTATATACAGAGCGTGCATTCCTGGGAAGATTTGGCTAGAGGATAAGTGATGCAAACTATCAGATCTTCCCCAAGTTAGGTAAAAGGACTCCCAAAAAGAACTAAGACAAAGGAGTTCATGAAATAAAAAAAATATTATCCAATTCTAATGCAGAAACAACATTTGATTCCCACACTACCTTTAAAATAACTAATTTTTGCACCTCTCCTTTTTTTTTGGAAGGCTCTCAAATCATATGTACCAAATCACCAGTGACTTCATTGTTATTTTCTTTAAGTGTATCCTGTGTGATAGTTGTTTCTTTGTGTTTATTCCTTTCTCTTGAACAGTTGCCACCTTAAAATAAGTGTTTGTCTTTTAGCTGATGTAAGAAAGTTCTTTCCTTTGCTGTAGATTTAAATCTCAATATGAAGGATAGTTTGCATAACTTCAGACTGCACTGTGGATCAAAGGCATTAAAGGGTAGCTAGATGTCTTTAAGACTAAGGACATTTAGCTGTTGTGTATTCAGAAGATAGTACATCTAACAGATGAGAGCAGGGCTGAGAAGTTGGGTCACTATTGTCTTCAGAAAGTTACTAGCTCAGTTACTTAACTGAGCCATTCATCTGTCTCCAAAATGCAAATCAAAGCCAACAGTTTACCTTTGTCAGGTGATGTGTGCTGTATCTTTATGTACCAAAATGTGTCAGTTAAAAGGATGTATAACTTATTATCACTGAACAGATGGCTCCAGTTTTCATTGCTGTATGTAATAATCCAACATTTAATGCATCAGGTTGCATTTGAGTTTTTCCTGTAACTAAATTGAATGCTTTTTTTTTATTATTTACCCAGACGTAGAAAATAATCACTAAATTAAGATTCAGTGATACGAATTTTGCTCTTCATTGTGTAAATTATGTTATGTTCTTTCCAACTTCCAGATTCTTGTGGACACTGTTTGGGCTTTGTCCTACTTAACAGACGGTGGCAACGAGCAGATACAGATGGTGATTGATTCAGGAGTTGTACCTTTTTTAGTTCCCCTTCTGAGTCATCAGGAGGTCAAAGTTCAGGTACCTCTGCCTCAGTTTCTTTGCATAGTCCTTTGTAACCTGTTTGCTTTCAAATTGTGCCATGGAGTAATTATTACTGGGGCTCTGAGATGAGCACTGTAGCTGCAGTTGTTGTGGATAAACTGAACAAAAAAGTTACCTACACCAAGAAAAAACATCTAAAATTATACTGAAACTCTTTTTGAAGTTTTTTTTTTATTTCAATAAAGCAGAAGGTTACAAATTTATAATGACAATAGGTTTTACATTTCTCAGATTATGTGTACTCTTTTCTGGTTGCAGCATTTCAGTAACTCATGAAAATCAATTACAGTTTTGATACTTTTTGAATGTTAATGTCTTTGATTCTGAGTCTTTTTAGTAAATCTCTAATTTTCTACAAAAGGTAGGTTAACTGACTTTCAACACAAAGGGAAGCTTTAAGTTAGTTAATGTGTGCTTGATTTTTATAAATTAACCACTGGAATGTGGAAGCTTCTGTGCATATCTTTGCATTTGCCATATTTGTTTAGTTTGGACTTTGGATGAAGGTTGCCTGGCTCAAAATTTGTCAAACCAGTTCACTTGATGGAAAAGAGTCTCTGCAGTTTTCTATCACTTATGAAACATTTATTAATTCATAAGGATATAATGTGCATTTTTGAAAGTCAACTGAGAGTAAATAAGAATACCAATAGTCTTTTTTTCTTTATTATTCTGCAATGGAGACATGAATTAAAAAGCTTGCAACGTTTACAGCCATAGTCAAGGCCTAGATATGTTTATTGTAACTCAGATCAGATACATCACGAATTATTTCTTTTGTTATTCTAATCTCTTTCTACTTTCTAATCTTTTGGAGTCGATCTGCAGTGTGCTTTTCAGTAAAATACTGCCCTGTGTGTTTCTGTTTTGATGAAACAATGCCTGTTCTAGAGTGCAGCTCAGAAGCTTTAGTGCTAAACTCTCTTCTGCAGTGTTTTTGTAGAGACATTTTAAAATGATCTTTATTTTAACATAAGTAACAGCAACGTTTTTAACATGCAATTTTTTTTCCCTTCCCACTTTGGACGTTCAGACAGCAGCACTGAGAGCAGTAGGCAACATAGTAACTGGTACTGATGAACAGACACAAGTTGTTCTCAACTGTGATGTTTTGTCTTACTTCCCAAACCTCCTGACGCATCCAAAAGAGAAGATAAACAAGGTATGTTATCATCTGCTGCTTCTTTGCTTAATCTTGTTGTTTAAAAAATAGAACAGTGATCTGTAGCATGTTACAGAAGAATTTCTCAGAGCTGTTATCTCTGGGATGTCAGCAATTCTGCATGAAGACACCGCCTTTCAGTCTGGTGCATAATTAGGGCAGAAGTCAAACAGGCATATTGAGGGTCCGTTCATTAGTGTTGATGCATCAGTGCTGATTTTTGGAGGACTGATTTTTTGCTTTGACACATGAATTTTTTTTTGTTGTTGTTTGCAAAGTGAGTAAGTGGTGAATTTACACTACAGGTTTTTGTATCTGAGGATTGTTGCTTTTGGTTGAGTTCAGTGAGATGGGTAAGGATGGCCCAGTTTTTCCTCCCAAAAATTAAAGGGGTTTAACAAAACTACACTTCTCTTCACAGTGGAGTTTTTTCTCTTCTGTTGTCCATCTTCATTTTCAAGGGAGTACAGAATACCACCGTCCTTTTTTGAAAACTATCCCTTCTTCCTTTTGGCAGAAGGAACTTTGCTGTTGCGAAGGATTAGATGGAATAGGGAGAATTAGATGAAAGAAAGTGATAAGTGCCCTCCTTTCCAGAGCTGCATTTGATGATGTTTGCTTTATTTTTGGTAATCATCATGCCATCTTTCCCTGCAGAGATGGGGCTGGCTGGGAAGGAAGCTTTTTCTCTTTTCTCTGCCCCTTTGTTTAGCTTATGAGATTTCCTCATTTCAGCCATATCACAGAGGGGAATTCTGTTTCTTCAGGCCTTGGAAAATGCCAGTAGTGCTGAAGAAGTTAATCTTCAGCAGTTCAGACTGCTGTTATCTCTTTCTGTCTCCCCTTCTAGCACTCAGGAAAGAATGAGAAAGGGCTCTTTTTGAAAACGAAGAAGGAGCTATTTTGCTTTAAGAGGAGTCTATGAATATCTTTAATTTTTTTGTTTTTATAATGTGAGGAACAACTACAAATAAAAGTCAAATGTACCTCCCTAAAAATGGAACCCATTATGTTTTGTAGTATTTTATGGTTGGTTTGATGGCTTATTAAAATCAGGTTGAGAGCTTTTTTCGGATATTCTTGATTGGCTTGGCAAAATAACCTGTTGTAACCAGGAATTTTTTATTGCCAGTAGATGTTAGCTATGCTGATGAATCACCTGAATGAGGTAATTGCTGAGTAAGGTCTCAGAGCTGAAAGTCTTGTCTGATTATTAATGGGAAAACTCAAATGAGCATTGTAAGTTCTACTTCATATTTAAGGGAGTAAACAGTAGATGGAAGCACAGAAGGCTACTACTGAGCTGTCAGGTCCAAATTTACAGGAGAAGTTGTTTTTTTTTTATTAGGGGTTTCTTTACAAAACTTATTTAGAGTTCAAAACGTGTCTATGGCTGTAGCAGCGCAAAGTGGATATAAGGTTTAAGTTAGTATTGCTGCCAGCTTGTGAAGTAAGTAATACTTTGACCCAGTGAATTAATCATATCAATTTTGTAGTGATCTTCTGTGTGTTTGGTTTTCACAGTGCAATAAAAGCTTGTGTGTTGGAAATGCTACTGGGGAGGAAACCTGGAGGCTCTATTTAGAGATGGTTGTGGTATGAGTTGAGGTTTTGAAGGTTTTGAAGTTTGATTTTTTTTTTTTCATCTGTTGACTGTTTTCAAAAATGTGTTTTGCTTTTTTATTTTGTTCAATTTTAGGAAGCAGTTTGGTTCCTTTCCAATATCACAGCAGGAAACCAGCAACAAGTTCAGGCTGTAATAGATGCTGGGCTAATCCCTATGATCATACACCAGCTGGCTAAGGTCAGTCAAGCTGTCAGCTATGCAAGTTGTCATCCTCTTTTTATAAACCTGACATGAGGAGTGTGTGATTTTTAATAATAAGCCTGACAGATGTTTCCATGTGGATTTTAATGAGCTATTAATTTTACTCTTCAGGGTGACTTTGGAACACAGAAGGAAGCTGCTTGGGCAATTAGCAATTTGACAATAAGTGGGAGAAAAGATCAGGTATGTATAGTAGGATTTGAGGTTGTCACTTAAATATTGCATGTGCAGCCATTTCTAAGAAGCGAAATGTTCAAAGTACTTTTTTTTTTTCCATTATTTAGGTTGAATATCTTGTACAGCAAAATGTAATCCCACCATTCTGCAATCTACTCTCAGTAAAGGATTCTCAAGTGGTACAGGTGGTGCTGGATGGTCTGAAAAACATCCTGATAATGGCTGGTGATGAGGCTAGCACAATAGCTGAAATTATAGAAGAGTGTGGAGGTACGTGCTTACTATGCTTCAAAAAAAAAAAAAAAAAATTACTGAATTCTGTTCTGTCTTCTCTTTGCTACTGTCAGATGTTTAGTACAGAATTTTTGGGACCGTGGGCCATCTGAATAAGCAGATGACACTCTATCCTCTTTGTCTTGGTTTAGGGACAATCACATTGGAAATAATTGGTGGAGGAGCTTTCTGTAGCTAGGTGTTCCTAGACTTATATGAGAATTGTACTTCATTTCATTTTGTTATTGAATATACTTAGTTTTGCAGTAAAACACACAATTTTTGTGTGTTCAGTGCTTTGGTAGTAGATGGCTGAATAGGGACCTGCTGGTCAAAGTGAGAGATAAAAGAAAATGCACAGGCAGTGTAAGTAGAGATGTGTGGCCTTGAAAAAATACAGTGATTCCATCTGATAGAAATGGGATCAAGAAAGCCAAGGCACACATAGAACTGAAACTGGCATGGAACATGAAAAATAACAAGAAGAACTTCTACATTTACATTGGTCAAAAGAGAAAGGCCAAAGAAAGTATTGTCCTTCTGATAAATGAGAAGAGAGAGCTGGCAACAACAGACATGGAGACTGCTGAGGTACTCAGTGAGTCTTCACTCTCAGTCAGGCTTCCTACGTCTCTGGTGTCGCTGAACCTCTGGGCAGGTTGGGGGAGCAAAATACTTCCCAGTCTAAGAACAGAACAAGTCAGAGACTGCCTCATAAGGCTGAGTATGTACAAGTCTGTGGGGTTCACATGCATGCTATTGTCCTGAAAGAGCTGGCTGTAGTTGCCAAGCCTCTCTCTATCATATCTGAAAATTCCCTCCCCTGTCAGGGGAGGTCCCCTATGAGGAAACATAACATTCCCCCAGAAGGGGAAACATAATTTCTGTTTTTTAAGAAAGGTAGAAAGGAATATCCAGGACACTACAGGTTGTTGAACCTCATGTCTGTACCTGGGAAGATCATGGAGCAGATCCTGCTGGACGTTATGTTAAGGCACATGCGAGATGTGGAGGTGACCCAAGACAGCCAGCACAGCTTCACCAAGGGCAGATGGTGCCTGATCTATCTGGTGGCCTTCTGTGATGGAGCGGTGACATCAGTGGACAAAGGAAACACAACTGATGTTGTCTGTTTGGACTTTGATGTGGTCTCGCACTACATCCTTGTCTCTAAGTTGGAGAGAGATGGATTTGAGTGATGGAATATTTGATGGATAAGGGTTTGGTTGGATGGTTGCAGCCAGAGAGTTGTGGTCAGTGGCTCTATGTACAGGTGAAGATGGGTGACAAGTGCTGTGTCCATGGGTCTGTCTTGGAACCGGAGCTCTTCAGCATCTTTATCAGTGACATAGAAATGTGCCCCTAAGCAAGTTTGCTGATGACACCAAGCTGAGTGGTGCAGTTGACACAGTACAAGGGAGGGATGTGATTCAAAGGGACTTGGACAGGCTTGAGAAGTGGGCCCACGTGAACTTAATGAGGTTCGACAAGGCCCAGTGCAATGTGTTGCACTTTAATCAGGGAAAGCCCAGATAGGTGTACAGAGTGGGAGAAGAACTCCTTGAGGACAGCCCAGCTGGACATGAGTCAGTGATGCGTGCTCACAGCCTGGAAGCCCAGCAGTATCCTGGGCTGCATCAGCAGAGGGGTGGCCAGCAGGGAGGGGGAGGGCATTGTCCTCCTCTGCTCTCGTGGGGCTCCTTCTGGTGTACTGCATCCAGGTCTGGGGCTCTCAGCACAAGAAGGATGTTGGAGTGTGTCCAGAGAAAGGTGACGAGGGTGATCAGAGGACTGGAGCGCATTTCCAATGATGAAAGGTTGAGGAAGTTGGGCTTGTTCAGCCTGGAGAAGAGAAGGCTGTGGGGACACCTCACTGCAGCTTTCCAGTATTTAAGGGAGCTTGCAAGCAGGAGCTGGACTGACTATTTACACAGTCCAGGGGAATGTCTTTTATACTTTTTAAAAGGGGGAAGATTTAGGTTAGATGGTAGGCAGAAATTCTTTATTCAGAGATGGTGAGGCACTGGCAAAGCTACCCAGAGAAGCTGTGGATGCCCCATTCCTGGAGGCACTCAAGACCTGGTTGGCTGGGGCTCTGGGCAGCCTGAGCTGCTGAGTGGCAGCCCTGTCTATGACTAGATGGTCTGTAAAGTCCATTCCAACCCAAACTGTTCTGTGATTCCATGATAATAATTTCATTAAGGCTAATGCAGAACGAGGAATCAGGCTTTGGGATATTCCAATCTTAGTTTTAATTGATATAGTATAGTAAGGTAGCACTGAATGTATGTTTGACAACTTGATGTATTGGAAGTTTATCTCTTGTGTATAACACATCCAGTTCGAAAAGGAGACTAGGATTTTAATCTGATTTTAGGATGAGATTTTGTTGCCTTGGTTAAATAAAGTCACTTCCTTTGCTTATGTGCAAAATAATAGAATCATGGAATGGCCTGGGTTGAAAAGGACCCCCCTGCTATGTGCAGGATCGCCAAGCACTAGACCATGCTGCCCAGAGCTACATCCAGCCTGGCCTTGAATGCATCCAGGCATGAAACAAAAGCTATGGCACTACCACTAGGCAACAGTAGTTTTAAAAACAATAATAAAATTTTAAAACAACCAGAAGTACAGCGGGTTTTATCTAAAAAGAGAGATGATTCCCTTATCCTGTGTTCTAGTGTGTTTCTGTAGTAATGTTTCATGAGTTTTCTTGGTTAGGTCTGTTTTCTAAAGTAGTCAATAATTCACTCCAATTTAAATTTAAAATTCTTCTCAATTTTCTTTTATCCAGGGTTAGAGAAAATCGAAGCCTTGCAACAACATGAGAACGAAGACATTTATAAACTAGCGTTTGAAATCATAGATCAATATTTCTCTGGTGATGATGTAAGTATGCTAAAGTTGGAAAAGTGTATGTGCTGTGCTGTTAGTGTTACGTTAGTAAGTACATTGTCCTTGGTGATCTGTTCCAGTTGTTGTGAACATAGCCTGTCTGGGAGGTCAAGCTTCCTGCTCCCTTTTCAGTGCTCCTTCCCTGAATTGAAAGTCTTTGAAGAATTTCTCAATTCCAGGAATTTTCTTCAGCAATATTAAGATGACTGATCTCATTTTGTGTACATGCATTGACACAGACCCAGTGTTCGTTGCACTGACATGTACATGAATATGTAATTATTTATGATCAGAATCTGAACAGTTCTCTGGCTCTTCTCTTTTTTTTTTTTTTTTTTTTTTACTTCCTCATACATCAGTCTTAGGAGTTGAGGAGTGGATCCTTATTTCAGATAGATTACTGTATTTCAGCTCTGTAATTGCTCAGTGTGGAATTTACATTGAAGAGAATGAAAACAGCAAACTTTCTGCAGCTGATTTATGTAGACCACCTGATATTTTCTTGCATCCCAATATTTTGACCCAGTTCCCTGTGCTTGTAATGATTCTGTGGACAGTGTCTAATAACCTCCATAATGGTTCTGATGTGTCTGTAGTTAACTGAAGACTACAGTTCTTAGTTGGTATAGGAGGAAAAATAACCTTGTTGAGGTTAGTGCTGCTTTTTGTGCATTTACTTCTTACATAAACTGACGTAATTTAGTGTGTGCCTAATTGCCTGAATTTACTGCCTTTTTTTGAGATCAAGACTGATAGCACATTTTCTGGAGTTTCTGAAACTTACTAGAAATGGTTGAAATTCTATGATTGGAAGATAGGAATTAAAAAGCATAATGACAGATGGATTTTCAGACAGTAACTTTAAGTTGCAAAATGAGCCCTTGACATATTAGTACCATTGCAAACCAATGCAAAACCTGCCACTCTGGGAGCTCTGTGTTCTCATAAGGTGTTGCTGGTCACTAGATGCTCACCCCTTTATTGTTAATCACATCTGCTCCTTTGGTGAGTCCTGTAAGGTGCACAGGCAGTTGGCGTGTACTTTAGAATCAGCACTGATAGCTTCCTATTGTGGTAAAGGTGTGTGAACTTAGGTAGCGTTGCTTTCAGAAGGCAAGTGTTAATTTGTCAACTCACAAACGTCTGCAAGCAATTCTGAGACCAGATTCAGTCTTTGTAGTGGTGTGCCCTAGTCCTCCTTCTCAGAATTGCTGCTGTCCCCAAAAGCCTTAGTTTCTCTTTCGAGTTCAGGTGTTAAGTCACACAGAGTAAAGAGAAATGTCTTAAGGTGAGTCAGTTCTGCTCTACTCCAGCGCCAGACCTCCAAAACATAATTAGACCTCCACATCCAGAAGGGCTTTTACGTGCTTGTGGATGACACACAGTGTGAAACAAGGCATGTGGTTGCTACAACCAAATTAATGCTATCGCAGTAGTACTTAGAATAGATAAATAGATGAACATTTGTGAATCTCTTTTATGAGTACCAAATTGTGCTGGGAATGGGCGTTTAATAGATTTTTGTTGTTTTGTTTAATAGATCGATGAGGATCCCAGTCTCATTCCTGAAGCCACTCAAGGAGGTACTTACAATTTTGACCCAACAGCCAACCTTCAAACAAAAGAATTTAATTTTTAAGTTCAAAAAAGTGCAGCTTCTCTGTCCCACACCAGTATGAAGCACCACCAGATGGCTACCAAGTGAAGAAACAAAAGGCTCCAAGACACACATGCCTCTTCGTTTTGATGCTTCTAAAGCAAGCCATGTATCGGTCACTTTGCAGTTGCCAAACGTCACTATCACATGGACTGTAAATGCATATGCATGATCTCTTAAACTGTTTCAGAATTCTTTTTAACGGTCCCAACTACCTTTTTTTGCCTTTTTCCTGGTGCCACATGCTGACAACCGCAATCTGCAGTTCTGTTAAGAAAATTCCATAGTGGTGGCACATTGGCTTTCCACGGAAAAGTAGCTTCTTTGGAAAATGGTGCGCTGTGGATCAAGACACTTTGGTATGATGCGTACATTCTGGAAGACTACAGGGGCCCAGTTTGCTCTGAGCCTTCGTCATTGTCCTCCACAAACATATTTTCATATACTTTATGTGGAAGAATAGATTAAAAAACGCAAGCCAAATGATTTCATTGGTGAAACTGAAATAAAAGTAACTTAAGCAAAAAACAAACAACAACACAACACTTGGCAATTGATTAAACACTTAAGTTTAAAGCAAACAAAAAAACTACTTCATCTATCAGTAATTGATGTGTGTTCATTAACTGCCTCAGAAACCAGGGTTGGAGAATGAACTGTAGATTTGGACTGGTAAAGCTTTTGCCATTATACCTAATTTTTGAGAACAGCGAGCCCTATTTGACCACTCACTTCAGCCTGTGTGTTCCTGCTGTTTTGAAGTAATCAAATGCTGTGCATGGTATTTTACCTGAGCTACAACCTGTTACGGACTTGAACTTCTGGTTAAGCTGAAAGCAAGAATCCCAGACTGTAGAGAAAAAAAGAAAAAAAAAATTCTGTCCAAAAAAATGTATTAGTTAAAAAGAATCTTGCTTTCAACTTTCAGCAGTCAATATATTTTGTTTTAAATTGATAATTGGATATGGTTGATTCATATTGGGTTTAAACTGTGGAGCTTTCATGTTTACTGTAATTTAGTCTTAATCTATTTTTTACTTAGTAACCAGTGCTTTTGATGATGTGGTTGGCAACAAACCAGCAACTACTTAGAAGCGTCATAAAAGCTTCATTCTTGGAGTATTGGAAGAGTTACTCAGAAACCAGTCTCAAATCTTAGTCGCGCGATGAAACAAGATGCAAACTGGTTGACGTGTGAGGCTGTATGGAAGCTGCCGCCATTCAGCAACAACCTGATGTGCAGCGCACATTAAATAACTCTACGTAAGGTATGTGAGGTCACTGCTTTAGGAAAATGGCCCGACCCAGTCGTTTTCAAAGGGATCTTGGTATCGCTGGGGTGAAGATGGATAATTCCGTAAGCTATCACACAAACTGGTTTTGTTGCTGTTGTTTACTGGGTGTAATTTCCCAATGCGTTGATGTGAAGGGATAGAAAAATCTAAACTAATTTAGTTATTGGATGTGGGTTGTATTTACTGTGATGAAGATAAGGACAGATGCCATCAGAGCTTTGTGGATCAGCTGTTTTTCCACTGATGAACAACGCATAGCAGGTGTGCATTCATTAAATATATATCTGCCAAGGTGGAGCCACTTTAAAGAGCGAGTTGTCTTGTATCCCAGCTGGATACAAGCGTATGTTTAAACTGCAAGATTTTTACTTGCTAGATAATCTGTTTTAATATAGTGGTTTGGCCTCTGATTATTTATAGGTTTTATAAATTTTAGAATCAATTTCTCTTTAAGGTGGCTCAGATTTTTCAACTCTCGTGCACATAAAATTGAGTTGAAGTTCATTGTGCCTTTTTTCTTTTCCCAGAAGTTGAGTTGAAGCTTCATATGGTAACTGCATCCTATTCACACACTATAGTCTAAAATCTTGAAAATGTGTGGTGTTCGCTAAGAAACTAAACAATAAAAAGTCAAAGTTAGGTAAGGTCACAAAGGTTTTGTGGAATTAGAGTTCCGGCAGGTGTTATTGTGAACAAATATTTCCCCTTCTAACTCCATTTAGTTTCCTTCTCTACCGTATAGACTGACGGTTACCCTGCTCAGCCTGTGCTCACTATTATCCTACCGATTACCTACAAATTGATATTAAAGTAATGGTTTTCCACGACTGTGAAGATCTGATCTTTTTCTTGCACTCAGTGCATTACGTTAAAAGTGAACATCGGCGAACTGAGTTCAGGCAAGGCAAGGCGTGCGCTCAGTTCTTTCTGTTGTGACCTTATCAGCTTTTGATTGGGATTGCACCATCGCATAGTTAATAAAGGAAACAAAGTATATTCTGCACTTTTACGTTTTCAGAACAGTGTTTAAAATTGCATTGTTTTTATTATTTTTTTAAACTATCAGTTAAAATAGACTAAAACGTTCTTTCAAAGAGGCATCTAAATGTGTTCCTAATTTTGTATATGGGCTTAGGTTTTGTAACCAATAAAAAGCTGCTATCAAATACTATAAAAAAAAATAATTCAAGAAGTTATTTTGAAAGTTACGGAACTGCTTAGTCTTTGCAGATCAACCTATAGGGGTTTTTGTCCTTGACTAAGTATTAGTTAGCAAAACTCCACCTCAACGTCTGCCGTATGTTACAAGAATGAATAAAGTAAGCTAACGCAGTGGTCTCTGGAACTTGGGTACTGTTCTGGTACGGGCTTTTATGCTTTTCTGTAAGGTGTTTCCATAAACATACAGGAGGCGATGGTAAGTGGGTTGCGGCTGATCTGCATAACTGGGAGACAGTGATTTCTGCTGACTGTGTGGTGTTCTGTAGCATCGAGGAGCTCACCATACTGCTCCAACTCCAGAGGTGTCTCCAGCTTCCCAGTGCCATTTGGGATCTGGTATTCTGCAGTGATTTGCCACTCGGGATGGCAGGCGCCTCTCCTGCAGTGTGCCTTGGGAAGCCCTGGCAGGGATCTGTAGCCAAGCTGAGTGACAGCAGCCCTCACCTCAAGGTATTAGTTCCCCTCTTGGGGTTCCCAAGTAGATTGGAGATGGGCTTTGCATCGTCCTGTTGTATCGTGGCCATCTGTTAGCTTCCACTGGGCCCTACCTGGCTGACTTGGGAGACACTGTGTTGGATAAATAAATGTGTTACTCTAGGAAACATCTTAGAAGGAACAAAAACTAGAAGATATGTTGATCATCCTCATACTTCTTAAAACACAAGCATATCATAGAATGGCCTGGGTTGAAAAGGACCACAGTGATCATCTGGTTTCAACCCCCCTACTATGTGCAGGGTCACCAACCACCAGACCAAGCTGCCCAGAGCCACATCCAGCCTGGCCTTGAATGCCGCACTTCTGTTTTGTTTGCTTGATCTGCCCAACAGAGAAATAGGCATGAAGGTCCACTGCAGGTGTATTAAAAAAAAAAAAAGAAGAAGAAGAAGAAGAAAAAAAAAAGAAAGAAACTTAAAATCTCTAAGTATGGCCTATTTTGTTATTCTCATCTGACATATAATGCCCTTTGGGTTTTGAGTGTTTCAAATGGGTCTTTTCTACCAAAGCAACCTGGTTGCCTTGTGTTCTTTCTGCTTTGTTGCATAAAAAATTGCTCCCTTTTGTGGCAAAATCACACTTCTATTCAAGCAGATGTAGGACAACAAATTATGGCAAGCCATTAGGAAGCACCTTTCAAGAAGAGAAGGGGAAAAAAGCAGTGGAGAGCTTGGTCTGCAAGAGGCAGTGCTTTGTCACCATGGCCACCACCCATCTCACTGTTCCTGTGACCCAAGGACACAGGTGTGGAAAGTGAGCTGGCTGTTCTGTTTCCTGTGGCAAATTGTGGTTTGTTTTGTGGGTTTTTGTCATGCGCTGAGATAAAGCATAATGGAGCTCATGTCTGCTCCTTAACTATTTGTGTGCTGATTACCCTTTGTGATCTGTATTTCTGTTTGTTTAATCTTACCTCATGGAGCCAGGTGGTCCCGCATAGAAATTATGTGAATCCAAAGGAGAAGGGAGGGTGAGATGGAGATGTACTGCAAGCAGTCAAGCTCAGTTTTCAATGTTTGTGCAGGAAGATGCATTTCTTGCCCCCTGATCACATCACTGCTGTGCCCTGTTCCTCAGCCTTTCAGACAGCTCTGAGGATTCATTGTGATCAGCACAGCTTCTGGAGGAAATCTTCCAGCTTTCCAGAACTGACTGCTGGAAAGATCACTCCTATCAACTGGGTGAAGAGATTGGGACAGACTCCCATAGGAATCATAGCTTCTCCTGAACCTCACTGCCTTTTTAAACTTGGAGCAGAGAGGCCAGGTTGGATGTGGTGCTGGGCAAGTTGCTCTAGTGAAAGGTGTGCCTGTCCATGGCAGGGCTTTGGAACTGGGTGTATTTTAAGATTCCTTCCAGTCTGGCCCAAAGGGAGCTGCAGAGCTGAAAGGAATGGGTTTGGTCTCTATTTCCAGTAGGAACAGTATCAGCAAAGGAATCTAAATGGGATGTAAGAACATCTCCCATGGGTAGGAGGAGAGACACCAGAGAAATATACAGATTTTAGCTTCTGTGCTGGCTAAGGACAGTCATGAAGTCTGCTGGGGGCACTGGGTGGGACTTTCATCAGATCTAGGCACATCCCTGCCTTCTTAGCATCTCCCATTGCTCGATGGTTACCAGAGACTGCATTTTCCTGGGGTGATGGGAGATGCAACCAGTGTCAGCTGCTGCAGTAACATCCCTCCCTTCTGCCTGCAGTGGGTCTGGCAGCCACAGGATCCACATGTTACCCACCTGCTTCTCTTGTTGTCCTTTAATCCCTCCACACGTATTCCTGCAGTGTGAAAACTTCAGCATCTTCCAAGATTTTGGTTTGTTGTTTTTTTTTTTTTGCTGCCAGGTGGGTTGCTTGCCTTGCCAGCTTCTGGGCACCCTGCTCTGGGTGTCCCAGCTGGAGCAGAGGGCTCTACCAGCCTCAGCAGGCAGCTCACGGAGAGCAGTGACTGCTGTGGTACATCAGCAAAGCTAGTCCTGGTCTGCTCTGGGACGGTGTTTGTCTTCCTGAGGAAATCTCCAGTCCTTCCAAAGACTGGTCCCTCTATTGCTAAATCTGGCCTGGGGACTGCATGGGTTTGTCCTCTCACTGGAGAAACCAATGGCTTTGTGACCCATCACAGTGATGGCTTGGTTGCAAAAAGTGAATTTGAGAATAATTCATCAACTCTGTGAACTTCAGGGAAATTATTTCTTGTAATGCTTTGCAGACAAGAAGTTGATTGTGATTTAAGTGCCATAATCAAGTATCAGAAAGGTGAGGAAAGCCAATTAATTAACCCTTGTAAATGCCAAGGTGTATTTAATTGTAATTTATCATTTGTTGTGGCCTTAACTGCACGGCTGGTGTTTAATACCATGTGGTAATGGTGTTTTAAGCAGCGGTGGCAGATGAAGTTTAGCTCCTGTTTCTGTGAGCTACATGCAGTGAAGCTTTATAGGTGGTATTATTTAGGAGGAGGAAATGATTATACACCTTTTAGGTGTATTAAAGTCATAATGATGACATTTCTCTGCATTTTCTAACAGTTGCTTTTGCAAACTCCTGTGCATAAAGCCTGGATGGAGCTCTGAGCACCTATTGGAGCTATCGGTGTCCCTGTTCATTGCAGGGAAGTTGGACCAGATGGTCTTTAAAGATTCCTTCCAGCTCAAACAATTCTGTGATTCTATAATGTTTGAAAAAAAAAGTTATTCTTAGCATTTCATTTCTCATTCTCATTGGCCTTTCTGCCCCGAGGTGTTCCTGTGTCTCTGCATTACAGCTCCTTTTTGAACCATCCCTGGACACTGGTTCCAGTGCTCCCTTTGACCCCACAAAGGCCCCTGGTCCTATCTGATCTTGGGATGCTCACCAAAGCCAAGGGGACTCAGGGCTGGGACCCATCAGAGAAGGCCCTGCCTCTTACTAGTTGTTGTCAGCCCTATGAAAAGGTTCCTGGGTCATCAGCTGCAACCTTTCCAACACTGTACAACCTTCTGTATGCATACAGAGATTCTTCTCTTCTTTTTGGTGTCCCCAGAAGAGGTGGCCATCCTTGGACATACTAAGAATGGCTGCACGGTGCCTTCAGCAACCTGCTCTAACCTCAGAGCTGGCCCTACCTTAAGCTGTGCTTGGAAGGATGTCCTCCCAAACTCAGCTGTCCCATGACTAGGCTGCTTCTGCCCATAGCTATAGCCTATGGTCCCCAGATTCAAGTCAAAGAAAAGCAGACCATGTTACCAACTGAACACTGATGATAAGACCGGGGAAACAGGGCTGATATAGCTGTGGGGAGCCACCTGGGTGGCAGCTGTAGGAAGTCAGCATCCAGGAAAGCTGTTGGGAAGGGCTCTCTTGCAGAATCTAAAGAAGTGACAGCCCCGACAGGTTCCTCCAACTCTCCACACTGCTCTCTTTGCACCAGGGAGTTTTGACATGAAGTATTTAAGTGCTGTTGTGCAAGGATTTTATTAGAACGGAGAAGACTGGATAGATTTACCTGTTCTAACGTGCTCTGCAGCACAGGAGGAGTGAACAAAGAAGAGAACCCTGTGTTGTTGTTTCAAATGTTATGAGCCAACATCGTTCTGGCAGTCTCTGTCTCTACACACCAGGAGCCAGCTGTAAGAGCAGCAGCAGGACAGAATTTCAATCTATGCTGAGTTTAATACGCTGCTGATCCCACAGTGTCCAATGCCCTATCTCGTACCATGTGAGATGTGAGGCCACAGCATCAGCAAACTGGGTACGGAATATTTTGGGGCACAGCAGTGTAACACAGAGTGATTTGCACTGCACCCATAGGTCTGCTGCTCGAGGACACGATGTGTCCTTTCCACGTGCTGCCCTTGAGCTGCACAGACAGCCTAAGTTTGCTCATCTTGTATGAATACAGGTGCTTGAGCACTATTTTATCAGATATAAATAATTCTTACGTCATGGTGCAGCTAAAAATTATGACATTTTTCACTTGGGAGGATTTTTTTATGGAGAACTTCCTATATGTGGTCTTGTCAGATTCTGTTTGTTTGTGACCATTTGAACTCTGCATTCCAGCTGCTGCCTCCTATGAAATGAGGCTAATGGCAGCATGAGAAACAGCTGGGTTGTTAATTCTTAGCACCATAAAATTCACTGTTAGGAACAGAAGAAGTTCTTCTTTGTGCATTTTTCTTTGGTGGTTATTCTAGGTTGAAGTTCTTCCGTGAAAGCACTTGATTTCTGCTGGCAAAAACGTTCTACCTTCTCTTTCTCCTTCCCCAACACTTTCATTTATTTCATAATAGAATCATAGAACCACAGAATATTCTGAGTTGGAAGGAACCACAAGGATCACTGAGTCCAACCCCTGGCTCCACACAGCACCACCCAAAATTCAAACCCTACATCTGAGAGTGTTGTCCAGATGAACTCCTTGAACTCCAGCACTGCCCTGTGCAGGCTGTTCCATGCCCACTGCTCTCTGGAGCAGATCCTGTCTCTAACCCCCAGTTGCCTCTCTCCTACCATATCTGTAGCTCTCCTTCAAATGCTTTCAAATAGTTTCATGTCCTTTTTGTACAGTGGTGCCCAAAACTGCATCCAGTGCTCAAGGTGAGGCTGCTCCACTGCAGTGTAGGACAGACAATCCCTTCCCTCAGCCATCTGGCAACACTGTGTTTGATGCACCCCAGGATATGGTTGGCCTTCCTGTCTGCCTGGGCACACCAGTGACTCAACCCTGACTAAGAGAATTTTGAGTGCAGGGAACCCTCAGGCATAAACTTTATGGCTCCTTGCCCCCATGGCCTCAGTGAGAGCAGATGGAGCCCTCACCGCAGCAATGGCCCCCGCCCCATCCTGAGCTGCACGTGATGGGCATTTTGGGTGCCCAGGAAGTGATGAGCATTGGCTCTCAGTCTGCCCACACAATGGTTTCACCTGATTTTAAGAGATCCCAGAGATGGGGCTTCATTTTGACCATCCCAGGGCTACTAGTGTCTTGCCATGCAGGCATTTCCAAACACTCAGAAGTCCAAATTTAATTTCTTTATATTTAAATATAATCCAAGGGAAAACGGGTACCATTTTCCTGAAAACAGCATTCACTAAAAATAACAGAAGGAAAGAATGAACCAAAACAAGAATCACAGAATGTCTTTGGTTGGGAAGGTCCTTAAAGTCCTCTAGTTCCAACCCCCAGGGAACAAGGAATTAATACACGCACATTGTCCATCAGCACAAATCCTGATTGACTTCCATGGCTGAAGATCATACCCATAGCCGAACAGCTGCTGCAAGTCCTGCTCCACCAGGATAGTAGTGTGGAGCTGGGAGGAAAACAAAACCCTTCTGTCTCTTGTAGACATCTCTGGCAAAGCAGAATCCCATGATTCAGCTGAGGGGCTGCTCTGGAGCAAGGGATCCCTGCCTCGTGCCCCGGAGCAACTCTCCCAGCACCCCCAGGATGTCTTGCAAGCCCTGCCCAGTGTGGGCACTGCATCCCCTCAGCATCCATGCGTGCCCTGCCAGCCGTCCCCTGCACAGTTGCTGTCCCAGCTCGGCGGGAGCCATGGCCCCTGGCAGCTCCTGCTTGTTGGCCAGGAGGAGGACAGGGACGTCAGCAAGACCAGGGTGGCCCAGGGTCTCCTCCAGCACCGCCAGCGCTTCAGGCAGCCGAGACGTGTCTGCGCTGTCTAGCACAAAGACCAGGATGTTGGTGTCCTCCAGGTAGTGGTGCCAGCTGGCCCGGAGGCTGGGCTGTCCCCCAACGTCCCAGAGGTTGAAAGACATGCCACAGGGCGTCCGCATGGCCTCCACGTTGAAGCCCACGGTTGGGCACGTCTCCATGGCCTGGCCGCCCTTCAACTGGTACAGGATGGTGGATTTCCCAGCGAGGTCGAGGCCCAGCATGACCACACGCGCGTCTCTTTTGCGCCAGCTTTTGGAGAACAGCTTCCCCATCGAGACACTGCTGCAGCCAGTGCAAAAAATATAGCTAAAATAATAATATCAGTTAATGGATAATATCAGTTAATAGCAGAGCACTCTGTCCTACCTCCCTTAGGTTTGCTGAAGGAGGAAACAGGCAGCCGGCCTTGGCTTCTCTGCGCAGCTAGATCAAGGCAGAGCTGTTATTTCAGAGGCATGGAGCGCAGCCAAGGAGCACAGCCCAGAACTACGGCTTCTGCACTCCCGCCCTGCTGCCTCCTGCCTCCATCCCGCCCACAGCCCTCTGCAAGCTCCGCCAGCATCCTGCAAAAAGAGCCAGGCAGGCGGCACAGCACGCTTCCTCTCAGCGGGGCAGGAATACACCAGCTTTTGTTCATTGGCTTCTCGAGGGGAAATCCACCCCCAGCCGGACAGGAGGAAACCCGGGCTGCTCTGGGAATGTGCTGAATCACAGCTCAGGGGTGTGGATTTCAATACAAGCCACAAGACAACCGACAGTTTGCAGTCTTACGACCGCACAACACAAATCTCAGTTCAGCGTTGGTTTTCACGACCTGCTGCACGGTGGTGATGGATTTAAAGAGATGCATGCAGACAGAAGTTTTAGTGTTTGGTAGAAATATGACCAGCATGAACATCTATAAAACTTATTGCATCAAGATGCTCACTACATTTTGACTTCCGTAAGTAAGGCAGTCAGCCCTGTGTCACTGGGGGTGGGGAAGGAAATCTTTGTTAAACATAGAAAAAAGTTTACCAAGATGGCACCACTCAAACTTACACACCAGAGGCAGAAAAGGGCTGCTGAAACAGCAGAGCTTCTTGTGCAAGAGCAGCAGGTGGCAGCCAGCAGAGCCTGGCAAAGTGGATGGTACCCCCATCCGGTGGGTTTCTTGCCTTATGGCTGCTTGAAGGCACGCTGTGCTGAAGCAGCCATAAATCTGCAGAACAGAGCAACGCTCCCCAGCTGCCCTCCCCTGGGCACAAAGAAGGAAATGTGATTTATGTGCTTTTCCCCATGCATCAGCAGGAGATGAAATTTCCTGGGTGCTGCTGTGCCCGACAGCTCCATCTCACATGCCACCACTGCTGGGACAAGCCCAGCACTGCAGCATAGGGAGGTGGCCATCTGGACCTACAGACAACTTTGGCAGTGTTCCTATGAGAAAAGGCTGAAGCACATCCCATACAGCTGGGGCTGGGAGGTACTGGGACTGCCAGAATATAGAAATAGAAAAAGAGAACTACGATAAGGAGTGCAGTGTTCCTAATCCTGCAGCCCAAGGGCTGCCCAGTGGCCCAAGTCCTTTTCCTTAAAGCAGTTAAATCGGTGCCTGGCTCCTTAACCTATTTCTCCTCCAATCTGAGGAAACCTTCCTCCTATATTGCCTTGGGCTGTAAGATCAGCACAGTGGGTATTTTGTGATGTGCCAATGTGTGCCATGGATTGCCCCTTGAATCTGTCGTCTTTCTCTGCCTTTGCTGCTCCTCTCCTTCTCTGAGGCTGAACGAATGGTACGGATGATCTGTTTCATTCTCATACCCCTGGTAATGAACACAAGTCTATTTATTTTCTTTCTCCCTGCCACTTGTTCCAATCATGGAGGTGCAGAAGATGCCTGCAGAGTCTGATCCACTCACAGCTGTACTATAAAGGCATAATATTCCAATAAATAATACATGGATACAATTGCAATTCTATGTAAGAAAGAAAAGAAAGTAAAAGCAGATGAAGCAAGCTCTGAGTGAATCCATTGCTGGAGCAGGAAGGCTGTACACTAAATAATTCAGAAACTGTTCAGAGGTGAGGGCAACCCTTACTCCAGCTATATCTTTTGTGGGCAGAACAAATGCTCTTGCCTTGTTTTTCATGTCTCTGAATTCACAGGAACAAAGATGATGGTAGCTAATTCTGCTTATAATTAATAGATTCATAGAATAATTAAGGTTGGAAAAGACCACTAAGATCATCTGGTCCAACTGTCAGCCCACCCCCACCATGCCCACCATTCATGTCCCTCAGTGCCACAGACACACAGTTCTTGAACACCTTCAGGGATTGTGACTCCACAAGTTAAAATACAGCTCTGACTGTCTTGAAAAGCCTGAATCTCAATTCTTCAATTATTTTTAGTGTGTCTAGGTGAAAAGGGGGGAAAAAATGAGCAAAAAATGTTATCTGAGCCAAAAAAGGCTTTTGCTCAATCCTTTCATGTACCTTAGTATTTGCTCCTCCATCTGTTGAGCATCAAAGTTTTGAAGCTAAGATAGGTTTTTTTAATATATATACTGTTCCTTCAGTTCCTGGTAAAAGGATGCCCTACAGAAGGTATCCACACTGCCAATCTATTAGTACTATATATAGGTAGCTTCTTATCTGAAACTGTTAATTCTGTGGAAAATAAAAATCACAGCTTGGAGGTACCTTGGTGAGGCTCTTCTCTGTAGATCAATCAGGATGAAACTCTGCTTTGAAATACCTAAATCCGGGTTTCTTTTATACCTTTCTGTATGATACGATGGATGGAAACGAAGAAAACCTGTGAAAATTGATTTTAACTGCATTTTCTCGTGCTCATCACAAGGTGTCACTGTTGCCACACTTTTCTGAGCGAAGAAGCCGCCTCCAGAGGCATCAAACAGCTGCGGTCAAACCACCGGTGCCGGAGCTCCCTGCTTTGGTGAGGGGAGGGCTTCCTTTGGCATCCTTCTGTGACTGGATCACTTTGAAACAGGTTTTCCTGAACAGCTTTCTATATATTTTGTGAACCTATTTATAGAACGACTTGGGTTCAAAGGGTCCTCGAAGAACATCTAGTTCCAACCCCACTTCACATCTGTAGGAAGCTGAGAGCGAGGACTGCAGAGCAATACGAAATAAGATGGCAGCTATAGGTGATATTCAGCTTCAGATCATTTCATCTGGCATCATATGCTAGGACTCTGCAGCTAACTAACTGATGGAAAAGGTTATGCTGAACAAAGAGGAGAGAAACATGGAAGAATTTTCTTTTAGTATCCTTTACCAGTTCACTGAGAGTTGCCATCATGCTGTAGTTGCTTACAGAGCTGCAGATACAGACAGATCTTTTTTATCTAAGGCAGACAAAAGGCAATGCATTCTATCTATTCTTCTAATGTGCTCCTAGGGATGAATCTGATGATTCAGGTTACGCTTAGGGCTTGTGGAGCAACTCAGTGCTGTTCTATTGTTCCTTTTGAATTTCAGATGCACAGAGTTTAATCACTGGAGAAAAGCATTTCATCTGCTTTGGTTACCAAAAGAGATGCAAGTCGAGATGATCAGTGTGAGAGAAATAGCAGCATCTGAGCTAACTCATCCAAGTCAGCAATGAGTTACAGACATTGGCAGCACGCTGTGTTATGCAATAATTGTTTCTATTCTTAAAATGAACAAAAAAGTCTCTGAATATCATTGTTTGGCCCAGTTGATCTATTTAGCGCTTTTCTAAAGTTTCCAGTCTGTCACAACTTTTCCAAGACGGATATAAGGTTTCGTATCGCCTTTCCTTCTGGAAAAAACACAATGAGAGAAGAGTGGGTTTGTTATTGTTTGCTTTTATGAGAAGGCAAACAAGGGAACAAAAAAAGAACAGAACTAAGTAGCATGCACCAGATTATTAAGTGAATTCTGCTTCATATAGAACACTTTTCTCTGTTTCAGCCCATTGTAAAGTTCAGGCACAGTATAAACCAACTGCAATTACCCTGATGTGTTTAAGGACTTGCTGCATGTGTTGTTAATTAGCGATAACACCAAGAAATCTAAACCCACGTGAACAAAAAAACTCCACTGGATGCTGTGTACCAGTACTTGTTTCAAAAAAAAAAAAAAAAAAAAGGTTTCTCTATATGATAAGCAGATCTTTTCTACAGTTATAAATAGGATCAAAGTTCTGCTTATGTAGCCTCACCTTCTCACCATCTCCTAGCAATGTCAGGAAAGGCAGCTATTCTCAACAGATTATTTGTTTGTGGGGACAAAAAGATGAGCAGAAAACAGACACGTGTAGGCACTGCTGTTTCTGTAGCAAAAGGAAAATCGTCAATGTGCTTGGGTATTCTGTAGCAATCCCCTTTCTGGCTCTTTTAGAGCTTTCCCCTGAGACTGTGACTACACTTTTCCACATATCTTATTTATGCTTTGACTTTGTAGCTCGATGCTGCACAAGCTACCCAGCAGTGTCTTCCCGAGGCCAGTGGCAGCAGTCATAGCAGCACAGCACGCAGGAACTTGGCAGGGAACACCTTTCTACCCCTGGCCTCCTGCTGTGCCTTCTCTGCCTCTTATTCCAGGGCAGAATTTCTTCAGCATTGCTGATTCTCTCCCATAGCAACCCTTCTGGATTTGACTCCTTCGGTGCTGAAATTATCATTACTTTTTAATGTATTCTTTCTTGTAAGCTGGCCACCCCCAAACACAGGCTGATGCTTCCTGCAGGCCCTGCCCTGCCGCTCCACGGCTCCCTCAGTCAGCTCCATCAGAGGGTGGTGACACACTGGAACAGGTTGCCCAAGGAGGTTGTGGATGCCCCATCCCTGGAGGCATTCAAAGCCAGGCTGGATGTGGCTCTGGGCAGCCTGGTCTGCTGGTTGGTGACCCTGCACATAGCAGGGGGTTGAAACCAGACGAGCATTGTGGTCCTTCTACCCAGGCCATTCTATGATTCTACGATTCTCTGCTGTTGCAAGGCCCCGCTGCCTCGTGACCCCGAGTACAGCCAGGAAAATAAGGAAACTTGAAGCAGCAGCAACCATTTCCTGGTAAGAGCCTCGCGAAACAACAGCAGGCTCTCTTGGGAGAGCAGCTCTGCACTCTTCCCTTTCCCGGATCCTCCCCCACAGCTGCGTCCCGTCCTTGAGCTGCAGCTATAAACACACAGCTGTAAAGACAAAAAACGTCAGTGCTGAGTTAAAGCGGACGGTGACCGCTGACCAAAAACCTCCGAAACCTCCAACCCCGCCCCGACCGCTCGCTGTCCCTCACAGCGCCGGGAAGTAAAAACAGACGGCGCTCACGCTTTCCACCCCTTGGAAGCAAAGCACCAATAGGAGATGAGGAAGATGGTCACGTGACGGCAGGCGCGAACAGTCAAGCGGGAAGGGGGGAGGGAGGAAGGGGGCGTGTCACGTGACGCCCCCCCCCCCCCTCCGGTCGCTGTCACGTGCGCGGTGCCGGCGCGCGCCCTGCCACGGGGCGGCTGCAACGGTCGTAACGGTCGTAACGGCCGCGGTGTGTGGAGGCGCCTCAGACGGAGCGGCACCGGAGGATGCGGCAGCGGCCGGGTGAGGAGCGTGAGGCGTCTGCGGCCCGGCCAGCCCTTCCCGCCCTTCCCTCCCGCCGCTCTTCCGTCGGAGCGCCGTGAGGCTGCGGCTGTCACACAGCTTTGCCCGGCGTCCCGCGAGCGTCTTCCTGCTTTTCTTAGGGCTTTTGTGTCTCTGCTTTCAGGACTTTCTGCTCATCCTTTTCTTTGTTGCCCGTTTCCTCAAGGCACAGGTCGAGCACGCTGGAAAAGTGAGGCTCTGAAGGTTGTTTTCCTCGCTGGTCTCTATATCAGTAATTAGTTTCTTTAGATCTCGAGTCTCTTGTTTGGTGATCTGTAGTGCTTTTTTTAAATGGAGGCAATTGCAGTGGACTCTTTGGGAAAGCATCCTGCAGGCTGCTGATAGGAGGTAAGGTGGGCTCTATGCGTTGGAGCTCAGAGGGCTGTGTGAGAGAGCCTTTAGGGCAGAAAGGTGCTTAGAAAAACAGCATTTGGGAGGAAGAACTAATCTTTGCAACCTTACTCCGTGGGGCCTTTGCGTTCTTATTTCTTATGCATCTTGCTGGAATATAGGTGGGTTTTCCAGGGTGTCTCATCTGGAGTGAATGGCTTCAGTGAGTTGCGCTAATGACTCAGCTTGTTGAAAAGAAGGAAAATGCACGTTGTGACTGGGCCTGTAGCCTTGTTATGGTGGTTGAGCGACTCGGTCATCCTAGTAAGGGTTTCTTTGTGTGGTTAAAACGGCCTTGTGTTCAATGGTGTCCATGTATGTGCTGGTTTTTGCTTGCATCTCTTTCAGCCAACTGCTGAACCAGGAAGACTGCTTGCCAGATTTTAGTCTTTCCCTGCACTGCTCTTAAAAAGGCATCAAAGAATAAGTCATCTGCACGCAGAGGTTTGAGCATATTGTCACAGGCATCTTGTCTTATGCAAGGTCTCAGGAAGGTAATAAGTTATGACGTGTGATTTCAGGTATGCGACATTCTCCTTGCCACCAAAAAAGATGTCACAATAAAGTCACTTAGGTTCTGTGTCCCGTCAGTGTCAGTAGCATGCATTGTTTCCCTCTTCTCAGCACTGAAACTTGAGGTTAAAAACCAAACCAAATGAGAGAAGATGTTGGGAGGACCACTCTCCCATCTAGGAAACCACTGTGTCTAGGGTTTGGCTGTTTGATTGAGGGGTACTTAAAATTTTAAGGATCAAGTTTGCCAATCGTTTCTTGTTTTTCTGAAACTGGATATTCCAGCTTTTGTATTCTCAATGCTGGTTGATTTCCCAGTAGGGGAAATGAAGGCCTCAGCCTGCTGTTTTTCTGTGCAGGAATAAGAATAAGCTGCAGTTGGAGTCTAAGGAAGGAGTGACACAAACACACAACTGTTCCCAGATAATCTTTAGAGGGGGATAATCTCTGAAGAGTTAACTAAAGTTTTTTGTTCTGTTGACAAAGAGTACTGTTTTCCCAGTAGGATATTGTATTATTGTTCTGTGCAGCATGGGTTTGTTCAGCTGAACTGTAAACTCCATGAAATTTTATCTAAAAGCATTTAAAACAATTTTGTTAACATTGTTTTCTGGGGCTTTGTCGTTTTGTTTTGTATTTGTTAGACAGGGATTCATGTATGCGTGCTGTGTATCGCTCGGAATCAGCCTGCTCATTGTTTCTGTAGAAAGCAGGCTAGGGAGATGTTGAATGCATAGGCAGCAGTTCAGCACAGAATATTTGAAGGGCTTCTATCTCTGAAAGCATGGGGCTCGTCTTGTTGTGAACAGCTCTAGGTATTTTTTTTCCCCTAATGCTGATGATGCCTTTCAGTTTTATTTCTTTTCAGCACAGTGTGTGGCCAGTTCAGTTTCCTTTTCTACAAGTCATCCTTTCTTGCTTATTTTTGGCGTCACTGAAATTCGAACAGTCATCTTTGTTTCTGTTCCTGTTTGGCTGCTGAAGTTGCTGGATAATCTCGAAGATGTCAAAGTAGTTAGAAGAGGCATGGCTGATATAAGCCCCCTCTCCTGGTTGGTTCTGCAGTGGTGGAATACTGACATGGCATAAAGCAGCTTGGTTGGTGTGTTGTTGTTTATCAGGGGATCATGAGGCAGAAAGAAAGACAGTTAAGAGGAGTGGGATGCAGTGTTTTGCAAAGCAGTATCTACCAGAGCACCAAGTTTAAGATTAGGCCTTCTGTACTTAGAAGGATTTCATAGAGTCACGGAATGCTTTGGGTTGGAAGGGACTTCAAGGATCATCATGTTCCAACCCGCCTGCCACAGGCAGGGCCACCAACCCCAGATCTGGTACTAGACCAGGATTTCTCATATTCCTTTCTTAGAAATGTGGGCATTAAATGTAGATATTGATGTATAAATGACATATTCCTAAGAACTGCTGCTGTGTTGCATACAGAATCTAAGCAATGGTTTGTTAGTCAATCTATGGAGACTTGAATTCCAGTACATTCACTACTGCATTGCACTTAAAAAGTTCCCATTAAGGTGCAGGTTTTGAGAGGTGTGTATTGTAGTGGGGTCCAGGCCTCTGTGATTATCAGCACGAGTAAACTTAGCTCTTTGCTCATGTTGTACAGGAAGGTGAGTGAAGGACACTGTGTCCCTCTGTGCCACTGCTTGCAGTGACATGTCTGAGGTCTTCTGGATCAGCCTGTCATTGCAAGATGTGCCCAGAAGAAACTCTGCATGTGCCTTTTGCTCCTAGACTATTCAGCTAGCTCTGGGGCTGAAATGAATTTGGGTTGTCATTGGAGAGAACCTGGTATGCTACACATATGTAGTGTAGTCTCTTGGTAGTGTCTTACTGGAAAGCTAGGAAAGTGGCTAAGGTTTTTTGGGAATCCATCTTTAGGTAGGGGGGAAAATGGTGTTTATGCCTAAGTTGGGCATTTCTGTGAGAAATGGCAGATAAATAGTTAAGAAAAAGTCTTTTTCATAACAAGTTTGCATTAAGTAAGGTAAATTAAGTAGGTGAAGTCAAGAATGGACTAAGTTGGAACTTGGTCTTCTCAAAAGAGCAAGACCACTTTTTTTTTTTTAAGTGATCAATAACATGTAAACATTCTGCATTGCAGGATTCACTGCTGGTCTTAAATAGCACTTCTTCTGAAACTTTGCCTTGCTTGTCAACACAGTTTTGAGAACCAAGCATCAGAAGCTAGAGTATCTGAAGCAAATAAAGGAGAGAATTAGATATCAAGGAATTCTGTGGAACTCTCCATTGAAAGTTTTTTGGATCTCATGAGACTTGCTGAGAACTGTGGGAATGGATCACAGATTGACAGTGGCAGAATCCCTCCAGGATGTAAGCAATGGTATAATTTTGGGGGCAGGATTGAAGGCCTAAATGAGCTCTGTAGGTTCTGTTGGCTGGTAGCTTTGTTCTTAAGCTGGTGCGATTATCCTGGGGAAACTGGGAAGAAGCAGCATGGTGTAAGGACATATTATACACGTGTGTATTCACTGACAGGTAACATCTGTTATCCAGGCAGCTGTTTCTAGCTTGTTTCCAAGGAAGAAATGATGACAATTTCACTTAATCAGCTTTTCCTCCCATGTATTTTACTATTTAACTATACAAACCAGCAAGTTTGTCTTGTGGAACAGTGGCTGTTTAGTAGTACTGGATACAGTTTGGTCTTTACTCAACTGGATATATAAGCACTCTTCTAGTGTCCTACCCCAGTCATTTGCTGTTTGTTCACCTTAATACATAGAAATATAATTAAATACTTCATATAGGATAGAATGTTATTCTCTCAGACACACCAATTAGCACATCTTTTTTCTCATTTAAAGGAAATGATTTTACTACCTGTTGATAAAAGCATAAAATACACTTTTAGATAAGATTTCTTTATTAAGGCATTGTCATCTCGCTTGCAGTAAGTTCATGAGACACAGTAACATCATGGTGGATGTGGGAAAGTGGCCAATATTTACCTTGCTGTCACCTCAAGAAATAGCATCTATTCGGAAAGCGTGTGTGTTTGGTACATCAGCCAATGAAGCCATATACACGACACACAACGATGAGGTAAGGCTTTACTAAAATAGAGCAGATTTTGCAAACCTGGGTAGACTATGATTTCTTTTCTTCTTTCACGTCTTATAGAACTTGTCTGAGTTTCCAGTAGCAGAGCTGTAGCCGAGAGCATATGCTTTTACATGACAATACTGTCTTCTACTTTTGTGATTATATACTTTCTATAGTGCAGTTCCTGCAAATGAGAAGCCTGGCTTTCTGAACTACACAGGTCTGAAGCATTCAGACTCATTAGTTAACTTCCTGAGTGCCCCAGTGCTGACATTTGAGTTTAGCTTCTGTGAGTGAAGTCTTTGACCCTCAAAAGTCCACGGCAGAGCTCTGCCCTGGCTTCACGAAGACCTGGATATCACCAAATCTGTGTACACCTGAATGTAAGGCACTTGAAATCAGTGTTCCTCTGTTTTTCAGGTGTTTGTTTTTGGACTGAATTGCAGCAATTGTTTGGGAACTGGAGATAGTCAGAGCACAATAGTACCAAAGAAATTGGAAGCCTTGTGTGGGAAGAAGATTTCCAGTCTCAGTTATGGAAGTGGACCACATGTTCTACTTTGCACCGAAGGTAGGAAACGAATGTTTATTATGGAAGGATAAGTTACAGATTTAAGTTCTGCTTATATTTAACAAGAGTGGATTAGAGGACAGTTGTATGAATCTGTTGATTGGATACTAATACACATAATGCATGCTAGGGGGTCTTCATTGATCTTAAGTGGAATCAGATGTATTCAGTAATGTTTTCCTTACACCTCCAGTACATGGTAACTGCAGAGTTTTATTATATCAGTTGTGGCTTACTTGGTTTTACCTGTGTGCTTTCACCTATTTCCACTGTAATCTAGAGGTCATACCATGTTATATGTAGCGCTTGTATACAACATACATAATCTGTCATCATCCAAAGGAATGTCGTACTCGTTTCAGTACTTTTTAATCTCTTTTTACTGTCTTGTTGGCACTTTCCCAATTCTTAAAATTCTATCTTAATTTCCTCAGAATTTGTGGTAGTTTTATCATATTCTTAAATATTTTTGCAGATGGAGAAGTGTATGCTTGGGGACATAATGGCTACAGCCAGCTTGGGAATGGTGCAACCAATCAGGGTGTTACTCCTGTTCAAGTCTGCACAAATCTGTTACTAAAGAAAGTGATTGAAGTAGCTTGTGGCTCTCACCATTCCATGGCATTATCGTTTGATGGGGATGTAAGTTGAAACCTGTTCAAATCTCTTAATTCCTTCTTGAAGTGAGTGATGTAGGTGACCTTGCAGTCTGCAGTGGTTACAACTCAACCTTTTCTTTTGCTGCCTCGATCTAAGGTGTCCTTTACTTCAGAGCAGACTTGAAAATAGCTTCCCTACTACTTCCTGCCTTTCCTCCCCGCTCTCTTCCCCCCAGAAAAAGAAATAATAGGGTAATAAATGTTTGTCTTATGTTTGTTGTAAGTTTCACAAGGAGGACACCAGACAGCTATACCGCTTACAGAGGGCAGGCTCTTTGTGATGTGCAAAACTGGAGATTACTTGCTTTGCAATTCTGATATTAAAGGTGTTTGTTGAGTTGTCGCTGGTTAGCCTTCAGTCTGCTTCTTGCAGTCTTCATGATTTCCACTGTTATTATGGAAAGAATGTTGCTTTGTACATCTCTGCACACTTGTGTGTGTAGCTGCTGAGCGAGCATTTGGTTCACATGCCAAGTCTGCTTTATGCTATTTGTTTCTGTGGCTTGAGGCTATGTGTCACGGGAAACATGTCCAATTATTCTCCATTTAGTCAGATTTGACCAGTGTGCGTGTGATTGGAACTGCATTTTACTGCATGGAAGAAAACTCGAGTCAACTCTGCTTAAAAAGAAACAAAAACCACAAAAAGTACAAACCTTTCTAGTGATGAAAATAGAAACTGCAGCTCTTTCCATCCCAGTAATCTGAGCATGTCTGAGTTATGGTTAATTATGGAGTCATAATGCTGCAGTTAATACAAAGGAGCTGAGGGTAGGAAAGAGCCTGAGTTAATTTAAGTGGAATGCATTATATCTCTAAAAGGAGAGCCTGTGCTTAGAAAAGATCTTTGTGCTGTCATGTTTGCTTGGATTAAATGATAAAATTTGATATGTAATTCTCTTCCATGTGGAAAGGCAATAGTATTCATGTGTTAGCTTAAGTGTTGGTGTCAGCTACTGTGTGGTAGCTGCCTGAGGTGACTGTGCTGTCTTTTGTAATAAACATAACGTGTTTGAAATCTCAGTGGAAGAGGGGAAACTTCTTTGTATTTCCCATGGAGCTGATGTTTGCAGCTGGCTAGCCATTGTGGCTAGTTAATGTACCATAAATACATCCACAGTGTACCTTGCTGTAGCTTAGTCTGTTTGTGCTCTGAGGTTTTATGTTTCAGAACCAATTAAATTGAAAGCAATGAAACATTTTAAGTGGAGTTTTATTTACAGAAGGACTTGGCTGCAGAAAGCCTTGTAGCTTGATCTGAAGTTTCAGAGAGACGTTGGAGTTGGAAGTAACTCATGGAAATACTTGGAATACTTGATTTGTACTGTTGGTTCAGTGTGAGTTTAACGCACTGTAAATAAAAATTGTGCAGAGATTTCTGTTAGATCAAAATGTTCAGTAGGAATCAAAGATCCAGAAAATACAAGTAACAATAAGCAAAAGACTAATGCTTTCTTCTCTCTTCAAATTAGCCAAGATGTATGAGTTGTGGGATTTTGTTACTTTGTTTTGTTGCTGTTATTGCTGATGTCTGACTTGGCTTGGTGAATTTGCTCTGTTCTAAGGTTAACTGGCACCCTAGGGTGTGCAGATTTGACATAAGGTATCTCTGTCAGCATGCAGGTGGTTAGCATCCCTATAGTAAGTATTTCCAAGAGGACAAACTTCTGAACTGTCTGGTTTATCAGAGAGCTATCAAAAATAGTTCTATGCCAAGGGTGTAACTTCAGTAATAAATACTGAAGAAAGTGAACATCCAAAGCTGGATGTAAGTGTTTTTATGGCAAACTACTTTCCTGTCTTTTGGACTTATACATGAAAGAAGGCTTTTCTAATATATATTTTAGCTGTGTGCCACTGGCAAACTTGGTTGTTTCAGAAGTGCTGCTTTTTGTTAATGCCACTGTGTAACAAAGTTATGTTACTTGGACACCTGACCTGATAAAACCAGCTGCCTTAACAGCTGTTGGAAGAGTGAAGAAGAGTACTGAACAGTGAGGGCTTCTCTGTATTTGGGAATCAAATCACTTTCACTTGAATTCATGTTTTTCCAACATCATGGAAGTATGAGGTCCATTCATTCTGCTCTTCTCGTCTAACTTCTACTTTAGGTGGAAGTACATTCCTTGTGCTGGCTGAAGTCAAAAGCTCTGATTCTGTAGTAAAAAGCTGGAGAAGTGCTGTGTTCTTATTTGTGATGTCAATTCTGTTATTGTTTATTAACTTAAAACAGATGAAAACTATCTTAACCATTTTAGCTAATTAAATACGTTGGTTTACCCAATCTGATCCTGGCTATAGTAAGATTATTATTTATTACTGTTATTAAGTCTTAAACTACAATTTTCTGTTTGTTTTTTGTTTTATGGACAGCTGTATGCTTGGGGCTATAACAACTGTGGTCAGGTTGGATCAGGATCTACAGCAAACCAGCCGACTCCTCGGAGAGTTTCAAACTGTTTGCAGGATAAAATGGTAGTTGGTATTGCTTGTGGTCAGACCTCCTCCATGGCTGTAGTGAACAACGGTGAGGTAAGCACTGCTGTGTTCATTCACTCTCTGTCAGTTACCCTGTCTTCTGAGATTAAGGTCTGAGTATGGAATAAATGCTGATACAAAGTGCTCAAGTTAAAATGGTCAAGTGTGCTGTCTTTATGTAGATGTTCCATCTTATGGCAAAAACTGCATTGAATTATGCCTTCATCCAGTCTGCATCTGCAGGAATGTGAACAGTTGTATTCAATATTTTCATCATTTCAGTAGTTTCTTGAACGTGTGTTTTGATTAGACTTTTAAAAACATGCACGATTAAATGGTTAATCTCTCTGCAGAAAGACAGGGAATGATCCCAGTTCTTGAATGTATTGCTGAACTACCAGCTCCAAAAAACAAACAAACAAAAAAAACCCCAACAAACCAACAAAGGAAGAATTTGAACATTTCCCTAGTATTGTGCAACAGTCCCATTTCAAATAAGAAGTTTACAATACTAACTTGCCTCTAAGTTTGAACTGTAACTTCAAATTTGCTGTGTCTGAGAGCATAACACTTTCTTGTGACAGGAGGGGCTGCAAAAGTCCTTGAGGTTGAGATGAGCTTCCATTTTGTCTTCTTCTGTCCACCATAACAAAACTAAAGGGAAAATTTGAGCTAAGCTGGAGGCTTCATCTTAGATGAATCCATTAGATTAATCAGGAGGAAAGTATAGGAAAAGGAAATAGGAAAGTCAACTAAATCTGTTAAAACTTGCAGTAAACTAAAATCTATGTCATTACAAAAGTTTTAGTATTTCAAAGAGATGTATTTTTGAACACAATAAAAGTGTATTTAAGATGCAATACAGGAGCGAAAAGCTGAATACAGTCAGTTGTACAGTGTATTTAGTATCTGTCATCCTTCCCTGCATTTCTTTTGAAACAGTGTACAGATTTCTTTTAGTAAGATATCTATTTTGGACTTGTGCTTGATATTAAATCTGAAGAAACTAAGAATGTGTATTCTGTATTTCTAGGAGGCTGGCTTACTGTTGTTTTCCTTTTGCCTTTAGGTTTATGGCTGGGGTTACAATGGTAATGGTCAACTGGGTCTTGGAAACAATGGCAACCAATTAACGCCGTGCAGAGTGGCAGCATTACATGGTGTGTGTATACTCCAGGTATGTCTAATGTAGAGATGAGGAATGCATTCGTGTTTCTAGAATCTGTTAAAACTGTATCTTTAGAGTCTTATTGCTGCTTCTGGATATCACAGCTCTAATGCTGAGTTTACTTGGTTCCTACAAATTGCATTAGGCGTATAAAAAGAGCACTCCATAGAGTGCTTGCTTTTGTAAATGTGAATACTTTACGTTTGGCTAGTGTAGCTGAGTAAATTATGTTATAGATAAAAATCACATCTTTGTTACAGAGCTGTATGAGTGAACTGCACTGGGCAAATACAAAAAGGGAAATAAGGGAATGAATATGTTCCAATTAGATTCTATGTTGATATTCTAATTAGCCCTTCTAATGTGTTTTGTGCTAGCTTTAAGTACTGAGAAATAACACATTTTATTAGGTTGAAGATAGGTAGATAAAAGAATGCCCGAGGTGTTTAACATCAGCAAGACTAAGGTAATGTGTGTGGTAATTTTGTTCTTGTTTCTTTTTTGTTTAGTAATAATGCTTATACATTTACTTACAGATTGCCTGTGGCTATGCACACACTCTAGCACTAACAGATGAGGGCTTGCTCTATGCCTGGGGAGCTAACACTTATGGGCAGCTGGGAACTGGCAATAAAAGTAACCAGCTAAGCCCACTGCAGATCATGATGGAAAAAGAAAGGTAATCTTTCTGAAGCAGTTTCTGTGTTGATATGTTTGGGTACGTGTTATGTGGTCTCTAGCATTGGAAGCGTATGCATTTGGGGTTTCTATTCTATTTCTGTTGCCAATGTTGAAAGCATGGTAACTCTTTCTATAGAACTGAATGCTTTTTGCTCTCTCTAGAGATTATTGAAAGTAAACATTTTATACTTCCCCAGTGCTGAAAAAGAACGACCAAGTGTTTGGCTTTTCAAAATGTGGTTCCTTCAATTAAAAAAAATAATAAATTTGGAGCTATGAAATCAAAGAGCCAAGCTTTTAAGCTGCATTGAGGCCTATATTAAAGGGGAGGGTATGATGGCAGGAAGGGGTGACAAATGAGGGAAAATCAGTTTTCTGAAACAGCCTTGGACAAGTGCTTCTGAACAATGGTCAACTATGGAAACAGAACTCAATTTACAAGCTTGCTAGAGCTGTGGCTAAATGCTCTTGCTTTTATCAGTGGTACCATTTAGCAATTTCTCAGATTTGTAAAGGATTGACCTTTGTCAGCACTCCTTCAGCACTCTTAGAATATTTGGGATGTAAGTCTTACAGCTCTTCTGCTGTTCACTTACAAACATGAACCTCACTCCCTTTCTCTGGACCCGTGTATATACCTGAAGATAGTCTTAATTTAGTTTGGAAACAGCATGGTCTATAAATCCCTTAACTTGTGTATCTCTTATGTTATAATCTCCTTTTATCTAAGGAATACTCATGGCTGACTTTCTTATATTCCAATGCAAATGGAGGAAAAAATATAGCTGAGGAAGATGTCTGAACTGTCATTCTAAGAAGTCATTCCTACTTTTTTTCTTGTTTCTCACGCTTTTCATTAAATGAAAAAGTGCACAATGCTGGGATTACTTAAGGGCTTTAAAAAGTTTGGAGTGGGGTTGAAATAAGGATAGAAGCCAACACAGCAGAAACCACTGGGGCTGGCTTGTCTATGAAGGAACTGGCATAGTGAAGCAAAGTGAAATATTTCATTTGGAGCTGTTAGAGCGAGTCCAGAGGAAGCCACAAGGATGATCAGAGACTAGAGCACCTCTCTGCTGAAGAGAGGCTGAGGGGAAAAAAGGAGCAAGAAAATGTTCAAGTTCTGTGTAGAATCTTAAGGGATTGGCAAGTCATTTGAACTCTCTCATCTTGCTTGACTTGACTCTACTGGAAACAGTACTTCAAGTGGGTGAGCTGTCATTTCCCATGAAGCATATTAATGTTTCTCCTGATCCTTTCATTTATATAACTCTTCTGTCACTTACACATAAAGTTGCTGACAGTTCCTTGGATGGCAATTTATATTATTTTAAAGAATTTTGCCCATATAGCTTGTAAGAATCTTTTAGACTGAAGTTTGTGCTAGCTTGGAGACAGTTTTGAAGATACACTTGTTGAATTTTTGTAAGTATACACTTACCATGTTGTACCATACATTTACTACAAAAGTATTGTTTTATACTAAGCAAGCATATCACCTATTACCAGTATGTATACAGAAAGTTATCTTAGACTTGGTCTTTAATGTTGAAAGAATTTTGTACCTAAAATGTATATGACCTAAAAAGCTTGACTTATCAAGAATATTGTTCTGTAAAAGAATAAATACTTAGAGATGCATGCTTTTAGACTGTTTGTTATATGTTTATTTGTCCCAGTTGGTCTGTGTTGGAGGGTTTTTTTTGTTTTTTGTTTTTTTTTCTTTTTAAAACAAGAAAAGCACGAAAACAAAGTTCTCTGATGCATTTTTAACATGAGGGGAAGCCAGGAAAGCACAGCTTTCAGCTTACCCTAGGATTTCTCCTGATTTTTGTTTGTTGTCTGGATAGACATGCTGAAAATATCCTTGGCAGTCTACTTAATGGAAGTGTGATTCTTCTTGGTTCTCCAAATAGCAGGATAGGGATTTTGCAATGGGAGGAACAACACAAATGTGTGCATCAGTAGCACACTTAAGACTTTTACTTAAAAGGTAATAATAGCTCTTTAAGAATGTGGTGTTAAGTGTGTATTCACTTTCAACAGATGTGCTTCATTTGAGCAGGAACTTGTTCCAAACTGATTTCAGCATTAAGGGCAGGAAATTAGGGTGGTGAGGCTCTGGTACGGGCTGTCTGGAAGTGGTGGATGCCCCACCTCTGCAGACACCCAAGGTCAGGCAGGAGGGGCTCTGAGCACCTGATGGAGCTGTAGGTGTCCCTGTTCATTGCAGGGCAGTTGGACCAGATAGCCTTTAAGGGTCCCTTCCAACTCAAATGATTCTGTAATTCTATGAAAATAACAGCAAAATAGGAAGCCAGAAACACAGGCAATAGGTCAGATCTCTGTATATGTGAGGGAGGTGGGGGACAAGGATGAAAAGAGAGACAGAAGAAGAAAAGGCTTATTGAAAAATACATAGGATCTTAATTTGAGAGAATTTTCGTGTCTGTTTTGAAAGTTCTGTAAAGTGCTCTATAATACCATAGTGGTATTATAACTTTCTGGACTGTTCATTGTCTATAGGTTTGCAAATTCCATAAGCATTTATCGTTGAGAATAAGTATCTGATGTGTATTGCTTTTAAAGGTGAGGGTGAGAAATAATGTTTTTCTTCATCTCCTTTCTATGATTATGAAAGAGATGGAGAAACGTCCAATAAAACTGACAGCATCAAAGCAGTGTTTGATTAGAATAAAATCTACAAGTAATCTGAAAACATCAGTGCAGCTCTTAAATAATTATCTGGTCAGGCAGAATTGTGCTGGTGCAGGGCAAAGAAGTGCAGCAGTATCGGTACATATCTTGCTCAGCTGTTATTTTGGTGCAGCGCTTAGAAGGTCACTCACTTCCATACCTTGAAGTGTCTTACAAGGTTTCTTCTGTTTGCAGGGTTGTGGAGATTGCAGCCTGTCACTCTGCTCACACTTCGGCTGCCAAGACGCAGAGCGGCCAGGTGTACATGTGGGGCCAGTGCCGCGGCCAGTCTGTGGTCCTTCCCCACCTCACTCACTTTGCCTGCACTGACGATGTGTTTGCTTGCTTTGCTACCCCTGCTGTTATGTGGCGTCTTCTCTCAGTAGGTGAGAACAAGCTCTGAGATGGCAGCCGGCGTTCGAAAAGCCAAATAGTGTTGATTTAAATATTCTTATGACATTTGTTTCTGTGTTATAACCTTTGTGCACACTTGTGGTTATTACTGCAGTATACCACTTCTGTTTCAGGATGGTTTTTGCTTTAAGGAGAACTGTTGATTTAAAACTAGTTCTTTTTGGGGGGTGGTGGTGGTGTTTCTTAGTTTATTTCTCTTCTGTCCTTCTACTGAAGGAAACAGTCTGCGTCAGCCAAGGATCCAGAATGGGGTTAACAAGATTGTTTGCCAATAAACGTCCAGAAAGAGCCCTGTTTACACTGTGAAAATTGTGCATTTCCTATGTTTGAGTTTCAGCTCAAGACAGGGAAATGGCTCCCGGATCAGTAAGCGTTACTTATCACTCTTAAAACTCTTTCTATTCAGAAGATTGCTCCTGACTTTTGTTACTTTGGTCTCTAATGACTTTGAATTGTATGTGCTGTCTTTAGCTTTTCCTCCTTCATATTTATTCTACTAGCGTGAATGGGAAAGAGCAAATCTCTTACATGCTAGGAGAGCAAAAGTAACCTTTTCTCCAGACTTGTACTTTTACCTTTGCATGTTACACATTATATTTTTCTTACCTATAGACAGTCCTGTAACTGTCTAAGAGTTCTCCCAACCTGGCTTCTCCACAATAATTTCTCATTTAGCACGTTTTTGCATTTATTTGTTATTTGAAGTGGTCCAAATAACAGCATCTCATCTATAGAGAAAACTAAACAAGCTTACCAGAGACAGAAGATCAGCTTGGATTGATCAGTCTCTGGGCAAATCCAAGTCTTGTTTTATCCCACTTTCTCAGTTTTCTAATCCTATGAAATATTTGTTACTCTTGCCTTTTGCAGAGGTTTGATGGTTGTCCTGAACTGTTGTCTTTTCCTGCTAGTGAAGGCTCTAATTGGCACCTTCTTAGTTTCAGTGACTTAAATTTTCGATTTTTATGAAGTATTTTCAGATTGAGTATGGAAGGTATTTGGATATTGTTTCTGTATTTTAATTCTTAACCTAATATTCCCAATTACTCAATATTTACATCAAAAACAGTAATTCTCTGAGCATTTTTAATCTCCATTCCTTCTCCACCTGTTTTATTCATACAGGCTCTGAAAACTTTTTTCTTTTCTCAGCTTTTTCTTAGTGAGAGCTAACTCTGCATAAAGATTGTTCTACTTCCAGTTATGATGGTTCTGCCAAAGAAATAAGTCAGTCACTCAGGATTGGCTGTGCTGAAGTTCAAATCTGCAGCCTTTTTGAGGAATGGACTTAAGGTATTTGGGGTGAAAGTCCATCATCAGCATAGCTTAAACTAAGCTGGTGACCTAGGAAAAAATCACGAGTAAGTGAATAGGTATTGGAGTGTGGTTTACTTAGCACCAATGAGATATCAGCTCTGTGTATGATCTGTGCAGAGTAAACTACAAGAGTTTGGGGTTTTTTTTTGTGGCAGAAATATAACATCTGCTACAGTAGTTTGTTATACTTACTATACGTGTGTGTGTATGTATATATATATATATATATATATATATATATATATGATATACTGTTACACATTTTAAACTGTCCCTAATTATGAAAAGTAGTTAGCATGTGGATGATCTATACACAGTCCTGTGGAAACAAGCTGCATCTTTTTGCAATGGAAGCATTTTTCTCCTTTCTTCTGTTTTCTCCTTCTTTGTACTTCTGAAATGCTTAAAATAATGGGTTGAAGTTGGGTTATCTAAAAATTTAGAGATCTTGCTTTACTCAATCTTAGCCAGCTTGTGCTGCATATGTTGCTAGGATTTTTAGGGGTACAAAGTAGGACCTCTCTGAGATCACTGCATTAGACTTTAGTATTAACTGTGAAAGAGCTGTGATCTCACAGCTTTAATCCCCTTCCAAAGTTGCAAAGCTCTCTATCCTTTAAAGTAGATACTGTATTCTCAGTACAGTCTCCCTTCTTGCAGCATGTCTTGTGTTGTCATAATTGACTGATAAGCTGAGTATAACAGCATCAACAATAGTTGTTATTAGTGAGCTCTGGCAAAGACTCAAACAACCAACCTGAAGGCTGTTGCTGTACACCGTGTCTTGAGTGAGTTGTAGGTGGTGCAGGTTGGCCAGAGATGAGTTTGCAGGCTGGTCTCTCTTGGTGTAATCCAGGTGCGAAAGCTGACCCAGCACTATTGCTAAGATGCCAGAAGACTGCCAATTTCACTGCTGGTCTGTGCATGGAGAGTGAGAAAGGAAGTTCTCCAGGTACTGGAGAATCTCCTTGGTGCTGGGTAATGAGCTGGAATGGGGACTGCTGACCATTGCTGCATGCACCTTGTGGAGCAGTCCTTGCTTACAGAAAAGGGTAATAGATACATTCATTTGAGCCCTGATGCTGACCTATTTTCTTTGACGTTCAGTTGCTAGCTTTAATTACAGTGATGTATGTGTTCTGTATAAGGTGCTTACACATGCTTTCTTTGTTTAAAAATTGTTTCTGCAGAGCAAGAAGATTTCTTAACAGTAGCAGAGTCTCTGAAGAAGGAATTTGACAGCCCAGAAACCTCAGACCTAAAGTTCCGAGTGGATGGAAAGTACATCCATGTTCATAAAGCTGTTCTAAAAATCAGGTAGTGGTTGTATTTCACAGCTCCTGTTTAAACAATAAAACCTTTTAGTGTCCCCTCTAAGGGGAGAGGGGAAATAGGAGGGGGTGACGCCTTAAATCTGCAATATATACTATCTGTGTATCTGTAACCACTTGAAATGAAGTGATTGTAGAAGGCATTGAATCAAAACTGCCTTAAAACAGTCCATACTCAGTTTTCATTAAGTCTATTTGTTGTTACCAGAATAATATATTTTGGTAAGCTAGTCTGATTGCAATGTATACTGAAATGTTTCTATAGCATAGGCTGAATTGGTTTTGTCTTGATGCATAAGTATAACAACATATACTTTATTCTGGAATCAAAATCTGGACCGTTTACTGATAAGATACGGTAACATATATGTGACTGTTGTAGAGGACACCAAATATGTGCTTCTGAGAGGTTAGAATGTTTTATTCATTTGTTCATACAATAGTGTTCCACATGGTGCCTTTGTCTCTTAGGTGTGAACACTTCAGAACCATGTTTCAGTCCTACTGGAATGAGGATATGAAGGAAGTGATAGAAGTAGACCAGTTTTCTTACCCTGTGTATCGTGCCTTTCTCGAGTACTTGTATACAGACAGTGTGGACCTTCCTCCTGAAGATGCAATAGGTATTCACAGAATCACAGAATGGCCAGGGTTGGAAGGGACCTCAAGGATCTTGGATCTCCAATTCCCCCACCACAGGCAGGGCCACCAATCATCCCACCTAATGCTAGACCAGGCTGCCCAGGCCCCATCCAACCTGGCCTTGAACACCTCCAGGGACGGGGCATCCACAACCTCTCTGGGCAGTCTGTTCCAGCACCTCACCACTCTCTCTGTAAAGAATTTCCCCCTGACGTCCAACCTAAATCTCCCTTCCCTCAACTTAAAACCATTTCCCCTTGTCCTGCTGTCACTCACCCTTTCAGAGAGTTGATTCCCCTCCTCTTTGTAGGCTCCCTTTAGGTACTGGAAGGCTGCAATGAGGTCACCTCGCAGCCTTCTTTTCTCCAAGCTGAACAAGCCCAGCTCCTTCAGCCTGTCCTCATAGGAGAGGTGCTCCAGTCCCCTGATCATCTTCGTGGCCCTCCTCTGGACCCTCTCCAACAGCTCGCTGTTGTGGTCCAGTTCTGTTAGACAGTAGCATCCAGAGAAACTGAGAAAGGGCATGAAGAATAAATGTATTAATATAGGCTTCTAGTCCTATGATGCATTTTTTTCTGGTGATTGATTGTGCTGCCTTTGAACAACCACTGCAGCAAATTTGCTACAGCAGAACTAATGTGTGAAGTACTTGCACACCTTACTGAGTATAAGACAGGATAATACAAAAGGATTTGTCTAGATGTAATAATGGAAACTTGGGTAGCAAAGCTAAGAACAAACTGTGATTCAAGCCTAGATTTTTACAGTGGTACATTTATGCTCATGTTGTGCTGGTTTTGCAACAGCTCCACTATCAAGCATTTAGGTATGTAAATCAGTGGAACAGCTCACCTATTTATTGAGATTAGCAGGATTGTAGCATGTGGATAATAAAAGGCCTTTCTTCCTATCTGATGGTAAAATACTCTTATAAAAGAGTATTTGCAAGAAGTGTGTTATAGCCATGTAGCGCTGCATGCAGAATGCAGATGCAGCCTGACCACAGGAGAGTAAATTTATAGAGTCATAGAATGGCCTGGGTTGAAAAGGACCACAATGATCATCTCGTTTCAACCCCCTGCTGTGTGCAGGGTCACCAACCACCAGACCAGGCTGCCCAGAGCCACATCCAGCCTGGCCTTGAATGCATCCAGGGATGGGGCATCCACAACCTCCTTGGGCAACCTTGGGAAATTGTTGAAAGGGCAGAAATAATTGCATGTGACTAATATGATGGCATTTTAATTGCAGGGCTTTTGGACTTGGCTACTTCATACTGTGAAAATAGACTGAAAAAACTGTGTCAGCACATTATCAAGAGAGGGATTACTGTGGAAAATGCATTTTCATTGCTATCTGCTGCTGTCAGATATGATGCAGAGGTAAACTTCCAAAGTTAATCTCTTAAATAGATGGCTCCTTTCTGACCTAAACTGTGGAGGAAAGCAGTTGGTCATGTTTTCATATAAGCTAGCTCTAAATATCAGATAGCATTATCTGCCACTTCCAGGATTTGAGAATGTTGCCTTTGGAATTAAGAGCTTCATTGCAAAATATGGTTTTTATATATATTTTTTGGATATGACTTGACGGAGAGGAGGGGTGCAGGGAAGGTGAACTGGTACACAGATGTCTAAAGATGACTGAAGTTGCAGGTAGAGAATTGGTATCTGTCAGTGTTTGCACTGCTTAGCTTATGGTGAAAGTCTAGAACACTATGTCAGTTTTCATGAGTTGTTATTTCTGTGGGAGGAAAAAAGCCTCAAAAAAAGAGAAGGTAAAGACTAACTCTCAAACAAGAGAAGGGCTTAAAAACAAAGCAAAAATCCCACTATGGAAAGAAACTCTTGTAAGCCTCAAGTTATCTGTTTTGTAAGGTTGTGGGTTACACATGATATCATGTGATGGTAGGATCTGAGGAGTGGTTTATTTTCCGAGTTATTTTAACTACAGTCAAATACACTTTTTTTAAATTATGCTTATGAAATGGCAAGATTACAGCTGCTTTATGAACTTAATTTCAAAGACTGAGGAACAGCATGTGAAATGGAGGAAGGCCAGTGAAACATCCTGCAGAATGTCTGATTGCATTAGGAGATCACTGGCACGCAGCTTTGTCATGTAATCAGGAAGTATCCCTGAGCTTTCTTCAGTCCTTTGTGCTCAAAATAGTATCTGTGCATCATATTTGCAGTTTAGTTTGTTTTTAACCTGCTATTTATAAAGAGTTGGTTCTCAGTAAGTGAATTCTGTGCTTTTTCTTGCACTTGATAGCTGTCAGTAGGCATGAAATGCCCTAACACAGCTACTTCAGAGACTTACTTCAGAGCCTTGTGGTGCATTACTAGTTTGATGTACCTTAGTGAAGGGCTGCCTTAGAGTCTGAATTATGGCTTCAGCTCTGTGGTGATTAAAGACTGTGTCAGTGCAAGTCACGGAAAACAGGAAGCTTTCTGTACTTTAGCCTTAGAAGGTTGGTTGTGGAATGGGTGTTCATTGTGATTGATTCTGCCTGTAAGGGGAAGCTGGAAGTAAAGTGAAGTTGGCCCAAATGCTACATCGAGGAGAAAATGGGCAATACTGAAGGACTGCCTTGTTTTTTTAAAACAATAATTAAAGATGTATAGTAATAGTAGATCAGAGTTTGAAATTGCTTGGCTGATGTAGTTCATTCAAGGGTCTGCGTGTCTGGAAGACAGCAGGTAAAAAGACTTCACTAATTTAAAATGCTTTTAGGACATGAAACTCCCCTTTGCTTTTGGGGATCAAGTGACTGGATGAAGTGGCTAGAACTAGTTCAGGTCTTTCTTCTGACTGTATGGTTAAAACTAATCATTGGATGTACTTGTGGTTTTTTTCACTTAAATCTGTATTAAGTACAGCTTGCTGGGAGTACATCCATCCACAAATGAAATTCAGACTTTTTGATACAGAGTTTTGAATTTTCTGAAGTTTCTTAACAGTGAAAGAATACTGTTTGTTATACACTTCTATTGCATTGACTTGGTATATGAATTTTTAATAAAGCAGTGCAAAATACTGTGATGTGTATGATGTAATTCTGTTTGAAATGCTGGTTAATTCTGTTCTTAAAAAAACAAACCCTCAGTGTTCAGTTCTAATAAGCTTGTCTTATTGCACAGATGCCATACAAGTCAAGATCTGCAGCTTCAGAAAGTCTGGTGTTAGGCCAGGACACATTTCTGTATCACTGTTGTGTCAAGAACTTGCTGGCACACAGTTGCTGTAGTTGTCACTATTAACCTTAAGTGAAAATCTGAATAATAACTAGTCTGTCATTCCTATGGTGGCTTAAAGAGCTGTGCACACTTGCTGTGCCTTGCTGCAGCATTCAGTCTGCTGAGCTAAGGAGGAGGGGTGTGTTCTCATGTAGAAAGCACAGTTCCATATGTTGGTGAAGCACTGAAGGAAGTGGAACAGAACAGGGAGCTGCTGTTCTGGAAGGGCTGTGGCATCTTCCTTATAGCAGCTTTGCTCTGCACCACGAGGAATTGATTTCCTCCTCAAAGGGGAGCTGGAAACAAACAATCTGAGCGGGAAGCATTCTGTGGTCAGCATCACATTGTCAACTGCTGTGTTTTGTTTTTTAGACATCCTTACTCTCTGACATCATGTGGGTGCAATGACAGTTCTCTGGGAGGCTTTTCAAATCCTTAAATGGAAGGCTCTTCCAAGTAGTCTCAAATATCCAGAGCAAACTTTCTGCAAGAAATGCTGTATTGTGCCACAGTGTATCTTTATTTTTACTTGGGTCATCTGTAAAACACTTTGTAACCTGGGTCTGTTTCTAATGAGCACATGGTCTTCTGCCTAAACTCTGCTTTAATGTTGCATAGTGTACACTTGCATTGAGCCTGGTGATGTGCAACTTGAAGGCTTTACACAATTAAGCAGGAAGTTGAGCAGCCTTACACATAGATCTGAGTTCATATTATGGAATGAAAGAGCTGAATTGTCTTCATCCACAGTCTTGGTTATGTTTTGCTATCCTAGCAATTCCTGTTGTTTGTATTGGGTTTTAACAGCTGTCAGTAAATGTAAATGAGACAGTTCATATGAGGAAACTTTAAAAAAAAAAAATACAAAAAAAATCAGCTATTCTGAGGAATGTGACTGCAGCTGTATAGGGAAAACCAAACTATGGCTGTTCTGTCCTCATATCTGTGTTAGTGGGGGTAGAATCATTTTCTGCTGTGTTTATGTAGGGATGCTGGGAGGAGGGAGGAAACGGTTGAAAGGTGCTGGATTAGTTTGTCTGGTTCTCTGCAGAAGTAAAGCCTAGAAAGGCTGAATGTAAGCTTCTGTAATGGAAGAAAGATAATGAGACTTCTTTTTTTTTTTCTATTTAGGACTTAGAGGATTTCTGCTTTAAATTTTGTGTTAACCACTTGACCGAAGTGACACAAACTACAGCATTTTGGCAAATGGATGGACCCCTGCTGAAGGAATTCATTGCTAAAGCCAGTAAATGTGGAGCCTTTAAGAACTGAATTGAGGCTGTAAGTGACGGGCGTCTGTAGGATGTTTTGCAGATGTAACAGGTCGGTGTAACTGCATGGGTAAAAGTGGTACCTGGTGTCTTGCAGCAGAAGCAGTGCAAGACCACAGCAAAATGTTCTTTTTACTCAGTGCTGTAAAACTGTCAAGCAGCGTACTTGCATTTAGCAGATCTGGATGGAGGAACTTGCACCAGAGCTCCTCACAAAGGAGAGAGTAAAGACTGCAGCACCCAAGAGACACCAGGTGATGTTAAGGACTTTTAGGCTAGGAAATCCTGTTTCTAGCATTGCCTGTTAATATTTTAAATTTACTGTTTAAGGGCTCAGAGCCCCTGAATGAAGTCACTTAAATCATTAGCTCTCTGGGTTATAAAGAGCCAAAGGGCATGGATATCTTTTATTGCAGTTGCATGACGTGAATGAAATTGCTGGTTGCTGCGTGTAATTAACCAAGTGTATTTGGTGCTTAGAGAAGTGTGCAAAAACAATGCATCCTCAAAGCTTGCAGAAGTAACAAAAGTAACTCTGAAGAGAGGGGCTGCTAGCAGATCTTGTTTGAAGCCAAATTCTATATTTGGGTATAACTTAATATAAGTTGTAATGTATACTTTGTGTAATCTGCTTAAGTAAAGTAATATTTATGACGGTTAATGGGAAGATTTCCCACTTTGACTTCAGCTAATTGGTTCCCTTAGTGGAAAAAGAATACACTGTTCTGAAAGCATTTGTTTCATTTTTTTTTCAATTAAGTATTGTATAAATTTAAACTACATGCAATAAAATTCTTTTTTTTTTTAATAACTCTTCACAAGCAACATTCTTTGAAGAAAATGTCAAGCTTTGTTATGTGTCACATCTAAGTTGATTTACTAAAACAAACAGAAAAAAAAAAACCAAAAAACCTCACAGACTATGTATTACTAAATCTTACTGTGCTGGATGTGTACCTGTGACCTCCATTTCAGAAAGCCTGAAGCTTGCCTGTAGGTACCAGCACAGTACCTGGTGACTGCAGTCCATGTTGCTGATGAGTCCAGATGGGAAACATGGATGCTGTAACTTCCCAGTGGCCATGTGCCACCTAGTGTTTGTACTGTGTGCAATAAGGATGTTATTGTGCTGTCTCCAAATAAAGGGTAGAAAAGTTAAAATTTGAAGTTTAGATTGACATGAACAGCAGATTGACTTTTTGGAGTAAACCTTTGCTCAGTGTTGCAGAGCCAAGGGTTTCATAGTGTTGTAGAGACCAGGGATCTTCTACAGCATGACAGGAAGAGCTCAGTGTAGGATTGTGTGGAGAAGCACTTCCACGTATGTCAAAAGCAGTGTTAATGCACAACTTGTTCTAGACTGCAAACTGTAAACTAATCTAGACTAAAGGTCAAGCTTGGTGAGAGGGGAGAAACAATATAGGGCAGGCCTCATCAGTAATTCAGATCTTTGCACTAACAAAGGAAAAAGAATTAGGCTGAGTTGAATGAGCTTTACTTCTTTCCATTGATGGTGCATTTTCATGTTTCTCCTAGTAACTCCTAACAGATAATCTTTTCTCCACATTAATGTGTTGAAGGCTGTTGCTTTTGTTTTAGGAGGCTGCAGGCTGGCCCTGGAGCCTGTTGTGCCATTCTGAAGTGTGAGAGCCATGCTCGTCAGTGCTGCTTCTGCTTGCTGCTGAGAGGAACAATGTCAGTAAACCCAAGGGGGTGACAGCCTGCTCCCTCCCAGGCCCTATCCCATGCAACATGGGGCTTCTGAGCATCGCTGAAGTCAGCTTTCTTAAAAACACTTTATTTTCATTAATCAATGCTTTTCTGTATTCAAACTGTTTTAATATAATAGCTCTTAGGATACAACTTCCCTTTGTTTTATCTTTTCTTAACAAAGAAAGGAAGAAGACAGTCCCATTGTCTGATCCATTCTATACTATACACATTGATCAGAGTGTAGTACCCAACTGCTTCTGGTCTGCCTGCAGCCATCACTCTACCACTGCTGCTACAGCAGACCTAGTATTGTAGGCAGTCAATCAAAAAACACTTTAAAAACCTCCAGCTTACAGTTCAGAAGACTTCTCTCAGTGCAAGTCCTGCTCATTGAAGTTCTTTGGAAAGCCAGAGCAGCACTGTGGTCCTTAAAACAACACCGTGATGCAGACAGGGAAGTGGCCACTTCACATAGGCAGGAGAGGCTGCTGCAATTAAAGTGACTTGAAAAAGCTTTCTGTGGCAGCTGATGATAGTCCCTTGTCTTTGAAGGAAAAAGTCCTGGGGGAGGGTTTTATTCAGCTTTAAAAAAACCTACAGCTGATGTATAATACAATTATCCACAGTAAAATTTAAGGAGTAACAACTTCAAGTTATTGCAACAGTGAGGTATAAAAATGAGTAAAAACATCCAGTCTTTGCCTGTGGCCCTAGCCTGGGGGAAAGGAAATCACTTACACACTGACCAGACGTGCTCTATATGGTTCCTATCATCAGAAAATAGAGTATTGACACCATCACCGACAGCCATGGAGTTATTCAGACACTGTACTGGATGTACTGGCAGTACTCTCGTGGGAGGGGAGGGAAACTTCTTTCAACTCCTGCAGTAGCTCAATCTGGTTATCCAGTCTTTTCCTGCTTTCCAGCAGTTCTTGAATTTTTTCCTCAGTCCCTATTGTGGAAAGGAAAGGGATAAAAGCTTTTATTCACTTATGTTTAGATATTTATTAATTAACAATTATAATTAATTAATTAATAGTTATTAATGCATACTTAATGTGTTATAAATTAACAGGCAGGTTGCAGAGGCCTCTACTGCTCAGTTTTGCCTAGTGACACCACTGCCATTAGAGTGCTGCACTGTGACCCCTCATCTCTGCTTTTCTTTATTGTCAGTCATCACATTTGGCACGCACTCATCCCTCTGCTTAATGGAATTTGGAATCAGCTTCAACATGCATTCTCATTATTGACATAGAAATTAAAAGTAGTTTAGATGGAATCAGAACAGAAGAGGGCAGCTGAGGAAGATCTGAGCTGCAGAAGTAGTGGGGAACAGGAGAGGGGACAGCCTTCACCAGCATACACAGGTGACAATGGCATCTCTCCTGTAAGCTGAGAAAAGGATGCAATATGCAGCTGAGAAAGAAGCAAGTGTAACTTGGGATGGTGAGCAGAGATGTGTTAACTAAATGCCCTCAGATGAGGCAGGGTTAGAACCTTGCATTGAGGTAACTGCAGCAACAGCTTTTATTCAGTGACAGCACTCCATTTTAGGGCCTATTCTCTGTAATTGTTTTGGCAACGATTTCAATACAGGGCTTGAAGGTTCTCTAAGTACTAATGTTGTCTACTAAGCTTTATGCTTGGAAAAAAAAAAGAAATGCTGAGAAGTAGTACTAGGTCTTCCTGACCCGCTAAGAGTAGGGAAATTGACATGTTTAGAGTTAGAAATAGACTGGAGGCTGAGGCTGGACAATGACAGGGCCCGAGGGAATGGCACAGAGCAGTGTCAGGGCAGGAGCAGCCAGGGGTTAGGGTCAGGGTCTGCACCAGAGGGTGCTGGACATGGAACAGCCTGCCCAGGGCAGTGGGCACAGCCCTGAGCTGCTGGAGTTTCAAGGACAGTGCTCTCAGATATATGGTTGAATGTTGGGTGGTGCTGTGTTGAACTCAGTGATCCTTGTAGGTCCCTTTCAACCCAGCATGCTCTACGATTCTTTTTTAACAAAATTCTCAGAAGAATAACCTTTATACTAAAACGATACCAAGTCCTACCATGCTAACAGCACAATTCACTTACCTGAATGAATATTTGTCAGTATGTTTTCAAACAGTCCACAGTCAAAGAGCGATATTACCGTCTCCTCATACTCTGCAGGAAATGATGATATCACAGAGGAAAGGTTTACAGAAGCCTTGGGTTAATGTAGTAACCTAACATTAGATGCAGCGCCAATTAATTAATTAACGATTTCATTATAGGAATTACTTGCATTACAGCAATTGCTTGAGGTTTTAAGCAAGAAAACACTCCATAGCACATATCTAATTCTGGACAACATTTTCATGGGACATGGCTATCACTGCCTTATGTTAATGACCATGCCAGAATTATGCTTCAGTTTCCCAATTGAGGCGTATTTATTTCAATGGAAGCCTGCAGAGTTCACAGGACCATCAGGAGGTTCTCTCCTGGACTGCTCTCTTCTTCACTGCATAGGAGAGGAGCACAGCTGGCCTTCCCCAGCTGTCCTACCAAAGCTCATGTCAACGAGTACAACAGTTTAAAGTCAGAAGGCCTACCAGAGCACACTGAGTTAGCAGCAACTCCCTTCTATGCCAAAAAAACAAAACACAACACCTCTGTCTACCTGCTGCCCAGCTGCAGAAACATGACAGAAGCCAGTTAGTTGCCAAGTACTAACAAGGCCCCATGTCACTGTACTGAGGACTTAAGCGCCTGGCAGTCAGATCAACATTTCTGCTGTGAGAACAGTCACCGCAGACCTCCATACCTGTCTCTGAAGTGTTGTCATCCATCAGCTTTTCCTGTGCCAAGTGAAGGGTATCCAACATTTCTTCAAATATGTCATCCAGAAGCCCAGCTTGTTTGCATTTCCTGAGAAAGTCGATTCGGACTGTTAAAACACAAACACACACATGCTCTTAAACATAAAAGATCCTGAGCACACCAGCTTGGGCTTCACCCATTCATTTCAGAAACTGAAACTTTAGTTCAAAGCCCACTTCTAGTAACAAACAAACAAACAACTGGCTCCTCTTGCTACTCACTCAGCCCTCTGTGGAGGGAACAACAGTGTGGTCAAGTTCTTTACAGAGAGAGTGGTGAGGTGCTGGAACAGGCTGCGGACACCCCAACCCCAACCTTGGAGACATTGGCCAGGTTGGATGGGGTCCTGGGCAGCCTGGTCTGGTATTAAATGTGGAGGTTGGTGGCCCTGCCTGTGGCAGGAGGGTTGGAGATCTGTGATCCTTGAGGTCCCTTCCAACCCAGGCTGATTCTGTGGTCAAGAGAATATAAGCACTGTGCTGGGTATAAGTTCACAGAAACTCTAGGCTTTGTTCAGAAATCAATGCATTCCCAACTCCTAATTCACCATTCGTAGAGCTGCTTAATACCCCCTAGCGTAGGAAAGCAGGTGATGTGCTTTTACACTATTTAAGTTTTCTGAACAGCACCATGGACTGAACAGGATGAAGATAGAAAGCAGTGCAAGGAGCTCAATATTTAGGAATCCCAATTCCTGCCCAGGGAGCCACAGCATTCTCATTTAAGGTGCACTGAGCAACTCTCACACACTGCTGCATGGCTAGAGTTTGTGCAGTCACTGTGCAAATCAGACTGTCTTCCTTGCCACAAAAGTCACTTGCAGATAAGGGAAATTAAAGTTTTCAGCATTGCTGCTATCAAACATCTCCAGGCACTGAACATCAATGCAACACAGCAGAGTAGCACGCAGCTGTTCTATAAAGCCAGTCACACCTTTGTGTCTGCTGCTTTTCCTTCTTAATATCCGTAATCTGTTTTCTTCTGCCGTCTCTTCTGCCCTCTGTAAAGAAATCAACACGTTTTAACATCACACTGATGTTTACTGCTCTGTTTTCCATATCTTACTTCTATGTTAGTAGGCAGGGAAAAAGCAGCTCATGATTTTGTGAATCAAGTCAGCTTCTCCACACCCCTACCAGTATCCCTCTCCAGACATTGAGGTTTCTAAAAGGGGAAGCAAAAACCGCTTCAAAGAGAAATCTCTAAGGAAAGCACTATGAGAGACACTGCCCTTCTTACCTGCTGTTATTGCACTTGCACAATATACTTAACAGCTGAGAAATTCTTGGGACAAATAACCTAGTTGTGAAAGTACTGTCTGAAAACTTCAGACCATCCACGTCTTCTCAAATCGCACCCTCTACTGCAGAGAGCTGGGGATGGCAGCAGCTCTTCCCAAGGCAAGCTGCAGGCCAGCTCCTCTAGGAAGGAGAAATCTTGACACCCAGCACTTGGGGAAATTCCCATGAAAGCTTTGGTGGAGCCAAGAGAATCCCATGAGTCTCTCTTAATACACTGTCAAAAATACTTCACTAAAGGAGTCCTTTGCTGCAGCAGATGGAGGTTTCTGTTTTAGAACTATTTAAATTTGGAATTACCATTTGTTCCATGGTGGTGGAAGATTTCGATGCATGTCTTTTCCTCTTATTAGCTGCATCTAGAAATCAAGAGACAATAAAAGTCTGATAAATCTGTGAAAATTGACTTTTTTCTTCCAACCGATTCTCATTGCTGTTAATACACGCTCAAAACTAAGGCTACACAAAGAATTATTTTAGGTGTCCCAAAGGCATACTAATTACATTAAGTTTCCTTTGCTCCTAGAAAACCTCCAGAGCTCCCAATGGGAAGCAATGTTATTAGTGAGCTTTTGTTATTTAAGCTGCAAAGCATTTTTTAGTGGCAAAGATCTCTGCAAACTCTGCTTCTTTCTCTCTGCCCCTCCCCATCAGTCCACACCAGCCTCTCTCCACCATAGCATCATAAGCAGAGAAGGAGAGAAAGCTGGAGAAGAGCACAACCACTACCAAAACCTGAGGGTTTTAAACACAGTGGAGTGACATGGCTCTCTCCCTTATAGCTCTGCATGCCTTGGATAGCATGTAGTAAGTGTTAAACCTATTAGAAATCATCTTGGGAATGAGAAGTTACTGCTGGTACAGTAAGGGCTGTTAGAACAAGTTCTTTTTGGGCCCTATCATTTGTATTTTCTGTGGCCTGAGAGGAAATCATATCCACCCAAAACAAAGCTGGGTGGCCTATTTTGGAACACTATGAAGTGCTGGCATAGGCACAAAACACGGCTTGCTGTCTGTCAGGACACCTTTGATGAACACTAAGGTTTCCTCAGCCCTTCCTAATAAATTTTACAGTGCATTAAGAGTTGCCTTGGAAAGCATGGGAACACAGCCCGAACAGCAATCCACCCTCTCCTGCTCCGCACAGACTGTCCTCAGCTCTTGTATGTGCATCAGGCCTCTCTCCAGGAACATCCAACACTTCCAGCTAAGCAAAGGCTGGAGCCCACTTCCAAGCTCAAACTGCCCTCCCATCCCTGCAGCACAGAGCAGCAAAACCTCTTGGCCCTTAAGGTACCCTATCCTCTTTCCATCGTACAGCAGGGGCCTGACATTTCCATATAGGAATGTAGAATGTACCGAGAACAAGGGGGATGTTTCTCAACTGTTTTCTCCAGATTACCATGGAAGACATGCCTGGAGAGCTGGTTAACTCAGAGACACTCCTGACTACCTCCAAACGCAGCAAGCAAGGACCGTCAAGTTCAACTGTATTCCTGCAGCAGGGGAAGCAATCCTTTAACACAGATTGCATTTTGCTACACGTAAAAAGCTCTTTGGGATCCTTCAGAATGAAAGGCCATGTTTAAGAACTACTGCAGTGAATGGCGAAGATGCAGATATGAATGTTCTAACATTGCTACAGACAAAAATGCCAAGGTGAGCACTCCTGTAACAGCCTTCTCCTTGCTCATCCAGTTTGTGCACCACTCACATCTCACACACTTTTTTTTTTTTTTTTACAAGCTGCTTCGGCCTTCCTGCCATGAAGGGTTGGGTCCACAGTCAGTTCTGGGGGAGATCTGGAGGTGATCAAATATAAACATTTCCTAAATCAACAGAACTTATTGATTTCTGGTGCACACTGGGGTCTCAACCAACCGCCTCCTGCAAGATCAGAAACCCACCAGTCAATATAAAGGAGCAGTAACACTCAGTCTGTTCAAATGTGTTACTGACTGTAGTATGCACGCTTTTAAAACAGATACAAATCAATGAAGCCATTAAAAGAAACTCACCGTAGTGATTGGTCCTGTTGCCTGGGTCATGTTTTGAGCAGAACACTCTGAAAGTTCAGTTCAATTTTAAGAGAAAAAGAATTAATGAATACATACAGAGTTATGCTGACTGATTTTAACAGATATTTGAGTATTTTCCCGTCTATCCATTCTATGTAAATTGAAAGACATTCTAAAAAGTTATCAGGATTTTTCTCCAGCATTACCCACCTCGAAAGCACCTGCAGTGAAGTCACACCCACACAAGTTTCTGGTGTTACTTCTGAAGCCTCAGCAGGCATGAATGTGGCAGTTTCAGATTAACAGTTCTATCACCCCACTGTCTGGCCCTGCTCACTGCTCAAATCAGCTCAGATGCATTTAATGCCAGGTGGCACTGACACTGAGACAGCATCTCATCTGCAATACTCTTCCCGAAGCAGTTCATTAAAATGAGATAAACACTGTCAGGACAAAATACTGAACTACTAATGTTACTTCTTTGTAGCTACTGCCCTTCTGCATCCCATGCCCTGTACCAGCCAGGTCAGCTCCACAACTTGTTTAAATGCCAGTGCTGCCAGTCAAGTTATAACCCTGCACAACAAATATGCGGGATGGGAAGATTTCCTCCATTTTTAGGTGAGCAAGGTGAATCCCTTGGAAGAGGCAAATTGCAACAAATGACAGCTTGGAAACACTCCTTATCTTCTGGATACAGTTATTTGTAGATAACATAACCAGCTTCTATCAATGCCTTTCTTACAGAAGGATCCCAAATCACTTTTTAAACTGCATCACCTTGTCAAGAGCGTAGCTGAGCTCATCTTTTCAGTAAAAAGTCATTGCCACAACTAACGCTCAAGTGTTAAGAAGCAATTTTTGAAGGGAACTGCACTTACTACACCATTTTCTAATTAGCAACATTCTTCTACTTAAAAAATAATATTAGAAGTGCTGAAGAGTACGCTGTTTCCTTGACAAGACAGCTTTTTCTTTTGCATGCAATTCATTCTGATGCACAAAGACTACTTGTGCATGCTTAACAACTTAGTTAGAAAGCTACAGTACTGGAGGCACATCATTTATAGAATCATAGAATGGCCTGGGTTGAAAAGGACCACAATGATCATGTAGTTTCAACCCCCCTGCTGTGTGCAGGGTCACCAACCAGCAGACCAGAGCCACATCCAGCCTGACCTTGAATGCCTCCAGGGATGGGGCATCCACAACCTCCTTGGGCAACCTGTTCCACTGTGTCACCACCCTCTGGGTGAAGAACTTCCTCCTAATATCTAACCTAAATCTCCCCTGTCTCAGTTTAAAACCATTCCCCCTTGTCCTATCACTATCCACCCTCATAAACAGTCATGCCCCCTCCTGTTTATATTCTGCCCTTCAAGTACTGGAAGGCCACAATGAAGTCTGCCTGGAACCTTCTCTTCTCCAAAGGTTCCCTCAATCTTTCTTCATAGGAGGGGTGCTCCAGTGTGCCTGAATTTCTAACACTGCCCTTCAGTTGTGGCTTTTAACTCCCCTCACACTTTTAAATCTATTCTTTCCCAGTTAAAAGCAACCTTCATAAGCACAAGGACTTCTTATAACGCACACACAGCAGTTTTTACTGCCCAGGCCACTCTATGTGGAAGCATTTCCCTACCATCACTGGCACCATGCATTATACTTACACCCCCACCCGTACTGTTACTAACCTTTTACAAAGCACTGTGTGCCTTCTCTTTTCTATCATGCACTGTTCGCTTCAATGATTTCTGCTCATCATCTCAACAGTGGCAATTCAGGATTTAAAACACCAGTTCTCCCCTCGCCAAAGGGATTCTCGCTGGTACACTTTTCAGTATATTTCACCATGAAGAAGGCTGTCAATCCATGGCCATAGGTTTTCAAGTCTCGTTCTTCTCTCCAGTAATTTCACGGTAGCTACAAATATCCCCCTTCTCTTGTGCCACTGATCCAGTCCAAAAGTCTTTGCAGTCAAATTCCTAAAACTTGCCTTACCACTTCTCTCTCATTCAGACCTCTTGCACCTCTTCAGTACAGCTTTGCTATAGTTTTGCTCCGTACAGGACAGGCAAATAGACTCACAAGAGGTGTTTCTGAGTCCTTTTTCCAAACCTCTACACCACCAGCTCAGAAAACCATCAAACCCAACTATACATTTGACAAATAGCACCACAACCTGGATCATCCCACACCAGAAAAGACTGTTAAATACCGGTAGACTCCATTTACTTCATCTGTTTCTATGGCTGCATCATCACACAGGGCACAGAAGTAGTGGTAACTCCTGCGGCAGGCTCTCTCCTCACATCCCACTGTGGCTCCTTTCTTGCGACAGAAGTTGCAAACCTACAACAAAATGAGATCTAACTTAGGAAACAAACATTATCCTCTATAGGAAAGTCCAATCTTTCATTGCAATACTTAGAGCTCTGTGTAATGCATCCAGCTTACAAAGCCAAACTCTTACCCTGCTCAGTATTTCACTAATCTCTCTGCTATTTTGCCTCAGCTGCATCATCTCACCCATTAAGCAGTATAAAAAGAGCTACATGAGGGTACTGGACAGCTTCCCTCCCCACCTCGTTCCAAATCTTGCCCAGTCTATTTCTGTACTTACTGGTTGCATTTATGTTTTTTAGACTAACTTCATAAAGAAATGAGTTCCATCCAAGAAGGGAAAAGAAGAGCTGAAAACAAAACAAGTAAGAAGATCTCACATAAATAACCCTCCTGCTAAAAAGAAATGGTGTTTCCCTTTATCCTTATGGGTTGCATAATTTTGTTTCAGGTACTGGATTGGCATTTCAAAGTCTCTCAAGGAAGTCTCTTAGTTTTTCCTCTTAGGAAAAAAAGGCCAGAAAACCCAATAAATTCCAATTACTAAGAAAAATAATAATGGAATTTCAGTAAGTATGATGTCAAATTGATGTTTTTAATTCTAAATCTGTAATTTCCCCAATCTTAGGTCAGGAAGAACAAGGCCTTCTTTAATTTCTTCTCCCCAGGCACAGCTGATCAAACAACCTCAGTGTGCACCCTACCCCCCTGCAGAGCATTCAGATAGGACTGAGTGCAGATTCAGAAAGAAACTGCCTTACCAGTCGCTTTCCTCTCTTGAGTTCATTCAACACTGATTCCACATCAAATCTTAAATCTAGATTTTCTGGGTTATACTCTTCAGATTCCACAAATCCAGAGGAAAATAACTAGAGACAAAGGGACAATGATAAGAATTAACAGAGCCAGTTAGTCATCAATGTATAAAATGTCCCTCTCTTTTATCACTGATTTTATACATCTGATCCTCTTGCATGTAGACGATCTCACATAACTTAAAGATGAACCAAGAACAGGTTGAAAGGTGAGAAAGTGAACTCAGTAAGAAGCATGAATGAAGTTCACAATGCGCAGAGTAAAGAGGAGAAATTGTTTGGCTGACAGATTTCCACACCTTGACTAACTTATCTGCCCAGTTGCTCAAGCCAAAAAGCAGCCAAGCAGCACACTCTTCCAAAGGCAGACACATTTATAGAGTCGTTAGAATCATAGAATGGCCTGGGTTGGAAAGGACCACAATGATCATCTAGTTTCAACCCCCCTGCTATGTGCAGGGTCACCAACCACCAGACCAGGCTGCCCAGAGCCACATCCAGCCTGCCCTTGAATGCCTCCAGGGATGGGGCATCCACAACCTCCTTGGGCAACCTGTTCCAGTGTGTCACCACCCTCTGTGTGAAGAACATCCTCCTAATATCTAACCTAAATCTCTCCTGTCTCAGTTTGAAGCCATACCCCCTTGTCTTGTCACTACCCACTCAGTTGTTCTCCCTCCTGTTTATACAAGTACTTCCTTCAAGTACTGGAAGGCCACCATGAGGTCTCCCTGGAGTCTTCTCTTCTCCAAGAGAAACAAGCCCAGTTCCTTCAACCTTTCCTCATAGGAGAGGTGCTCCAGCCCTCTGATCATCTTAGTGGCCCTCCTCTGGACCCCTCCAAGAGCTCCACATTCTTCCTGTACTGGGGGCCCCAGGCCTGGATGCAGTACTGCAGATGGGGCATCACAAGAGCTGAGTAGAGGGGGGCAATCACCTCCCTCTCCCTGCTGGCCACCCCTTTTTTAATGCAGCCCAGAACACAGTTGGCCTTCTGGGCTGCAAGAGCACACTGCTGCTTATGGGTAAAAAAAGAAAAAAAATTAAAAAATCATTCACACAACATTTACAGCCCTAAAATTGATTTCAAACCAAGCATCCAACACTTAATTATGTTTTTGAAACATTGTTGAAAAATTAGTAGAAATGTAAGGATATAAACAAAGCCTGCCAGAATAAGGCAGGAATAGTGAAAGCCAGGAAGCAGTTCCAGAAGCAGACAACCTCCTGCAGTAAGGAGCTCTCGCTGATGGGAGAATATGACATCTGCAACTGATTCTGCACACCAAGAACCAGCTGCATCAAGACACCAGCATGAAAGGGCCATTTTGACAGCCAAGAAAGCAACGATGTTCTTGGATCACTCAGAGCTTAAGAGATATTTTTATATGGCTCACTCAATTCAGTGTCTCAAGAAGACTGAATTTCTACTGCTAGACTGCATGTATCTATAACACTCACTGACCAGGAAAAGAGATGTGAAAATACAGCTATATGCCAAACTACTGCAACCATGTGCTCCGCCTCCCCAAAATTTTTACAAATGTGTTTTACCACAGGTTTAGCTATTTTCCATTACCCCTTCTCAACTGACTAGTGATGCACCCATCTTTACTGCTATTTTTGAAGCGAACCTTTGTGCAGTATATCATAAACTTGGAGAATATTTCCTATTTCAACTGAGAGAAAAAAAGGACAGAGTTCATTGTAAAGTTAAAAAAAATTATAATAAAAATGGACAAGCAGTAGAAGTTTTCCCTTTAGTGTTTCTCCACTCTCCTTAGGCACCGCCCAGCTGAAAACCACTCACCAAACAACTCTGATGAGCTGCAATATTTTGCTCTTTGGCAACGTACATTATAGAAGCAGCCTCCCCTTCTGAACAGAAGGCACACGTCCTTCTCACCATTTTTGCCATCATCTGGAGAGCACCTGGAACAGAAGTACTGGGACAAAACAAGCCATTTACTTCACAGAACAATCTCCCCCCCCCTCCAAGTTATTTACAGCATCACTCCATGCAATAGTCACTGACGTTTTACTTTGTGGTTTCCGTGCAAGTCCACAGTAGAAATCCTCAGTTTCCCACTCCCACGACGTGAGATACTCCAAATGTCTGAGACGTCACCTCTGACAGCCCAGAGCTCTGTAGAATAAGGGTGAGAACAGCCTGGTGTTATTTTTAAGAAAAAGGATTTGAAGTATTCCAGTGACAAAAGTACAAAATAAGCAGGAAATCTCACAGCCCAGCAAATCGGGCACATACTTCTTTCAGCACTCAACTCCTGCCTTAATTAGCTCCATATCCCTTCTATTTTATGAAAGGGGAGGTCTCCAATGAGAACACCAGAGCATAAGGGGATTTCTTTTCTTTTTTTTTTTTTTTTTTTTTTTTAACCTCTGGCTCTGCCACTGAGACTTTACTTAATGTCAGGCAAGTCACTCGGCCTCCATGCATACCTGATTTCTTTTCCCCCCCCAGCACCTTTTTGTACCTCGTAAGCAAAGTAGGATGGGGACAGACTTCCACTATCTACCTATCCAGTAATCATCACAACAGCCTCAAAACTTAGGCATTAGATAAATATACAACAGAAACAAGTGGAAATCCATGAAAATATTAGAAACAGAACAGAAACAACGACAAAAAGAAACTAAAAAGCATTTAGTTTGAATGGTTGGGAAGAGTTCTCACAGCAAGTTAGCACCTGAAATTGCTGCAGATGCATAGGCCCTGATCACTCCCACTTGGATGAGGTGTCTCTGGGTGCCCTGGGAATTTGGTAAGATGCTGAAGTTGGAGGCTGCAGTCCCAGCTGTTCTTACAGGCTCTGAAGAGAAATCCTGGTGCTGAAAGATAACCATAGACATTTGGTAAGGTCAGCTTTTGTATTTCCAGGCACTCTGAAGCAATGGAAGGACAGCTCTCAGCCAATCCTCACTGCAAAAGCAGCAAGCCTGCATCCAGTGCCCCACTTAGCTCACTATCCCACAACCAACAGCAGCTTTGCTTTGGCCTTATGCTCTTCATTAGGTCTCTGCTACAGACTGCTGTCAGGAATAGGACACAGAGCTAAATGGAACAGCAGACCCAACTACCTGCTCTTAAGTGAGAAGGGAAAGGCTAAGAGCATAATTCAGCTCCACAGTTTAATTATATTTCACCTGAACAACCACTGGTTTCACTACACCTCAAGTGTTCTGTATGAGGGGGCAAGAAACCATCATTTCTGCAGTAAGGCCCTCAATACCACAGATCTCTCATTCTTTCTCCTGCTGCCCCTTCTTCAAGTTGAAGAATCCTTGCACAGAAGCTGTTTTGCATCTTTGATCATCTTTGTCTCTTCCAAGTCCCTTCTCCACTACAATCGTAGAATTGTAGGTTGGAAAAGACCTTCAAGATCATCAAGTCCAACCACAACCTGACTATACTACCCTAACTCTAACAACCCTCCACTAAATCATGTCCCTGAGCTCCACATCCAAACGGTTTTTAAACACATCCAGGGATGGAGACTCAACCACCTCCCTGGGGAGCCCATTCCAGTGCTTAACAATCCTTTCTGTAAAGAAGTTTTTCCTGATATCCAACCTAAACTTACTCTGCTGCAACTTAAGGCCATTTCCCCTCGTCCTGTCACCAGTGAGAAGAGACCAGCCCCACTCTTGCTGTAAGCACCTTTCAGATACTGGAGGAGAGCAATAAGGTCTCCCCTCAGCCTCTTCTTCCCCAGACTAAACAGCCCCAGGTCCTTCAATCTCTCTTCCCCAAGCCTGTAGGAAGAAAATAACCTTCAAAACAGAGGTAAAAAGGCACAACAGCACTCTATTCTTTCTCTTCTTTTCCCCCCTTAAGAATTCATAATATTCCAAACATATTCTGGATTGGTTACAAGCACACTGATAGAACCAAGCATCGCAGTCACTTGGTTCCTTCCCTAAGATGCAGCAGGCAGCATGGAAGGCATCAGTGTTAGGACTGCTGTTCTGACCACGCACCATTTTCCATTTACCAATGCTTGATTTTCTCACCCTTTATTTTACAGCAAAACAACTTGACGTTGCAAACTTCTTTTGCAGCTTTTGAGAGGCGACTTTCACCTTCCCTACCTCAGAACCTAAGGTGAATGTCATCTCCAGGAACTGGAGGCTCTTCCTCCACTAATGGGAGAGCTGATAAAGCCGTGAAACAGAAGATAGAGGGGAAGCAGCCAAGGGAAGGAATCAGCTGTGTGCCTCTGCTGCTGCTCTGCTTGGTCCTTGCGCTGTTTTGCGTCAACACGCCTATCAGTGGTTGCAACAGCAGCAAAGTGGAAGAAAGCAGTAAACGAAACTAAAAGAGGATGAAAGCATTTCTCAGTGCACAGTGATTGTGCAATTCCACGGTATATTTTCTCGAAACATTACTCACTGGTCCAGCTATCTCCTTTCCAGAAGCAGCTTTGAGAGCATCTGTTGAAGAGACTGTAAGGTTTACACTGAGTTTGCAACAGAAGCTGCTCATTTACCCCTGTATAGCCCCGCCCATGGCCATGGTAAGGTCAATAGGTGAACTAATCAACAAATAAATCAAGTTCTTAGAATTGTTAGGGTAAGAATAGATGAGAAATGAGTGTTGAAATGCTTGAATAGAGATTTTGGCTATTAGATAAGAGTAGGTGCACGTGTCCTTTCAGAGAATTAAGGAAAAGAATTGAGATTACCTGAGGCATGACAAACAAGGACAATATGTTATGGAAGGAACTGAAAGAGACGATGAGCACATTGTTATCCCCCTTTTTGCTATGTAGTCACCCTTGAAAAAGTGTATAAATACCCTGTGTGTATGTTGGGTCTGTGGACACTTGCTAGAAGTGACCCGACCCTGCTGTTGTAGCAAGTCTGATTTAATAAAGCTCCTTGATGAACAGCTGAGTTCGAGTCTAACTACAATCCCATCTCTAACAGCACCCATGCAGGGAGATAAAGCACGTTTTCGCCAGATAGAACAGGAGGCACTAACAGCCCCCAGCACACACATGGCAGGGTAAGGTAAGGAGAAGAAACCAAGGAGCTGCCCGCTCCCAGCATCCTCACTGCTCACTTCAGGCAGTGCTGGAATTCCTCTGTCGAGGCAGGGAACAGAAACAAGTCACCATATGCCTGTTCTTAGTGGGAAATCACAGAATGGCCAGAGCTGGAAGGAACCTCAAGGATCATGAAGCTCCAACCTCCCTAGCACAGCCAGGGCCACCAACCTCCACATTTAATGCTAGACCAGGCTGCCCGGGGCCCCATCCAACCTGGCCTTGAACACCTCCAGGGACATCCACAACCTCTCTGGGCAGCCTGTTCCAGCACCTCACCACTCTCTCTGTAAAGAACTTCCCCCTGACATCCAACCTAAATCTTCCCTCCCTCATCTTCAAACCATTTCTCTTTGTCCTGCAGTTGTCAACCCTTTCAAAGAGTTGATTCCCCTCCTGTTTGCAGGCTCCCTTTACGTACCAGAAGGCTGCAGTGAGGTCACCCCGCAGCCTCCTTTCCTCCAGGCTGAACAAGCGCAGCTCCCCCAACGAAAGCAGCAGCAGCTCAGCACAGCGCTGCGCTCCTCTCAGTCCCGCACAAACACACCCGCCCACCGCAAGGCATCCACAACAAATCCACCCTCTGCTACCACACAGGAAATGTTTTCACAGCCTTAATTTTTAAGCAGGCGGACGGGCTGGCGGCTCCGTTCCTTCTCACAGCCGCCCCACGTTACGGGGATAACCGCAGTGCTCCTCATCGGCTCCCGACTTTGCCCCGCTTCCGAGGCGCTCGGCCTCGCAGCGCTGGAAGCCCTCAGCCACTCCCTAACGCCCTCGTTCCGCGCGCTGCCGCGACAACCGGCGCGGTGGGACCGGCATCGGGGCACGGGCCGACCCGCAGCGCCGCTCCTTATCCTTACCGCGGGGCGCCGCTCCCGTCCACCGCCACCCCCGGGCCCGGCCTGCGCGGCGGCCCGCTTCCACGCGGGGGAGGAGGCGCACAGAAGTGGGCGGGGCCCGGCGCACAGCGAAGCATGCTCACTAACAGCCCCGGGCGACGGGGTGGGGCTTCGAGCAGCCGATTGGCTGCCGTACGGAATGCGGGCAGGGATTGGAGGTGTGAGGGTCACGTGTTGAGGGAGCGGCTCTCGGCTCATCTCCGCGCCTTTAGGCGTGGTAGAGCTGTGATCGCGGGTTCGAATCCCGCTCAGGGCCCGAACCTCCGGCTGCCGTTTTGCCGTAATCAAGAGGACAAAATCAGGCTTATCCTCGGCAGACCCAAGGCAGAAAAAAGCTCCGGATTCTTCGCTTGTCACAGGCTGAGTCCCTCCAGCCACCTACTGACGGGTTATTATTTCTGCACAGGAAATCCCTTGCGATCTCCTGTTCAAAGCCCTGCGTTGATGACTCTCAGCCACTTCCTTCCCTGAGATAGGCCAAACTGGCAATCAGCACTGTCAGTAACATAGCATTGAAAAATCAGCGTCATGTGCTGCAGTTCAGTTTCTATCACAGCTGTGCCACCAGCGATCTTCAGTGAGCGCATTCAGAGTCACGCAGAATCACAGAATGGCTTGGGTGGGAAGGGAGCTCAAGGATCATGAATCTCCAACCCCCCTGCCACAGGCAGGGCCACCAACCTCCCCATTTAATACTAGACCAGCTGCCCAGGCCTGGCCTTGAACACCTCCAGGGATGGGGCATCCACAGCCTCTCTGGGCAGCCTGTTCCAGCACCTCACCACTCTCTGTAAAGAATTTCCCCCTGACATCCAACCTAAATCTTCACTCCCTCAACTTCAAACCATTTTCCCTTGTCCTGCAGTTACCTACCCCTTCAAAGAGTTGATTCAGGACCATAGGCTGTATGAATATTACACTGAGCTGTGCACAGTGGGTGCTAACATCCTTTTCCCATAGGCCACAGGGCCACACAACTGCCAGCCCTTCACCAGGACAGCCTCGCTCACCACAGGCAGTCCCAGCACTGTACTGAGCAGGGCACCACCTCAGGAACCCCCCGCTGGTTCTGTCAGCACTCCTTGATATCCACGACAGGCAGTCAAGCAACCCCACAGTCTGCTCCTGGGCTCTGCAGGCTCAGCCACTTCCACCTATGCTTTCTTTAGTACTTCAGTTTTTATACAATAACTCTGCTGAAGTGCTGGTGATGCTGACAGCCATTGTCACAAACACCCATCCCTGGAGGCATTCAAGGCCAGGCTGGATGTGGCTCTGGGCAGCCTGGTCTGGTGGTTGGTGACCCTGTACATAGCAGGGGGTTGAAACTCAATGATCAGTGTGGTCCTTTTCAGTCCAGGCTGTTCTGTGATCCTATAAAACACAGAAATGGAGCAGTGTGACAACAAGCAACTAACCAAAGAGCCCCATTCCATACTGCTACCTGGTGTAAATTTCACACTGATGGCAGGCTCCTAAATAGATACAGACGATGTATTTTCTGCAGCAAGGAACAACTTTTGCTCAGCAGCCCAGCACTGTAATTCCTACTACTGAGCCAGAAAAGAAAATTAAGAATGATAAAACACGCTTCTTTTTTTCACCTTGATTTTTAATGACATTTCCATCTGTTTTTCCACATTCAAGGTGAGCTTGGAGACATAAAAGTGTTTTCTACGTCCTCACTTGTTTAAAGGCTTTACCAGCTTACCTGACTTACCAGGCAGGCTGTAAATCTTTCACAGCATAGCAACACAATCCCAAATTTGAAGTTTGAAGTATCCAAAACGAACCCAAAAAGCAACAGCTTAGGGGCACAGGCACTACGTTTGTCCACAGTTACACAGAACTTCATCAAATTCAACTAAAGGAAGGCAAATCCTAAGCTGTATGGACACAAGCCAGTCCTCTCGCCTCTGGGCCTTAGGGCCAAGAGCTGGCTCCTGCTTCTCTTGCAGTTTGTAGTGTAGATGTAGGCCTGAAATCCCTGCTTGACAGTCACAGAAAGCGTGGCTGCCTATTTTTTGTTACTCACAGGACTGTGTTCAGCCAGTGTATCAAAATGCATACAATTATTTACCATGACTTGAGCTTTCCATAATTTATGTCTCATTTTCAATGCTCTTATGGTTTGAAACATAGTACATGTAAGCTGATTCACACCTTGAAAACACATTTAACTCATTTAAATGAGCAGTCAAATCCATAGGAAAAACACACTGCAAATTATTTTTTGTGAGCTTCTCGAGACAGTGAAAATTAAAACATTTGTCAGCACTGCATAAGTATTCTGGATATTTCTTCTGCAGTGAATAAGTTCATTTAATAAGTTATTTTACAAGGAAACACAAGGCCAAACTTAATTATTAAAGAAGAAAACTTGCATATCTGCTTAATAACAAAAAACATGTCCATTCACAGGCACACACACATACAGACATGCTGAAATATTATCAGCAGCAATCACTGCATTTTACTTGCCAAGTGGCACAAGTTCATAGAGGCTGAGGGAGCTGGGCTTGTTCACTCTGAAGAGAAAGGGTGACCTCACTGCAGCCTTCTGGTACATAAAGGGAGCCTACAAACAAGAGGGGAGTCAACTCTTTGAAAGGGTAGATAACAGCAGGACAAGGGGAAATGGTCTTAAGTTGAGGGAGGGAAGATTTAGGTTGGATGTCAGGGGGAAATTCTTTACAGAGAGTGGTGAGGTGCTGGAACAGGCTGCCCAGAGAGGTTGTGGATTCCCTGTCCCTGGAGGTGTTCAAGGCCAGGTTGGATGGGGCCCTGGGCAGCCTGGTCTAGTATTAAATGGGGAGGTTGGTGGCCCTGCATGTGGCAGGGGGTTGGAGGTTCATGATCCTTGAGGTCCCTTCTAACCCAAGCCATTCTATGATTCATGTACCATGTAACACAACGTTTCAATCCAACAGAGCTCGTGCAGCACATGAGAGAAGCAGAGTCAATACTGCACTTGTCACTTATGCAGTCCATACTTGACCCACATGAAATCAACTCATGGAAAATACTGCTAAAAATCATGTAATAACAAAAAATCTACCATCTTGGAAGGTCACATTACTGTCTAGGGCTGCTTCTTGTATACATCAGTGAGACCACAGTTCAGGCACAGTGTTTGGTTTTGGGCCTCTCACTGAAAGGATGGAGAGTTGCTTGAGTGTGCACAGAGGAAAGTAATGAAGCTTCTTAAAAGTCAAGAAAACAAGAACTTTGAGGAATGGCTGAAGTAATTGCAGTTGTGCAACCTGGAGAAGAAGACGCAGAAGGGGGACCTCACTGCTCCCTACAGCTACTTTAAAGGAGGTGGCAAAGAGAAGAGTGCTGGCCTCTTTTCTCTGATGTCAAGTGATGGGACATGAGGAAATGGCTTCAAGTTGTGCCAAGGGAGTTTTAGATTGGACATTTGGAAGAATTTCTTCATGGAGGGGGTAGTTAAGCCATGAAATGCACTGCCCAGAGAAGCGGTGGAGTCTCCATCCCTGGCGTTGTCATGGACATGGAATTTAGGGATATGGTTTAGACACAGGAGGTTAGGCTGACAGTTGGAACTGATGATCTTGAAGATCTTTTCCAAGTCAAATGATTCTATGATCTACCAATTTTATAGCCTCCTCCTGAATCTGCACACAATGTCATCAAACGTAGACCATTTCTTTCCTACCAACAAACCACACAGCAAACATTTCTGTGTCTCACATATGACATACTGTACAACACAGCACTGAAATGAGGCACAGTGGATTTTGAAGGATTTCACAGAATCACAGAATTGTTTGAGTGGGAAGGGACACCCAAAGGCCATCTGGTTCAACTCTCCTGCAATGAACAGGGACACCTACAGCTCCATCAGGTGCTCAGAGATGCATCCAGTCTGATCTTGAATGTCTCCAGGAATGGGGCATCCATCACCTCTCTGGGCAATTTCTGTCATAAGCATGGAAAGAGATGTAATTACCAATAACCAAGAACATCAACCAACCATTGCTGTGCATCCATCATATTTCTGTCGCAAACTGCAGAAAAGCATGATTTCTTCCAGCCTGTAAATGAAGTAGGGAAGGGATGTGGCGGAGGAGGAGGGGAGAAAGCTTAGGAGCACAGCAAATATCATCTAGGAAAAGTTTGATGCCTGTCTGTATGACAACCAGCTTTATCCATGTAAACTCTAAAAATGACATTTAAATGTAAATTAAAAAAATTATCAGATAAAAGGCATTTTAGTTCAATTAGCACCACAGATATAACTGCACTGCTCAGTGTCCAGTCCCTTACAGCATATAAATCTCTATGTACATGAGGTGCTGACAGTAGAAAAGCTTGCTCTATAAGGTTTTCTTCCTGCATTTCTGAACTCCGCACCAACAGGAAATCTCTGTCTCTGGCATACTTCCAGCTTCATATCCATAATCCCATGTGAGTTCAGTTCCAGCTTTCACATGTCTACGAAATAAAACATCTGGTCAATTTATTTGTACTAAGTGAAACAGTAATGTGCTTACAATTTGTCACCAACAACTCACAAGCAAAATCCAAACGCATATGGAGGCAAAAGCATTGCACAGGCAGCATGCTCAGACTGAACCAAGAGATATAAGAAGTGGCACCAAGAGAAATAAGGAATGCTGACTCCCCTACTAGAGCTATGAGGAGTGCAAATACCTGTACCTAGCAATAAAGGTTTTGTCAAGCAGCCTGATAGAGTCAGGGTCTAAACAACCCATTCTAACTTCCAGGCAAATTTTTGGGAAAAAAAAATAAACCAAAGAAAAAGGAAAAAAACAGATACATGAATACATCTTAATGAGAGCACAGCACATCACTGGGGTTCAAACAGTTCCCTAGGTGCAGTGGTGATGAAGGTTACCATCTTCAGTCTAACAAGCAACCTTTTAGTGCAACTGCACTTCATACATGCACAAAGCCCAGGACTCAAAGTTAAACACAAGATCCTCAAGAACCAGCCATTGTGACAAGTATGTGAAAGAGAAGTAATTTCTTATGCAGGAAATTGATTGTTCAAAATGAATGCCAAATTAAACAGAGACTAAGATGCTGAGGTACAACCAAGGGAAAATACAATAAAATATTTGTACTATGAAGAAGAGTAATACTGTGATACTTCTCACAGGGTAACATAAGGGATACCCAGTGAATTATCAGGCAGCAGGCTGAAAATAAAGCAAATGAGGACTTTTCAACCAGAGCATAATTGTAATGAGACTTTTTGCCTTGGGATGTTCTGGAAGCCAGAAATATCGAATAATTTAAATCGTGGCTGGGTAAGTTTACAGAATATATAAAATTAAGTTCAATGATTCAAATGCAGTCCTTAATGTAGAAAAGTTGCAAAGGGGTGACTGACAAAGCAACAGGACAAGCCAGGGAAACATTTCTTCAACAATCCCCCTTATAACTGCCTTCTGCTGACCACTACTGCCTCTGCCCTTTGGCCTCAATTCCCACTACACATTTATTTATTGACTACCTGAGCAACAAAGATTCCAGCTAAAATAAAATCTTGTTTCAAACTATTGTATTCAGAGTTCTCATAAACCCCCACAAAGCAATCCACAGCATGTATCAGCACAAGATCAAGGGCTGGGCCTATGGCTGCAAGGTTCCACAGAGTATCTGTGTACCTCAGGCAGAGGGTTTATCTAAAATAAACCCTTTCTTCTGCATTATAAATTCTCTCCCAGCACTCCCATTGTCACACTCATCAGCTAACTTACTTCCTATAGCTCATATTTTCCTTCCTGGGTTCGGTTGTGGCCTTCCTTTGTCTCACTGGCACCTGCAATCTGCATCTCCCCTTCTTGACATCTGGTAGGAGATAACCACATCTTTTGCTTTCAGAGGAAGTTTCTACTTGAGAACCCTATTGCCACATTCCCAAGACAAGTCTGACCACGCAGAACCTTGCTAATCTTGGCAGCTGTGAGGAGGTTTGGAGTCAGCTTGGTGTGTCCTCAGAGAAAATGTATCAAATTTAAGATTCTGTAGGCTCCAACTCTGCCCTAAAGGACACAGCTCTGCTGGCCACTCTTTGAGACACACAACACTAAGACCAATCAACCATGGCTTTTAAAATGATCAGGGTGAGTTAATTATTTCCTACTCTTCAGTGGAAATAATAGGTTTAATGATAACTAGCATCAAAACCAAGCTACTCCACATCACATTTCAGTGCAAACTAAATAAAAAACTTTTAGTGACAAGCAGATTTTTTACTTCAGTCTTCAGTGGACAATGAGAAGCCTCAATGAGAACTCATAAGCAGTTAGTTTTATGGTTTCATGTAGTAAATAGCTGCACCCTTAGCATAACTTTTCCTTAATAATTAAGCATTATTTTCTTCCCTAATGCCTTGAATAAACATTCAAATTCTGTTCACCTGTTTGTGAAGAAAGCAACCCATGGGAAACTTCTGTTGTGAGTCTCTACAAACACACTCTGTGCAAAGAGATTGGGGCAGCAGCTGTGCTGTGAAACAAAATACATGAATTAGAAACAGTGAAACACCTGGTCCTCCACTAAAGATTCTATTTTGTGTCAGGTATGTCACTGCTACAAGTAGTTCCTTCCTCTCTTATTCCAGTCAACACAATTGCTGTTACTTAATGCCACTGCCACTGGTTTTGTTTAGCCACGTCTTTAATGTACCATCTCCATCACACTACGAAAGTACCCTTTCTTAGGAAAAATCAAAGTCTTTTTATCAAGCTGTTCTCCAGTAATTTATGGTGAGAAATCACCTTTGATTTACGATGCAGCACAAATTATCACTAGATGACATGCATCTCAGTGACAGTGGAGTAAGCAATAGGGACACATGCATGGTCATGGATGAAGAAGGAAGGTTTCAGCAAGATGCACTACTACTCTTACCCCCATATTACCTCTGCAAGGAGGTAACACTTAAATATATGCAAGGATTTTGCAGTAAGACACGTATCCATGCCAACAGAGAAAAATAAGTTACTGGCTGAGTGCATACAGATGTGTGTATGAAGCATTCATCTTAGTTGGAGGTTCTTTGGAAATCATTGCTATCTCTTGGTAAGTCAAAGGTGAGAGACTGACTAACCAGGTATCTCACAGTATGACAGATCACTTTTTTCTACAGCTCAGTTATATTTGAGAATTTCCTACAATATCACAGCATTTACTTTAAACCAGCATAAGCCAGAATTTATAATGGTTTGGGAATAAAAAGTGAAGCTGGGAGAAGGGTTGTGGTTCAGTACAATGCACAATTTGAACTGTAGATACTCCACGCTCCCAAAATGATATTCTAAAATTCAGGAAACAAGTGTCACTCATTACTTGGGAATATTTCACTCTGTAACCTAGTATTGCCCAAACCTACAGATAGTATAGGCCATGCATCTTATGTAAGCCCTCACAGCTGGCATGAGCCAATCTGCTGACCTGCAGGGAGCACCACACTGCCTTCACACACACCCAACCATAGATTTGGGTTATGATAGAACAGATTTTTGAAAAAGCTTTCTGGCTCATGAAAACCCATTACTCATTTAAGCTAAGGCAATTAAAAGAACACATGCAAGTTTTTACTTACATTAAGAAAACGACCCACATTTCCTTCTTTTGTGGCATCTAGTATATAGATATTTTCATCATTAGCATTCTTCAGAAGCGTCCTGTCACCGTCTGCATCCATACAAAATATGCCTTGTTTTGACTGTCTGTGAGCTTCCCCTTTGCAGTTCGCTTTTTGTGGAACCTTTGTGGATGGCTTTACAACGTATTTATCATTCAGCACATCTGATCTGCCACAAGCAACACCCTTCAGAGACACACTCTTCCTTCTGCATTCTGCACTGCCCATTTCAGCAGTCTGACCAACTTCCACCAGATCTTCTTCCTTCTGCTTCTGGATGGATCCTGTCAATTGATGTCCAAGTTATTTTTCAACATTAGTTTTAAAGCAGAAGTCAAAGCCTTTGTTTGGCCCCAAACTCTTCTACGTCCATCTTTCTTTGTTCTCTAATGTGCAATTGGTTTCCTTACCATTTGCAAAGTCATAATTATCCTTTCGAACACCTTTCACCACTTGTGCTGCAGATCACTACACCTCCTGCTGCAGTGCCTGAGGCATTTGCTTATATCTCCCATGAGTGACCCACTCCCTCCCTTCTTCTCAAATCCCACTCCAAAACAATTTCTTCCACAAAGCATTTCTTCCTCATCCTCTCCTTTAATTTCTGAGAGAATCACAAACTGAAATGAAGACAGAAGCGAGAAGCATGTGCAAATAATACCAGTTTTACATTGTTTCCCAAAGCTGAATGCTCTCAACCCTGCAATTCCCCATGTATCCTTTTTTTGTTGACTGCTACACATAGTGGGTATGACACAACTCTATTTTGTGTATATTTTGAAATAGTATTTCCCACAGCTGCCCTGTAGTTGAGAAACAATTTTATGAACTGTTTAATGCGTCCCAAGGTCAATTTTGCAGGCAAAATAGTGTCCTGTGTTAGTCAACGCACTGTGATATGCAAGGCAGCAATAACTTTTGTACTGCTGAGCTGCTAGAGCAGCCCAAGCACTCCATGGCATCATTATTCTATCCTGAGAACAGGCCTGCAACAAACACGAAGACCGCTGTTTACATTTTAAGTCTATCACATGATGATGGGACACAAGTATACTAAGATTACAGTATTTGTAACTCTGCAAACTTACTTTCTTTTTCTTTGTTTGTTCCACTGGTCAGTTCTGTTTTGCTTGAATGGTGAGGCTGAGAAATATTATCTTCATCTGAGCTGGCACTGTGCACCAGAGTATCAACCTCCTTTGAATAAAACAAAAAAAGTAATGAAAAGGCTGTGATGTAGTTTTGCTGTATGCAACTCTGAGTCAACAAAAGATAGTAAATAGATTTTAAGACTCCAGGGTTTAAGTTTCAAACCTACCGTGACACTGAGCTCCAAAGGTCCAATCATTTACTGCAATGCAACACATACCTTAATTTCAAATTATTCTTTGGAACAATGTGGAAGAAGCTCACCACTCAATATAATATTAATATAAGTGCTTAAGACCCAAAAATTTCACTAGTCTAAATGTTTTTGTGTTAAGTTTAACCAAAGCCCAAATATACTCTGTATGTGGTTTTAATAAAATGAACAGTAAAGAAACCAGTTATGGAAGCACTGGAGTAAACCAAACTGCCAAACGTTAGCATGAAAATATAATGTGCAATGAAACCTGTAGAGTAAGTTTACACCAGTCTCCTCCCTTTGCACACATTTACAGGTAACATTTTGCACTTGGGGCAGATAAGATTCTCTTCACTGTGCCACTGCATGAAGTTACTGCTCCCATGATTTTCTTCTCCCCTTGCTGTATAATTTTCTAGGGAGGCATCACAAAAATATTATCTTTCTGACTCCCTAATGTTGCAATTAGTTAACAAAGGAGGTGGAGGGGGAAGAATCCTTTATTGAGACTCATAACTGGAGTGTATGCGAAGGGTGAGGTTGGAAAGGAAGGCTGTGAGGGTAACTAGTGCCATTCTCAGCAAGAAGTTGAACAGCTGATAATACAGAAGGGACAGAATACAACTTCCAGCTCAGCTCACAGTGTGACACAGAATCATAGAATGGTTTGGGTTGGAAAGGACCTTTAAGATCATTTTGTTCCAACCGCCTCCTATAGGCAGGGTCACCTCCCTCCAGACCAGGTTGCTCACAGCCCCATCCAGCCTGGCTTCAAATGCTTCCAGGGAGTGGGCATCCACAGGCTCTCTGGACAACCTGTTCCAGTGTCTAACCACACTCACACTGAGGAATTTCTTCCTAATATCTAGTCTAAATCAACCCTCTTCCAGTTTACAGCCATTTCTCCACATAATTTCATGAAGAAAATTCGTTAGGATTTTTTAAACATGTTTGAGATTAAAAGGTCAAAATTAACATATATATTCAGCACAGTGAATATTAATCTTTTAAAATCACTTATTAACATTACCATTTTCAGCTGGTGATTATCCACAACAGCTATTCTAGTTCCAAGCCTTCTCACAGCTGCAGTATTCAAATTCCTTGGATGAATTCTGTACAGGAAGTTCAAAGGAAAATTGCAAAAGACAGACACATAAATAACTCTCACAACACACGTTTCTTTAAGAGTCTCTAGCTCATGAAGAACAGATCATAGCCTGTAGTCCTACTTTCACCTCAAATTGCCTTTAAGAATGGAAGAATTAGGTTAAGTTCTCAACAGCATTTGAATAAAACACTATCTTTTTTTTGAGAGAGAGACCAGCAATTGCTTTTACATCCTTCCTCACTGCTCCTGAGAACCAAATTTGCTGTTGTTTGATTATTGTATCACCTCAACATAGAGTACCTACACAGAGTTCTGCCTTTTTGCTGCTATTGCTTTCAATAGTTTTGACACCACAGCTTCAAACAGGAAAGCAAAACAAGTGTTATGAGGAGAAAGAATAGAGGGTGAGACAGTCAATATACAGGAGATATAGAAAATGCTCTCACACAGAAGAACCTCAACCTTCTCCTGATGTGAAAGTGTGAAGAAGGATGGGAAGCAGTATTTTGCATATATCTCTAAAACATCAAAAGTCACGTTTATGTTTAGAGTGCAGTAGAAAATACCAGCCTAAACCTAATCTGAGTATCTGTATAACATCTAACAATAAGTAACAAGTCTTTATAATTAAAAATTTCAATCTAAAACATTTATATGTTTTTCTTTCCACGAAAAAAAAAAAGATGGTATTTCTTTGGGCTACTGATAATGGCAAAAAGAGTCCTATTCTTTAAAGATTTCTTATTTCTTAAGAGTTGGAACAAATTCTTTCTCTCTGTTCAATTTTCATACATCTCTCACGTGAAACATTTTTATTCTCAGAAAGGGAAATCAATGAGATTGAAAGTAGCTGTACAGTAATCACAAATATAAAAATATTCTTCCCTACAATTTATAGGGGAAGAACCTATTAGAAATAACATCTAGTGAACAGCTGATAATTCTGTAATTCACAAAATTATTAATTTGGTCGGTTTCCAAGATACCAAAATGTGAGAATATACTGACAGGTTTTTTTTTTAAGTTTCTGTTTGTGATGTCATTGTGCTTCTCAAAGATCTGCAATAGTCTTTCCCCACAAAACAAGTATTTGCAGTTACTTACAGGTATTACAAAGAAAGTGTAAGCAAAGCAAGGCAGAAAATTGAAAAAAACAAGCTCCTGGTGTCCTTCTGAAAAAGACTACAGTATGCTACTGATGAAGCCACATTTTTATTTTGCAGTAGTTTTTATTTCAGGAATCCTGATAGGCTATGAGACCTAATCAAGATAACAATTTCTGTGTATTGCAACAACATCTGCAAAAGCAAGGCACTGTCAGACTCCTAACTGGCAAGGTTAAAAGTCCTAGCAGAGTGGGTTAAGGGACAAAGAAGAAAAGGTTTAGAGATGGAAGCAAAGAATAGTAGAGTTGGTGGCTAATTTATTATCAAATCCTCTAGTATCATCAAGTATGTTTTTAATTGCTTCTCTCTTTTCAAGTTAGCATAATGATTCATGCCCTGAAGAGGTCAAGACACTCAGGAGACAAGTGGGATTTATAGCAAATGCCAAGGGATGCACGCTGTGAGGAACATTAGTATATAGGAATAACTAAAACCCACTAAAACCAACAACCAGGAGTTAAAAGGTTGAAAAAGAAAAGAAACACCTCTCAGCAAACAACATTCAATTCTACTGTATGTTTTATAGAGGACATTCTAGAATATCAGAATATTATGTTTTGTGTTTGGTAAACTTACAGAGCTGATTCATTTTCATTATCAGAAGGTTCCTGCTGTTCCTGCTGCTCAAGCATATCATCTTTGCCAGTCTGCACGAGTTCAATCTCAGAGTCTGAACAGCTAGAGTCAAGTTTTCTTTTTTTGGAAAAAAAGCTTTGCCCTCTGTCATTCACAGCGCTCTCCTCTTTCAAGTCTTGATCAGCACCTCCCATCTCCTGAACTTCAGCTCTGCTCATTAACCTGCCTGGAAGAAAGAATAAAGAAATTAATTAGTACTTACTTTACTAAGTTGGGTCATACACGGTATCCTAGCTCAAACTTGTATTAACGGCAAGAGAATTATTTGGGAAAAAAAAGACGAATGCACCTATTCTGAAGGAAAACTACCCTTTGCACAAGATGCAGAGACTCGTGAGGGAAAATGGACGTGACAGGCTTTGCTCCAGATAGCACCATCACACTGCAGAATCCTTCAAAGTTTTTCTGTCTGTTTGATCTGCAAGTTCAGGTCATACAGCCTCACTTCTTTTCCAACTTCAAGTTTCCCTGCTTGCTTCTCAAAGAAATTCCATGGCATAGGACACAGGGGAAGTAAAAGTTATGCTATAAGTCTTCCACAGGTCATCTTCTGTTACCTGAGTAAGTACAAACAAACGTCCCCTTGTCGATATCATCCAGGCAGCGGACGCCCCAACCCTTCTTCTCTGTGTTGAACACTTGCAACCGAACTTGAATGCCATGCTGTACAACTCTGTTTTGACACATCATCTTGTCACATCTGCACGACACACTACACTCATAAATTCTGTCAAGATGAAGCAAAATAAAACACAGGAAAGTAAAGTTGCTAGTATTAATTTCACTCCTGAGTACAAACAAGGCTGAAAAGATAAAAAGCCTAGCTAAAACTGATTGCACAGCAGTGCTCCAAAACTCATGACATTTTTGACTGTTGACTCAACAATTTTAAGAGTTTGTCAGCCAAATTTTTGTATAAGATGACAAAAAATAGAAGCTACCTTTTTATTTTACAGAAGAAAGTCAGACATGCAGAAATCTTAAAGAGGCAGCTGATTCTATTGAAAGAAACTTTAGCAAAGACAACCTGTCTGTCAAGACCTCACTGCAGCTATCAGGAGTTTAGCATTTAACCAAGTGACACTAAAAGAATTCAGACCTGTGCTTTTTTACATTTGTTTGTGTGTTCTTAGACTGATACTGGCTGTGATGGTCTTGCAATAGATCTTGCAATAGGTTTCCTTTCCTTGTGGGCAGGTTTCCTTCCCACTGATTGCATGAATGAGCAAGTACAAGGGCCAGGTAAGTCCTGAGCTTCTAAACCAGGTAATACTGTGTTACTCTTCTTGGGCCTTGAACTAAGATGTGAAAACTGTAGTGTCTGCAGCACAAAAGTATTTTTTCATCTCTCTTACTCAAGAATTTAATTATTTCTGCAACAATAATTATTTCTGCAAAAATCATTCTTATCAATTAGTAAAACTGAAAAAAAAAAATCAAGGTTTCAGTAATTCAAAGACAGTACAGTTGTTAAGAGTACACAAAATAGCTCTGTCTTTATTACCCACTAGGAACAGGCCCTTCCAGTCTTTTGTAACTGTATCCACGAGACGTTTTAGTATTAGGAGACAGAGAAACTTTACGGCAACCTCTTGCAGTTAGCTGCAGACATGCACACTTAGACCTAGAAAATAAAGGTAAACCATTGTATAAAAATCAGAATGTGTTTGGAGCAGAGTAAATCAAACTCACATCTATATAATTTAAAATGTATTTGACTATATACAAACACAAATGCACTATTTGATAATTTTTTCCACCCTTGCTCCAAAAGGTCATTTCAGGTACCCCATCCTCCTCTTTGTCTCTTGCCTGGTTATGCGTGCTTACAAAAATCATGTCCCCCCCTGTTCTCCATTCTGCCAGCCTCTGCAAAGGTACACACAAAAAGTTGACGTGTGACAGAAATCATTACCAACAGGACACTGTCAAATGGATTGAAGGAAGGAAAGAAAATCACCTGTTCTGGCACAGCATCCCAGTCTGTTAGCCACTACTTCATCACTTTCCTCCCACTCCAGGCCTTAAGAATTGAGTAATTCCACTCTACCAATTGAAGAACTCCAGCTGTAATGCTGATCTTCACCATCTGTAAGTCATGACTGCTCCAAAGACTCACTGCAATTAGCCAAATCTCAACCCCTGGAACTACACATTGAAAGCATCTCAGGTCTCGGTGAGGTTCAGCACACAGAAGGAGCATGCTATGTGCTCGCTGTTCTCTGCTGTCCAGCTAAAACTAAATAATTTGAGTTACTGAATCTTATTCTATTTCAAGCTACACACATGATCATAGGCAGTTGTACTGCACAGCAGTATGAGCGTGTCCTTTAGCTATCAATTATACAAAATATATTCAATCCAAGATTAATACCTGCAGGCAAAGACCAGGTAAAAGACAAATACACCATAGGTAAGCAGAAAACTGAACTTACATACATTAACTGTGGCAATTTCTCACAGAGTTAAACACAGTCCAGAGTTAGCAGGGTTTAGAAGTCAACAACAATAAGCAACACCATTTGGAACAGTCCAGAATGTAAATTTCTTGTGTGGCCTCAATGTTTCACAGCATTTGTTGAAGAAAGAAAAGGATGGAATGTAGAGACTGTAAAAGGAGATTTCTTCTTCTGCCCTATTTAATCTATGACCCAAACTACCTGACCTCTCCAGGCTGTCAAATCCCAGCCCTGAGGGATATCATCCTGCAGAAGGATCTGCAGCAGAAGTTATCACTCAGAAATCTTCCCTGCCTGCCAGAAAAATGAGCTGCCATCTGCTAGCACAACTCTCTCCCTTCCCCACTCCTTTCCTAAAACCACGAGATGTGCTTTCCTCCTCCACTTAAAGGAGAAGCATTGCATGTCTGAGGAAAAAGGTAAAGGAACATTGTAATCCACATCTTGATTGCTTCCTTCCCTATAACAGAGGCTGGGTAAGTAGGAGCACCCATGTTCTGGAGAAAAAAAAGACACAGTGGTTTCAGTCAACACCGTGGCACAAGACAGCCACTGCAGATATCCATGTAGAGTTGTTCCTTCATTTGGCACTGCTTGGTATTGTGCACCTTCACACCTTCAACACCACGCTAATACTGACATGTTATGCACAGTTTGTCTGGGATTAGATTCTTCTACTTACCTATCAATGCAGCCATCTGTGCAGTCACATGAATCAAGAAACATGCTGGACAGATTGTTGAGATAATATCCACGAGGCCACGATGCCCTCCGGTATTTAAAATAAGGTAACCTGGCACGGTCAATGTCATTACAGAAGGAAATAGGCACAGATTCAGCTCCATTGCTAATATCAAGATCAAACACAAGGGGTTCTGGATTTACAGTGTTCCTGCCCAACAGGACATAGGTGTTGAAAGAGAAGTGATCAATAAATAAGAAATCACATTTTGTCTCAAATAAATAATTCTGAACATCTTGAAAACTTCTCAGACTTCTGCCACAGGGAGCTTTATAATGCACATCCAGTGATTTTGAAAGGCAGTCTGCTTTCGCATGGCGTCTCTGAAAGTGAAACAGTATTGGTATCTTAAGAGGATTTTCACCCCTGTAGGAGCTTACTGCTCTGTTGGAGAGACATGCACTGGAGCACTTGTGGATCCGATACCGGCGATTTAAAGGTACATGTTGAATTTCACTCGATGCTTCCTCACTCCCTGAATCTGATTTTCCAATCTTCTCCTTTTTGCTAATAGGAATGAGAGAACGAAAAAAAACGAGACAGAAAAGAACAGCACCTCAGATGATCAGTAAGCCAACCAGTCTTCTAGTGGTTCAGCATTGTTAGTGTAGGAAAGCTTGAAGGCAGCCAAGGGTTCTACTGAATGACTGTCTGCATTACCTAACATCTCTGACACCATATGCAAACATGTACAGTGCCATTCCAAACAAGTGACAGCAACAAAAAAGGAACCATATCTTTCCTTCTATCTTCCAAATCAGCTCCCAAGGCTAATTATGAAAATGAAGTTGTGTGCCTAATAACAATCTTCACAGTCTGTGAAAACTTGAGAACTGAACTTAAAACTTTCAAGTTCCAGCACTGGTAATCCTGCTAATAATCATGGATCTTCATTCAGAACAAAACAGATGTTCTATCCTGCAAGGTTTTCACATGGTATATTAGATAAGTCTACTTAAAACCTCAAGTTTTCCATATGGGTCAATTTAAAAAATAAATACTTTGAAAATTGTCAGGACTCAAAGTTCATTTTAAATCAATGAATATATAAATAATACAGAGAGATTAAAAACTCTCAAATTCAGTAAAGATAGGTACACTAATGAGCTTTGCCATTCTGGAAGTATTAAATAAATACTGACCTATGTGAACCATCTACAGAATTTCCACTGTTGTCATCTGTAACAGGATGCTGTGATTTAGGTTTGGGTTCCTGTGTATCCTCTCCATCAAGAACATCATTTACTGAAAAAATACACAAGCAAAACCTCAGTGGTCCACATTTCAATAATCTATAATTGAATTTAGTTATTAAAGAGATAACTGCTAAAACACTAAAAAAGGTAATGCAATGCTAAGAATCACAGTTAACAAAGCATGCTAACAAGCACCCTCCTAGAAATAAATTTTTTTGCACTTATACAGAAGTGATGGTTTTGCATTAAGGTACATAGGTGAGAAACTCACACACACTCTTCTCTCTCTGCTACTTCTCTCCATCCTCCCTCCCCCTGCCATTCCCTCTCCCCAGAGGAGGAAAATGTAAGTGTGCATGGACAAACCTGAGACAGAAACACACTGCAAACATTTATGCTTTTTCCACCAGCCATCACATGACTTGAGTATTAAAGTCTCCCTTGAGGCTTTCAAACTACAGAGGTAACATAGAGGAAACATATATGGGTTTTTCTTCATTATTTGAGGTAAAATGCTGGCAGGATATTGCCATGAGGGGAATACTGTACAAGCCAACTTTGGTTTTAGCTCAGGTTTATCAGTGTTTCTTATTGCAAACTCCAGCTTCACTTGGTCCAAGCCAAAAACACACACACACAAACTACAGAAGTACAAACCCAGATGAACGTCTGCAGTTCAGTAACTGAGGAAATGATCACTTTTTTCCTTGCACTGCTAACAAGCTCCTGAAATCTACTTTATTCATTTCAACATAAGGAAACAAACTTCTGGTGAGACTGATTAAAGCTACATAGCAAATAAATGCAATTAAGATGCACATACCATTTGTCAACGTTAAAAGATCACCCAGATCAGCTTCGTTTACCAGTGTCCAAGCCTGCCAACATTCTATATAAAAACAAAACAAAAACAGATATGAAGTGCAATATAGTAATAGGGACAATAATAGTAGTGACTGCTAGAAGGAAAAAGAAGCTATGCTCTAGACACATTTGTTTCCTCACTGTGCTAATATAGAGCACTGCAACACAGACACTGCAATTAATTTTCTGCTACAGTCCTGAACAGACACACCTAGGAGTAGCAACACAGTCACAGCTCACATCTGTAACTGAACAAGCACATTCGCTTTCAGAGAGCTGCTGGAATGCTTTTAAACACCAGTCCAGTAGTTTTCAGAGGCAGCAATTTGTATAAACGTGAATCAGTGCAAGATTCTTTCTTTGCTTCTGTCACCAGACTGACCATCTTCTGGCTAAGGACAGGATCTTGTCAGAGCAAATTAATGCTACTCCTGCATTGCTGGCCGTGGTCTTCAGATAATAAGAACACAAAGAGGTGACTAGCTCTGTCTCAACCTGTTGCACTATGCAATAAATATCACAAGTTGGTAGACAAATGTCAGTAAAATTCACATTAGTATTTTAGTTTGGAACAAAACAACACATAGGAAAATACAAATTTAAGTATGGCATAGATTCACACCAATACCTGGAGATTCAAATTCAACCTTTAGCTCTGCTACTCTGTAACATTTTGTCATAAAATCAAGATTAAATAGCTCAAGTTAACCTCCCAAAAAATGCAGTACCAATATAAAACAAGCACTGTAATGCAGAGTGTGTAGCTGTATCAGTTTAAAAGCATCTTAAACCACTGCACATTTTCTTGCACAGAAGCAGTGAGATGTACAGATTAGATTTACAGGAATGATTTAATAATAATAAATATTTTTATAAATTAAAACACTACTAAAATTAAAACTCAAACCTGTGTACTGCTCTAGCTTTACCTTCCGATTTTGATGTAGATAAAGAACATTTAGTTCCATGAAAATCAGGGACATTCTTATAACAAACTACTGTTAAATTTTTCTGCTAATGTTACAATGGTTTCTTCAATATGAAATAAGACTGTAGCTCATTCACAATCCTGCTGAATCATTACAAGGATTTCAAACCTTGATTTGTGGCAGTTCCATTCTTGATCTTTTCCTTTAGCAGCAGCAGTACTTCTTGCACCTGCTCAAATATGAGATCCACTCTTCTACTTTCCAGTTGTGTCCAAAATGCCTTCAAATCACCTGGAATACAAATTGCCATTTACAAGTCTGCACAGCTTCCAAGAAATCTAAAAACATGAGCAGCTCTTAACAGGTTTTTCAAAGGCTCCCACTCACATTAGTGGGAAGCAGGGACCTACTACTTCTGAAAGATCAGGCAAGACAGGTTTTTCTTATTGTAGGCTTAAACTTTCCTAAGTCTACTTTCTAACCCTAAGCATGAAAGTGAAACAATGTAATGGTGAACTGGGGTGACTTCTGATGGTCCATGAAGCTTCTCTGGCATTGAGCTGCAGGTCCAGAGGAAAACCACAAAGATGATCAGGGAGGGCTGGAGCACCTCCCCTTATGAGGATAGGCTGAGAGAGTTGGAGAAGGCTCTGCGGGGACCTTATAATGGCCTTCCCATACCTGAAGGGGGCCTACAGAAGAGCTGGGGAGGGACTTTTTATAAGGGCATGTCATGACAGGACATGTGGAAATGGCTTTAAACCCAAACTGGGCAGATTTACACTAAATATTAGGAAGAAGTTCATTACTGTGAGTGTGGTGAGACACTGGAACAGGCTGCCCAGAGAGCCTGTGGATGTCCCCTCCCTGGAAGCATTCAAAGCCAGGCTGGATGGGGCTTTGAACAACTTGATCTAGAGGAGGTGTCTCTGCCTATAGCAGGGGGTTGGGACTAGATGATCTTAAAGGTCCCTTCCAACCCAAACCACTTCATGATTCCTCAAATAATTTTTCAAGTACATCAACAAAGGGTATTCTGGAAGCTTCTCTCTAAATATTAATGAAGTCTCACTATGAATTAATCACAGAATCACAGAACTGTAGGGACTGGAAGGGACCTCTAGAGATCACCTAGTCCAATCTCCATGCCAAAGCAGGATCCCTAGACCAGGTTGCACAGGTAGGCACCTAATCATCACTAAAACTCAGAAATGACAAAGGAGAATGTTTTCAATGGAAAGAACTGAACATATTACCACAGAAAAGGCATTTGTGAATATTTTACAGCCAAAACCTTCCTTGGCTACCATCCTGCCCCATCAGTATTTTGGTAAACATTCTAGAGATAAAACGTTGAACACACTTTCAGATAAAAGCAGTTTGAAAATTTTGCTCACCAAGTATATTAATTGCAACAACTAATATGCCTCTTACATCATAGAATGACCTGGGTTGAAAGGGACTACAATGATCATCTAGTTTCAACCCCCCTGCTATGTGCAGGGTTGCCAACCAGGCTGCCCAGAGCCACATCCAGCCTGGCCTTGAATGCCTCCTTTCTCCATTACAAATATTTAAAAGAGCATTTTTTGGGAAGATTTTTATTTTTTATTTTTTTTTAAACCATGATCAGAACATGGTTTATCACATCTCCTCTCTTCCAGGAATAAATATTTGAGGTACTAAGCCTGTCAATGAAAACAGTTAAAATACTAGCAGCACATCTTTGGCAAGGACTTCAAAAAGAAAATATAGCTCATTGTGTCACCAGACCATGCTAGAAAAGGGAACACGTCCTCTATTTTGGTTAACAATTCCATCTTCAATTGTTAGGCAGTTAATTAGTAAATCTTTTTCCCCCACTCCACTTCAAGAGCTACAGTCCACTGTCACCACACAAGGTTTATAATCTATTTTCAGACAGCAAGTTATGGCTGCCAAATGTGCCACAATGACACCTCCCCAGCAGTCACAAGATGCAGCACTACTGCAAGGCTTGCAAAAAGTTGTTGTTTTTATTTTCCTTAGCAAAGAATGACTTTATTGCTCAGTACAACAGAAGCCAAGTAACGCTATGTCAGTACAGAGCCTACAGTTACTCTTGAAAGGGTAACACCTGCATCGATTGTAACAATCCTTTGCCACTACACCACAAGATGTTTATGTCATCAGCAGTTAAAAACTTACTATTAAAAATAAACAGGCAATATGGAAAGTACTTCTTGTAATATTACTGATCTGACACTAGCTCAACTATGTTTAACAAGCTTTTGTATTCACAGGAATAGCAAGTATATATATATCACAAAGTCTCTTGGAACAGCACACTGTCAATGAGACAACTTGTGCTCTGGGCCATTCCTACCCTCTTGCTGTGCCTAACAGTATCACAAATTTAAAATACTGGGAAACAAGCATATGCAATATCCCTCTTTAAAAAATACATATTCAGAAATATCATTAAAAAATTCCACTGTGACAGATCAAAACTGTTGCCATTATTTGTTACCTGCTTTCAGACACTTTGATGTAATTTTAATATATGGTTAACAGTGGTGGAAGGTCCACTTCAGATGAACAGTCTTTCATTTCTAGGTCAGTCCTAACCTTGCATAGGCCAAAAGCAAACAGACCACATCACTACTGCCTGTCCTGCTCATATCTCTCAACTTAAAAGGCTTTCTCCCACTTCTCATGCTTGAGTGCTCTTAAACTCCAGCAGCTAGAGTTGTGAAATTCATAGCATAATTTTAATTTCAAAGAAACAGATGTTCATATCATTCATCTCCTCTTCAGTGTTAAAGCTGCCCTTGTTAATCTCACCCAGGAGGATGTGGAATGAACAGAAACAGAATGTGTTCAGTTCCTCAGCCTTCAAAACAGTCTCAACCAGTTGATGACTCAGAGCACGGACTGGCACCTGGTGGCAGTACTTCTACAGCTGGCTGAGGCTATTGCTTCTGGGGGATTTTCTTTTCCCTCTATCTTTGTGATCATATATCTTTCAGTACTGCGCAAGAGAATGAAGTTAGAGCAAGAAAAAAAGCAGGCTAAGCCAGAGTTCCCTAGAAAAACACTTGGATGTTTCCTATGAAAAACCCATAGTGCTGACACATACTCTATACACGATATAAGCTGGAACTGTTGCCATCCAGTTACCATTTTCATATTCCAAGCAGCGTCAGACAGACACCACATTCCCTGTTCCCTCCATAAGTCTGAATCACACTACCTTCAGCTGCCTCTTTCCTGGAAGTGGGACGGTTCTTCTCTTCGGGACAGCCACGCAGCACTGCAAGGGGTGCAGAATGGACAAGAATGAGTTCAGATGAGAAATAAAACCTCTTGTCAGCACAAGGTATGTTGGTGGTTATCGACAGAAGGTACCAGTGAGAACACTGCAAGGGAAAGCGCCGTGGTGAAACGCTCCTCCTGCTGTTAAAGCTACACAAGATAAAGCAGAAGAACACTGAAGTGAAAGAAGAGAAGGCTTTTTTTTCTTTTTCCAAGCATACACAGATTACCATCATTAAAACACGACACTGCTGTGCTCAGATGAGCAATCCCTGCTCCTGTTAGCCTTTCTGAACTAATGCAGCTGTCCTGCAATTAAGCTAATACAGGGAAAAGCCCAAAGGTTGTGGGTTTTTTAAGGTCAGAAATGCACTGGATCTGTTTCACAGCAGCCTCAATGAAGCACTGAAGGAAAGCGTTTCTCATCTGCACGGCAGAGACCAGATTTCTGGCCACGACCACACACGACACAGCATCAAACAAACGCCCCCGTGACATCGGCATTCCCACGTGCTCCTCCTCGACTCTGGCACGGAAATTTCATTCGTTCGAGCGAGCATGGAGAAAAAAAGCCAAGCTCCTCACGAGCTCTCACGAGTTCTGCGGTACGCTTTCTCACGGGATCTGCTCAGCGACCGCTCAAAGCACGCGTTCATACCGCTGAGCTTACTTCGGTTCCCCTCCATGTCGCGGGTCCCTGCTCAGGCTGGGGAGCCGCACGCAGGTGTTGCCGTCCAGCCCCGGCCGGACAAGGGCATCCAGGCCAGGCCGCGAGCGGCCCGCCAGCGCCCGCACCCGCGCGGGGCCGACATGGGGCGAAGATGACGCGTGGGGTCGAGCCCGCGTTACTTCAGCCAGCGCTGCCTCAGCCAGCCGCTGCCCCGCCACCGCCCGCCGGGGGGCGCCAAGCACCCGCTGTGCGCATGCGCCGAGTTCACGTCGTTACCTTGCTGTTCACCTTCTGCGCGTGCGTAAGGAGAGGCCGGGTCGCCCGAGCGAATAGCTGCGCGGAGGAGGCGGGCCGCTCGCGGCAGGTGCCGCGGGTGTCTTTGTTGCTATTGGTTGCTGTTGGGGTCACGTGCGCGCGGCGCTGGCCAATGGGAACGCGCGGGAGAGGGAAGAGGGGGCCGGAGGGCAGAGCCGAGAGGAAAGCGGTGCGTCCGCCATCTTGGGTGGGCGGGGCGAGTTTGGGGCTGGGCGTGTTGGGGGCGTCGCTGTTTCCCTGCAGTCCCGCCATCTTGGCAATGGGGGTGAGGGGAAAGGGTCTGTGTCAAAGCTCTGTGTTTAGCCCAGTCTGGTCTGAGGTCGTCGGGGATGTAGTGTCTCTCGTGGTGTGCGTTGTGAGAGGGTCCTTCCATAGTTGGGCACCTGCGGGGAAGTGGCAAAAACAAAAAAAAGCTTTAAGGGGATGTTTAGCCTTTTGCTTCCAGCTAAGGTAATAAGTTTAAAGACTCAGTAAGTGTCCGAGTTACTCAACACCACTGCCGGTTGCTGTTGTTTGCTCTTGCTGCTGTATCCTGCGAAACGACTGCTGCTGTTTTGATTCAGAGCACATCAGTACAGGTGTTTACATTGCCCTCAAGGTTTTCAGCAAAAATGCTAAATGAGCTTTAGTGTTGTGGTAGTACAAGGTGATTTCTCAGGCTAGAGTCAACCTACTCGAATGAAAGGCCTGAGAGATTGGCTTAAGTGCTGTGCACGTGGAAGGGAACAGGCTGCAGTTTCAGCAGTGGCTTTTTTTTCTGTTCACATTTTAAAAAGAGAGATTCCTTTCTTGTAGCAGTTTGTTTTGAGTACAGAGTTTCCTTCCTTCTCAAATACTAGAACTGATGATTGCAGACTAAGTAATTTTATTTTACTGAATTATTTATATACATGCACATGCAAGTGACTGCTGAATGTTACAAAGCGCCTGTGGTGCCACAGGCTGTATGAGGAATATATCAAATGCAAAGAATATGGAGCCAAATGTTATAATGATTGTGTTAACGACAAGTTATTTTAAAAGGAGATTTCCTTATAAAGCTGTACTTCCTGAAATAAGATTCTCCTAAACACCCTCTACTGCTTGCATGCATGTCTTGAAACTGTGATAAACATTAATCAGCTATGTGAAGACAGGACAGCCACCCACATAGCCATCCATTGTGGATGCCCCATCCCTGGAGGCATTCAGAGCCAGGCTGGATGTGGCTTTGGGCAGCCTGGTCTGGTGGTTGTTGACTCTGCACATAGCAGGGGGTTGAAACTCAATGATCATTGTGATCCTTTTCAACCCAGGCCATTCTATGATGATCTTATAAGCAATTAATGTTATTAAATATTCATATTTCTGCTTGAGCACCATGACCATGTATGACTGCTTGCCTGGTGTGCTTAGGAAGTTAATGATTTTTATGATTATATAGTTTCCATTTGCTTCATAGTCACCAGCGGCAAATGTGCTCAAGTTTGGGGATTTTTTTTTTTTCCATCTATAATGCATTGAAATACAACTATTAGAAATCTGACCATAATTTTACTTGAAACCAATAAAAATAGTATATAACTGAATGGAATCATATAAGGCAACGCCAAGAAAGGTGTTCGCTTTGTTCTGAGCAAGCTTCTGGAGGTTATTCAGTCTGTCATGACATCTTTTACCTGTTACAAGTGAAGATATAATGCTAGTGTTATCTGTGTTACTCAATATAAAGTATTAACATCACTTAGAAGCTTTTAATTAGGAACTAGGAATGATAGAAATCAGAAGCATAACTGCATACTTGTCAAACAAAAGAGAAATAGGGATATTATATGCATATTTTTTGACAAAAAAAGGGAAATTTGTCTTTCTTAAAGACTGTAACATGTCTCTTGTGTAAAATAACTGAATTTCCTTGTTTTCTCTTTTATCTAGAGCTGTAAGATATGCTTTCTACAACCAGGAAGCAATTTCTACTGCTGAGCAGGTGAGCTCAGTTTTTTCCAAACTCACAAGCAGTGTTGAAGAGATGTGCCAGTGATGTGCTTACAGCACTCCTCTAGCAGCAGTACCGTCTTGAGACTCGCCCACCAGCTTCTGCAGCCTTGACCAGGACTGACAAACTGCATCTGAAAGTGAGGGCAGCCCATTGCACATGCTTACATATTTGTTAACTTTTTGTTTGTCATCTTTGTTAAGATGACAGTGAAAGGATTAACTAAGTTAGTGGTATGATTTATTGAGTTGGTGAATTATGCTTTTGTATTATATGGTTCTAGTAATAGTAGTAGTGAATCAAGATGAACAGTTGCTTATGTAGGCAGACCATAAACAGTTTTTTGAGTGGGAAGCTGACCCCAAAGCAACTGTTTCTTCAGCTCTCTCTTCCAGGTATGGTTTTAACTTCTTTAGTACGATGGGATCTGGGTATATCTTCATTTGGCCAGATAAACTTGGGAGAGGTACAGAGACACCAGTCAGAGATTAGAAAATAGTGAGGCAGTGAAAGCCACAGACATTCAGAAAATCTTTCATGATTCTCTTGTAGCTTTTTGTTCTTTTCTGACTGGATTATCTTTTTGTTTTCTTGACATTTTTCTTCTTAAAGTGTCTTCATTTCAGTTTGATACTTCTACCTGCTCCTTCTCTGTCACACCCTACTTTTATCCTTTGTGATTTAACTTACTCCCTTACACATAAGTGTAGGTAACCATAGTTCATTCTTTCAAAAGGCAACTTTAAGATAATGTTCTCTTTCATTACACTGACTTGTTTAAGTCTGGTTTATATATAGTCTGTTATTTTTCATTCGTCTAATATATATTGACAATAATAAATCAGAGAGCAGGTGATAGTTTTATACAGATCATTCCTTCTTTACAAAATATGTTCAGTGGGGCATCCTTCAGCTTATCCTAGAACTCTGACTGCTATACATTATTTATGAAGATGCATACTAGTGTTCTCTAGGTATGTTCTTACTAAATACTGCACAATATTTACAGACCCTACGTGCTGTGTTTTGTAGTTCTGTTACTGTTGTAGATATGTTAGTTTTTAGGTAGTATTAAGTTATTTTGGATATTAATTTTTCTGGCTACTTAATCAAGGAAAAGGAATATCCAGTTCTTGTGGAAGACACTGGTCCTGTGAAATGATTTTGTTCTACTTGCGTTCTAAGAATGTTCACATTTCTGAAAAGAAAAAAAAAAAAATCTACTTAGAAATTCCAGTTCCCAACATCATAAACTGTTAATCACCCCAAGGGAATCTTTAAACACGCGCAGAGACTTGCTAAGAAAAGGAAAGAAAAAATTTGTGTCACCATTGAAACAATAGACTTCTTTCATGTGAAGGACCTAGATATCTGTTAATTACCAACTAGTTTGAGGGTTTTGGAGTCTGGCCCAATATGCTGAAGGTCTTAACCATCTACTAGCTGGCGTATCTTTCAAGGTCTGCATTCGGAGACTGGTAATGTAATGTATTTCATCTTTATGGATTGTTTATGTAGTAGAACTGTTTTCATTTTTAGCTTGTTTCTGTCTTAGAGTCTCAGCATTATCTGTCGACATAGATTTCAGATGCTTGTGTGAACATAGTAATAAAGGACTGATTTAAGTGTTAGATAATGCTGGGTGAAGTCAAGGAACATGAGTTGTCTTTCCTGTGCCACAGCCCACTTACATTACATTACACTGAGACATCAGGCCTAAAACTATGTGCTCTGATTTTGGGTGACTGGGATGAATTTACAGTCCTGAAAGCTTGTGGTTACAATTGTGCTTGAGATCTCTGGAAACCAGGCTGTAGATGTATATGAGAAGAACTAAAAATAAATGGATGCCTGAAACCCTTTTTATCTTAATTTCTTTATGTGAATATAACTACATATTTATCTGGGAAAAAAAAAAAAAAAGACTGGTATTTTCTGAGGCAAAGCTTTCATTCATAAGATATTCTAGCCATTCTGATGGACTTTGTTTGTGGGTTAGCATGCAGATCAAACTATGTACACAAGATATTTTAGTTAAGTGAAGATGTAGCAGACTAAAATTTAGAAATAAAGTGAACTTGCGATGTTCCCACTATTAAGAGATGTATTATATGGTGTACCAGAGCTTCTTTTTTTGTTGTTTTGCCTTGTGTTTTTTTAATCAAAACATAGAGTATGTTGTAAGCCTTCATTGTGATGCCTGGTGATTGATAGGTGAGTACAAACAAAGCAGTGAGTGCCTCACTTAGAGTTGCACCTGAGGTAACAAAGCCCATCAAAATGATGCATGTAGCTAAATTGAAGTAATGATTATGTGTAGATGGAATAACCACTTTCAAATAAAACTGGAAGGTAACACGTTTTTAAATATACTAAGAAAAATTTGACTACAGCCATATGAAGCAATGAAAAAGCTTTATAGAGAAGAATCAGGTAAGCCACGATCTTGTGTACACTTAAATTTGGCATTGTCAAACAATGAAGTGGTTCTGTTCTTACTGCTTCACTCAGCCCTCCCCTGTTAATTTGTGCAGCTGCTTAATGAAACTGGCTCAGAGAACTGGTTGGGGTTTAAAAGAAATTACTTATTTATTTCAGCTAATTTTACCTGAATAAAATTCCCCATCTAATTCACTATGCAGGCTCTTGATACTTCTCCTTCTCTCAGGGAACTGGGAGTGGCCAAGGGGCAAAAACTAGCCTCTGAAGGTGGATTGCTTTCTAATTTTCTTGTCAGTGTCTCTTATCTCAGCTCAAAACGTTTGTATAACTCTTTGTGTAGTATGAGCCACCTCCAGGTTTGTGCAGAGCATTGTATACAGATTGTTGTGGAAGGTATTCATTGCACAGTCCTAAGATTCAAATTCTCTGCATTTTAGGTTGTGTTAGACCAGAAACCCTCCAGCCTTCTAGGAAAATTGGAATTGGATGGGCTTCTTTCAGTAGTGACTGGATTTAAATTCTCTTTTGTTTTTGCTGTAAAATTCCTGAACTGAATAGTGGCACTGAATAGACAAAGTGAATTGTGGACTTAAACCTTTGCAACCCTTTCTCACAAGACATGTGCTTCAGGTTTCCAGCAGTGTGCTGGCTGGCTGAGCTTAATTCTAATATATGAGTTTGGCATTGAAGAGGAGAAGTATACTATTTGCTACAATACAACACCACAGACAAAGACTGAATGATACTAGACAATAGGTTGGCAGCCATATGTTCCTAGAGCAATTTAATTATGAAATGACATCTTTAGATTATATTACAGCATAAGCTTTTTTTTTTTTTTAGATAAAAAATCTACTGATATTAGTGATGTTTGTCTCTTGCTTTTCTTGTTCCAAGTGATGGTAATTTAGATGAAAAAAGTGCTGAATAAGCAGGTACTTTTTTATTTCCAAAAAAAGGGGAGGGGAAGGGAAGGGAATGGAAGAGAAGGGAAACCCTCCTAGTTGATGACCATGGACCAGTACTGTATAACTGAGCTTTGAAATGTGGAGCCAGTTGAGTGATAGCTGTTGGACTGACAGATTTTCCATAGGCCCCCTTTGTCAGTCTAGCGCAAGAGCATGTGAAAAAACAAGGATACGTACAAATTTATCTGTAGTGTTTTATTGCAACTGTATGGTTCAGTTGCACTGAAATGTTGGAAAGACATTATGTATGACCTCTTAAGAGCACTGGAAGTTAGTGAATATGGAGAAACTGAAACAACATGGAATGAAAATTCTCTTCCAGCAACTATAGTGATCCTAGCAACATGTCACCTTCAGTGCTTTGTTTGGACTTTTTCATTTTTCAGCAGGGAGGCATGGCTGTATCAGCTTTCTCTTCTCATGTGTACCTTTTTAATTGCATGCTTTCATTTTCTAGACCTCATTGTTTGTCAAGCAGCTGTCTTTCACTTCTACAGATAAGTTAGAGGTGGTCATTGGCTACCTATTACTTTTGGATACCGGAGAAGCCATCTGCATCTGAATATCTGGTTTATTTTTGTTCCAGATAAAGCATCAAATTGAGTTTTACAGGCTGGGGGCAGGCTTGTGGGGTGCTTGTAGGTATCTCTCAAAGCAAATTAATTGTGTGTATCATAAAATCCGTCTCTGGAAAAACTCTGGGCTTGTGGGTTGGTTTTTTTTTTTTTTTTTGACAGATCAGTTAATGTAACTGAGTAAATTAGCTAAGTTAGAAGTTTATTATGTAGAAATTGTGTTGACCTTTGTTTCTACTCCTCCTTGTCTGCAAGGCATTGATAGATCTTGTGTCTTTTACATTACGATCTGTTTTGAAGTCTGTAACTGCCCGAGAGATCTGTTCTCCTCTACTGCAACCATTTGCCTTGGGCAAAATTGGAAAGTGGCAGACAAAATGCTTTTGGTCATCAAAGGCACTGAGATTTGAATGAACACTGAGGTCAAATAAGGAGTGAACTCAGGTCAGATTGGCTTGGTAACATTTAGGATACACTTTTTTTGATAAAGATTTTCTCTTCAATAAAAAATCCAATGTGAACATAAAATATATATGCCACCATGATTTATCTGTGTACAACCCTCTTTTGTCAGGGAAAGGAAAATATTTACCAGAGGAATTCCCAAGATACCCTCATGCTATTCTAGTTTCTTGGGAAGCAGTTAAATGCTGAGAAAACATTCTGCCCATTGTTTTTCCTCTCTGTCATTGAACTCTCCATCCTGTAAACAGTCTTCTCTCGTCACAGTTCATAAGGTCATGGGAGAAGATGGCTGCTAAACTATGTACCATCTTTGAGACTACAAAATATGGACTAAACAGATCTTCAGTTCTGCAGGATATGTTGTTACATCACTACTATACTTCTAACAGAGCTTACAAGAGTGATTCTCAAAGAGGGGAGAAAAGTGTGTGAACATATTGATATCTAGAATACGCACAGCTGAATGCTAAAAGATGGTTTAAGCAACAGGGGAGTCCCATCTTGCTTTAGAAGTGGTCCAAGGGCAGCAGCTGATATGTAACGTGTATAAATTTAGTTTTTTAAAGATGATTGAAGAAAACTCTCCATATTTTCTTTGGGAGCTTTTTAGTGTAAGGCTAATTAAGGAGCAGTTCTGAAAATAACAGGAAGAAAAAGAGCAGTGACTTAAGTCTAATAGCTGCACTAACGTTGTTGATAGTGATGCTGAAAAGGCAGAACTGTTATGTACATCTGTAGCATAAATAGAACTGAATATACAAATAATCATATAACAATGACCGAATCCTTCACACTGTAGCAATAAACAGTGACATGAAGCATCATAGAATCATTGAATGGTTTGGGTTGGAAGGGACCTTTAAGATCATCTAGTTCCAACCCCCTGCTATAGGCATGGACCAGGTTGCTCAAAGCCCCATCCAGCCTAGCTTTGAAGACATCCAGAGAACACATGGAATTATTTATTGTGAATTTATGCAATCTGAAGAAAATCTTTTTTTAACTGGCTAACATAAAACTTTCAAAAAACTGAACTACTAATATATAATAACTTCCATTCAATATGATTAATTGAAAACAGGCATTATGGAAGATCTAATGTATCAGATAGATTAAGAGATTGATCTGCTGTCTAGGAAACTGACTCATTAAACCATTCTACTTGATGAAGAATCATTGAATTAGGGTCTGTCTAATGTTGTGATGTTCAATTACTGGTTTGTAAAAAAAAAACAAACCAAAAAACAAAAAACCTCAACCTCAAACAAACCTACGGTTACATGAACTGCAAAATCCTTCCTGACAGTTTTATCTAGGCTGCTTAGAGCATAAGAATGACAAAGCATGGCATGCCCTCATACTTTTGACTGAAACAAAGAGCACATTGGCTGACTCCTTCAGAGTCAGCTTTTGGAAGTTAATCAGTATGAAAAATAGACTGGATGCACCTTAAAAATGAGGGACAGTACCCTAAGAAACAGCACTGCAAAGTACTAGGGGACCATGGGCAGCAGTCAGTTGGAAAGGCACTCACATATATGATGTGGCAGCCAAGAGCTGACAGTAATTGGGTACACTGAACTCAGAATAGGGGATTTCTTTTCCAATAGTATTGACTTTACTTCTGGAATATAATCATGTTTGAAAGATGCACTTTCAGACATATTTTGGAAGTGAAATAGGTACTGATTGCAGGTGTTGGAAAAGCATATCTGTGCACTTACTGTAGCTGATGACAAATAAGGAAATTCTGAGTTTGTGGAAGTCATTTGAACATGATTAGTATCTAGAATAAACAGAGGGGAAAGCCTTCTAGCAGCATACTCTTGCAAATACAGAAGTCACATAACAAGATGCAGAATGTAAGAGATAACATGAACGTGCATAAAGGAAATATTTGAAGTGATAGTTAACTGTTGTACTAGCTTCCTGGTGAACAAATGTTTTCCAGCATTTGAAATCAGTGCCAAGATCTGGGATCTTTTAAAAAGCTGCTCTTGTTCAAGAAGCTGTTAAGCTATTCCAAACAGTAACTGATGCTTTGTGAAAATCGGAGCAGTTCTTTGCTGGTTGGTGCTTTTTTGTGGTTGTTCTTTTTTTTTAAGTAAGTATATTTATTTCTTGTTTTGAGAAGAGGAAGAGAAAAACAAAATCTGTTTCAAACTTTATGTCCAAATAATGTCCTGTTTCCTTAGGCTGTATGAAGCATTGGGGCTGCTTGTAGTTTTGAAAGGAAAGCCAGTTCTGTGTAAATGGTCACAGATTATCATTACATATTAATTTGGAATTCTCTAACCATGTAATCTGTATCCATTTTTAAACAGAAAAATGTAGAAGTAGATAGTGTGGTTCCTGAGTGAAACAGTAAGGTATTAAATAGCTTATATTTATGTCTTTAGTTACTTGGCTAATATGCAGCTGTTTGCATTCAGGTCTTCGTGTACTGAAATATTTCAATGGAAGTTCTTGTGCTTGTGAAAGTAATTTCATCCCATGCTGACAGCTAGTAGAGACTGTCTTGCTGTGGCCATGGAAATTAAAGTGGTCTGACTCTTGGTACATGACATTCTGGTGGGATTCTGCACTCATAAAATAAGCCTTTTCTTTTCACTGGTGCTTCGACGGACACTCCAGTTTGACAATAATGTAAGACAAAATTTGATGTCTTTCTGAACATTGCTGGTTTTAAGGAAGTGGTTTCAGGACCTTTCTGTCATATTTCCACTACCAGGCCTACAGTTCCAGCTCCTTGGATCAGAGACTCTGGTTAATTTAGTATATAGGTGGTTTTATCTCCTTATTATTTTGTGATTGCGTTCTAAAAAAACCCAAAAAACAAAACCCAAACCAAAAAACACACAAAGGAAAAAAAATAAGTTATTTCTGTAGAAAGAGAGCAGGTATGTAACCCACCATTATCATGAGAAAGCTGACATTTCTTGAACTGTTTCCAGCGAGCGTAACAATAGATCTGTATGCTGACTAATAAAGGAGCTGTCAGATTGCATTGAAAGATGTGCAGACAAGTGATGCTTGCCAAGAAGATTTCCATCACTGTATTTGACCTGATACAACCTATATATTTAGATTTTGCCATTTATGTCATGTGAGTAATTTTTTTTTCCTGGTGTCCAAACACCTGTCAGGGGTCTTTACTGTTAAGGCTACCCTTAGGAGCAGAATCAGAGCAGGCGCAGGTGCCTCAGCTACTATTGCTTCAAAAGAGAGGTAATTCTGAAGACAAGAACACTATTGCATGTTGTTTCCTATTCAGTGCAGAATTCCTGCACTAAAACTGCTGGTGGATCTTGGGCTTGCTTCCACTTCAGGAGTTCTAGGAGTGACCCTGCTCTGTTAATTAAAAATAAAGGAACTCAATTCATACTTGGACACTTAGTGGTTGTATGTGTTTGGCATAATAATTAATTTGTGATGTCAGTTGCTGGGCAGCACAGATGGAGAGAACAGTAGATGGGTTGTAGTAGGGTGGAAATGTGCATGGATGTTTCCTCGGTGAGGCATAACATCCTTGAATTTCATGGAATTCCATACAGGTTAGTTGGCTCTATAAAGTTTTTTTTCAGGATGGACAACATCTCTTTCTGGAGAGGCATTGGAGTACTCTATCCTGAGACCAGAGGAAAATGTGGCTAAAATGAATGATGGGAGATAGTGCTAACAGGAACCATTTGTCACACAACAGGAGATAAGATGCTGTTGTAGTCATGTTGTCATCCTTACTGTGGGACAGAAAATGCAGGCATCGTGTGTTCCATGACCGGCTGTGTATCTGTTATGTGAAAGCAAGCATATACACAGTCTGCCAAGTGATGAATGTACTTAATGGTTTGTCAAGAGGAAGGACATTGGGGTACTTTTGGAGTCAGTGACTCTGTGCAATTGATCATAGAATCATAGAATCACAAGGTTGGAAATGACCTATAACACCATCTAGTCCAACTGTCTTCACATTACCACTGCTACCACAAGCACTAAACCACATCTCGCAGCTCCTCATCCGGAGGCCTCTTGAACACTGCCAGAGATGGCGACTCCACCACCTCCCTGGGCAGCCATTCCAGTGCCTGACCACACTCTGAAGAAAAAGTTCTTCCTTATGTCTAATCTAAACTTTCTCTGGTACAGCTTGTGGCTGTTTCCTCGGGTCCTGTTTGTTGCCTGGGAGAAGAGGCCAAACCTCTCCTCATCACAACACTCCTTCAGGCAGTTGTAGAGTGCAGTGAGGTCTCTCCTGAGCCTCCTCTTCTCCAGACTGAACAATCCCAGCTCCCTCAGCCACTCCTCATAAGACTTGTGCTCTAGACTCCTCACCAGTTTCATTGCCCTTCTCTGGACACATTCTAAGGACTCCATGTCTTTCTTGCAGTGAGTGCCCCAAAGCTGAACACAATACTCGAGGTGCGGCCTCACCAGTGCTGAGTTCAGGAGGAGAACTTGAACTTGTTCTGATGACTTGTTCTTGAGGTTCCTTATCCTGATCCAGTATTTTAAACTACCTTTACTGAATAATAAAATTTGGTAATGAGAAAAAATGTGAGAAGACCTAGGTTCTCTGTGTCCAGAGAAAACTGTTGTCTGCCAGAGGTTTTCTTGTCTGGGTTTGGGCATGCCTGTTTAGATCAATGCTTGCTTAAAAATAGCAGCTTTTCTTCATAAATTATTGTAATGCTAAGGTTTTTTTCTCTGACACTGGAAAAACCTGTGATTCTTCATCTAAATGCAGCAGTTTGGACTTTCAGTGTAGTATTATTACATTTTTGGTTCAGCCTGCCTGCTTTTTTAGGATACTGAACTTATATGAGAGAAGTCTCAAAAGTTTGTTATGTCTGTGGGTGTGATTTCTGGCGATGTACATCACTGTAAGTATATTATCTCTATCTGCAATAACAGGGGGCAGCAGGCTGTGTACATTTATTTTGTTTCTATCACAATAGTGTCAAAGCGCCTTATGTTCTTTGATGCATTTGTTTTCCTGTGAGGAGACTAAGTGACTTTTTCAAGTTCTCAGAGAAATGTGCAACACAAATAGGAACTGACTCTTGGTTTCTTTGGTTTGAACTCATTTCTTCATCCTATGCACAACATCCTGTCTCTGTATAGGACTTTCTGTTAGTATTTGTTCTCTCATTTGAGGCAATCACTTGAAAAATACAGCAGTTCTGTGGCTTTGGTGCCCTAAAGAAGTAACTGAGTGGAATGTAGTAAATTGTTGATGTTGCTGATGTCTCATTGAGTCTCTTATCCATATGGAAAAGCTGTCTCAGCTCTCTTGGCTGGTCAGTCTTAAGAGGAAGAGGCAGTCTGTTGTGTCTAAGTATTGCAGATATAATTTCAGACTCTCCCAGGAGAAGCAGTTTTGCATCTTTAAAATGAATGGTTGTGGAGACATTGGTTGCTATTGAGCGTGGTAATTTTGGATGACACTTTAAAAAGTCTCTAAGATGCCAATTGCCAGAAGCTGGAAGATGAAGGTGGTCCTTCTTCTGGTATATATTTCTTTTTTTTCCCTTTGTATTTGGTGTCAGCTGCTCTTGGAGCTTTGTCTCCATCAACTCCCAGAATGTCATCCAAAAAGACAGTTCTGGTTTCTATCTACTAACATTCTTCAACAACACATTTTAGAATGCACATCTCTGTGTGTTTGCTCAGTGACAGCTCAAACTTTTGGTTTAAATTAAGCTTAATTTTGTTTGTTTTCAGATCATCTGGAGACCATGTGATGAAAAACATTTTAGACTTCTGTAGAAGTGGTCAGTAGAGGAAAAGTCTCAATCCATTGTTTTTTATTTTCCCAACCCATCTTCTCTCTTCTCAGAAATAGAGCCACGTTATGTGTAATTATTATCATCAGAGACCAGTCGGTCTGTCTTAATACTTACATGGCAAATCACAGAATCACAGAATCACAGAATCACTAAGGTTGGAAAAGACCTATAAGATCATCCAGTCCAACCATCCACCTATCACCCATGGTTCTTGCTAAACTATATCCCTCAACACAAAATCCAACCGTTCTTTGAACACCTCCAGGGTCGATGACTCCACCACCTCCCTGGGCAGCCCATTCCAGTGCTTGACCACTCTTTCAGAGAAGTAGTATTTCCTAATATCCAGCCTGAATCTTCCCTGGCGCAGCTTGAAACCATTCCCCCTAGTCCTATCACCAGTTACACGAGAGAAGAGGCCGACCCCCAGCTCGCTACAACCTCCCCTCAGGTAGTTATAGAGAGTAATAAGGTCTCCCCTGAGCCTTCTCTTCTCCAGACTGAACAATCCCAGCTCCCTCAGCCGCTCCTCATAAGGCCTGTGCTCCAAAACCCCTCACCAGTTTTGTTGCCCTTCTTTGAACACGCTCCAGGGCCTCAATGTCTTTCTTGCAGTGAGGGGCCCAGAACTGGACACAGTACTCAAGGTGCGGCCTCAATCAGCATTAGAGTAAGATGAATATGCACTAATATGCTTTTCAGCTTAGAGTATTATTAGGAAGTTTGGTTGCTGTTATGGTAGATGATTTTTGTGTGTGTAATGTGATATAAAGTATAAAATGGGGTGTCCCATGATATTTCTGTGAAGAGAGGTTAAATTTTAGATCTTCAGCAAAGGTCTTTTTTTAGTTCTTTCTGAAATGAACTTTCCTTTTCACATTTTCATTTCTATGAATAGAATAAACATTTATTTCCATTAAAAAAAAAAAAAAAAAAAAAGCTGTGAAATTGGTTGAATATACCAAGTTGGGATAGGAGCGCTTTGAAGAGGTAAAGGCTGTAATTACATTAAAAGCACCTGCTCAGTCCGTCAGGAAGTTACTGGTTTTTGGAGGACTACATTTTGTTTCAGACCACAGATAGAACTTTTGACATTGTCATGTCAGAATGTTCACTGTTCCTCAAGGTAATGTTCTCCACTCATAAAAATGGGAGTGCCATCATGATTCTTAGTCATGTTTTGTGTTGGGACACAGTAAATAGGGAATGCGATTAACATTTTATAAGTGACTTTTTAGGGCAGGCATAAACATTTAATCTGTATTTCATTTTTCAGCTGTTGGTAGTATAACCACTTTAGAAACATTCTTTTTTGGGGTGGGGGCGTGAATGTGTATGGAAGAGGTTTCACTGTAGCTGTTTTAATCTATTTGAAAGGATAGAGCTGGTAGATGGCTTTAAAATTAGATACCTGAAGTATTTCGTACATAGATGTTTCCGATTTCTAGTGTTGATGTGTGATGCTGGAGTGAAGAACTTGGGAATAATAAATTCAGGGGTACTTAACAGCAGTTTATAAGAGTTAGTGCTGGTTTTTAAAAACTGAAGCAGAACAGAAAAATACCAGCCTTCAGTAATTGCATCTCCTGGCATTAAGGAAGAAAAGGCAGTGTGTGTCTAGGATCACTAGAGGGAGCCTGGAGGAAGAAGTGGGGGAAGCATTGAAGACATATTTGCATTTTTAGGAGTAGCTTGCACAGAAGCATCCATATAATCCTTACTGCTTCCTTCATCTGCAACACAACTGCAGGTCACTGCTCTCTGCTCCCACACATTCAGTTCAGAGATCTGAGTTTTCTAGTTCTGAGAGAGGCCAGAAGCTTGGCTGCCTTTTAGGGTGGGTGTAGGAAAAAAGACCTATTTCTCCACATGTCATACCCCTTTTTACCTTCTTTTGTGTTTGAGTGAGTACACGCGTGTTAAGTTGTTTTTTTCAGTGCAGGTGTGTGTGTGCTGGAGATAAACTGTAGATGATGAAGAGTTTTAGTGGCATCAGTGTAGAATGGCCACATTATGGGGATTTAGGGAGAAATGAGCACCTGAAGGCTTGTATTATAATACAAAAGCACAATATTACTGTAAAATCTCTCATTTTATGGGATGTTAGAAATGTCACTGAACATACTTTTTGTATTGTTTTGTTGTAAAGCTAAGTGCTTTGACTTGAAGTGTGATGTCTCCATAGGGCAGATAAACAATGAAAGTAATTTGTTTTAATCCCCTCACTCCATAGCTGATAAACTGCCATAATTTTGATTTCCTGGGCTCTGTAAGAGTAGGAAGAAATCCTGTCGGGTGGGTTCCTTTAGTTTTGGGGTTTTTAATCTTTTTAGTACTTTAAGGTTTCTCTTCTTGATATCTGGTATTATACAACTTGTTGCTGTGTAGAATTGAATTTTGATTGCCCAGGGCACTGAGCAGTTTTGGGGGAAGGAAAGACATTTTTCTGGTTGTTATCTGAGGCTACTTAGGGCTTTGGAATGCTGGAAGTAATCTTGGAGGAGGTAGACAGACTGTAAGTGGGTGATTAAATGAGCAGAATTAATATACATGTACTGCATGTTTATCATCTGCCACTGTAATTTATTGCTACCACACTCATAGTTCAAGCTCCTTAATTTCTCTTTCCCATTTTAGAAAGTAAAGGGTAGGAATAATGGAATGCCTTTTGTTTTCTTCCCTCTTTGGTCTTTATTAGATGGCATAATTTAAGAAAACGAGGACAAACATTTCTCAAAAGTTCTCTAACAGTGTATTAGCCTGAGGTCTCTCATCACTTTAAAGGAAACAAATATAATGGAATTTAATTATGTGGAGGCTGGGATCCTTTAGCAGTGCACAGACATTTTTTTTCAGTGTACTTTTAGACTATGAAGAATTGTTGACTATTCATAATTACATCATCCTTCTACTTGAGATGGCTACAAATTATGAATTGAAGAAAACATTATTTCTTATGAAATATTTAATAACTTCTTGGCAAAAAATAAAAATAAAAAAGAGAACAGATAAGAGCATTAAGTAATTATGACTAAATTTATTGAGGATGGTGCAGGACCTTTTCGTGTCATCTGAGAATTAACTGCACTGATGATGAAACAAAGATGGGAAAAGCAGAGAAAGTTGCTCTGTGCCCCACTAGCTGCACTCCTTTGAACTGTCTCTTGACTACAACACAGGAACTGGGGCATGACAAGTTTCTTCCTCTCCCTGCACATAGAAAGCTCCTAGGAAAGTCAAAAAGTATTTCTTCAGGTAGAAACCCATCAGAGTTGAATTGTAAATTGAGTGCATATTCAACTTACTCCTTGGAACCATGAAAACAGACACACATAGTCTGAAACAGGTAATAGTTTTATAGATATTTTTATGCTTATAGAGTGTTACTCAACCAGAATGTGCTGTGAATACTTTTGTTAATGTTGTGATACACCATTTATCCAATGGGGTCCCTTAATCTGCAACTATAACATTTTCATGTGATTATTCATGCAGTTTCAGGTTAGTACCCACCAACACTGAGCTCCAAGGGGTAACAGAGGTATATCTTTTTATTTGTTGAAATGATGAATGTAGTATATGTACAATATAATTTCCCTAGGGAGAATTCAGATAAAGGGAAGAAGAAGAAGAAAAAGAATTCTCTTAAAAAGAAAACTACAGAATGGAAACTAATGATATAACATGCTCATATTATTGTGTGCTCTTAGGAAAAGCCAGTACCTTTAGTAGGAGCCCCAGGGCAGAGTTGTCACCATTTGAATCTAGCTATGACATTTACTCAAATGCTGTGATATCAAGATTAAAAAAACAGTCAATACCACTTAAGAAAATATTTCACCACTAATTCACAGTACTGGTTGAGAAACTAACATTGCCATGTGGTGTCACCTGTTGCAGGACTTTTGGGTGCAGAAGGAGCAGCACTAACTCATTCCCAGTACTGTTGAGGGCAATCCAAAACCATAGGAATGTTCTGATGATGTGTTTTGTAAAGCACAGGCGCAAATCACAACACGCTCTACAGATAGGAGCACAAATCTGCTGCTCTGGAGATGGCTCAGTGCCTCCTGTGCAGATGCAGAAGTATGCTGTGAGGTTCAGGGAGCAGGGACTGCTGCCTCTCTGTGCTTAAAATAGCAGAATGATTGAAGCCAGGCATGCTGCCGATCCTTTCCTCTTTGAAGAGGAGATTTTCACTACTTCTCTTTGCCTTGCTTAAGAACTAGGATGGTGAGCAAAAGATGTTTGCCCTCTAAAAGGTGAGTATTTCGGCTGTGCTCCTACGAAACACCTCTCCAAGGTGTTTTTCATACCTGTTTTGTTGTTGTCTGTAACGTAAGGCTATGAATAGCGGCCAGAGGTGAGCCCTAAACGCATCTAACACTGGTGTGCAGCAGGGCTGAGAGTAGCTTCCTCAAGCAAATGCTGTAACATACAGAATTATTTTGAATAACGTGGAACTTTAGTTGGCCTTAGTTCTAAGGAGCAGGAGACAGGAGGTCCCCCGGAGGTAAAATCTCCCTCTAGGCTGTTGTTCTCGGCATAAATGCACGCTCAGTTCGTATCCATGCCAGGGCTTGGCCAAGCTCTGTGTGAGAATGGATTTCAGTATCCTACAGTGCTAGTGGTGCCTGGTAAAGATTTTTCCTTCCCCTGCTCTTGATATAGCTTCAGACAGCCACTCACACCTCCCTCTGGATGTAAAACCATAAGATGGCTTGAGTTGGAAGGTACCTTAAAGCCCAGCCAATTCCAACCTCGTACCATGGGCAGGGCTGCCAGCCACTAGCTCAGGCTGCCCTGATGTATGTGGCACTTGCTGGGGAGTAGCTGCTGAGAAAGAGGAACGCAGCATTAAAAATTCCCTTAATTGCATTCAGCTGTATTAGCACGCTCGATAATAGCTGGTAGTGACTATTGCAGAGTATTTTAATTGCATAGGTTTTTTTTTTCCCTGTCACTTTAGCCCTTGTAAAGATGCTTTAAGCTAATGTGTTTCTCTGTGAGATTGAAGTTTTGTTTAGAATACACTGCAGATTTTTTTTTTTTTCCCCACAGTGTTTTGAGAAAAACGATTCTGATCTTCATGTTAGAAACAGAGCCCGGCAGGATAGAGCAGTAACTTCAACTCCTCTGGGCAGGACTCCTTCTACAGAAAGATGTCATGCGTTAGCGTGTTGGTTTTATCTTTATCTTGTCAAAACAAACCATTGTTGGGTGCCCTTATTTGCATTCTCAGCAGGAAAGCAAGGTGAATAATTTAATTGCAGCAGCCGCTGCCACGTGATTGGGGCGAGGACCGTCAGAGCTGCCCCCCGTGCACCGGGAGACTTGGGAGGGGAATGGAAACTTACAGCAACGATGTGAAATTTGTTGCATCTCTTCCTTTAACCCGAGGAGGTTCTCTCAGCGGAGCTCCATCCGTGTTCTTTCGCTTTACACGCGATCCTCTGACGTGGAGGGAGGCAAAGGGGGGAGCGAGCCCATGAGAAAGGCGAGAGTGAGGGAGTGGGAAGCGGGGAGGGCGGTGGGAACATTGCACAGCCAGCCACGGGGCTACTCAGAGCCGAGGCAGGACTGCCCCTGGCACACGAGAGAGTCTGGCTGCAGGGAAAGGGGAGTGGAAATTTACAGCTGCTCTGAGTGCGCGCGTGTGTGTGTGTGTGTGCATGAGTGTGTGTGTGCGTGCTCAGGCACTCACTGCTGCTCGCGCTTTTCCAGAGGGTATCAGTTGCTCCGCGGGAGGAGAGCGAGAGGCTGAATTCTGGAATCTGCTTTCCCCTCCACGTGTCAAGAAGGAAAAGCTGACATTACGTGGGAGATAAGTGAAAGCCCCCCTGACTGGCCATGCTGGCAGAGAGCTGTCTTCAGCACCTCGCCATGGTGCTGCGCTGTGCTGCCTAGGCACGCCTGGACCCTTCTGCACGCAGTAAGTACCGGCCGACATCATCTCCTTCGAATTACATGAAGTTGAGTAATTGGACAGAACTTTCTTTTTCTAGTTAGAAATAGCGTCTTCCTAATAAACTGCTCATTTATTTATTCTCTATAGTTACGCCGTTAGCTTTTTATAGCTTTGTAAACTGTGTTACCAGGAGTGGCTTTTAAAAGAAGGCAATCCTAAACAATACGCCTTCTGTTACATAAGGGACTGGCTCGGTGACCAAACCCTCTGTGTCCATGGAATATCTCTGGAAATGGGTGTATTTACAGTGTGGTTTCCAAAAATAAAATATCTGCAATATATCATTGCTCTTGCTCCTCTCTGCCGACTGCCTGCAGCTGCGAACTCGCTCCCGAGATGCAGAGGAATGAGAGCACAGCCACTTGCATAAGAAACTCAGGAGCTGCTAGGGATGAATGTAAGATGAGCATGTGTGTGAATTGTCACAAGAAACTGCATATGTAAATCAGCCATCTTGCTATTTATAGCCAATAGGTCATGTCAACCTGAAATTCTAATTTCATGAAATGGGCTATTTGTGGGGAGGTTTTTAGTGAGGCAGAACTTCCATTGAGGTTAATGGAAGTTTTTATGAACAAATACTTTGTCTTGGAATAATTACTGCAATAAAGTGAAATTACTGCTACAGTAAATTATTTTCATATATTCTGAAGCTACTAAAGTAGCACATCAGGCTTGCTGAAGACATGGTCAAGTTAATGCTGTGTAGAGGGGTAACTCAGTAATACTGAACAAAAAGAAAAGTAGCATTAATATTCCTCACTGATGAATTTAGAGGAAGTCCTGTTCCCTCTTGGTTGCTGCCTATGTTATTTAAATTATGTTATTACCAGTTTTCATTATTCCTAGAGTTATTATTACTAGAAATGGAAATTTAATCTGGTTTCCTTCTAAGTAAGTGAAAAGCTGTTAAGGGCTGTTATCTTAGAATTGTACGTACCTCAGAGACATAGGTTAAGTGATTCCCTTCTGCAGAACTGAGCTTGTGGGACTTTTGCTGTAGGCTGTATTAGGCACAGGCTTGAATTCTTAATTTTTTAGGTTTGAAAGACTTCATGTTGACTAATGAAAAAAGGGATCCCAAATATTGTTACCTAATTAATCCTGCTGGTTATTGTGGCTGTAAAATTTACTGGTATCTTATCTTTCTAGTTTTTATTCAGTGTAAAACAATAACCTGATAATTCTAATCAGCCTGTTAGCATGAGTGGGAGAGTCTGTGTGATACAAGAATGGCTGAGGGAGGTATGAGTGTGGTAACCCAGGATGCAGTTTTTGCATGGTTTTAGAACCTGAATGTTACCTGGCATTGGTGTGCAAAAGCATTATTTTATAATAAATATTTTATGGTAATATATCTGTTAGCACAAAACTTGCTGCAATAAAAGGATACTAGTCAGCAAAGTCAAAAATTCAAAAAGTTTGGCTGATGAAAATCTCAGCTACAGTGGCTGCCTCAGTACTCTGTCCATCTGTACCCCTTCTGTCCCCTTTTTCCCTTCTTGTCCTGGCTGAGGTCCTTGTAAGACTGTGGAGAAAGTGACTGGAAACCCATTCTGACTTCTTTTTTTTTCCACACCAGGCTGTTCTTTGTTCCCTGGCATGTTTCCTTACCATGTGGCCCAGCAAACAGCTACACCAGTCCAGGATAGATGGTAGTGTAGGGCTGTGAGTAGGCATGGAGTAGCATGGCACTGTCACGGAACAAAGGACTTACCAAACTGCAGCCTCAATGACCTGACAGCCATTCAGTTTTGAAAGACTGTATTGTGGTTTTTTTTTGTTCTTTATTGAATGGGCATTCAAATATTCAACTGAAAGTGAAATTATTGCTTTATTTGATTGCTTCTGTAGAGCTACATCACAACACTGCAGTGGAGCATCACCATGAGCACCTTTAGTTTCGTATTATTGAACAACTACACGATATTATTAATATTATTTTATGATTGTTCTATAGGGGTGGGCACATTAAGGGCAGACCTGTCTAGCTATCCTCTATGATCTTTACAGTGCTTACCATCTGTTAAAAAAGGTGTTTGTGGCAGAAGTGTAAGCATTACAGAATCACAGGCCAGGGTTGGAAGGGACCTCAAGGATCATGAATCTCCAACCCCCTGTCACAAGCAGGGCCATCAATCTCCTCATTTAATGCTAGACCAGGCTGCCCAGGGCCCCATCCAATCTGGCCTTGAACACCTCCAGGGATTAACAGGGCATCCACAACCTCTCTGGGCAGCCTGTTCCAGCACCTCACCACTCTCTCTGTAAAGAATTTCCCCCTGACATCCAACCTAAATCTTCCCTCCCTCAACTTAAAACCATTTCCCCTTGTCCTGCTGTTATCAACCCTTTCAAAGAGTTGATTCCCCTCCTGTGGGCTCCCTTTAGGTACTGAAAGGCTGCAATGAGGTCACCCCGCAGCCTTCTTTTCTCCAGGCTGAACAAGCCCAGCTCCCTCAGCCTGTCTTCGTAGGAGAGGTGCTCCAGTCTCCTGATCATCTTCGTGGTTCTCCTCTGGACCCTCTCCAACAGCTCTCTGTCTTTCTTGATTGGGAGCTCCAGACCTGAATGCAGTACTCCAGATGGGGCCTCACAAGAGCAGAGTAGAGGGGAACAATCACCTCTCTGTCCCTGCTGACCACCCTCTTCTGATGGAGCCCAGGATACCATTTGCTTTCCAAACTGCAAGAGCACATTGCTGGCTCACATTCAGTTTTTCATCCAGCAGGACTCCCAGGTCCTTCTCTGCAGGGCTGCTCTCAAGGACTGCTCCTTCCAGTCTGTATAAATACCTGAGATTCCTCCGGCCCAAGTGCAAAACCTTGAGCTTTGCTGTGTTGAACCTCATTAGGTTCACCCAGGCCCATCTTTCAAATGTGTTGAGGTCCCTCTGAATGGCATTACTTCAAGGTTTTGTATGTTTCAGATAAAGTTTCATTCACCCTTGTACCAGGCAGGAACTTTCAAGACTGGAAATGCAACAGAATAAGGCTTATTCGTAAATGTCTGTGTTTTTAGAATAATTTCGTTGGAAGCAGATAGCATTCATTCAGCCTATCCTCATGACTGTCCTCTCATCTTTTAATCCATTCTCTGACTTGCAATGTACTTTGCAAAGAAAACCTGTTGAGGATTTTCAAGAGAAGTTACTTGTGTAGGTCTGTTTCCTTATGCCTGCCAAATGTAGCAGGGATCACGTGAGAGGACTGTGCAGACTTGTCAAGGTGATCAGAAATCTTCTGTTTCCTGGTTTGAATTCCTGACTCTAATTGCAACAACCTTCTGAAATATTGTTGGAGGGAGACATGAATGGAGAATAAAGTATCTCTTTCATTTTATAGAGACTGACTGGGCAAAATTACCAAGCAAGTGTGCTAATTCAGGCCTACAATATATGGCTTCAAGGCACGCTGGTGTGAATGGAAAATGAAAGCCTTTATTTCCAAAGAAGAAGGTTCTCACTCATACTAACTTACTGAAATGCTTTTATTCTGATAAATAAGTAGATGAAGGTTAGGAACTAAGAAAAGGGTAATGTGAGATACTGGAGGGGAGGGAAATTATTCACTCATTCATTGTTGGATAGCAAATTGCTTGTCCAGAGGAACATCTGAGAAGAATGCACTGATGGGATCACATGCTCTCATTCTTGCCTTTGTGGGCAGGAGGTGTTTGTTTTTGAACTACTGAACTGAGCCACATTATAGTGGGTTTGGCTGATGAGTAGAGTGGTGTTCTGTCTGCATTTTTGCTTCATTTTCTTACAAGATCAGCTGTGCTGTAAGCTTTTAAGAAAGTATGTGATAAAGAGCAAAGAACTTAGGGAGAGTGCCTGTAAACAGAACTAGATCTTGTAGTGTGCCTCATAGCTGTATTGAAGAGCTCAAGTTGCACTGATTTTATTTTCCATGGCATTCCCTTGTGAGCAGATAAACTGGCAAAAGAGAGATTTTGAAGACTGGTAAAAAAAAAAACAAAAACATAGGCTTTAGTGTTAAACGATCTAGGTTTCATTCCTGGCACAGCCACTTATTTTTTCATTTTTTTTTTTTTAATGTGAACTTGGGTAAGCATTCTCATTGTTCTGTGCTTCAGCTTCTCCCTTTGCAGAGAGAGAGGAATAACAGTATTCACACAGCATTTTTGGAAGAGTGTTTTCCATCTTAATTAAGTACTTGCAGAGTTGGAGGCCTCCGAGGGAAGGCATGTTCTGAGTATAAAGGGATGTTATCTCTGTCAGGCTACCGGATATCCTTAGAGCTCACTTCTTGTAAACCTTATGTGCCTCTGGATTCAATTTACTGCTTTGGACTATGTGAAATACTTCTGTTTTTTTTTTTCAGACTTGAACAGATACAGCTAGATGTGTAGAAAGTGTTGCTTTAAAGTTCTGTTTTGGTGCTTCTGTTACTTATCTAAACTAAAATCAACACATTTCCCCCCTCTCACACACACATACAAACAAGCACTCCTTGAAAGTATTTATTTAAAGGTGAGGTTCATAAAAAGTATTGGACTCCCCAGCATTGAAGGCTGTAATGTTCTGTTTATACTGATGGCAACTGTGGACTTTGGAAACCATAATTCCTTATGTGGTGCTGCCAGGGCTTTTCTCCTGTGAATGGGAGAGGTGCTCTCGAAGGCTCTGAGTGTCAGGCTGGTGAGACACAGATGTTTCTTTCGTTCACCTTGTAAGCTTCTCACAAGAGTACTGATGAAACATCATCCCAACTGATGTTTTATAAGTTGGCTTTCCCCTATTAGGAATTCAGAAATGACTACAATGCATTTTTGATGTTATAAAAACATATGCTGCTGAATAACCATTAGATGGAAAATGTTTTCCTAGAAAGTAGGAAAGAAAGGGGCTCATTCAGCTCTGTCCCTTGCTGCCAGACAACAGTGTCAAAAATTTATGAACAGATGCTCTGTAGTGTGCCTGTTAAAGTAAGTTATTTCAAAATCTCAAAGCTCCAATGGTTAGAACCTATACATTTTTAGCTTCAGTTAGTTCATTGGCAGTTTACAGCCATTTGCTTGTGTACAAATAGTACATTATTATTATTATTTGGCAGAAATAACTTATTGGACTTCCCTGTATTTTTCTTCTAAGCTTACTCTGGTTTTATTTGGCTTGGATGATCACTTGTGTACAGTATTCCACATGAGGTTTTGTGAAAACTTTGTACAAAAGCATGAATGCCTTTGAATTTCTACTGGAGATTACTGTTTAATTCATCACAAATTTGTATTTGTCTTTATCTCATCTGTAAAACATGAATGTAGTGACCAGGTAGCTGTCACTTCTCAGGATAGACATCTTGAAGCAGATATTCATCTGTCCATCTGTTATATGTTGTCTGACATATTTCTGCTTTTATTTTTTATTCCATTTTTATTTTTCCAATCCTACAGGCTGTCTGTTTTCTCAGCAATGGTATTCCAGTCCTCTTTGGTATTGATGGTGTCTTCCTATTTTGACTCATCACAGTTTTTTGGTAGGTTCTCAATTCCTGTGCCTCTCTAAATAAGGTCCTCTTGCAAAATTGCTATTGCCATCTCAGAGGATCAGTCTCCACTTACATGGTAATTTTCCTTTGGCTAGTTTATTTTTTTAATGTTTAATTTAATATCCTTTCATGTCAGATGTGTGGGATCTACTGTATTTTTTTTGCCTTGCACTTTATTAATAAGAGATTGTAGAATGAACTACCTCTGATAAGACTTTACTGCATTCTTTTTGGTTCTCATTCATCTTTGTATTTCAATTATTTTCAGACTGATTGCTTTAAGAAACAAAACTTTTCATGGTCACACCATCCGTCTCTCATCCTACTTCTCTTCCCACAGCAACTTCTGAACTTACTAACCAGTTTCAAGCAACTTTAACAGAGGGCTAGATATCTTGAAAGTACTGAGTTCTGAAAAAAAGCAAAGTGAAAATAAGTCATGAAGTGAATAGGGATTTTAAACCAGATAAGTGCTTAAGAAAAAAGCTCCAAATTAAAGAGCAGGGAGCTGATAGAAAGAGGAGGACAGGGCAGAAGTGTCGCAGCTGTAGATACAGCCTTAACCAGAGCTCATTCTCTTGTAGGTGCTAGAGAATCCTCTCAGGAGAAACAAATCTGAAGGAAAGGAGTCTTGTTTTGCAGTGTGCCCCATGGAATAGTCAGTGCCAGGACTAAGTGGTACAACTTCCAAATCTTGGCAAAGTGATTTTACCACCTCTTGCTTCTGTCTGTATTTGTGAATAATGTATGCCCCTAGGACACTCCAATGGGAAAAAACAAAAGGGTCTTGAATGCAACTGTAACTTGCAGTTGCCAGTGTTATCTAGGTGGTGAATCATCTATTTCCAGATGCTTATGGGTTAAAAAATATTTGCTAAGGCTAAGAGAGATCTTTGATGCACATCTGGGACTCTTTTAGTGGCCATTATTCCTTTTTTTTTTTTTCTCCATATTTCCTTCCATGTACAGTGGATGCTTTCCTTTGCATGTAAGACTGATAAATGAAGTGAAACAGAGACTTGTCTCTGCTCAGAAGGAGGATGAACTAAACAGTCTCTTGAGTCCCTTCCTGCCACATTATCAGCAGTTTTTGCCATTGTGATCAGAACAGTGGTAGGGTATGAAGTGAAGAGAGATGCTTGCTTATCAGTCAGCAGTGCTGTGGTGTCTCAGTGATAAGACGAACTGTACAGAGGAAAAGTGCTAACTGGGTTACTGGACTGTAGCAAAATTAATGATTATTTACATATAATATACTCTAGACAGCTGTGTAAGTTACTTCTTTGGAGGAGGCATACTTGTAGCTCACAGCAGTATGTCACTTGGAAAAGTAGATTTATTTTTTAAGACTCATAATTTTTAACTCGTGACTGCTTCAATGTAAAAATCAAATCATCTCCCCCTTTGCTTTTCCTTGCGTAGTGACCTCTAAAAAGGGAAGATGAAAAAACATCTGTGGCAGTCTGAGCAACCCTACCACACCTTGATGGTATTTTTTTCTCAAATGCATCCTGCCAGTTAAGGTGTTGCTCACCGAATGTGAGCACCTTCACAATCTCATGGCTTGTCTTTACAAATAATAAAAATATGCAGAACTGGTCCCTTCTATGTGTTCTGAAGTACTAAGCTAATTGCAGAATGTGTGAAGTTACAGGATGCTTGGTGCTTGCTAGCAGCTTTCAAACAAATGTGTTGTATAATACTGCCTTTGCTTGTAAGATGAAGTAAGCTAAGTGATGAGAGGCCCAGCCTTTTCCAGTGCTTGTGTATAGCTGAGCATTCCCAAATGAGTTAGTCATGAGTATACCCAGTATTCAGTCTTGCACGTTGGCAAGTTGAGGTGTGACTCTGTTCTGTTGCTAGTCAGAGGGTGCTGCCAAAAATCACAGTTTTGAGCTCCATGGGAGCAGCACTGAGCGCTCATTTTGACTCCTTCGTTGAGGGCTCAGCCAAGTATTGAAGGTTATGTAGCCAAAACTGCAGAAATGAAAATTAATTTGAACCAAGTCATGAGGAGCTTGTAAATGAAAATCTGAAGGAGAGTTTTCAGAACTTGAACGTGAAAATATTTCTGTAAAACTGACCTAGCAACAAGTGAGAAGCTATCTACTAATTCATCTGCTCTTGATATTATTAAGGAACTTTTGGTTTAAATGTTTCCTTTGTGCCATAGGAACTGTTCTTGTAAAGATAATCTGCAAATATTTTGAAATGTTTTTAATAAGATCTTAGGACAGAATCTGAATCACTTTTTTTTTTGTTTTGTTTTGGTTTTTTAAAATATTCCTCTCTCATTTGAATTTTGTCCTTGGCAACTTATGTGATTGCTATTTATATTTATAATACAATTTATATGTAATCTGGGCATTAGTTACATAGGGTGTTTTGGAGTTATTAGCATAGGGATGTATGCCACAAGAGGGATCATGCTTCCTGGGGGACTCTGAAGTTTTTCAGCAGTAACAACAAAACATGCAAGGTGTTGGTTGGGACTATGGGGGGAAAAGCATGACACAGTGCTATTATGATTTTTATATCATACATTGCTCTCATTTAATTCTCCCCTTTAAAACATCTTGTATAAAGCTTTTTTTTTTTTTTTTTTTTTTTTTAAATTGTGTGAGTTGAACAAGGAAGTGGAAGTGATTTGTTTATATATTTGTGTTGTGCTAATGTGTTAAATATGTGTGAGGAGGGTTGGTGATGATGGTTGTGGAAAGAGATGAAAAATACTCAATATTTTTGCTTTTTTTTTCCCCCCTCTCTGTGTTGTACAAGCTGGGATGCAGAGTGGTGCTGTACTCTCCCTATAAAGTGTTACTTGCCTTAACAGTACATTCCCATCTTTAGCCTTTCTGTTGACTTCAGTAGGTCTTTGTATCAGACTCCCAGTAAAACCCATGGGAGTTTGCAACTTAATGGTTTATAGGATCACAAACTAAGCTACTTGGTTTCTTTCATGTATAAATATGGTGACTTGGTATTTGCCTTTCCAGCCATACAGAGAAGGAATGTCTTAAATTAAACAAGCAAACTGATTTTCACTGAAATGTTTGATCTTTCATTTAAATGTCATGAAAACATTTGTGTCCACATTTAGGCCTAATACTCTGTTTTGGATTTGATTCACACAGTGTTTTTACATAAGGGAGATCTGATCCACAGGTTCTGATGGATTCTTGAAGTCTGTCAGACTCAAGGAGTTAGCCTAAGTCATGTCAAGACCCTCTAGACTAAAAAAGAAAAGCAGCTGAAAAAGGATGAGTGATGGCTGATGAGCTGGGTCTTTATTGTGCACTGTTTTAAACAAAGGATGCTTTTGGCATGCAGGAGTCTAAAGTTAGTTACTCTGCATCACAGTGGAACTGGTAAAAATTTATATGAAACCAACATCAGAAATTTAGTAGAACGTGCAAGATACTCACTGTCAATAAAATGTTTAACATATGCATACAGATGCAACTGAGGCATTGAAGTGTATGTTTCAAGCTTTAGGAAGTATCTAGCTTCTGTACAGGTGCTGAGTTGTTGCTTTCCACACACTAACAGAGGCTATTCAATTTCTGATGCACTTGAAATCAAGTGTATGTGAGAATTTCTAGTGCTTAGCTGAAGTAGAATACAGTGCCTGAGGCATAACCTTCTCTTGTTCATTATGTCTTTTTGTATTTTTATTGCATTTTTGTAGAGACCTTAAAAACTATTTTTCTCATTTGATTTAGGCAGTCCTCTTCTACACTGAAAGAAGAAATCCAGGTGAAGAAAAAAATCATGCCTTTGTTTAGTAAATCGCACAAAAATCCTGCCGAGATTGTGAAAATTCTGAAGGAAAACATGGCCATATTGGAAAAACAAGAAAAAAAAACAGACAAGGTATGAGGTAATGTTGTGGAAGACTGATAAGGTTTTAATGGTGGGGAAACAGCAGAATAAAGGGAGTAAAACTGCGTTCACTCACAGCCCTGATTCCACAAGCACTTGCACGTGTAAGTAGCTTTATGTTTGAACAGCTCTACTAAAATCACTGAGCTTTTGCTAAGTAAAGGACAACAGATAGAATCATAGAATAGAATCATAGAATGGTTTGGGTTGGAAGGGACCTTTAAGATCATCTAGTTCCAACCGTCTGCTATAGGCAGGGACACCTCCCTCTAGACCAGGGCTCAAAGCCCCATCCAGCCTGGCCTTGAATGCTTCCAGGGAGGGGGCATCCACAGCCTCTCTGTGGGGCAGCCTGTTCCAGTGTCTCACCATCTTCACAGTAAAGAATTTCTGCCTTCTCTGGGGGTCAGAAAGAAAATGTTGAGGCCCAGGAGCCTTATGCAAAATGAGGACTGATCTACTACTTTTAATAGGAATGGATCTAACAAAACAGCATAAAAGACTATTTAGAAGCTATTCTGCTATTAATTGGTCTTGGGGAGTAATAAATGAGACTGCCGATTAATGCGTAGCTACCCAGAGGGCAAAACTTACTTCTGATAAATGTCATTCATATAAAGCATCAAACCTGTCTGTATTTACATACTTACGCAGTCTCACTGTGTCAGTCTTTTCTAAACTTTGGTGTGTGTTTCCTAAACATGCTCTGCTATTTCATATTCTAATTGTAGTGCTAGACTTTTGCTAATATTATTGTTCTCCTTTAACTCTGTGACACTGACCTGAGTTACTTTCACTGCTCTTCTAGTAACTAGTTAAGAAGTCACACAACAACCTAGAAAATAATTTTAATTAACAACAACCTAATTTCAGGTTACAACTGAGTGACAGAATTAACACAGTTCTTGTGCAGCTAAATATTATATTTGCACATCGTGCTTCTCCCACTTTGAGCAGGAGTTTGCATTAGAATGAACTAAACCAAAAGGTAAGCACAGTTGCTGTTGCATCCAAGCAAAATTCTCCGGAAACTTTTTGGTTCAAAGCAAGTAGCTAATTATGTAATATCAGTCACATGAATTTCAGCGAGGCCTCTGGTATTTGATGTCTCAAGCTGAAATATCTTCAGTTGCCTGTAAAGCACTAAGAGAATTTGACTCTGAAGTAAAACTTAAATAAATAAGTCAGTCAGCAGTGTGCTCCCCACCTGACTTCATCCTTCAGAACCTGATTAAAGCAGGCATTCAAAGCAGAACCTCTAGACTTGTTTTTTGTTGTTGTTGTTTGTTTGTTTGTTTACTTTGCAGCATGATTCCTCCAGGTTGTGGTTTTGAGGGTTTTTGGCTCCGAGCTGTTTTGTTTATTTGGATGTCAGTGACAAAGTAGCAGAAATTCAGACTTCTTAGAAACTGAAGAACTCAATGTAAATTGTTCATTGAAGTCCTAACAGCTGGTGTGTGTTTTCCTCGCAAAGCAAAAGATATGGAAGATTTTCCCCAGCTGATTAGGATGGAAACAGCTTGTGAGTTTACTAACAACGGTGGCTTATTTTACATTTGATTGAATGGAATACAGATAGGCCATTTTAAAAATCTAAAAGCCCTAATCTGGCAGACTCTCATCAACTGTGAATTCTGTGAATTATATTAATGTGGACTATCCTAATTCACAAGTTCACGCTGTTTTCAGCCTGTGTGCCTCACCACCTGGCTGTGCCTTTACATGTGGCTGCACGTGGCCAGGATGGGAGGCTGTCCATGTCTCCCCCCATGCTGTGCACACATCATTTTTGTTTAGGTTAACAGGGAAGGAGACTACGTTTTAGTGCTCTCTGACATAGTCTATCATTTCTGTATGGAGGCTGTTGCTGTTGTAAATGGAGTTAATGAGAGCTACTGAGGAGGAGACGGAAGGAGGACAAAGCAATCTCTTCAGCATCAAGGCAGAAAGTCAAGAAAGCAGTACTGTATTGGACAGCATTTACACATATGCTTACATGGCTTGTTGAATCAGGACCTTGCACTCAGATGCAGAGGAAACACAAAGGGCCTTTCTCACTTTGGAGGGGAAGATAAGTAGTGCTACCATTCATCTGAAGTGTTGCACTGTGCTGCTCTGAAATAGAATCATAGAATCATAGAGTGGCTTGGGTTGGAAGGGACCCCAAGGATCTTCAAGTTCCAACCCCCTGCCACAGGCAGGGCCACCAACTCCAGATCTGGTGCTAGGTCAGGTTGCCCAGGGCCCCATCCATCCTGCCTACTAAAGAAAGAAGCCTGTTTAATGGTCCTGAGTTCAAAAAGGTAAATCATATGGAATTATCTTCAGTACCTGTGACAGTGATGAGTTTAAAATGGGTAAGGAGAATAATTCTTGCTAAAGCAGTCATCATCATGTCTCTTATTAAATATACAGGCTTTGTGGGCTCAGTAGACTTGTGTCTGAATGTTAGTTGTGTTTTGAATTGAAGGAGAGGAGGAAATGGTGGCACCTTCATTGATGCATAAGTTTTTGAAATTTGCTCAGATTGTACTAATGAATAACATGTTGTTTTTTCATGAGTGTGATTATAGAAATTTAATGAAAAAAGCAAGGGGAGATAAAGTACAGTATTGCACTCTGCAGAGACTTGCAAGATATAGAAATTTACCTCTGATTTGTGTTCCAAAGGGAGATAAAATGTCCTACACTTTCATGGAAGGGCCTAGAGGACTGTCCCCTTCAAGAGCCACAGATCGTTGATTTCCCAGAGCTGCCCAAGAGTTTTGGACCCTGTGAGCCAGCAAGTGTGGATGTCTGTGGGTCAGGACTCTTCCATTTCTTTCAGATTTCTGTCTCCTTATTATGAGTCATGTGAACTGGACAGCTATTGTACCTTATTGTAAAATTGAGGTTTCCAGGACTTGTAAGAGCACCCCTGACAGCATCTCTGATTTTGTGTGCTTGTGAAATCTGTTCCAACTAGAACTTGCCTCAGATGCTTAAACAAGGTTTATCTTGTGACAGTTTAGCTGTCATTGTAGTACAGCAAATGTGGCATGCGGGCTGAGACAACTAAAAGCTGCTAATACACTCAGAATTGGCAGAGAAGAGTGACAAAGCCTGAATAACTGCAAACCTGAGGGAGATCCTCCTCATTTCCTTTCCTGAGCTGAGAATCTTAGGTATGAGATGCAAATGGGCAGCTGGGGCAGTACAAGTTTGACAGTTTGGATGCAGCCTCCTGTAACATTTAGCAGAAGCTATCTGGGCTTCAGAGAGACTACTTTTAAATAATGAAAAAATGATAATTCCTCTCAAGCTAAGCAGCACTCAGGTAGTGGGACTTTAACAACAAATCAGTGAAGACTAATTTGAATAATGGCAGGAAGAGGGAAGATACAGCTTGACAGATAGGATGAAGGGAAGTCACTTGCAAGTATAAAGGCATCTTCTCTGAGACATAATTCCATGTATGCATGATATGCAGAAGTTTTCACTTTTTTTTAGTACTTTCTGTTAGTCTTAGAATGGGGCCCATTCAGGCTTTGCTTTGACTGAAAAATTGACTGCACTAGCATCTGTCTTTCTTAGATAAGGATTGAATTTGACCCAGTTCCTCTAGTATATATAAAACCATTAATGGGTGCATTGCTGCCTTAATGCTTTTTAAACATTTCCAACTGAAAAGTAGACTAAGATTGAATGCTAATTCCTTATTATTTTATGGGTGTTTTATTTTTGTTTGCGTGGATGTGGGTTTAAGCCTTGCAATTTTCTAAGCTATGTTCTGAAGGCTGGTAGAGCACAGGTTGAGAAGTGCTACCACATGTGGTTCCTCTTCTTCTGAAGTGCTCTAACACCTTCTTTTTCTGTCTCATTTTTTTAAAATAATGTCTACTTAAAAGAAGATACTGCAGCACTGGAAAAATAGATGTAAGAATTACAGGATTAAGTAGAATAAGTCAGCTGGAAAGTGAACTGAAGCCTTCCTTATCAAGCATCCTCCTCCTTTCCAACATCCACAATAAATAAGAAGGTTCCTGTGACATGTGCAGTTGCTGGGATCATATTTGGGCTCTGTGGTGAGGAACAAATAATTATATTTTATTTCAGAATTCTATAAAAGTTAATCTCAGTCGTGTAGAACCAAAATACGCTTGCATTTAATGAGTAATACTAATTCAGGAATTAAGTAGAAAAGCAAATTTTTAACAGTGTAGGAGAGGAAGCCTCTTCCTGCTTTCTGGTGCAGACTTTTGTACCTCTCAGAGGATATGCATAAATGGGGAGAATGGAAGAGAAACCCCAAGAGCAATACAGCGGGCAGGAGATTCGTTGAACCTGAGGAAACACAGCATGTGATGTGCTTGTTGTACTGGTTCATTTATGACCGGTGATATCATTGTGTATTTTGTAGATGGATATTGTAAAATAACATTGGTGGAACGGATGCCTGACCCATCTCACAAAGAAAGGAGGTGACATCCTGTCTCCTTGAAGCCACGGGGTCTGGTCAGCACAAAGCAGTTCAGGATGCACACAATGTGTCCCTGAGGCACATCCTTGAGATCATCACCCTCCTACTGCTAATCAAACATGCTGGGGTGTGGCACCCATGACTCAGTGCCATCTGTGGAGCCTACAGGTTTGGTAACATTTCTGAACCCATGGTGCAACAAAAGCTTTCAGAGTGCCCCGTGCTTTTAATTGAAAATACCAAACGGAGGTTGGGTTGGGTGCAGCTTAGCCTAAGCTGTCTCTGTGCTTGGCCTGGATGGGCTGAAAGATTTGCAGGTTTTGGCAGAGCCTGGTCCAAACCTTAAGTTTGTCATGGAACCTGAAACCATGACAGAGTCAATATGGGCTTCATTGGAGTGTTTTTCTGACAGACAGAACCACAGGCTGCAGCATCTTCAACTGGTGTTCAAAATATATTTAAATTAGATGTAAAATAACTCAAAGCATCTATCTTCTTCCCCTTTCTCTTACATATATCCACAAAGCTGCTTGTTCAGGTAGGTCACTGTAATCAGACCTCTGTTCCATCTTGGTCTCTTGTAACACATTTGGTACTGTTCAGAAGGGTCAGGAGAGCAGCATTTTAATAAAGCTACAATTAAAACTCTTTAGGATTTCCATAATTTTTTTTAAACAATAAATCTTGCTTTCTTGCTTATCACCAATGAAGCCCTACTCATCTTGCTCCTGTGCTGTTAGAGCAACTGGGGTCTTCTATGTAAGATGAAGTACATGCGGAGGACAGGATGTGCATTTTCATGGAAGAATGCTTGTGTGACTATTGCAAATGCTAATACCTGTGGACTCAGTTCTGCTGCTGCCAAAGTCAGTTGCAAAATTACCTTTGACTTCATTGCTATACACTGAAACCAAGCGGATAAAATAAGAAGGGTTTGGCACCTCTTCCTTCTACCTGCACAAAACTCGCATGCCCAGGGATTTTGTGGAAAGTTTCCTGTTTCAGCCTCCCAGTTCTGCAGAGACCTGTTATTGCTCTAGAGGTGGGAGAAACTCCAGATATTATCAGGTGCTGGTGCCAAGTGTTTGAAGCTTGTCACTCCTGGTTGCTTTTCCATTTTTAAGCATCTTACAATCTTTGTTTCTGTCTTGAGTGCAGGATTAATAGTGGGAAAGGAATTTATGTCCAGGTGGGGCAGCTCTATCTCTTCCAGGTAATCGTACTGCCTTTTAGAAGTTTAATTACTGTGCCTGCTTTGCTAGATTGTCCTTGCCAACCTCCTTGGGTAATAGGCCATAATATTTGGCTAAATGTTAAGAGTTCTGTTTCCCAATCCAAAACATTCTGCTGAAGTCCACAATTTGTTCCTTTTAGCATGAAATTGCACCTAGAATAAGTCAGTTGGGATGTTCCTTAAGATGCTGGATTCAGATTCTACTAATGGCTCTTCTTAGGAGTTGCATTTAGAGAGTGGAAAAACTATTTTGATACATGCATTGAGAGTATTTTTTAACATAGCTGTAAGGTGAAGAAGACAGAACTAAACCTACGTGCCTTACGCTTTTGATTCTGGTTTACGTTGTGGAACACTGGAAGCTTACTGAATGGCACGTGGTAATATCTTGTATCACATTGTCAGGTGTCTTTTCATGTTCCTGTGTGCTGCTGTGTAAGACTGCAACAGGTTAGGAAAACAGTTTTTGCCCTGGAAATACACTAGGTAGCCAAATAGAAGCTCTAAGATCCTATTTGCTATGTTCTTGTGGACAATTGGGAATTTCCTGATCACTATGCATATGTCAAATGACATATTTTTCTTATGCATATTTACTATCTGGGTTTCGAAGGGTAGAAAAAATTCATGGGATCTTTTTTTTCCTTATCATTACAGTTGGTTATAAATGTTACGTTGAATCTCTGGATGAGCAGAAGTTAAGAATAAGCCATTCTGACCTGGAACATATCTATGAAATCTCCAACCTGTCTGTAAAGCAGAGGTAGCACAGAGGCAAGAGAAGACATTGAAAGCTTTGAAAGTTGCAGTTCAGGTAGAGGAGCTCAGACTGTCAATTAATTCATGGCCTGATACATTTTTCCCCTTAAGTTTTTGTAGTCTTCCTTGAAGGAGAGTAAAAAGATGTAATGAATCTACATTGTTTAACAGGAGATTCATCTGTCTGCCTCTTAGACAAATGTAACAGGTCTGGTTTACAAATGGCCTTTTTAAGATAAACATATAATTGATCTAAGTAGCTAGAAGAAGGAAAGGGTTCTAATTAGAGATATTTTTTATTAAGCCTGGAAGTCTGGAAATTGAAGTGATTGAAGTTACTGACTCTAGTTAAAATAGTGATCTGTAATGGGATTTTTCAAAAACTGCCTTTGTGGATTGTTTATTTCTAAAGCAGAAGATTTGCTTTGTTTTGCTATATCATGCACAAGCAGTGTTGCAAATAAGGTAGCTTACTGTTTGGATATAGAAAATCCAAAATAACATAGTTATGGAAATAAAAGTTCAGCTTTCTGTATGAAGAACAGATAAGACCTTTGTTGTAACCTTCCACGTTCGGAAGATTTTACAAGAACAGAAAAAATTCAAGACCTTTAGGATTTCTTTGTAATCCCTTAATGAAGAAACCAAGACACTCCTTATTGCACTGTCTTGTATAACTCTGGAATACAGAGAAAAAATGTAACTGCTTAGGCACCATTCCCAGCTGTTTTAAGCCTGTTAAATTGCTATCCTAAGAACATTGGTATGCGCTTTGGCTGTCCTGTAGAGATCAATCCAAAAGACTCAATAAAACAAAGACATTGTCATTTAGACCTGGCAAAGTGAGGTAAGTGGAAGAATCTCGTATTTGCTCTGTGGGGTAGGAAGATTAAGATGCTTCATAATGCTAAAATACTGAAATATTTCAGTACAGGCGTAGTAGTGTCACCCATAGTGAAATGAAGAGTGAATCTCTGCAACAAAGTCAGCTGGTCTTCAGGTTTATATTAAGCTGGAGAAAGGAGAGAAAGTCTTGAGGACTTGAGGAAGAAGAAGAGGAAGGATTTTTTTACACAGAATTTCAGCAAATAATTTCTTTATGGACTACTTTCTTTGTGTTAACGATCCTATTAAGTTGGAATGGCAAGATTTTGTTCTACCAGGAAAGCGAGCTTAAGACCAAGAATCTCCTATCTATCAAGTTTCTAGCTTACACTGTTGAAACTCTTGATTAGTGCTGACAAAATCACAACTTTATAAAATAAGGGAGGTTGGACACATTTATAATTTAAGTCAGAAAAGCGATGCAATCTTATCTATTCTGCCAGTTCTCCATCTCTAAGGCTATTGTACATAAGGTAGTCCAGTAAGGTTAGTAGACTAATCCAAAGACTTATATTTCAAGTCGGTCTGGCTTCTTAGGAAAAGTTCTGTAGCTATATTTCTTTTATCTTTTATTTTCCATGTATTGAGTGATTATGTCTGGCTTTGCTGTTTGTTTTGGATAAATCTTGGATCTTTGGATCTTGAAATGACCTTTCCTGCTGAATCTTATGCACGTTTCCATCACGGACACAGAATATTATTCTAAAAATGCCATAAGATTAAGCAGAAATGTCAAAGAGGAGGCTAGAAGTGGCTGTTAACTCACAGATCTGTTTGGGATTATGTTTTTCCTACAGATTGATGATGAGGGTTAGAAGTAGAAGAGTGGCCCTTACATTTGACCAGGAATAACTTTTGTTAGAGGGTTTAATGTCAAACCACTGAATATCTGGAGGATATAGAGAGAGGAAGTCAAACACAAAATGTAAATTGTATGTATAAAAGCAAAGAGAGAGGGTGGGAAAGCTGATATGTTAGAGAAATACAGCTGTGGGAGCCATTGTGCCCATCACCATTACAATGTTCTGTCTTTGCTTTCTCCTTCAACACTTTACTTTTTGCCCTCTTTTTTGAGAATAAATGTAAAGCTGAGTCTTGCAGGCAGTTTTCTATGGATTAGGAAAGACTCATACTTTAAAGGAAAGGTATTAATTTTTCTAACCCTAGAATGCCAGAGATATTCACACCCTTCTAAGCAGAGCTGGTGAAAAGCCAAAAACGTATGAGTTTTCCTTTGATATGAAAATATTTGCACAGCTCTCATAAAGATTTAGAGCTTTAGTTTACAAGATAGCACCCCTGTTGTTAATCCCATCTGTACTCTGTGGGATATCTCTAGTGAGATACCGCTAACATTTGAGATAAAAATAGGCTCTTTTACTGTGCTGCAATAAGGAACAAAAAGACTTCTGCTGTGGTTAAAGTTATCACAGTCATACTAATTTACATGCCACTCATGCTGGCCTGTCTAAACTAGCAGAAAACTGTGAATAGCTACGAATGGACTGGGAGAAAACATACCTTTGTGCTGTGCAAAATGGATGCTTGAATGATCCAAGTTGATGTGATGTGAAGGTGGCTTTTTCTTGGTTTGTACTAATGTGAATAAAATCAGTATTGAAGTGTTGGGTGATCAGCAGCACTGAAGAGAGGTCTCTCCTGAGCACTGTGGGGTTATGTTACGTGGATTGATGTGGTGACATTTGGAAGCATGACCTTTCGGTTTACGTGAGAGACGTATTGAAATTATTGATCTGGATTCGAACATCCATTAATGTTGGCTTTTACAAATGACTGTGAGGTTTTTTTTTGTGTACGCCTTCATGTATTTTTTTTTTCCTGTTAAACTAATGAAACACTCATTTCAAATAAGTGTTCTGCAGCATAGATGTGAAATACTGTCCTAGTTTCAGAAACCTTCACTATCTCTGCTTTCAGACCTCTCCGTTACTTGCTTCTCATGCCTGGACAAAAAAATCCAGCCAGCCTTATATGTGCACTATCTGCTGGATGTGAGTGTATTAAATATACCCTGACCAGAAAGAGCTGCTGCCTGCACGGCCCAATGGCTAGAGCAGGTAGGATTTAAAGCAAACACACACAAATAAGGCCTTTACTGCAAAGAGTCTTCGTGTATCCAGGATGGAAAGGTGGAGGGTGTGAGGGCAGAGCTACCTCACTGTGAAAAATGGGTGTTTGCCTTTGAACCGTGGACGTTATAACTCACATCTCATTTTAACCTTATTTGTTGGTCAACAGGCGTCAGAGGAAGTGTCAAAATCTCTGCAAGCAATGAAGGAAATTCTATGTGGGACCACAGACAAGGAACCACCGACAGAAGTAGTGGCTCAGCTGGCACAAGAATTGTACAACAGTGGCCTTCTCGTGACACTTATTGCCAACCTGCAGCTCATAGATTTTGAGGTAGGTCAGTGTGCATAGACCTTTTTATCTCCCTGATGTCAGTGTTGTCTGTCATAAAAACTGTGTATGTTCAAAGTCTACATATTAATGTTATTGCACTTGACTCATATTTGCACCATTTTTCATGTGCTGAAGAAGGTAACTGTAGTAGATTAGTCAGTGTAGTGGCAGATGTGCTTGTATACTGGAAGGAAATGCAGTACATCTGATTTAACTTCTTTATTTTCTTAAACACAAGAAATGTTGTAATGTGCATCCAAACAAGATAGGAAATGATGCTGACAATAGTGTTTATGACCTTGACAGTGTTTAACCTCTTTGGGACACTGCAACCCAAACCACCGCTACCTCTGAAGTATGTATCTGATTTAGAAGGGATTCAGTGATGAGGAATGAAAATAATTATAAGCATGGGACAATCTCTTATAAAAAAAAAAAAACTGCAAAAATTAGGATGGTTTAGTTGAGAGGAAAGGTGTTGAAAAAGGTGTTAAAAACTGGCAGCAGGTGGCAAAGCAAATGGGATTGCTCCCACTTAATTTTTTGGATTAAAGAAGAAATGAATGTAGTTCTCTTTCCAGCAGGAAGATATAAATATAAATAAGTATTATTTGATTATATAGCCCATTGAACTCACTGCCAGTTTTGTTTCTGAAGTCAAGGACTTAGTAGAACTAAATTAACTGTACTTCCATATAATTAAGGAGAAAGAGTTTTGGTAAAACAGGTGACTGCAATTCAGAATAAATATAAACTCTTTTAAATTGAGCTTTAGCTGGTGGGGACTGGGAAGAAGCTTCATAACTGACAGGACATTACAGTATTGCTGTGGTCTAAGGCCAACTGGGATGCAGTTCTCCAGGGGCTTCTGTTGTTAGTCTTGTAGCTTCTGTTGTTCTGTGGCACTGAAGAATCATTAGAATTAACTGAGTATTTCCCAGGATTGATAGCCCTGGTTCCTAGGAATCAAACCTCTTCAGTTTAGGTCTGAAGCCAGTACCCAATGTGCAGGGTGGAGTGGCTTCTGAATTTAAATGTTAGCTCCCTAGAGAAACTGCCTGATGCTCTCCGAGTCACCTTTCATGGGATCTTCTTTCTTGTGGAAGATTTTTCTCATTACTGAAGCCATGGGTTGTTTCTTTACTTTTCTTTCCATTTTGAGAATGAATGGAAAGAAGGGACAGTGGGATTTATGTTTGCTTTTGCCCCCACTTCTTCCTGACCCCAGTAAAGCCAGTACTCAAGGGACTGATAGATTTTCTATTAGTTTTTGAAAACGTTCTTGTTACTGGAGTTCTCTCACTCTTCACATCTTGAGTTCAGGAGACTTTAACGCTAGAATTTCTTCAGATCTTTTCAGTTGTCATCTCCCCCTGGTAACTATTAAATGTCTTAAGTACAAAAAAAAAAAATCACATAAAACCATTACCCTAAAATCACATATGTTTTATATTTATGTGCTTTTTTAAAGAAAATAAAAGAGAGGGAGGAGGAGGTAGTGTTAGCAAGTACACTGCTGAAGGGAAACCGCTGGATTTTTCAGTTTCTTGACAGTCTGTATTGCTTTTGTTAAGACAAAAAAATTCTGTCACCGTGTTTCCTTCCAGTACTTAAAAGGGAGCTTATAAACAGGAGGGAGATTGATTTTTACACAGGCAGATAGTGATAAGGAGGAATGGCTTTAAACTAAAAGAGGTGGGATTTAGGTTCAATGTTAGGCAGAAATTCTTTACTCAGAGGGCAGCAAGGCCCTGGCACAGTTGCCCAGAGAAACTGTGGATGCCTCATCCTTGGAGGTGCTCAAGGCCAGGTTGGATGAAGCCCTGGGCAGCCTGAGCTGCTCGGTGGCATTGCCCACTACAGGAATTGGATCTGGGTGGGCTTTGAGGTCCCTTCCAACCCAAGCCATTCTGTGATTGATTTTGTGATATTGAATCCACAACCTTTAAATGCAAGCAATGAATGAAATATCAAATGTGTTGTTGAATTGATGTTATTACAAACAATTCTAAGCTTTATTGTAAATGATAAAGCTTTTTCGATCGCTTAGTAGAACTATTCAAATATTCTTCAGAAATCAGTAGAAATGAAATGACTTTGAAAAAGAAGGCTGTGAGGAAATATACTGCTTTGTCTTCATATCCCCATACACTTCTTTAGTTTTTCAACTTTTCTGCCTGCATTTTCTTATATTCCTGGTCATAGTTGTCATTTAGGTTTCTTTGTTAAGCAGTCAATTTCATCACTTATGAACATGCAAATTAGCTTTCTGCTCTGTATGTTATGGTAGAAATCAAAGTAATAACTTGCTTGAAAATCTGATTTCTGAAGGAGATAATCTTTACATAAATTACTTCATTTTGTCTTGATTCCCTTTCTCTTCCTCACTACCCCACACTGTCTCCGAAATTGTTGAACCTACTGGTCAGATTGAGCTTAATTTTGGCGTACTTGTACTTTGAAATCTTTGAAGACTTCATGAGCCTCAATGGCTATTCAGAGGAGACAGATCAGGGTTAATACTCCCACTTAGTTTGTGCTCTGATTTCATTTGTATTTCATCTGCCAGTGAGTGCAGTAAGTATGGGGTGCCTACACATGCTTAGGGGATGTTGTCACGTCCTTGCATCTCTCTGTCACGCATCTATTGAAAATAGAGCTTTATTGCTTCTGTCACTCAAGAAGCAATATACAGTATTGCTAATAATACTGAAATGAATCACTGAAGTTGGGCTTGAGTAAGATCAAGATTAGACTCTATCTTTGAAAATTTGGAACATGAACTTCATTGTTGAACTTTGAAGAACTGAGGTAATTGTGCATTCCAGAACAGTCAATTTTTAAAAAATGATGTTTCTAACTGTATGTAAGCCTAAAGGTATAAAATCCATAAAGGAGACTGGTGACATTGGAAGTTTTCCCTTACTTTATCTTGAGATAGGAGCAAAATTACTGTCCGTGTATATATATGCATATATATGTGCAGTTTGTTACTTATATGATGGCATCTTTTGAGGTTATTTTTTTTGTTGTTCTGGTCTTCTCTCTCTGCTGCCTTATTGTGTGTTCCAGTTGTCATATGTATTTCATTATAAGGCAAACTCAAATTGCAGATCTAAATGAAAAGCACTGCAGAAGTATTCCTACAATTTTTATGGTTGTCTGATGATGAGAGAAGTCTGCCTTGGTTTCCTCCCTGCCTCCATTTTTCTAAAAAGAATCCAGAGAGACCAACTTCTCTCACGATCACTGGTCTCTGGAGAATATGCTGCTATTGGATGTACTGCAACAGTACACCTAATATTAAGTAACTAATATAGAATTTGGTGTAGCAGAGAGAAACACTTATTTTTTGGCCATTTTTCTCTCTCCTCTTTCAACAGCTCTTCTCTTTCTGAATTGTTTTCATTTTGGATTAACTGCTAAAGCCACTGGGGATCACGGGATTCCAGACATACATTATGGGTGTTGTAAAGAGGGGAGAATGTGGCATCTTTATAAAGAGTTAGCTTAACAGAAAGAGTGTCCAAGGGTCGAAAGTGCTACAGACAAAGGCAGATGGACTGGCCTCTGATTTGATCCTCTTGTTTAATTCCCTGAGTCCCAGAGTCTCCAAACCAGCTGGGTTGGAACCAGTAGGAAAGAATATTTTGTGTTACTCAGCAATGATTTATTTGTAGAGGTGAAACCAGGGAATTTCCCTCTGTGTGAAACTGTCTGCGCCTTGGCTTAAAATGTTCAATAATTTATTCGCCAAGGAATGTTTGTCCTCTCCAAAAAGATCAATGAGCATGTAGAGATTATAAGTAACCTTTTGCTTGGGCTGGCCCTGTGCATAGTGACCCACTGTTTACTCAGTGCCTTGGTTACTGATCATTAGTGCAGGAGTCTCTCCCTTCTATTAGTTTCTCCCGTCGATTCGTCTCTTGCAGCCATGGGAGAAAGCAGTGGGGGAGGAAGAGGACTTACTTAAAATGGATTGGCAAACTGTGTAGGTGAATAAAACATAGTTTGGAAGGGTCTTCTGAAAAGTTATGTGCAAGAAGTATTCAAAGACAAAAGATGACAGTACAGATGTGTGTAGGCCTAGATACAGGAGAAAAGCAAGACAAAATTAAGGATCCTTCTCCTGTTAATTGTGGCTGAAGCTGAGATGTGTATGACACAGCCTTTTTATCAGTACAGTTATTTCATTCCTCATGGTAAAATAATAAGTATAGTTTTAAATTTAATCCTGTTTTTTCAGAACTGTGTTCGTATTTGTGAAGATGACATTCAGATAGTGAGAAGATTTAGCTTTATAAATCTAGACTATGTTTTGTTGTACTTAGTGTACTAGCTTGATGGCTTACATTTAGAGGCTGGGGAGCAATGGTACACACGGTAAAAGCACTTTTGGCTCAGGAAGTTGTTTGCCTTTTTTGGAATTCAGTGTTTCTATATAAGAAAGCCAAGGAGTTGCTCAACAGAATAAGGAGGGTACACATTTTCATTTAGTGAAAAGAAAGGTATAAGTGTGTGTGGGGGGGGAAGGGGGTTGGTAATCTTAAGAGCCACTCAAGGGAGGAAATCTTGTCACTGAAGAAAGAACAAGTGTGATGTGTTGCGACTGTGGAGAGCCCCAGAAGGAGACAAGCCTGTTTTTATTTTAAATTTAATTTCCACTTTAAATAGAGATTATAATGAATGGTCATTTGCTCATGTTTCTACAGAATTGTTTTTCTTCTTTAACAGGGTAAAAAGGATGTTTCCCAGATATTTAACAACATCCTGAGAAGACAAATTGGCACACGCAGCCCTACTGTGGAATACATTAGTGCCCATCCACATATCCTATTCATGCTTCTGAAAGGGTGGGTGCTTTAATTTGTCTTTAATTTCTGTTAAAGAGCATTGCCTAGAACATACTGGCATTGCAGCTGATCTACTTTGTCACTTTCTTATTTATTTTCTAACAAGAATTTTCAGATTTTGTTCCAGATTTCGTTTTGTTTTTTTCATATTTACTTACTTTCTGCATCAATGTCTACTTTTTAATGACTGGATTATTTCATTCGGCCATTAAAACTTCATGTTAGAATAATTATGTGCTGCTTTTTTTTTGATTGCTTACCATGTGACATGTGCTTCAGTTCTTGTCCTAAACTAGCATTGTTGACAACTGCTGAATTTCATTTAGACCGTCTTGCACTGCAGGAGGGAATTATACTGGTGTCTGTGAATAACTGGAGTCATATGCTGGACCACCATGGGGTAGAACACAAAGAAGCAAAAATGCATAAAAAGAATAGTTGTGCCTGTGGGGCAGGCTTCTCAAATGCTTGTAGCCACATGTGAATGTCAACTTTAAATTAATTCAGTAATTAACATCACGTCTTTCAGCATTAAATCTTTTTTTCCTTGTAACCTCTGTGGTTGTAAGTGCTGAGTAATAAGGAGGTGGTTCCCAAGGTAAGTCAGACAAGGAGAAGGAATAGGCTGCAGCATGGAAAAGACATCAGCTATAGTTGTGCTCAGGAATGCACAAGGGGCCTAAAACTCTGGAATTTTTTGTCCCCTCTGTGTGACCAACAATGCCTCCCATTTAGCAAGAATCTTTGCTTTTCCTACCCTTACAGTCTACTGTTTTTTGTGGTTTTCTTATGGCTTTTGATTTTTGTTTATTTTCCTCTGTGAAAAGGAGAATGTATGTGATGTGGATTGAAGAACTGATACAGAAATAAGTGCATTTAGTAGCTGATCATTGTGAAACAATGAAGGCTCTCATAGCAGTTATCTTGGTGCGCTAGTAATAGCCATACAAAAACTTTTAAAAAACTTTTTTTAAGCCTTTTAAGCTAATGGTGCTTAGAAGAATGATTTTTTTCAAAAATATCTTTCTTGCTTTTGAGGCTTAAGATTGGCATTTTTACTGTTTGCTCCACAATCAGTATGGAGAAAATATTTGAGCCATATCTAAGATTCGAGCATAACGAGAATGCAGCCCCAAGGGTAAAATCTCTTCCAGCTGGCTTCCCCCTCTGCCAAGGGCAGACCTCAACAAGTGAGCCTGGCCTCTCCTGGAGTCAGGGGAAACAGGCATGTCTGCAGCATGAGCCCTCTAAACTGGCTATTTGCTTCAAAACTGGCAACAGCCCAATGCAGCTGAGCAGGAAAATACAAGTAATCAAGTGAACTAATTTCTATCAGGGATTTAAGGGAGGCTGAACCTGTCATTGAAGGTTGTGTCAAAACTCTTACTTGATGAGATAGCAAGAGGTCCTGGTCTGATCTGCTGCTTTTCCCCCCAGCAGGGTGGGAGGAGGCAGGGCAGGTCGCTCTTCTGAACTAGATCTTGCTCATACAAGCATTGTGATTAATCATGATTTCACTTTAATTTTGAAACTCTGACTTGTTTTGTGTTACTGAGCACCAGCATCTTTGAAAAGGAGTAATTAATGGAGTTTGGTCTCATTTGCTCATTAAAATTCAACATTTATATTAACCTCAAAGTGCTTATTTCGGAAGTGTGATGATCACAGTGATGGTCCTTCTAGTACCTAAAGGGAGCCTATGAATAGGAGGGGAGTCAACTCTTGACAAGGGTAGATAATGGCAGGACAAGGGGAAATGGTTTTCAATTGAAGGAGGGAAGATTTAGGTTGGATGTCAGGGAGAAGTTCTTTACTATGAGAGTGGTGAGGTGCTGGAACAGGCTGCCCAGAGAGGTTGTGGATGCCCTGTTAATCCCTGGAGGTGCTCAAGGCCAGGCTGGATGGGGCCCTGGGCAGCCTGGTCTGGTATTAAATGTGGAGGTTGGTGGCCCTGCATGTGGCAGGGGGGTTGGAGCTTGATGGTCCTTGAGGTCCCTTCCAACCCAAGCCATTCTATGATTTGATGACTCTATGATCATTCTCTCAGTCATTGTTATGTTGTACAACTGTTTTCAATTTCATAGAGATGCAATCATTTTCTTCCCTCTTCGTCTTTTTTATTTCCTCCTCTTTTTTTCACTTATTTTCTTCTTGCACGTTATGTGTGCATCTCTACCATATGTCTCAGCTTTATTTCACGTTAGAAAATATTTTTGGATTGTGTCCCAGATATTCTTTGGCATCTGTAGCAACCAAGAATATTAAAATGATAGTAAAAAAATTTGTTATGCATATGTGCTGCTGACAGACACTCCACTGTGGGTGACCTGAGCCAGTGGGTGCATTTATGTGCTTTTTAGAGATGCATACAGAAGTGTGTTGTGTTAGTTTGGGTCTCTGACTCCTTCTTGTTATCTTGGCTATCTCTCTGCAGCACTGCAGTGTATCAGAAGTGCTATTTCTCAGATTTTTCATTAGAAAGTGCTGTTGGATTCTTTCAGAAGATGGTCTGATCGGTGACTGGTGATAGCTGAAAAGTAGCTGTGTAATGATGTCTTACCTAACATACACAGGTCTACTGCCAGGGCTGCATGAAAATGGCACTTCAAATACATGCCTAAAACAAGGGCAGGACCCCCTGTGTGTGCCTTACTGTGTGCAGGCAGTGGTGAGACTGGGAAACAAATACTTAATGGGAGGCATTGCCATTTGACAGTGTTACTTGAGGGTGTGTTTTCATGTTTATTTCATGCTAAGTGGAATACATTAAATCTGCTTAAAAGAAAGGAAAGTGGATTTGGCTTGCTTGTACCATTTAATTTGTTATATGACGTTGTTTGGAGAGGAAAAAAAAAATATTTCAACCACGGCTGTAGAAGAAACAGCCTGGAACTGTTGTGAAGGCTGGTCATTGTTTTGCTTGTATTGGATGCAAAATTTCCTCTGTCCCCTGACAGTCAGTTCACAAGAGTATCAACAAAAGGTTGCTTTTTTCACTGCATAATGTGAGCTCTGTTGAGTGGGAAGGATCCTGAATCAGGGCTCCCTCCCAGTACTTCCTGCCTAATACTCCAGTGGCACTACCACTTTGAGGTAATTGTTCCTACCTTTCTTTTTAGCCCTCGCTTTATTTCTTGGCTACTCCCTCCCAGATCCTCAGCTTCAGAAAAACATGAGTGCATAGTTTACTACTATTTTTTGGGAGGGGTAGGTTAATTGACTTCGCTGTATGAGGACTTGTGCTTATAGCATCTTCTGTATGAGCAGGCTTTGTGTATCAATAAGAATTTTCACAGAATCACAGAATGGCTAGGGTTGGAAGAGACCTCAAGAATCATGAATCTCCAACCCCCCTGCCACATGCAGGACCACCAACCTCCACATTTAATACCAGACCAGGCTGCCCAGGGCCCCATCCAACCTGGCCTTGAACACCTCCAGGGACGGGGCATCCACAACCTCTCTGGGCAGCCTGTTCCAGCACCTCACCACTCTCTCTGTAAAGAACTTAATTAGAACTTAAATAACTTAATTTCAGATGAATGTAATGTTTGGTATATAGAGTATCTGATATATTTAGGCCAAATTTGACCCAAGTCTTTGGTGTCAGAGTCTTGCGTTAACTCGGAAATAATTTGGTCCTTTATAAGTTAAAATATTTTCCCTTTTTAGTACAGTGACTACAGCAGACTTGAAGTTCATGGCTTTGCTTTTGTTGTTTCTCACAAGTTAGAAATGTATAAGACCGTTTGTGAATATCTATCATGTCACATGCAATTTCTAAAGTATTCAGTCACTGCCCTGACTTGTGATGATCTCTTCATATCACAGTGAATTTAAAAGGTAAGTTATATTGGTGTACTGTCTGGAGTTGCAGAATTCCCCTTGAGTTTTTCTAAGAACAAGCTCAAGCTATGTTAGTTAGCAAGGAGAAAAGAATAGAGCTGTCTGCCCTGACCTCCTGTCTTCCAGGCTTGATGTCTTTGTGATTTATTTCATTGTGCATCCATACCTTGTACCATCTTCTGCACTAATAGAATTCCCTTTGCACCAAGATGCATCTCTGCTCTTAGACTGGCTTCTTTCAGCCTCCACAATAAATGTTCTGAAATATCCTGAGTCCATTATTTCTTTTTCTGGTTGCCCTCTGTAGCCAGTACGTGGGGATTTCTTCAGGTTGTAAGTTCAGCTGAATAAAGGAGAACTGCATAGAGTCATAATTGCTCATTAGAAGAGCATCTCTATCATTCCTAGGTGGTGGCTTGCATGGAAATATGGGTGCAGATAACATGCTAGTTATGACCAGGCATCCTGTAAACTTCTTCCAGGCATATTCCAGGAGCCAAGCCCAACTTCCCTCGCTTATGTGAGCAAAGGTCCATAACCCAGCTCTAGATAATGGAGCATTTGACTAAGAATGACTTTGTTGATGCTCGTGTTTTAAAAAGTTATTGTGCTGGAAACAATGTAATTTGCTTTTATTCCAACCATAATATTTCTTAGCCAAGTATTAAATATTTTCCTGGCTGCAATCCTAGGAGCAGCTCCGCCTCTTTCTGCTTGAAAATTAGTATTCCTGCTAATGGGTAAGACGAGAGGTGTGCCTTCACAGAAAGTAGTAACCACTCTAAAGAGTTGTAAGTGCAGGGCTGCAAATGCTCCCCAGAAGGAAACAAGCAGGGGCTTGACTTTTGCATCTACTTGAGGGTGGGAAGTTTCATTTGCCTTTTTGGAATAGCAGTTCATTTTTCATTAAGCTAACTATTGTTGACATCAGGTTGAAATATGCAGCTCTGGTATGCTCTCAGAACACTACAATTCTTTTAAATTGCATGTTGGTGGTAAATTTGAGGGCCCACTCACTCACAGCACAGATGGCATTTTGTCCTTTTTTTTCTTTCTTTCTTTTCTTTTGGCCTAGCGCTAGGAATTAATTGTGCAAAGGAAAAATGATGCTGATAAGCTCAGTGTGATAATACACAGTTCTGATGTAGTATAACCAGCTTATTGAAACAGAGTGTGCTTTCTGTCCCTTGGACTTCATCACTTTCACATGACTGAATATTTCTGGAAGAAGTTCATTTTAAGTCCTCCCTGACTGTTAGATTGCATTCTTTTTTTTTCTTCTAAATTGTTTCTAGCAGTTTTGTTTTGGATTAATTTCAGTGTTAAGGACATCAAGACTTTATAGAGAGAGGAGATTATCTGAATTTCCACCCTAATCCCCCACCTCCCTTTCCAAGAGAAGTGTGCCAGCTCCTCTCTGTGATGATGCCTGTGCCATAGTAGGATTGTAACTTGAGGCACAAACTGCTGAATAAACCCTTAGCCCCTGCTGTAGTGTGTGTGTGGGAGGGAGGGAGTTAAGCAGAATTCCTCCTAAACTGCAGGAAAGGTCTTCAGAGAGCTTAATCATACTGTCTTTGGAAACTCTTCCTACCTTCCTTATTAGACATTAATATTCTGGAATGATGCTCTCTAGAAGAGTGGGAGTTGATGGATCATCATGAGGTGGTGTGTTTTCTTTTTTCTTTTTTTTTTTTTTTTTAAATAAACTGAGGAGTTCAGTACTACATCTGAGAAGGGAAATTATTATGTTGAATGGGCTTTGCTTTCTCATAAATCCAAGGGGGTAAAGGAATTCTGATGAAGCCTTATGCACTCTACAGTCTCTTCACAGAGAGGAGGTGTAATGCATGTTCATGCTGAAATGTGCATTGGCTTGTGAAGAGAGGTTTGTAATGGGGAGTGCTGAGAATCTTATTTGTGTGTATGCTACTGCATTGTGAGCTGCTCTCCTGAAGCTGGACGCAGTACTCTCATTGGGAAAGACTGTGTGTGTGCTGTATCCACTCTGGCATATATATATTCTATGCTACAAGTTTCCCTAGCGCTATAAAATTGCCCGTTTATTTTTGTTCTTCTGTGTTTGATCTTTTTTATTTCCTTTCATTCTCCAGCTATGAATCCCCAAGTATTGCCTTACGCTGTGGAATTATGCTGAGGGAGTGCATCCGACATGAACCGTTGGCCAAAATCATACTTTTTTCAGAACAGTTCAGAGACTTTTTCAAGTATGTGGAAATGTCAACATTTGATATAGCATCTGATGCCTTTGCTACATTCAAGGTAATTTCTTTGATACCTGTATCTTAGTGTCATGTCAAAAATGGCATTCAGTCAGTAGCAACAGTTGACCACTGTATTGCCTTTAAACTGAATGGCTTTTTTGTTGTTCAGTAAGGAGTATAATTAGTCCTTGGTGAGCTTGTAACAGGATTCACAACAGTGATTAAGTCTGCACAGATTTATGTTTCACTAATGTTCTTCATCTTGATGCCCCAAGGCCCTTAATGCAACCATTTAAAACTCAAATTAATCATGCATTACATACAGTTCTTGTGTCATGCATAGCCTTTCTTCCTTCCCTAGCCTTCCCCAAATTAAAACTGCTTCCCATCACGACCACAAACAGCCAATAGAAGGAATCATTTAAAATTCACTTTTGAAACCCTCTAATTGTTGCTGACCTTTGTGAGCTTGAGAGTTGAGTTTAGCCCAATGCTGTGCCCCTGGTAATTATTTTTACATGTTTGCATGATTACATTTGTGACACATGGGTTAGTGCAAGGACTGTACTGAGGAGAGCCAAGTAGGTAAAAGTATCATGGATGCACTGGAGGAAGGCCTTGGTGTTAGAGTGGCCCTAGTTTGTGTGGTGGTGTAGACACCAGTTGTGCTGAAAGTTTGGAAAGGCAGATCAAAGGAGAGGCTTCATGGAGCTCTTCCAGTCACAACTAAAACACTGCCACCTTCTTATGTGCAAGTGACAAAGAGCTTAATTGTACCCAGGAATGTGAAGGAGCTCTAACAAGGGCCAGCTGCCATTTCCTACTGGGGCTTCCTGACAGGTGTGAAGCTGCTGGGGACAATCTGTGGGTCCCCTCAATGCAGCAGGAGTGGACCAAAAGCAGAAGGCAGGGTTTGCCTTTCACTGCAGCACTGAATGCTGGGGCCATGTGAGCTATGTTCTATATCTAATCTGTGTTTGTATTAAAAGTGGAGCTGGGAGAAGCTTGCCAAATTTTGTGGAATTTGTATATGACCATCATCTTTCCTGCACAGAGTTAATACAGTTTTTAAGCATAATTTGGTGCCTATGGGCAAAATATGCAGGGAAGATTGGTTTATTTCCGAATAACTTAAGCTAGAGAAAATTCTTTTCAGGTAAAGAATCATCTAAATATAGACATAAGTTTTTTCCCCCTGTCATTGGGTTCTTTGCTGTCATAGAAACAAGTTGTTCATTCTTTCCTCTCAAAGCTAATTAGAAACATGATTAGATAGACCTAACTTAAGAGTATCTGTAAGGAATGTCATTTTGGCAATTTACCACATACTGAGATCTGGCCTCAGTTTCACTAACTGATGGAATATGTTGAAGATTTGCACAGTGGAAATAACATTGTGTTCGTAAGTAATGAGTTGAGCAGGATGACCAGTTCAAACCACCCCTTAAAACAATTAGAAGATACTGCTGTTAAATAAGTTGTGCTGTTGTTGTGTCCCCCCAGGCGGGGGGTGGGAGGTGGACACAGGTCAGTTAAGCTGTGACAGGGACTAGAGATTGCTGCAATTCCTCCAAGGCAGGAGGGATTGGTCATCCTTCATGGATCTGCAGCTGCGAAACTTATTTCTGTCCCTTGTGATCTGAGTATATTTTTAGCAGGGTTTAAAAATAGGATTCTGCATCCTCACGTGCATTAGAAAGAGAAGTATGAGGGCAGTTGTTAGGTCAGAAATCACCTCTTAAAATACTTGTAGCAAGTCAGTAAACTGCATTTTGTTTTAAATTACCTTTTAGCACCTGATAGATACCCAATTCTGGAAATAAACCAGCTGCTCATCTCACCTTCTATTTGACCATTACTCTAAATAACTGGAACAGCAAGAAGTGATGTGGAAGCAGTTGAATCATGAAATGTGGGGCTATCTTATTTCTAATAGCATAACAATCAGTGCTACAATCACTTACTGAGTGGACTGCTGAGCTCAGTGCTCTCAGTTCTGTTTCCCACATTGGCTTTGTAGTGTTGCCACCAGGGTGTCTGATAGAGAGCTGAAAGTCTTCAATAGTCAGTGCACCAGAGGAGGATTTAGTTAAGTGTGAGTTAAAGTTTGGGGCTATTTATAGTAGGAAAGTATTGCAATTTTTAATGATGTTGAGATGTACTTCTGAATGAAATTCAGCCAGGTACATGGCAGAGGGGAAGTAGAGCTGCTCAAAATGCAGAGGAAAACAGCTTGTATTTAGAGACAGTCAGCTATGGGGAGGGTGGCAATAGTGCTGGCTTGAATACTGCTGCTCCACACTACCTGGAGATTTCCTATGAGAAACTCATTTTGGATTATATTCCATTTGTGCCCCCTATTGAAAAATGTTGTACTTGCTTCATAAGTCCTGCATCAAAGCTTGCGAATCACATTTCTTGTGCTCAGCCTTTTAAGCTAGTATCATTGCAATCTTGCTAAACAGAGGAATATTTTATAAAAAATAATGTACTGGGTTTTATAGCACTTCGTTTTCCTCTTGTAATTGATGGTAAAAATAAATTAAAGGATTATTATGCAAAGGATTGCTTTTGTTTGTTATGCTGCAGAGGATGTGGGCGGTGCATCTGCATCAGCTTCAGTCACTGGATAAGGAAATCAAGGAAAAGCTGATGAAAAAGATATCAGAAACTGGTTCACTGAAACAAACATGGAATCATAGAATGGCCTGGGTTGAAAAGGGCCACAATGATCATCTAGTTTCAACCCCCTGCTATGTGCAGGGTCGCCAACCACCAGACCAGGCTGCCCAGAGCCACATCCAGCCTGGCCTTGAATGCCTCCAGGGATGGGGCATCCACAACCTCCTTGGGCAACCTGTTCCAGTGCGTCACCAGCCTCTGTGTGAAAAGCTTCCTCCTAATATCTAACCTAAACCTCCCCTGTCTCAGTTTAAAACCATTTCCCTTTGTCCTATCACTATCCATTCTCATAAAAAGCCATTCCCCCTCCTGTTTATATTCAAGTATTGGAAGGCCACAATGAGGTCTTCCCAGAGCCTTCTCTTCTTCAAGCTAAAACATATACTTGAATGGACTTCATCAGGCATTTACTGTGGTCACTGTTAAGCTTTTAAAAAGGAAATAAGATAAAAATTAAACTTCAGTGCCTCAAACTGGTCACCTCCGTGCTAGCTATTCATCCAGTAAAGAGACTTAGTTTCTTCTGGAGCTGAACATTTGCCTCTGAGCACCAACATCCCCATTCTGGGGAAGAGACTGCTTGAATTTAAATTTGAATTAGTTATCCACCTTTCAGAATGAGATGATTCAGCTTCAGCTGTCTGAAGGCCTCTGCTACTGCCAAGCATATAACAGCCACAGAAGGAACTCATCCCACCTACCCGAGAGCCCTTTCTGGGGGAGGAATGGCTGTGGAGGGAACCTGGATTGCTGCTGTGGGTCTGGGCCTAACTTTTAGGTTTTAAGTAGATCATGTATATATCCAGTGGCTGAATTAAAGACTGCCTTGTTGCATTTTTGGAGATGAGCAATAGCAGTTGATCAAACTTACCATATTCTTCCTGTTGTGGGGCAGAATAGAGATAACTGTTGGTTATGGAACCAAAGCTGATCCCTCCATAAAGAGTTGTTTTGCTTTTCTTCTTCTCCTCACCCCAGCTTATTGAAAGAGCCATACACAATGACCACAAAAAACAAAGGATGAGAGGAAGAAGGAATATAAAGATCTTTAGAATAGCTTTGTGTTGATTCTGTTAGCATTGACTGAATTCTCCTTCCAGTCCTAATAGAAACAGAACAACTGAATTTCATGCAGTATTGTTTTAAAATGGTCTTTGTTTATGGAAATCATGTTGGAGATAGCTTGTAAAAGATGATGTGTTCAGAATATTCAAGTGCATTTGAGAATAAAGAGAGAGTTTAATAAGCACACTCTCCAAGGTAGCCTTTCTCTGTTCTTTTCCAGGACTTGTTAACAAGGCACAAGTTGTTGGTAGCAGACTTTATGGACCAAAATTATGATACGGTGAGTACAAATGATAGGAGAACTTCCTAAAATCTCTTCATGCTTAGCTGAAAGAAGCCTGTTTTTACCAGTGGAGGATTTCATGCTCCACATAAAATAGTTGAACAGGATTGCAAACTAAACATTGCATTTACAAAATGTGGCATTTAAAATACAGGTACCCAAGCTGCTCACACATACGGGAGACAGATGCCAAGATTTCAAGGGAGCTCATAGCTTAAAAAAAAAAGATTTATTCATTTCTGCATAGATAAACAGAACTGCAAAGTTAGTGGGTAGAGCGTAGAAAAAAAATATATTCATGTTTTTAAACAATTTTTTGGTATCCCAGAATTGATAGGATCATACTGGTGTCATTTTGGGACAGAGGAGAAGAGTTACTGGGAGAAGTTTTTCCATGACTGAAAGCAATATGCACGTAATGGTGGGACTAAACTGTCATTATTTGTCTTACCATCCAAAGTAATTTAATCCCTTGATTTGTTGCCATTTTTCACTTTGATTTTTTGTCTATGTTTTGAACCAAATGTTGGTCAGAAAAATTCCACTGGAGTCAAATTGGTCTGATACAGATAAAAGAATGAGACTGCAGGTTATGTTCTTGTGTTACCTTAGGTATTCTTTATTTCACTGCCAAAAGAAAAGGGACGAAGACTATTTCTTTCATTCTAGAGTTACCAAGAAGGTTAAATAAAGATCAGGCTGATTACTGCAGGGTCGTAAATGCAGCTCAACTGGAACAAAATTAGTTATCTGCTAATCTTTTCTCTGTTAGTAGTAAAGGAGTACTGTGGAATAGTTTCCATTAAGACGTTCTGAACATTTAAAATTGGAGGTAGAAATACAGGCCACTAGGATTTTTCTCAGACAGGAGTGGGTTGGTTTGTTTGGTTGATGGCTACTGCCACTCTTCTTGACCATGAGATTCCTTTGACCCAATGCTGCAGAAGCCAGTGTGCACCCTACTCCTTATGAACCTCATCTGCAAATTGCTTTAATGAGTTGGAGTGTTGAAGGCAGGTGACACCTTGCAGAAGTGCTTATGGCATGTGCCAGTTTGGAATGCACTGTCTCCAATTTGGGATGTCCTATTAATTCACTGAGCAAGTCACAACCATGATATGAGTGAGTAGGTGTAATGTGCTGGACCCATGTGTCCTAGCAACAGATTCACTCCCATATAAGAAAGCTGTGCAAGCAGTGGTTGAATTCTGTCCTAGCTGGCTCATACCACCTCCTCTTAAACCCAGTTCATCTGTGGTATCACTTTCTGTGGTATTTGGCAGATGAGTATTGCTGGACATTAATTTACTATGTAATAGCAAACAAAGAAAAAAGGCTGCAAGAGCCAGGCCTGGCATTGCAGTGAAGTGTTAAAGGATGGCACTGCTGCAACTTCTGCTGCTCCTCTGCTGTGGGAAGAACAGGGAGAAAGGAATGGGTAGAAGGAAGAAAGGACATGAACTGTGAATGCATTTGTGTTTTCTTGTTCGTCTAGATCTTTGAGGATTATGAAAAGCTCCTTCATTCTGAGAATTATGTAACAAAGAGACAATCTTTGAAGGTAAAGTATAATTTCCTAGTGCTTTCCTTCTAAATTTGTATTCCAAGTTATGCAAAATATCAAAATGCCTATATGGCAATGAAGTAAGCAAGACCTTTCTAACAACAACAACCAAAAAAAGAAATCCTTGAGGATGCTTTTCATACAGTGCACAAAAGCTTATTGTGAATTTCATTTTCTGAATCTGTGGTGAAACACTGGACTGTTTCTGTTTCTATGAAATATGCACCATTGTTTTTTCTCTGATCTCAAGTTTGTACTTCAATTCAGCACATAAGTTAAAATGAACTTGGGAGTAACATCATAGTCCATGTTTGTCTATTGCTGCTGCAGCACTGAAATGCAGATGGAAACGGATAGGTGTGTTCCTGTAATATCTCATTGAAATGAAGGGTGTCCTTGTGGGACAGTTGCACTATACTTGCTTCTCTTCTAGCTGGCTCATACCAGCTCCTATTTCATTCAGTCCATATGTGGTAACCCCTACTATAAAGTTTGGAAGATGGGCATTAAGTAACTCACTACATGTTAACAGGCCTTGTTAATATAAGCAAACACTGAAGTATGCTGCTTTTATTTCCATTCAGAAATCACATGTTAAAAGGAAAATGCTCTTTTATTTTGTAATTGTCTCTATAGCTGCTGGGTGAACTGATTCTGGACAGACACAACTTTGCCATCATGACAAAATATATCAGCAAACCAGAAAATCTAAAGCTGATGATGAACTTGCTGCGAGACAAAAGCCCCAACATTCAATTTGAAGCATTCCATGTGTTCAAGGTAAGCTAGCATGAGCTGTAAAGGTGGCAGACTTTCTTTTCTGCTCATTAAAGTGTCTTTCAAGGTGGCCAGGAGAAAGCCTGGAAAAATAAGGCGAAAGGTTGAGGTTTACCGTCATGTCAAGCATCTGAGAACATCTTCCTTGAAAACCTTTACCATGCAACCTCTGTTTTCATAGAGTCGTAGAATGACTCATGTTGGAATGTACCTTAAAGATGTAGTTTCAATATCCTGCCATAGGCAGGGTTGCCCCTCACTAGGTCAGGTTTTGCCTTCCTTCAGGTGAGTTCTAATGCAGCATCATTTCAAACTGTGCTGAGGGTTGTTGCTTACACACTGATGAAGTGGATGGTAACGGTACCAAAACGCACTGCTTCTAGATATTATTCAGGGTCCTTTCCCCAGCTCTTATGTAATTTTACCATGTGATTCTGGGTAAACATATTTAAAGCAACAACAAATCCCCACAGTGTCTTAAAACTCTTAGTTAAGATCGAAAGTAGATGGTACAAGTATTGTGCATCAGTGTGAAGGCAATTTGCTTTTATAAGTATTAGAAAGATTTGATAAATCTCATTTGAAATGAGTTCAATCTTTCCATTCTTCTGCACTTATCATTAATAGAGTCTTAAATAATTACCAGAACCAAATAATGTCTTTCTTTTCTTTATGATCATAGAATCTTAGAATTACTAAGGTTGGAAAAAACCTCCCAGATCATCCAGTCCAACCATCCACCTACCAACAATACTTCCACGTTAAACCATGCCCCTCAGTACAATGTCTAAATGTTTCTTGAACACCTCCAGGGATGATGACTCAACCACTTCCCCGTGCAGCCCATTCCAGCACCTCATTGAATCTCCCCTGGCACAACTTCAGGCCATTCCCTCTAGTTCTGTTGCTAGTTATGCAGGAGAAGAGTCCGACCCTCCCTTCAGGCAGTTGTAGAGAGCAGTGAGGTCTCCCCTGAGCCCCTCTTCTCCAGAAATGATTCATACTATATAGTGACAAGATTACTGTTTGCCTTTCAAAAAAGTTCTCTGCTTTGGATCAGAGAGTGAGTTGAATTGTTCCTGTGCAAGGCTGCTTTTGGTATTGCCACAATAATACCAAACTGTGTGAATGGAGTTGCTAATAATTTTTTAAAAAGGGGAACTGTGAGGATATCCTCCCTCAGAATGGTTAGAAAATGTTCCAGATCACGACAGAAGTCATGCTATTGTGATAAGATGGCCTCACCCCCTGTGCATTCACAGTGACAGGTGGAGTTTTGTAGTTCTGCCATTTCTGCTTTGGCAAAAAGCTTTCAGATCTTCGTTGTGGATCTTTCAAGGATGTACAGCTTCTCCAAAAAGCTTTTCATTTCCCTGCACTCCCCCTAAAAACGTTTTGAGCAAAATTAAAAAAGAAAAAAAAAATTCTCCTTGAAATAAGCTTGGTAAGCTGTTTCCTTGCTGACTTCCTCCATAGTCAGCAGAACTACCATGAGTAACTTCTCCTTTCCAGGAGGTTTGTGGCTCCAGGATATGAGAGCAATCAGGCTCAAAACACTTGCAGCTTTGAGATGCCTGTGGAGGGAAAAGTTCAGAGGACTATGCTCTGTTTGCTATTCTGTGAAGAAATGCCATATTTGTATGTATGAAACACATGAAACACATTCAGGACATGCTGGTCCTGAATTAATGATAGACATGGCCTAGGCCTTGGGAAGAGCTGAATTTACTATTTTGAGAAATATGTGAAAGGATTTTGAATAATTCAAAATGACTCCAGTGTGCAACTGTGTCACTCGTTGCTGTTGCTCCCATTCTGCCTTCCCATTTCTTCCTTCTCCTTCACCCACAGCTCATGTTGCATTTCCAATTACAATGCAGGGATTGTAGACTCAGCTTTGCTCAACCTCTTGCAGTTGCTACACCGTGGACATCATGCTGAGCAAAATAAATAGTGCATGATGGTGACATTATGTCTTTTCAGTTCAAAGCACCAAACTCTGTCTTCAGATACTATCCTCTGTGGGATGTTGCTGTGTTTTTCCAGCAGTACCCATCAGCAGCATTAAAGCAGTGCCTTGTGCTATCTTGTATGCTCAATGTTCATTGTGTGGGAATTGCAGATTCAGAGCAGAACCCGATCAGCTGGAAATTGCTTGTTTATCACAGCAGCAACACAGCAGAGTAACTCTAGAGGTGAGGCAAAGCTCCCTGACTGGAGGGGCTGGCTTATCTGCATTCAGCTTCTCCCAGGTGGACAGGGGAGGTATAGAATATGTTATAGAAAATCCTGTTGTGAATTAGCTTTGTAGAGAAGGACAAAGAGCATTTTCCTCTCACTTCACTTTTCAAATTGAATTTGAATTGCTGGAGAACTAGTAAGGGCAGTCCTTAAGTATTCAGGAGAATGGGAAAACACTGCTCCTGTGTTCCTGTGCCTTGTTCTGCAGTGTCCCTGCTCACTGTTTCTGGGTTAGTGTCCCTGAGCCACATCTCTTATCAGCTGTAATAATTTTGTGCTAGTGTAATTGGGAGAAAACTCTGGTCCTTAGCTTTTAATCTCATAAATTTTAAACTGTGCCTGCATTTTTAGATTGTGCTCACAAAATACCTCTACAACCTGGTTGAAATTACAGCATAATGCCCACAGTGATTTGAAATCAAAGGTCTGCTGAAAAGTCGGTATTGCTGCCCTGACTGAGCTGCCAAAAGATTTAGGTTTAAATTTCCTGATGTAGATGTTTCACCAGTTAGACACCTTTGAAATGAAAAAGTGCTTGTTTTGTAAGCATTTGGGTTCTAACTCTCCTATGCTGCAGCCAACCTAAAAAAAAAAGAAAGAAAAGAGATGTGAGTCCATGAGGCAATTTCTAATGATTGAGGATTGAGAATTCTAAGAGAGACTGGAATGATGAGCACCTCAAGTGCAAAAATACTTGGCAGGTTGTGTTGAAAATGCCAGTGCTCCTTTTTGCCCTAAGCACATTCTACTCAGCTGGGGTGCTTTGAATGGGAAATCGAGGATAGACAGTATCTTCTTGCAGTGCTTGCTTCCATTTTCCACCCAGGACATGCTTGATCTTCCTGCCAGCTTCTTCCTCTCCCTCCTGTTGCCGGAGCAAAATGAAGCTCCTGCCTTGCAGTATCACCCTGAAGGCTGTTGGTTATATAAAGCTGGATGTCCCATGGGGTGTGTGTGGGGGGATTAGCCAGTATCTCATAGAATGGCTTGGGTTGAAAAGGATCCCCAAACCCATCCAATTCCAACCCCCTGCCATGGCAGTGCCACCCAGCAGCTCAGGCTGCCCAGGGCCTCATCCAGCCTGCCCTGAGTGCCTCCAGGGATGGGGCACCCACAGCTTCTATGGGCAGCTGTGCCAGGGTTTCACCGCCCTCTCAGGGAAGAACTTTCCCTTGACATCTAACCTAAATCTCCTTTTATTTTAAAACCATTCCCACTCTTGTCCTATCACTGACTACCTGTGTAACAAGTTGATTATCTTCCTGTTCATACACTCCCTTCAAGTACCCGAAGGCTACAATGATATCTTCCCAGAGCCTTCTCTTCTCCTGCCTCAACAAGTCCAACTCCCTCAACCTTTCTTCACAGGAGAGGTGCTTCAGCCCTCTGATCATCTTTGTGGCCCTCTTCTGGACCCACTCTAACAGCTCCATATCTTTCTTGAGCTTGGGGCCCTGGATCTGGATGCAGTACTGTAGATGGGACCTCACAAGAGCAGAGGGGGACAATCCCTTCCCTCTCCCTGCTGGCCACACGTCTTTTGATGCAGCCCAGGATACAGTTGGCCTTCTGGGCTTCGAGCACACACCACTGGCTCATGTTCAACTTTTCATCCACCAGGACCCCCGAGTCCTTGGCAGGGCTGCTCTCAGTTCTTCCAGTCTGCATGAATCTGGGATTTCCCTGACCCATGTACCACACCTTGCACTTGGCTGTGTTGAACCTCATTAGATTCACACAGTTTCACTTTTCAAGCCTGTACAGGTCCCTCTGGATGGCATCCCTTCCTTCTGTCATATCAACTGCACCACACAGCGTGATGTCATCAGCAAACTTGCTGAAGGTGCACTCAATCCCACTGTCTCTGTTACTGATAGAGATGTTTCAGAGAACCAGAGTTCCAGGATGGACCCCTGGATGTAGAGACGTTGACCACAAACCTCTGGCTGTGACCTTCCAATCAAATTGACTCCTTAGGAAAGACTAACTCACCCCACCTTCTTCCTTCTCCCTCAGAAAACAGCCCAGTGGGGTCCCCTGGAGCTGAGGGCCTGTGGAGAAGGACCTGGGGGTCCTGATAGATGAAAAACTGAATGTGAGCCAGCAGTGTGCCCTTGCGGCTCGGAAGGCAAATGGTATCCTGGGCTCCATCAAAAGAGGGGTGGCCAGCAGGGACAGGGAGGTGATTGTTCCCCTCTACTCTGCTCTTGTGAGGCCCCATCTGGAGTACTGCGTCCAAGTCTGGAGCCCCCAGTACAAGAAAGACAGGGAGCTGTTGGAGAGGGTCCAGAGGAGGGCCACAAAGATGATCAGGGGACTGGAGCACCTCTCCTATGAGGACAGGCTGAAGGAGCTGGGCTTGTTCAGCCTGGAGAAAAGAAGGCTGTGGGGTGACCTCATTGCAGCCTTTCAGTACCTAAAGGGTGCCTACAAAGAGGAGGGGAATCAACTCTTTGAAAGGGTAGATAACTGCAGGACGAGAGGAAATGGTTTTAAGTTGAGGGAGGGGAGATTTAGGTTGGATGTCAGGGGGAAATTCTTTACAGAGAGAGTGGTGAGGTGCTGGAACAGGCTGCCCAGGGAGGCTGTGGATGCCCCGTCCCTGGAGGTGTTCAAGGCCAGATTGGATGGGGCCCTGGGCAGCCTGGTCTGGCATTAGGTGGGATGATTGGTGGCCCTGCATGTGGCAGGGGGGTTGGAGATTCATGATCCTTGAGGTCCCTTCCAACCCTGGCAATTCTGTGATTCTGTGATTCTGTGAGGGCTTTGGTAGGCACCAGCTCTCTCTGTACTGCTCCCATGAAGAGGTGTCAGCCCTGAGCATTCACACTCTGAGGAGCAAATAGTGGGGAAGGCTCTGCAGCTCCTTTGGTGGATTTGTGAAGCTGTGAGCAGAGCCTTCTGCCTGCTTGCCCAAAGGGGAGAGCACAGCTTCAGATGTATACGAGTGTGGTACAGGTCACTGTGTTACCCAGTGCATTTACAGATAAAGGCTTAATGCAAACAAATAGGTTATTTTGAGGAAAACACCCTGGAGTAGCAAGTTGGGATTATGTAATCCTTGTTCTCAAGCAGACATATAGCAAGATATGTTTTACTGTGTACATCTAAAAATAGATGAGTACACTGTGTTTTGTGACCTCGGTTTCGTTCCTCCATTCCCTTTCATGCGCATGCGGTGCTGCCTGCTGCAGCCTGCTCTGCACACAGGCACGTAATGGGGCTGTCCTGACTCTGTCCTCTGGGTCTGAGCCTGAAGCCAGGTGTGTGACAGTGCGTCCTTCTTGTCTCTGCTGGGTGGCGATGTCTGCTGGTTCATACAGTGATAGAATGGCCTGGTTTGTAAAGGACCACAATGATCATCTAGTTTCAAACCCCCTGCTATGTGCAGGGTCACCAACCAGCAGACCAGGCTGCCCAGAGCCACATCCAGCCTGGCCTTGAATGCCTCCAGGGATGGGGCATCCACAACCTCCTTGGGCAACCTTTTCCAGTGCGTCACTACCCTCTGAGTGAAAAACTTCCTCCTAAGGAAGTGCGGGTAGATTCTCTGAGTGATTTTGGTGTATGACTTCTCATGCAGAAGAGAGTAAGAGTTCCACTTCAGGCAAGTTTTTCTCAGTTGATTTTTCATTCCAGCCCTGTTAAATATATTCACTAAACAGAACTGTGCTGAAAGGGCTATTTTTAGGGTTGGAATTTTTATATGAATACTCTTTGTTTTAGGTCTCTCGTGTCAGAATGAAGTCCCTTATAATAAAGCCATGAGTGAAGAAAACTTTCCCTGAAGTGTTCTAGCTTCAGTGAAATCTCATTTCAGTGAAAATGGTCCAGCAGGCATTCATAATGATTGCTGTTTACAGAGATTGATCTCCATCTTTATGACAATGCAGAGCTCTGAATGGGGGGGCCCATTTACAAGCAGAACCATATAGGGGTCCCAATCCTGGGCTGCGTGAAGCTGCTGGGTCAGTATTTACAGAATTGATTTTCTCTGCTTGGCTGTGGCATTGAATGGCATCTCAGGAATTTTCTGGTCCTCTAACTTTCTCTTTTTGTGAGTCCCCACTGACACTGAGCAGGACGGTCCGTCAGAGTGGTGTGTGTGAAGGTTCAGTCTGGCAGCTTTGCAAAGGGAAGACAACAATAATCCATAAGTAATCGAGCAGTGGGAGAAACAGGATGTGATATCCTCTATTAAACTAAGTTCTTATTGACTTTGGTAATACCCATTATTGAACAAGTTTGAAATGCTGGTTTACCACTGAAACCTCTAAGTTCTATCTGATGGTCAAAGAGTGGGAATTGAACTCCAGAATGAGAAACTTGCAGCAGCATACTGTTGGGTTGTTTTCCTCACCCTTGCCTGCAGGTTTCTGCATTGCTTTCCTCAAAGGAAGCTGTCCAGGTGCCTTGGGGCTTCTCCCAGCCCAGGTGCTGGATGTTTCTAGCCTCCATCAGTGTGGGTTGGGTGCAGGGCTGCTGTTGCTGAGCCAGAGCTGAGCGTTCATACTATGGGACCTCAGGCACAGGGTGGGTAACAGACAAGTGCTTTCAGATTTACATCTCCAGCCTCTTTATTTCTCAAACTGTGGGAAAGCAACAGATCAATAGCAGAAATATCAACATTCTTTGCAAGGGAAGGAATATTGCGTTCATAGAGTCACAGAATCATTAAGGTTGGGAAAGTCCTCTAAGAACATTTCATCGAGCCATCAGCCTGTCCCACTATGCCTGCTAACCATACCCCTCAGTGCCATATCCTCATGGTTCTTGAACACCTCCAGGGACAGGGACTCCACCATCTCCCTGGGCAGCCTGTGCCAGTGCATTGCCACTCTTTCTGAGAAGAAATGTTTCCTAATCTCCAATCTGAACCTCTCCAGCTGTTGCAGCCAGCAGTGTTCTATTGACAATCTGTCATGTGTGGGGTGGCTGCAAAGCAAATGCTCAGGGACTGGCAGAATCATAGAATCATAGAATCACAAAGGTTGTAAAGGACCTACAAGATCATCTAGTCCAACCATCCTCCCATCACCACTGCTACCACAACCACTAAACCACATCTTGCAGCTCCTCATCCAGACGCCTCTTGAACACTGCCAGGGACGGCGACTCCACCACCTCCCTGGGCAACCATTCCAGTGCCTGACCACCCTGTGAGAGAAATTCTTCCTTATGTCTAACCTAAACCTCCTCTGGTACAACTTGCGGCCATTTTCTCGGGTCCTGTTTGTTGCCTGGGAGAAGAGGCCAAACCTCTCCTCATCACAACCCTCCTTCAGGCAGTTGTAGAGTGCAGTGAGGTCTCCCCTGAGCCTCCTCTTCTCTCAGACTAAACAATTCCAGCTTCCTCAGCCACTCCCTCTGGCCTCACCAGAGCTGAGTACAGGGGGATGATTAACTCTGTGCTCCTGCTGGCCACACTATTTCTAATGCCAGGATACTGTTGGCCCTCTTGGACACAGAAGTGTCCCTGGCCAGACGTTGCTTTGTGAAGGACTGGAGCACCATGCAGGACAGCTGTTACCGTGGGGTGGCTGCCCCGAAGGGATCCCTGGGAGTCCTGGCTGTGGGTGCGGCTGTTGGGAAGCTGTATGTGGCATAAAGATGTAAATGTCCCTGTTCATTGCAGAGGGATCACAGTCTGGCCATGTGCGGGTCACTGTGTGCATTGCACCTCATTTAACACAACTGCATGCAGGCAGCTCCCACGTGGCAGGACGTAGCCAGGTCTGCATGTGGGCAAAAAGGCAGGAGAGGAAACCTCAGGAGCCGTGGGCTGGGCTGAGCAATGGTGCTGCCTGCACTGGTCTGGACAAAATGCCATTCCGTGCTGTCAGCAGATGTTTGTTTTTATTCTGGTCTGAACAAGCTCGAAGGGAAATTGGCTGTTTTCCAGTTCTGTCCATCCTTAATTTCTTCTCGTTGGGTAGCGAATAGTTTAAGTTATTTGTGTCATTGCACAAATGCTCGGCACTGTTTTGTTGACCAGCCATGGCAACCTCAGCACCAGCCCACATGGGAGCTCCTTGGGGGCTCCGGCGGGGCGTGCTGGCTGAGCCCCCATCTCCTTGGCCTCCTTGGGTCCTGGCACTGCTGGCCTTGAGTTCCTGTTGTCAGTCTGCTGGAGAAAATGTGAAAGCATCAGTGCAGGGGTGATGTTCAGAGCTATGGGTTTTACAAGGGGGAAAATGAGAGAGCAGCTCAGCTAAGCCGTAGCGAGTGATTATTTGACAAGAGCAGTACGCCCACAGTGCTTGTGAGTGTCTGGGTGTCCTGTCACAGAGCCATTGAGTAGGGTTGGAAGGGACCTCAAAGCCCATGCAGTCCCAACCCCCTGCCATGGGCTGTGCCAGCCAGCAGCTCAGGCTGCCCAGGGCCCCATCCAACCTGGCCTTGAGTGCCTCCAGGGATTGGACACCCACAGCTTCTCTGGACAGCTGTGCCAGGGCCTCTGAGTGAAGAATTTCCCCCTGAGGACGGCCCGCCTCCCTGCTCGGCCCCGCTGAGGGCAGACCAGGGCTGGGTGCACCCACAGCACTGCTCCGCCTGCTGTAAATTTCCACGCTGCTGGGATTGGATTAGGCCAGGGGAAGCAGAGCCTCTGACGTGTCTTCCAAACCAAAACAAAGCTGGCAAGGCTAATTTTAGGCCTGGGTTAGTATGGAAAGGATATCAAAGCTGACACGGAGCTTTTCCATTCTACTTATAATTAACGAATGTCGTAAGACTTGCATGTGGGGGAGGCTGAGGAAGGATAGCCCGCTCTCAGCAGCTGGGGTTGCAATCAAGCACTTTATCAACAAAGAGTAAAATGGAGGGGAAATGACAGCACACGCAGGCACAGCTTTGCTCCAGGTTGCATTGAACCAACATGTCCGTAGCTCTGTGCCCTGTGACAAGGTGTGTGCAGTGCTGCTCTGCCAGCCTGCATGGCTGGGGAGCTGTGGCTGGGGCAGCGCTGTGACTGATGGCTCCTCTCCCTCTTCTCTCCCTGCCGTTCCTGCTTTGTGTGCATGCAGGTTTTTGTGGCCAGTCCAAACAAAACGCAGCCCATTGTGGAGATCCTGTTGAAAAACCAACCCAAGCTCATCGAGTTTCTGAGCAATTTCCAGAAAGAGAGGACGGATGATGAGCAGTTCACTGATGAGAAGAACTACCTGATCAAGCAAATCCGAGACTTGAAGAAGCCGACGGCATAAAAAGCTCCACTCATTTTCCACTGTAGGCATTAATCTCATTTGTTAAATTCCTCAGTGTCCCTTAAACACCACAATAGTGCTTGAGAAGGCACGGCAAGTGCCTGGGTTTTTTATTTTGTCTTTGTTCCTAGATGTCAAGAGTATAGGGGTTTTACATGAAAACTAAAAGAAAAAACAACTTAGAATAATATATTATTTTTAATCGAGACTAGAATTATTTATGTCAGTTTAGAATCCCTCTGTACTAGAAGCCGCTCTGCCAGATTTCCATTTGTGCTCAAGGAGGACAGACCTCCTAGCTTATCTCTGTGGGCAGCCTCGCGTGTTGGGGAGCGCGCGAGGAGCTCCTGTGTGCCGATGCTTTCCCTCTGCACCCATAGCTGTGACTTTGTTTGAGTGCTGCACACACACACACACGACTGTGAAAGAGTACATTTGTCTCTGGAGTTTAGCTGCAGCTACAGATTCTGTTTTTTTTAGCCAAAACAGTCACGTTTTTCCTTTGCTTTTGTGTTCTCGTCTTTAAGCTTTCTTTAACACTAGATCAGAGGTTTTCTGTTCAGTCTGTGCTGGGGAGGTGGATGAAGGCACCTGGCTGGGCAGAATCACACACTGCAGGGTGCCCAGCTGGAGGAAAGTGAGAGCACCTCTTTTGGTGAGGTTTGGCCTCAGTGTGAGCTGCCGTGTGGCTGCTGGAAGCTGCTCTCAAAGCTGAGAGCGTCAGTTGGGTGCTCATGTTGAGGCCTTGGAGCATCCCAAAGGCTGCTGCTTACCTGGTGTTTTCTATCTCATTCACACGTGGATTCAGGTTCCGCACGGGCAATCATTGCACTGCTCACATTCGAAGTTGAATAAGCTCTGTGATCCAAACAGTGTTTCCTGGGTGTGTTGGGACAGTGTGGGGTCTTTTTTTCAGTGGAATTGCAGGTGTTCTCTGGGGCTTCATCGGGATGTGGATTTTCAGGGCAAGGAGTGGAAATGTCTTAAGTTGTTCTTGCCAGCTGAAGTCCTGAGTTGTCCTGTTTGTTGTAAGGCTGTTTTGCAGCCAAAGCTGGCACTAATGCTTCAGATAGAAAGGCCAACTGAATTGTGAAAATGGAGCAAGGCTTTTTCCTTCATAAAACTGTTGTATATTGGGGTGACTGACACTTTTATTTATGTGCTGTAGAAAAGGGATGAAACTGAAAAGATTGTGGAGTCATGGGTTTGTACTGTTTTTTTTTTGTTTTGTTTTTTTTCAGATGTCAGATATACACACAAAAAAAGCACATCTTAGTTGCCTGGAATTTAAAAAGAAAATATTTACAAGCTATTAAAGGCATGATTACCGAGTCAGCTGTATCTCTATGACTGTTGTCTTTCTTTTCCCCTCTTGCCCTTCGGGAGAACCAGGCTGCATGGTGCCAAATTCTTTCTGCCCTTCTCCTGGCACCTCATGCTGTGATCTGGCTGCAGCATGAGGAGAGGTGATACCCACTGTTGGTGTGAGCAGAACGTGCCATTCTCTGCCTTCTGTGATGGCGGCCATCCAACCACAGCAGTAGGGGCTGGTGGGAAGTCCATGCGTGTGGGAAAAGAGGAAGAAAGGGTTGGTCTTACACTGGACGGAGTTCTTGGGTTCTTTGCAGTTTGTTGCAGAAGGAACTTCTCCTGACTCCGGATATTGCCAACACACCTCTTGGCTGGGTCAGCTCCAAGCTCAACCTGCATAGCTTTTTGAAAGAAGCAAAAAAAAGCACCGTGCTGCTGTATCACAGCAGGGGAGGGCACGCCCATACTTAAATAAAGACGGGGGTCTTCGAGCTGAAGATGGAATTTGCCATTTCCATCGGTTCACTCATTCACGGCCTGGGCGCCGCTCCAACAGCTCCGCATTTCCCCGAGATCGGCACGTGGGGGAGCTGTGGCTGCAGGACTGAGCTCAGTGCTGGGAGAGGAGCGGGAGGAAGCGAGGGCTGCAGCCTCTCCGCTCCACCGCCCACCCCGCAGCCGTGCCAGGAGTCAGGAGGGAGCAGCCCTGACTTGAAGCTGTGAGCTGTGTGAATGCTGCAACAGGAGAGCGGGTGGGAGCTGCCAGCGGAGTGGCAGTTCCAAGGGAAGCTGCTGAGTGCTACCACCTTCTGTAAGAGAGCAGAACTGCAGCACGCAGAGCAGCGCATTTTGCTCCTTGTCTGAAAATGCTCTGTCCAGGTGGCCGGCCGTGCCACGTATGTGCGCTGCGGAACTGGCACTGCGCAGCCTGGTAAGCAGGAGGAGCCCAAGGACGATCAGTGCAGTGCTTGTCAACACCTCTCTGCAGTTCCCTTGCTGTGCAGAACAGTCAGCTCCACAGATGTGGCACGGTGATCACCTTCATTAGTGACACGATCACCCACATCTGTTAGAAACTGACCAAAACCATCTGCCTGCTTTGCCTTGCCAGTCTCCAGGCGATGTCGCTTATCGGATCCAGGCAATGAAAGCCAAACGTTCGATGTGAAGCTCAGCAATACACTTCAGTACTTACTGCCAGAATCATTTATTAGCAGAAAACATCTTTTGCTGTAAGGCAATTAGCAGAGAATTTCTGTAATTCTTGGTCAAGAGGCCAAACTGTTAGCAGCAGCTCATACTTGCAATTGAAAAGACTGCTCTGAGATGAACCAAAGAGACCCAAAATGTGTACAGAAATTTCATACGTCTATATAAAATATATAGCTTTTACATTTCTTAACTTTAAATACATTTTTCCTTTGATGTAAGAAACACACACCCTACAGTTCATTTGCAGAAGCACAGCAGGAGATGCCCGACCTCGCATGCCTCCCCTGGGCGAGCAGATGAGATGCACAGCAGTGCCTGCACAGTCTGTGGGTCAAGAGAAACCCCTGCTCACGTTCTTCCTACTCTGCAATCCCAGCAGGAAACAAAGCAGAGTTACACAGATCATCAGAGCCTATGGACATTTGTGAACCTCTGGAGGAATCTGTCCAAAGACAGCGCGACAGCAGGTCAGACTTGCAAGCCTTCAGCCTTAAAAGCAATTCCAAGTTTCACAGAAAGTTTTGTATAAAAATCCCTTTTAAAAAACCAATAAAAACTGAAGGTAAAATCGTAACTCCTCATGAAGGTTACCAGCAGCATCCACTGCAGTGCAGTTATTTAACATGTGTAATATTTGATGCGTACATCGTGATTTGCCTCTCCCTGTACCCAGGCCACCCACCACCTTTCAGGGACTTTTCCACCTCAGCCGTTCCCATAAAGACACAGACTTATCCTGCTCCATATACCAGCTGACTGATGAGGATAAAACCTCAAGAGGCCTTAAACCTGCACCTATTTTTTCCCTGCTTCTCCCTCAGGCAGGAGAGCACTGCTGATGGATGATGGAAACATGAAGGTGTCAGGGTACGGGGGTGCTTTAATCTAGACAGTGTTCTTCTAATCTGTAGAAAAAGCCAAGAGTAATCACTCTTACACAGGATGCTTACAGGAAATGGAAGGAAAACAATATGACAAAGTAAAATATTTGATTTAAAACAGATTATAATGACAGTTTTGCTTACGAAGCACCAATATCCAACTTTAAATTGAGTGGAAGTTATAAGCCATGAAACTTATGAGAGGAAGAAAATCAGTTTGGAGGGTTGTGTGACATCCAGAACAGGAACATCCTCCCCAGGCCCAAGTTGGACTCCCTGTCTGACAGAGGCACAGACCTCCTGCAGCTGGACCTGCTGGTCCAGGATCTCAGGCCCTGTGCTCTGGACCACAAGAACTGGTGGCAGTTCAGACAGAGAAGTGGCAGATCAGATACTTCCTCATGAGCTACTGTGCAAATTTTTGAGGTGTGATGCAAAAAGTGGATTTCACCATCCTTCCCTTGGTTGGGGAACAACAAACAGGGTCATATTTTCATCCTGGTCCTGGGAAAGGACAGCAGTGGTGGTGGATCAGCCACCTGCCTGGCAAGATTTCTGTTGCTGACTGCACATACCTCTCACCTCTTGCCCAAGGCTGTCTTCAGTTTCACTAAACTGAGAGAAAGCCTTCCTCCAGCTTTAGTAAGAGCAAATTCTCATGGTGGTAAGAGGATATAAGCATTCCCCAGTTCTGATATGAAGTTATCTGATGGGCCGTAAGGAATCTCAGCTCCTTGCTGCAGTTCTGAACATCAAAACCCTACTTTAAATTGTAGGACCAGACTGGGTGAGAACAGTCTCCCTGCAGTTAATGCTATGTTAACACTGCTTTGCATGCTGTCCCATCACGGCTTTGCTATCCAAAGCCTGCAAGGAACAAATTGAAACTAAGCAGAATCTTAGGACACAATTCTCCTTCCAGGGTTTTCAGGATGGAAGCAAAGGTCTAGATTAATTCAGATGGGATGTGCTTGAGGAAGCACAAAGAACACACCACAGCAATGCAAGTACCACAGAAGAGAACAGCTGTGCTGCTATGGTAGTTGGAAGAAATTATGTATGAGAGACAAACAATCTCCAAATCACTTCTCTAACAACCATTATGTCCCAGTGGCAGTGTCTCCATTATACAAACGGACTGAGAAGCAAAAGCCACTTTGAGGAACTGGACTGGTTACAAGAGATGACTTATCTACCATTTTCTTGGAGATTCCTTTGAGTACTCTACTTGAACCACAGCTTATTTCTACCTTCTGCTTACCCAGAACTTAGAAATCCATTCCCTCAATCCCTACACCAAGCAAAGAGATAACATTTTATTATTCCTCTGATTTACCAGCAACAAATTTCTGCATTTGTTCTTATGCATTAACAATTATTTGCCACCCAATTACTTTCATAGAAAATACAAGCAGCATTTTTTTCCCCAGGAACTTGTAAATTAAAAAGACCTTCAAGTAATTCTGTAAAACATTCAAGGCATCATAAATAAAGTTATTCTAAAAATCACTTTCCAAACAATAAATAAAATCCTTCGTTATTTGAAAGTGCAAACAGGCTGCGTTATAAAAAGTACAGAGCAAGAATGCAGGAGTGCTTAAGTGATTATTCAGTAGTGACCAAGACACAGTTTCTTGTTCTGGTGCTGCTGATCATCTACCGACTTTGTCTTCTGAACTCCATCTAGAGAAAAAACAAAAGTGAAATGTTAATGCAAGAGGAAGCATAGTCTAAATACTCAACGCATACAGGCACACTGGAGTAACACTGGGTGGAGGTGGGAGAAGTTCTCTTCTTTCCCATGAAGGGATCACGCAATAGTCATTGCAGGAAGAACCTGTATTGCAGAAAGAGAGCAAATTAGAACAGTTCAGTGTTGAGAACGGAAGCATGCCATCCCAAAGGAAACACTGTTAGAGAAATTAACCATTAAAAAGGTGTCAGACAAAAGGTGCCACAGGGTGAATCTTTCTTCAGCTGAAACCTATTAGGACACAGAGGGATGAACACACCCTGACATTATGCAATGATTACTCAACACTACTCTGAAGCATTCCCTCTTTCTTTCTTCCCACGACTTGTAAGGAAATTGCTGGGGAGAGACTTCTCCACCATTCTCTACCTGACAGGAATTAGCTTGTGGTATGTAGCTATTCATGTGCTACAAAACCACCTGCTCTTAGCACAGTACTCATAGCTTGGAGCTACTGCCAGCTCTCCACCTTTTCTGCTTGAAGCACAGAAATTGTTTTTAACTTACTTTTCCACATGGTTTTCACCTAGGCTGAGAAACTTTTTAAGAACTGGTGGCTGACAGTACCACAGCTGCCCCAAAAGTAATGCCTCCTATCTTGCTATGCTGGCCCACCACGTCAGATGTGGATGTTGGAGGTGTGGCAGTAAAGGATGAACTTTCCCACCAATATCCCATTACATTTTGTTGCTGTGTGACAGATGGCTGCAGCGGGGCACTCTGACAAAATGCATCTCATGAGGAAGATGAATCAAAGGTGTGTCACTGAATCTCTCCATGCAGAAAAAACTGCACCTGCTGACATTCACTGACACTTGCAGAATGTTCGAGATGCAGCCCTCAGCACATAAAGTGATGTATGCTGTCCTTCAGGATAGGAAAGCAGTGATCCTTCTGGATTTCCTGGAGCTCAGAAAAACCATGACACTGTAACTGCTACATTGCGACGTTGACTACGCTGAAGGCTTGAAATTCCAGAGAAGACAAATTTTATTTTGCAACACAATAACGCCAGGCTCCAGTTTGAAGATTGCAAATTGCCAACCTTGGCTGGACAGTCCTACTACACCCATTTTGTAGTCCAGATTAGACACATTCTGACTTCCATCTGTTGATGAAAGACAGGCTGCAAGGGCAACATTTTTCCAGCAATGGTGCCATCATAGTAGCTGTGAAATAGAGGTCACCTCTGCTGGTACAGATTTTTACAAGCATGGCATGCAGGCTCTTGTTCATTGCTGATGAAAATACATAGCTAATCATGGTGACTATGTTGAAAAATAGTGTTTTGTAGATAAGAATTTCCTCTATCAAAGTGTTATTGGGCTCTTATATCTGTTGTAGTTTCCATGGAAATAAATAGGAAGCATTACTTTCAGAGCAAAAAAAAAAGTATGTATAAATGTTCACTGAAAAACACTGCTGTAGGTTCTCCTTCATTTAAGTGACTCAGAGTCTAATTTCTTCTGAGAAGAATGGCACTCCAAGTCTCTTAAAGTCTTTACAGAACACAACATAAAACGTGGTAATGAAATGATCTTAACAATAGCACTAGTAGATTTTGTAATGTGTGCAAGTGCCAAGCATTTGTTAAAACAAACTTAGATTTTTGACTTACCATCAGTTCATCTATTCAAAAAGTTTAGAGAAGCATTCATTGAAAAATGTAACTAACTGAAATCAATCCCCAGAGGAATTCAGATTTGTTTAAAGCTTGATCTTACTTACAGATTTCAGTCATAAAACACATTAATGAAAAAACCACTTACTTTCCCTCATTGCGGGATCATGGAATTCAACGGCGTTAGGGTGGCATGGATTTAGTTGCCACTGGTAAAAGAAGAAAAAAATGTTTATTTCATAGAATCATAGAATCACAAGGTTGGAAAGGACCTACAAGATCATCTAGTCCAACTGCCCTCCCATCACCACTGCTACCGCAAGCACTAAACCAAATCTCGCAGCTCCTCATCCAGACGCCTCTTGAACACTGCCAGGGATGGCGACTCCACCACCTCCCTGGGCAGCCATTCCAGTGCCTGACCACACTCTGAGAGAAAAAGTTCTTCCTTATGTCTAACCTAAACCTCCTCTGGTACAACTTGTGGCCGTTTCCTCGGGTCCTGTTTGTTGCCTGGGAGAAGAGGCCAAACGTCTCCTCCTCACAACACTCCTTCAGGCAGTTGTAGAGTGCAGTGAGGTCTCTCCTGAGCCTCCTCTTCTCCAGACTGAACAATCCCAGCTCCCTCAGCCACTCCTCATAAGACTTGTGCTCCAGACCCCTCACTTATTCCAGAAGGCAGAAGAAAGAGCAAGGGGAGAAAAAAGTAACTTTCCATTGTTCACTGTGAGCTGGGAAAAGAAGGGCTCCCCCTCAAACACACACTTCCTTTGAGGATAAAAATCCCTTAGGGCTTGTGTGGCTATTTACTCCCCTGAGATGGGGAAACAAGCCTGCCGAGACTAACAGGACTGTAGTTTGGTATGGTGAGCACCCTGAGCACAGGTGCACTTGGCCATCTTCAAAACCCACCACAGCTCTTTGGATAGCTGCCAGAAGGGCCTATGAAAGCACGCTGCCATCTCCCACCCCATGCTGCAGAACGGAGGTCTGAGGAGAACTTCAGCGTGGTGAACCGCCGTGTCAACAAGCAGCCACAAGTCACAGGGCAATCTGCAAGGAAATGACATCCCAGAAAACAGGCACCACCTGGCACATGGCATAGCACTCCTCCCCAGTGGTTCCAGAGCAACCTCTCAGTGCCACTCACACTTGATTAAACAGCACACTCCTGTTCTGCAGCTCTGTGACTGCTCACTCCACCCTCCCACTAATGCTACCCACAGGTTTTTATATACAGCACGTATTTTAGATACTTACAGTAAATTTGCTTACGCCCTCCAGTTCACCAAACTTCATATATGAAATATCTGCTTTCTTTTTTCCAGCATCGACATCTCCTGCATAGATTTGCTTGATACCAGCCCCTTTGATTAAAGGGACACATTCATCACAAGGACATTTTGTCACAAATATCATGCTTCTCTCGTCTGGTTTTATTTCTCGACACCTACAAGCAGTCAGAAAACAGAATTTCAGAATTTACATCTTGATAGTTTTGAATGGTGACAACAGGAAGAAGCAAAGAAGTGTTGTGCTATGCAGCACCTGCTCTCACAGTCAGCTTATTCCTGCTTAAGTGCAGGAGCATACAAAACCACCTGGTCTGGTTTTACTACCTGTGAATGAAATGCCCCTCCTACCTTTCCATACACATCACATATGGTGTCAGGAGCCTCAACAATTGCCACGCTTCCATATTTCGGGTTATAGCACGGTCCTAGCAGGAAGCAGAGGCAGTGGCTTATATTTGAAAGATGGCTGCCACACACTGGAGTGAATATCTTTTCAAAACCAAGTTCACTTAGATTCTGTCTGAAGAAACCCTGACTGTGTCTGTGCACATCCATGCTCTGTCCCATAAGTATAAACAAGACTGGGACTGCAATCCACACTGCAAGCCACATTTCTTCACAGTGACATCATGCTTCTGTCATGAAATTGTTTCTGAACTGTTGTCTCTTTTTTTTTTTTTGGTGGTAAAACTCAACTCATTACCTGAATGTCAAGGCATTCTGCTCAGCATGTATGATGTATCTGAACTTCCTGATTTCTCGATCTTTTTGTTTGTCATCCATGTGTGGAAAATCAGCATATTCAGATCCAACAGGAAAGGCATTGTAACCGCAGCCTACAAAATACATTGCTCCTGTTCCATCACAGTTTCTCTGCAACAGTAAAGCAA